>JAODUP010000112.1:0-669527 GCA_025642065.1 Paralvinella palmiformis | reverse complement strand
AGGGTTTTATTAATGACAAGGAGACTAAAGTGCCCTTGAATGTCATAGTACAGACTGGACATAACTGGACCTAGGAAAGATAATTCTATTCCCACAAATAACTAAGGTGAATTATATATACAATTAAACTTGTTATATAAAACACACCAACCACACGAGCTGTGTCCAATGCCACCGCTCGAGATGCGATGCAGTGTTTCTATTCCTGAGTCAGGAGTACATGCGTTAAGAGCGTACTGTGTCTGCTACAGTCATTTAAATGCTGGATAACCAGGCCAAACACTTAAACGGCGTGCCTCCAAAGACGCAAATAGTGCACGGAATATACAGCTCTATATCAACTTTTCTTAGAACGCATGGACCTGGAAACATACAGTCTCCACGCACAGAAAAGGGAACATATCAACCGCAGCATAATATGCCTTGTGATATTTGCTGGAGGGTCAAATACCTCATAAACATACAAATCCAATAAATGCTATGACCTACTCGTCACTAACCCTTTATATCAAATATTATTAGTGTGTGTTGTGTGTGTGTGTGTGTGTGTGTGTGTGTGTGTGTGTGTGTGTGTGTGTGTGTGTGTGTGTGTGTGGTGTATGTGTGTGTTATAAACGTTTCTCATTACTGTAAGTTGTTCTATTATATATAAAATCATGTTGAACAAATATTGACTTCATTAACTCCCTCCAAATAAAACATTTACTTATTAGCTGCTCTATATCTTAATATCCATTCATCTTGTACTTAACCTTAAAGATGAGTTGCTATTGTTAAGAGCCCACATATACTTGTCGCTGTATTAACGTAAAAGTTAACGTTTATTTATGGAGTAAATAAAGTAATCAGACATTTCTTATAAATTATTTCAATGAGTGGTCTTACACAATTGATAAATTAAAGCTTCAAAGAAAAGCTTTACTTAATTTATAAAAATATTAAAGGATATTCATTGTCGCTGATATTCACCTCAGATTGGTATCCCGAGAATGTGGTTATTTCGTGAGAACAGGTGTTTGTCTTACTAACAAAACCGGGCTAGATTGGTACGAAGGTGAACACTTCCGTAAGAGATGCATTCTAAGTGCATATTTGTTAGACATAAAATCAGAAGCGAGAAAAACCTCTTATATGAAACTATACGGTAAATATTATAACGTATTCTATTTTCAAATTAATCAATGGTTTGACCACGTTTTATTTTGCTATTGGGTAAATATGTAATAAAGAGAACATTTATATAGAGCCAAGGAAACGATAATCTGGTTTGTGAAATCATCTAATTATTTCATTCTTCTTGTTAAAATCACTAAACATTTCTCAGCCAAAAGACCAAAAGGAGAAACTGATAACGAATTCCACAGGACTACTTCTGAGCTGCCATTGATTTACAAGAACTAGCTTGAAGGACAACCTTATAGAGGATCTAATAATACTGAATGTGTAGCCATAAGAATATAATATGAGTCTAAGTGGGATGATAGCAGTTGTAGACCTATGCACATTACAGCCCTATGTGAGTGGTGAGGAATATTACAACATGAATGTAACTGCGTGGCTTGATTCTTCACTTGGAAAGATTATGTATAAATGTATTAATAACTAGTTTCTGTGCTGTAAAGATCCCAAAAATATAACTCTTCTTGTTATATAGGAAGTAGTCATTATATTAGTTTACATTCTGTCCAAGAACATTTGTCTATAAAACATGTAGAAGAGATCTTATTTTTGAAGTCTCCTTTCAACGAAGAAATAATTAATTGTTTTTCTCTCCTTTTCATCTTACATGCGTTATAGCAATTCTCAAGTTAATTACTGGTTGGTGCTATAATTTAATAGAGAAAAGGAGTGATATCACGTTATTTATTACAAGAGAAAGTTATCTTCTCATCCAGGCTTTCTCCGTTTAAAGCCAACATTGCAACTAATGTTTAATATTTGTTCTATTAGATATTACTTTCAACCTTTTAAGAAATATTTACATTGCGTTTTTCATATTTTATAGTATTGTGTTATTTGATTATGAAACACAGCATTATTTCTTACATGTGACAACGATTTGGCACACGACAGTAGAAACCTATGCTAAAGATAGATTATTCTCGTCTTAGCTTATAAATATAATTCCCTCAAATAATTTGAAAAAATAAATTTCCTCAAATGCTTGTTATTGAAATTGCTTGATATATTTGTATTATTATCATAGAAAATAACAGGCGTGCATCTATGAGATAACTGGTGGCCCTTTTGGCGACCTATATATTTCATCTGGGTGAACATCCGCACCGGACTATGTTAAAGGGGTGTTTTATATTTAACTTTGCCTCATTACCTTTGGAAGTCGCTCGGTGTATTTACACTGACACGTTTACATTTTCCTTATTTCATATTATATCATAGTATAAAAATAGACAATAATTTGTGTTTATTTTTTGTACATATTCATATCAAATATTGTTATATATCATAATGTTATCATTCACATAATTAAACCATAAATAACTATCACAAGCACCAGGCTTCTTTATTTAAACCTTAATTTGGTTAATATTATAATAAAATTATAGTTAGATTATGCTATGATCAGATTATGTTTGTTGTCGTAATTTATATTATGGTTTGTAATGACATCAACTATATTCTGGCTTCCAATAAATAATTCAATACACGTTGTATCGGCTAATGAACGAGATTTATGGTTTCCTATGTTTTTAATATAAAACTCCTGTTGGTTAATAGCTTATATATTTCAACATATTTAATCGTATAAAATTGTGACATCGCTGCTAGGTCTTATGGTATCCAGTCAACACGGGTCATGTCAAGCTCGGTCCAAACCAACTCGACCCATCACTAACTCGGCCCATGCCAATTCCGTCCATAACTTAACCAAGTCGGCCCATAGCGTAACCAATTCGGCCCATCACTTATCCAGCTCGGCCCATATTAATATGTCAATCACACTGCATGATGGAGAGTAGTAATATCCAAGCAACATTACATTATTAGTCATTGCCAGATATCAGCTTTTATAGAACCAAATGGAGGATTGATCAACAAGTCACTGGAAACAACGAGTTCAATATTATATAAAAAAACATTCAACTGATGTCACATACTATTCAATCCTTAACACTAAGTCGATTTTTGAACGTTATGGTTTTATACAGAAAAATTTTGATAAAATGTTATAACATTTTCTTGTCGAGATTTCAAAACGCTATTAAAACGTTATTTCAAAACGTTATTATAACATGATAATAACACTATCATAAAGTTATGATAACGTTATGATAACGTTATCATATCATTATAGCAATGCTAACTACATTTAAGTATAATAAAAACAAACAACGTTGTGGCAATTTATTTGATTTATTTGCAAAAAGGATTGTAGTGATATATATATAAGAAGAAAGGACTCGACAAACAACATATATATATATATATATATATATATATATATATATATATATATATATATATATATATATATATATATATATATTCAACACACTATATTTTGTAGGAATTCATTCGTGTTTATAGAATACAGAGCTAGCACAGCCTCCATGTGAAAAAAAGTTCTTCTAAAACTAAATGTTTGGCACTCTTGACAATAGTAATACAATACAAAATACTGATCAAAACATGCAGTTCAAAGCAATAGCTATGCACGTGATATTTAAACAAATGTTGTATATCCAATAAATTCAAGTGATTAAACAATTAAGTCACAATATTTTATATTCATCATTTCGAAATACCATTAAACAGTATATAACCATTATTCTAAAATTTAGTCCATAACCTTGGCCGAGGTAACTTCGGATTAGAGCGGACCTCAAGCTGACTTCAAGCAGGATTGTGTGCTGTTTTGTTTTCCAATGGAAAATGAAATTGTCATTAAACATTAATGTGTTTGTTATCTTTATTGTCCAGTGATGAGGCTTAATGGATCCATATATTTTGGATCTTCTTGCTCACTGGTCGACTGAAATTCTTTCTTTTATTGATGCTCACTCTTGAGACTACGCCTTAATATTCCAGAACAAGGAGAAAATAAGTTTCCTTGTTCTATTCTAAACAGACAATGGCAGACTTTAGGGTTTCATTGAATCATTTTGAATAAAACATACTCAAATATGATCAAATGGTGCGCAAAGGATGAAAACGAGGTATCGATGTACGACAATCGTTTATTAATTTCCGTAATTTCATTTTTGTAATTAATTTCTCTTGGTTATTCGCAATAGCCTTGATTTTATTTCTTTGATCCCTATCATCAGTGATAACGTTTCCATATTTGAAGTGATGAGTCTAAGCTTATTTATGGCAAGAAAATATTCTATTAGGAATGTGCTGAGCCACTGTCTTATTTATGCCCATTAAGTGTTCACTAATGTCCATTAGACATGTATTGGTACAATTCAAGGCATTGCCTAATGCACTTATTTCCACATATAATCTGACCTTTCGGGCAATTACTGATTCTTTCTTCCTTGACATACAGCATATCTCTTTCAATTACGGGCATCATAGGTGCATCATCGGCAACGCCTCCCTTACTATAATCTGAGAGTTATCTTTAAAACCAGTTTAATATATAATTAATATATAATTATAGAGTACGCAGGAATAATAAATTTCATATTTTGGAAGATTTACAGGAACAAACATTTCGATCATTATATAGCATTCAGCAATAATAAAGTTATCATAGTGATCCGATCAATAGCGGTGTCTAAACAATGAATTAGCCTGTTATATTCAGAATATTGTTTATGTCTCTGTCATAGCCCTTTAACATTCACCTACCCGTAAGTTAATAAATAGTTAGTTAAAAGCAATAGTTCAGGCCAATGAACAGTGAAAACAGGAGGATCGGTCCTAAATCTCCCCTCAATGACCTTGGTAAAAAATATGTGCATGGCTTTGGATCGTGGATTGTGTCCTACAAATCATGGTATTGTAAAACGTGTCGACCGACAATACAGCACGCATCATTCAAATCATTCTACCACTTTTTCTTTATCTTTGTTTGCAAACCATCAGCCAGTAGACATGTATTTCACATGTATACATGGAAAACATCCGGGTTAAATCTTTTACGTGGAATGTACAAGTGTCCAGCCTCACCATTAGATAAAGTCAAGTCCTAACAATTCTGGTTCCAATTTGTCAAGGGGGGATCGGTGGGGGAAGGATTTATTGTAATGACCCGGATTGTAATTATAATGTTTGAGCCAAGTAGCCTAAAGTAGGATCATTGATACAACTGGGGGGCGCAACGGCGAACCCCATATCACATATCTGTATGATAACCCTGCAGATCTGGTAGCTTAACAGAGTTATGAGGGTAAATGTATACCACTCCTAAAAATCGAGGTTTTTATTAAGAATATATGACAGCTATATTTGAATATAGTTGTATTTTTCATCATTGCTTGAATTATGAAAATCCAAGATGGCCGCCAATAAATCATGGAAATGTAAAACGCATGCTTTGTATTTCTCTCCATTTGTTATCATTCATGCCAATTTATGCAGGGACATATTACTGCATTAGCAAACGAGTCATCTACTTAAGGCGGCATATATAATAAAAAATAATAAATTTAATACTAATAATAATAATAATAACAATAATAATAATAGTCATTAACGTGGTTGGTTACTTCAAAGACGGAAACTCAGATGTCTATCTGGATTATAACGGTTATTGTAGAGGTGAAGGCATGGCACGATGATATAAGTCAGGAAACCTATGCCCTTGTGAACTATGAAGATCTGTTGCAAACGATATTACTATGAAACCATTACCTGGAGTATCTTCACTGCATAAA
Source organism: Paralvinella palmiformis (assembly GCA_025642065.1). Lineage (NCBI taxonomy): Eukaryota > Metazoa > Annelida > Polychaeta > Terebellida > Alvinellidae > Paralvinella > Paralvinella palmiformis. Next base: position 663,681 of record JAODUP010000112.1, on the reverse strand, counting down.
TGGATTGTGTCAACCTTCTGGATGACATACCTAGATGTTGATAAAGTTTACCACACGAACCCTCAGATCATCTGGAGAACTGAACCTGGCTGTGCCTAAGTACAAACTCCATACATATAGACTGAAAACAAAGCATTACGGAATAAGTTGCCTAGTCAAATTAAATATTTTAAACATGAATAGCTTTCTATTCAAACAAGCCTCTAATTATTACTCAGCACAATTTTTTTTTTTAAACTATGATTTATGATTTTTTGAAATTGTGCTGCTATATTGGCCATTCAAACCTATTTCCATGCGCTGGGCAGAGTTTATTAAATACTGGGCTGAGTTGGTTCAGCAATGGGCCGAGTTGGTTGGGTGATGGGCCGAGTTAAAATAAGCCGAGTTTGTTTTTGGCCGAGTTGGTATGGGCCGAGCATGAAATCATCCGAGTTGACTGGAAATCGATCTTATGACCACAGTCTCTTCACTGGCTCCCTGTTCAATCTTGTACCATTTTCAAACTCTGCACTATTGCCTATCAAAGAGAACCTTCATATATATTGTCCATGCTCTATCTAGTATCCAAGCCCAGAGAGCTCCGTTCATCTGGTTTTCATTTGTTGTTTGTTCCCTGTGTCACCATTTGAAAACTCACCTTTTCAGAATTGCTTATCCTTCCTAGGTTTCCACTCCATCCGATTATTTGTTGATGAATTTTGCACTGTACCTGGCCTATAAGTTTATCCAATCCCTGTTCTAGGTGCGCCACTGAGCTCGATTCTTTCCGAGGATATTTGCGCAATAGAAGTTTTATTATTATTATTATTATTATTATTATTATTATCTATTATTGGTCGCCTCCGTTCACGTTTATGTCATAATCGTTAAGTTGAAGATAATCCAGCATGCCAATGTGGCGTTTCTGAAGAAGATTGTTAACTCTTCTCTTATTGTCCATTATATACCAATTAGATGAGACGACTGTTTTGTATTCAGTCGATCAAACAGTTGTATCAGTTTCAATCATTCTGTTGCAGGATGTAATACATCAGTATTGTATAGGTTTCATAAGTGTATTTTGTTTAAAGAAATATATGTAATCGTCATCCATTCCACGCGTCACTTCACCTATTTAATTTAACTTTGTACATGATTACTTGCATTTTGGGGAATCAATAAATATTAATACTAATGGTTAAGTTATTTACTTAAATTTCTTCTGTTACTCACATCCGAGTATATTTTAAGCCACTGGCTGGGTAATAACGTTAGCGGTGTACACGTTCTGCATATTAAGTCATAATTTCTATGGCTATATATACTTATCGTAAATTGGCTGAAAATGGTTTGGATGAAAATGTTTTTTCTACATTGTACAACACGACAGTACTGCAATGTAGAGCACATACTGGAGAATTGTAATAGTAGCGAAAACATAGACTTAGGTTTATCGAGAAATTACAGAATTTTGCTTGGAATTATATTTTTCTGAAATTTAAATTCATCGGAATATGTCATTTTTAAGAATGATTGTCATATATATATATATATATATATATATATATATATATATATATATATATATATATATATATATAAATATGGTGATATACCTAATATAATATACATATACATAAGTGACTATTCCAGTGTTAATACAAGGAGATGACACTGTCCAGAGACATTGGTCAGATTGAGAATCAATCTGGTTAATTGAAAGTCTGCAATATGGTGTGCAAAGAAGTCGCTTGATTGTTATTTTACTATTAAAATCAGCAGATATAATATCATTTTGCGGCTACCGTTATGCCAAGATAACTTAAAATAGTCTTAAGATAAAGGTAGATCAAGATATCAAACGTCCTATGGTGCGTTTTCGTATTGTAAATCAAGCACCCTACTGACAGACAATAGATCTTTATAGTTCTGTCGATTAGTATGTCACTGACAAATTAACAAATCTCTCTCTGAAGAAGAGTTATGTAAATATACATGACTTTGACTGCGAGTCTCGCGATGGATCATGAACGAATCCCGTTAGAGGTAGCTGTTGTACGAAATAACTTTTTGGATATTCCAAACAAAGAGTTCGGCTTGATGATCTTGGTCGATGCCGTTTCAATCGTAAACTAAACAAAATAGTTATATCATCGGTAGACAATCATACATTATAATGGGCACCCATCCAAGTGTGTTAGAATGTGCCTCCTTTATAAATAATCGCATCAAACTTTTTGCAACACCCATAGCAATCCTGAAATAAATATTTCATTAACCCACACAACATTTATTGACAGCTTTCCTGGCAGTAAGGAATATACACTTGAAAATATTCTTCATCCCCCTAAACAGATCATGTCATATTAAATGAAGAGAAGCAAGATGCTTTATGTTATATTGGTACTATCAGGCAGTTAGCTCGACATGTGTCAGAAAAGTGAGCAGTTATTGATCAATTAAATTTGAAGTGGAATAAATATTTCAGTAGGCTGTCTTCAAGTAGCCCGAGGATATATAAAAAAATACAGAAACGAGCTGATAAAGTTGTGTGTGAACAATATTTTCATGTATTCAATGTATTCAGCAATATTCTAAATATTTATTGTTAAATTTTGCATAAGAGGCCACTTTAGGGGGTTACGATTGGGGTCTCATTAATGTTGATATAATAATCTAACATTCAAGAAATCATCTGCAATGTACTACTTCGCAAATTTATTCTGAGTTTTTCGAATACATTATACATTTACTTAATTATCGTTTTGACGACGTTATTAAAGTACTTTTATATTAGCCACATTCCTTACATGTTTGCTGATTAGCCCATTTTCAGTTTTAGTGATGTTTGTTTAATTTTGAAATAAATGTGTTGTCCGACTCTCAATTTAGAATGATCAATATTTTGGACGTGAAGGATTGTCCCGTTGCCGAATCTAGTTGCACGATTCTAGTTTTCAATCCTTTGTTTATTTATAATGTGTGATTTTTTTAAATATTTTAACAAATCAAATTTGGATAATTCGGCCTTCTTTTGAGTATATTGCGAATATATATTACCGAAATATAACAGCACATATATTCGTCAAAGATATCAAAGATTTTTAAGAACAAGATCGGCTCACTAACATATGACCGTTGTAATGTTTATTATATAATGGACGGTATGGTTCGGTGACATTTTTATACCCAATTATTAGTGGGTCTTCAATTATTGAATGAACAATAAGAGGAATGAATACACTTATTGGTTTAGATTTAGGTAATTTTATTGATTGATATCAATATATCATCGATATGAAATGGAATACAAAGGAAGAAATGAACGTAACAATTCTCATGAATATTACCTTTTCTGAAATAAACTTGGCTTTATATTATAACCTCGCCCAAGAAACGTCTTACAACATGTTGAGTCAATCAAAGGTAATTCATTTTGTATTTCAATCTAACCTGATTTTTTTTTTCAATAAGGTTATCTGTTTTTTATGCAAAGAACGTGCTATAATCTTACTAATATACTAACTATTAAAGGAATCGGTAGGATGTGAAACATTAAAAGTAAAATTTACTATGGTAATCCTATGACTGCAGGCGGGAACTAATGGGTATAATGCTTAAAACGTGTGATGATTGGCTCTTCTGTCTGGCTCTCAGAGTCACATACATATTTCAGTGATAATGATATGATCCTGGAGAGCAAAAACAAAACAACTTACCAATCATATAAAGGTGCCCGTAAATATAAAGCGTTCACCAGGAGTACATCTGATACCTGTAGTTTGGGTCTGTGTGTGTGTGAAAATGTTTTATTTTGCATATATCTAGGTGTTTTACGTTTCCATGCATATCTTCTTAGAAGCTTCTCAGTGACTCATGATATTCACCAATATGGTATGTTTTTAGTGCTGAAATATTCGTAAGAGACCTTTTTGTGGGATGTGAATATGATATATTTTGTACTAGGTATAAATCTTAGATATAACATCAAAATCAACAAACAAAAATATATATATATATATATATATATATATATATATATATATATATATATATATATATATATATATCAATAAAAGGCCCTTTATGCTCATTTCAGCTCAAGTTGTATAGCATATAAATGAACACATAAAGCTCTTCCAATTTAAACTGTACCTGAATATGCAGACAAAACAGATTTTAATAGGTACAGTGAAGCACTTACACACATAAAGACCTAAAGTATTATTATCAGATGAACAGTTGGTAAAATATTCATATCCTCGTACACGTGTATAAACTTGGTCAGCTATTATTTTATTGATCCACCCACATTTTAAAGAATGGACGCTGAAATATTTATTTTGACTGCGAGATCCGGACAAAGGGGGAACAGATAATATGGAATTGAGCTGTGATCATATGCGAATGTCCAGTGAATTCAATGGCTTAACTGATAGCGGTATTGGCTCCCCATGTGAGATGCCGCCAGCATCTGGGTTACAATCTGGGCCAGGTCATGTCAGAAGGGTGTTTTATATGTCAGTTTGCCTCATTACTTTTTGAGGTCGGTCGTCCTATTTATCATACCATATTTACAATCATTTGTGTTTTCGTAATGTACGTATTATGGTTTCTGATGACATCAAATACATTCTGACTGAGAATAAAACGATCAATGGACGATATATGGATTAATGAGAGATACGTTTGTTTAATTAAGCTCATGTTCGTGGTTAGATTATATCAATATGTTTTAAACATTTCGACAAATATTATTGTTGTAATTCGTGTGATATCGTTAGTGAATTTTGTAACTAGCGCTTACTGTAAGTCAAATATTCCGTATATAAATTACGTTTATGCTAGACTAATTTAAATATCCAGTTTTCTTGGGGTCACACTCTGGTAATTTAAGACAACAAAATATCCGCGCTTTTGTGTGCAATTGAGTGGATGCACAAATACAAGTATTTGAGATTTACGTTAGAACCATCAGACCGGAACTCGTTTTTTAGGATATGTTATATGCAGTCTAACCAATGTATATTTACCTAACCCTGCTTCGAATATAACTGTAATATTTTATGAGTGACATATTTATCAACAGAAATATAACGAGGTGGTGTATGTTAGCCACGGCGCTTAATATACAATATGAACACAATTGATAGACCGGTTGTTATTCTGATCTAGTTCTACCTGAAGATTATTCTTCTTTTAATATTACTATCTTGGCATCCAGATAGTCGCAAAATAATATAAGTTCACTTAATTTCAATCAGAAAAAAAACACTCCTCTTATATTTGTTCCACACCGTACTGTATATTTCCAATTCACCAGCTTGACTCTTTATTTGCCCAATTTTCTCTGAAGTGTTTCATTTGATTCTAGCAATTCGTATTAAGTTGTTTCTGTCATATGACCTCGATGCGACTAATATGATAAATCTATGGTACTCAGATATATCTGATATCAGTCTATGACATCTTTATTTTCCCTATAGCGCGCATCCAAACTGAACAACTTTCTGAGTGTTTATGTTGTTTTCTCATGTTTTCATTCGTAAAAACAACAATACGTATTTTATATTTTGTCTTACGTAATATTGGAATATTCCTCCGAATATTGCTGTATAGAGTCTATGATTAAGGAAAGACGTTAAAGATATTATATGGTGGAGGTGAATGGACTACGAAAGTCAACATAAGTACGGGAACGACTAATGTTAATAGATCATGATTATTTTCTCAGATCAAGACAATGGTGAAGAAGACCTATCTGTGAAATTCGCTGTCTCGTTGATGCTGTCGTCGTTTATAACATGTTGGTTTAGATGGGTGCTGATGGCACAAATCCTTCGTTCATTTTCATGTCGTAAAAACGGCCATTCCGTGGTCGAACTGGTAGCGCGTTGGATCACAAATCACTACCACTTGAGTTCGAATCTCGGTGTGGGCATATCTGAAGGGGGTTTCATCTTTTACTTCGCTTCATTACCTTTGGAGGTCGAACGGCCTATTTAGCCTACCCATAAATGCCCGTATAAATTCAATCAGACAGAAAAATTGACGACAGAAACAATTTGCGATATTTTGACACTCGCCATTTTCCCCATTATTTCATGTTGGCCAAAATCCGTCTATCTGTTTATTATATTTTATTCTTGTATTAATTAGAGCGCAGAAAGTATATTATATCTATCGAGATACATTATACAAATAAACGTTTATAAAACAAATTATGTTAAACGTAGCTCTAACAAGTATTATTATTATTATTATTATTATTATTGTTGTTGTTGTTGTTGTTGTTGTTATGGTTCTTGTTGTTGTTGTTATAATATTAATAATTAGTAGTAGTAGTAGTAGTATGTTTATTATGTTTATTAAAACAACCATGGTAAATACAATTAATAAAGTGAAAAGAACATACCAGATAATTGGTCGCTATGTATAGAATTAAAATGTTCGAAGAAAGACGTTGCTAAGATATTTTCATTTTAATAGAATTTAATTAAGTTTTCTTCTACAGTGAGTTGACGAATTAAACCAAAAACAAGAACTGTCATTTATTAGGTTTTACTTTAGTATGACTAATTATGGCATGCGAAGTTATATTCTTCCAAGTATGCAACAGTCTTTTATTTAAAATGATATTATCAGATAATTCTATTCAACTCTATTTGGAAACCACTATTTCGTATTGTCTTTATAGCTGAACTTATCAACCAACTTAATTATTGTTAACATCGTTAACTAATTAGTCTATTAATATTACTCTAAAATAATTTCCTCTGCCTCTACATTCATAATTAAGATCAGATATAATTAACAGGTCATAGTATTTTCATTCGGTTATTATTTTCATGATATTCCATTCTGTATAACACCAAAATGTGTTTTCACAACCTTTTACAAACCTCGTTGTTACCACTGATATTTAACTTGTATGGTGAAATAGGTTTCACATTTTGCTTGTTACATAACAATGTCAGTGTTTCAGCAATAGCTTATTTTACTTAATAGCTGGCCAATAACAAATTGGCTTAGCTAGGAGTGTTTTCCGGTGCATCTGTCAGAACCACTAGTTTGTGTTTACAGATGATAAATGAAGATTATCCATAAAAATAACGAATGTCATAGTTCATTAGAACAAATTACCTTGCCCTAACATGGACGTTCCTTGAGTCAACATCAGCAGTGTAAAGGGTTATCATCTCGTCACATCACTTGTTTTACAAACCTGTCTACACGTCACTGAGACTTAACTTGGCTCAGTATGAAAGGTCATTGTGTTTGAATAAATCCCAGATGAGGTAATCACATCTTGCATTTCAAAAACACTATCCGTGTGGAATCAGAAAAGAAACCTTACTGTGATTGTCTATTTTATCTAGAACATAAAATCATCTTGGATTTTTATTCTGGTAAATTGGATTAATTTACATATTAGCTATCTGGCTTGGGAATATAATATACACTTATTCATTTCCTACACACAAATATTATATATATATATATATATATATATATATATCGGTTACCATGTCATATCATTCTATTATTTTATCTGAATGTTAACTTAGTTATGGCCTACCCTTTTACAATAGTTTTCCATTTATGTTCCCTATATATAGTTTGTTTCAGCGCATTATTGTGAAATACTTAAGTACTATTCCGCGCAATGTCGTGTTAGGTAAATAATACATGGTTTTAATTTGCGTAGAAACACATGCACGATATTTTAAGACGGAAGTCGCAAAAAACCTTTACATAAACAAACAGTGATAGAAAAAGGAACAAAACCATTTATTTTTTATTATTTAATGGAACATTCAAACGCGTATTCTTGTGTACATAGTTGTGCATATTTGACATGTATTTTAGTCTGCCTCTTATAAATAAGAACACACCCACACATTTATCTTCACCGAAACACATTTATCAGCCTGTTTTGCTTTATATGGTCATGTGTTTTACTCTCATAATTGGTTTAGCTTTTTTACTATTATAGTGTGTTGTAACATTTCGTGTCATGTCATATTCATTTTATCTTATCTTATATGACTTGATCTCATCTCAACTATAATAATTATCATATGTAATATATTTGACCTTTTTCTAACTACTAAACATAACCCCATCAATCAGACCCCATCAAATAATGATAAACATCAGCATAAGTAGAGTTTATAATAATAAGAATAAAACTGATTATGATGATGATGATGATGATGGTGGTGATAGTAATAATATTAATAATCATGAAAATAATAAATTATTATTATTTTTGTTTTATTATTGTTATTGTTAGTGCTATTGTTATGATTATTGTTGTTGTTGTTGTTGTCGTTGTCGTTGTTGTTGTTGTTAACCTGGGTATTAATAAAGAACTTTTTAATTAGGAGTTATTTAAAATATGTTCAAATTTAAAAAACAATAAAATACACACAAAAACTGTATATTTAAAGCAACAGTATATTTATATTGTCATCAGAAGGGTAATTAAAAAGAATGAATTTCTCTCTCGATAAATAAAAATAATAAAATATAGTATTATTGTTGATGGCATTATCCTTAATGATATATTACAAAACATCGTAGAATAATCATTGTCTCCAACTTTCTTCTTCATTAACTGTCATGTCTTAATTCAGTCGAAAAAAAAGTCTGAAATGTTATACACCTTACACGAGAGATAACAGTTTCTTCTGCTAACTGTCCAAGGGAATAATATCAGTGGTTAATCTACAACATGGCAACTAATTTAGAGACTCATCCATTACCATGGTAACAGATATGTTAGTGACAGATGGCAATAGTACGTGAGAGGACTGTAAATAGATAAACTGATTATTACAGTTAATTAATGATGGACGTGTTCGATGATAGACAGTTTGGTGTCTTGTCATCATCTGGGGATACTGATTCGTCTTGACTTGAGGATAATGATGGATATAGGTCTCAGTATGATGGCTTAACCAATCAGTCAACTTTCTCTCTCGCCCAGTCCTCCCGTCGTCAGGTATATAGCATGTTGATATATCATGTGGTCTTATGGATGTATAGCGGTACGTGAGTACATACCTCAATACTGACGGGTGACATTTAGCAGATGTCTCTTGGTCAAAATGTCAACATTATGTTTCTGACAGTAACATGCAAACATCAAGATATCGAGACAGCTTGTGATATTGATGTCATAGCATGATATATAATAGCCGATTAATTAGTTACGTATTAAAACAGAGAGACAAACAGACATATATACAGACAGACAGACAGACAGACAGATAGACAAACACATAAACAGGTGTGGGTCCATATACTTATAATTCAAACATTAATGGTTCTAGTCCCATTGAATGAAAACATGAGAAAACAACATAAACACTCAGACAGTTGTCAGTTTGGATGCGCGCTATAGGGAAAATAAAGATGTTATAGGCTGATATCAGATATATCTGAGTACCATAGATTTATCATATTAGTCGCATCGAGGTCATATGACAGAAACAACTTAATACGAATTGCTAGAATCAAATGAAACACTTCAGAGAAAATTGGTCAAACAAAGAGTCAAGCTGGTGAATTGGAAATATACAATACGGTGTGGAACAAATATAAGAGGAGTGTTTTTTTTCTGATTGAAATTAAGTGAATTTATATTATTTTGCGACTATCTGGATGCCAAGATAGTAATATTAAAAGAAGAATAATCTTCAGGTAGAACTAGATCAGGATAGCAACCGGTCTATCAATTGTGTTCATAAGTTGACTGATTGATTGCATTTTCATAATTATATGTATTGTTATAATTACCAGTAATGAAGTCGCGTACAATAACTCACCTTGCCCTTGTACTATTGACACAAAATCATATCAGTTGTGTCAACAGCTCCCACGAAGTGTTTATACTATTGGCAGTGAACCATTCACGCTTAGTTTTACCAACGTTTCTTTTTCTGGGAAATCTTCTAGAATATCTATGCCCACGTTCACATTAAACTCGGTGTCCGTTACCCATGTCTAGATGACAAATATATCCTCATCAATAACTAATTAGATCACGACTAATATCTTAGTGAGTGACAAATAATGCCCCTCTATCGTCTGTGTGCTAGAAACTGACCTCTGACTCTGACTGGCTTAATCAAATTAGCGGTTAGTATCTAGCTTTTTGACTCGTATAATAGAATTGTATGACCGCCACCCGTACGTAGAAGCGATATTTCAGATGGCCGTAATTCTGCGATCTTATTAGCGCGTTCCTTCACACACAGAAGATGTAAGATTCGATGTGTTTTGCTGCTACGTCTAGCAGAGTTTATTTCAACTATACGATATGTCTATCAAGTAACACGCGCCAGTATCGAGCTGTGAACGGCACTGCTTCATCGAGTCACTCCTTCCTCGAGTGACTGCCTCTACGAGTCCATTGCTACTGGCTTATATAACAATACCCGGACCAGAGACCCAGCGCGATACGTGTTGCCAGGCATCAGTTAGCTGATCGTATCAGTATTAAATTGATAACTCTAAAGATAACTCGTTTCTAACTAACTTAGTATAGCTTTTCATATCGGTGCATGCCCACTTATATAAACCTAACCCTATCTGGTTTGGATTTCATGTCACCGTTTTATTGTTTATTAATTATTCCTATCAATCTGACACTGTCTTTTCATGTCGTTGTTTTTCAGTATTTATTAGTTACTTGTAAATAATATGATGCCTGCCGTTTGCTGTATCACGCTGCGTGTGTTTCCGGGAAATGTGTGAAGCCTATCTATCAACGGTTCACTGAGTACTAACGGCTTGCTAATAGCCGATGTTTACAGTGAACCGGGCAAATCAGTATACTTTACACCATGTGGCTTTGTTGACATTATAAACTAAGCTGAGGTATATATGGCACATGAAGTGGTTAAATGTGAGGGCTAGTATTTTCAAATATAACTAATGATTATTAATTCAATGTAATTAAAATTTCGCTTATTGATTTCTTGTGTATTTTGTTTATAATCACATTTTGGGACGAATAGCTTATCTGCTTATCGTGTGTGTGTGTGTGTGTGTGTGTGTGTGTGTGTGTGTGTGTGTGTGTGTGTTGGCACTGGTTCAGTACATCAATACCCAAGCATCCTGAAAAATCTATGTATACATAAATCTAAACAAAATAATACCTCCACATATCTATACATCTACGAACACACACACACACACACACAACACACACACACACACACACACTTTATATATATATATATATATATATATATATATATATATAATTAAATTATATTCTCGAGCCAGCCCTTTTACCATACATGACAAATGTGACACGCTCACAGAGGCGGAAGTTTTATAGGTTGTGTACAGAAATCGGAAATACATACAAAAAGTACAATGTACGCCATAGCTCACAGTAAGCAGTAAGTGTCTGTGGTTTAATGATAAGACAATATATTTAGTAGATAATTACTTTGAAACCAGTTTATAATCATGAGCAACTTAACTTGGTTCAAAATAAACCTATACATTATAACATTTCGACACCCTAAATGCTGACCTCGCCATCATTCTGGGTTCGAATATATATAACCCGGTTAGGCTTTTGTATACGTTCTCAGTGCGTCAACCAGTATAACAGCTCTAATGAACACGCGAGAAACTTGTGTTGTGTACACTACGCCTACATACAGACAAAGCTAAAAACAATGTATCAACACTGAACAATGAATTATTACTAGACTTGAACGAAACAGCCTCAAACATCCCGATCACCCGGATGCGCGTGTACACTTATGAATGCATACAAACGTACACACACGCGGATAATCTCGTATACACTTCTAAACGCTCATTAAAATATATACACAGAAGCATAAGTATACACAGTTGTACACGTTAAAGCATGCATAAACCTATTCCATATGAAAGACGCGTACATATTCCAGGGCAAAATTGCATATACAGATATAATATAGATAAACAGGTAATTATATAGTACGGTCTCTATCACACATACAAAAACACAGAGCCATCCTTTTAAAATCGCGTATGTGTTTATACGCCAGAAACATTTGTGCGGATTGTAAAACCACTGGTTGTATTCCTTTCTTCAATCTTACCGATCTTACTTTACATTACAATTCTATTTTTATATAATATCCATATCTATCATACAAACAGGTCATTACACAACTCCTACACATGACCTTTGCCTGGTCGTCTGCTCCGGACTTACTATTTACCACCAGAAGCCAGTAATGCACATCAGTGACTCTCCGAAGAGACACAAATCTTCAAAATCCACTCAACAGGTTATTTTTAATCCGACATCTTCGATGTTACCACGACATAACTAATACGTCAGAAGTCCCCAGGTGTGTATCAATTCTAATCTGATATAATCTAATGGCAATTTGATTTGGTAGAGCAACCATCTCGTGATAGTACTTATGATACGAACCGGTTAAGTGCGTGGTTGGATTTATTGATACAAAAACAAATAAAAAAGTATTTCTGAAGTACGTATTCTTCTTGTGAATTTATGAAGTTTCTAGACTAGGTTGATAGACCTTTTTCTTATCGAGATGAAGAGATAAGTTCAATGATATATCCCTTTGGTGCACCATTGTTTGTTAACCCAGACTAAACAATGTATTCGAGATAAACAAAATAAATAAGTCGGTGAAAAGGTGTTTAGGGAGCAGCCGATAATATGCTAAAAGTGTATAACTTGAGACGTGGGCGAACAAAATAACTGTGAGTAAACAAGTTTGTGTGTGCGCGCATGCGCGTCCATGCTCGTGTTCATGTGTGTATCTGCGTGCGTGCGTGCGTGCATGCATGTGCGTGAGCGTACGTGCGCGCGTATTTTAGGAGAGATATATAGTGACACTGACTCAGCATATCAACATCTAGGCATCCTTTGAAACCTGTACATAATTCAATCTAAATGTAACATATTCAACACTTCCACATGTCTATGCATATGTTGACATATACATGTGTCTTCTTTTCCTAGGTGACAAATATGTCACGCCCACGGGGAAGCTATTGTATGTAGGCTACGTACAAAGAGCGGAAGTACGTACAAGAAGTACCGTTTGACACCACAGCTAGCAGTAAACAACGCGTGCATGCGGTTCAATAGTAAGTTTACTCCTATACAAGATAAATACTTGGACACCACACTTCATATTCAGCAGTAATTTGCTGTGGTTCAAAAGAAAGCTATATAAAGAACATTTTGACACCACAGATGCTGATCTCAGATTTATTCTGTGTTCGAATTGCTAAACAAATCCTACCCAAATCAACCGTAAGGACAGAGAGCAAACCGGGCCAGAGGGCAAACCGGGCCGACGTCACAAACTATTGGTCGATCAGATTGAAACGTTAGGCCTATCATAGATTTTCGGCGGGTGAACCAACATAACAGTTTGTTGAACACGTGACAAGATGTACACTACCCACACATGGAAGCAGCGAATTGACTTAGCACCAAAAAAAACAAAGTAACAATAGTGCAGAATGGATTAACGCTGGAATAGAACGAAATATCGACTCAATCCTGAGTAATAATGTAGTTTACTCAAACCTGACAACTGATCCTCATATGTATTCGTTTATCACTTAGTTAACGTTCATCTACGCCTTAACTTAGCGTACCTACGTATATGCAGTTTGAGGTGGGATTAAAAGTAAAGGTCTTATTCCCTTGATCTGTTTAACCTATAGTCGAGAACGGTTTATTTCAGACAGATCTCCGATTCTGCCAATAACACGTTGGGATAATAATAGCTATCCAGTCAACAATATTCCTATTTGCGTGTAACTTCATTACTCACAATATTGGAAAAACATCTAACCGCAGCTTTATACCCATGGATATGTCAACCGGAATAACAAACGCCTCCAGAAGTATAAATCCATTAACCAGCATTGTAGGAATTAATAGTTTCTCTCGCCAGACCATATATGAAGACAACAATACAAATTCTACCTCATAGCCCTCAAAGGTAATAGAATAAAACATATTGTAATAGCGACTTCAATCTGTTACATTACATTAATAAGGAATCTGGATCGAAATAGGTTTGCTATATGGCACGGGCAATATGTGATTCGGGATACATATATAGTGGGATTGGGTCAAAAATATCGACATCTAAACATCCTCTAATACCTATACTTGAATATGTCTCTACATACATTATACTATATATACATCAATATACAAATTAAATGTTCTATACATCCACGTATCTGTACAGGCTTGGTCCATGCATATCCGTGATGGATGATTTGGCTGTTCATGCCTCTCCACAGCTGTCATTGGTGAGCACCATAAAGTTGGGTCATTGACATGGTCTAAGTAGTCATCATTTATCTTCGAAATCTTATGCGTTTTATTTACAGGATATCGCCTGATACCTGATTGAACTAGTGTCACACTGGTATAACGTTTAATCTGTACATTATCACCTATGCAAACTAAACTACTAAATACATCACTTAAGGTACATTTGACATATGTCTATAGTGAGTGGGCCCCCTTGTGTAAAGAGGGTGTGGCAGGTATTAAATGGATCTGATCTACATTCATTCTTACAGTATTTATCAGGATTCTTACAGTATTTATCAGGATTCTTACAGTATGTTTTCTGTACCAAACATTAATGGGTGTTTGTTCCGGAACACGTGTTCATCTAGGATATAGAAATGTAACTAAAGGCAATGCTTATTTCTCATACAAACTCGATTTTCCTTTTCGGATATGAATGGCTGATCCTTTCTGACTGGATCTCTTCTACGGTCATACGTATGGTGTGTATTATCTCTTCTAGTTCTTGAGAACGCTGGATACATTTCGTGGTACTTATGCAATGGATGGATTGAATGGGTATGTTGTCAATGCTACAGTTATCATATTGGACCTATCATATTATTCTTCAGCAGCGACATATGTAACCTGCTGTTTTTGGATATGGGCGACCTCTGTAAGGGGCTGACAGGGACTGAGTTCGTTCACGCCGGTTAGGAATTACTGGAGATAATTATATTCCTGTCTAGCTTTGGGACATATAACCTTGGATTCATCTAACAAAGCAGTCTCTTTTGGTGTGTTCGAACCTGTAATCCTTGACATTAAACATTACGCTCATAACCTTCGGAAGTCACAGATGACTTTAAAGCGATGACTCCGTACTGACGCCATTTTAGAAAGTGTAATAATATCATTAACCTAGTTAGAGCTGTGTATAAGTTAATTTATTGCAGACTAACAGTGGACTCGAACCTGTAATCTTCCATTTTCTAATTCAAAATATTACGACTCAGTCATGAGTTACACTTTATGAACACCCTTGAACACTACTCGAATACTACATATTGATTTTAAAAAGACATCAAGTCACGTATATGTATTAATTATTAATTATTAATTAATGATCAAGTAGAAAGAAGCATACTAGCGCACAATCGTAGTGTAATGAACACGAAGTTAGGAGGTTCAGAGTTCCATCATCAGGTTGTTGCTAGTCTAATAAAAACTGACTATCTGGTTTGGGATAGATACGAATTATTGTGGATTACATGACTATAAATGGTTGTTAGAAGTGAGTTTTGAATAATACAATTTTGAATAATATCTGCCCAGTTCACTGTTTATCCACTTATACTACTGCATCAGCTGCAGTCCGAGCATTTTTCCACAGACTAGATCTTGTATTTAAGTTTCTCTGAGCCAGTACATTAACTGAGGTCAACAAACAATGCTGCAGCAGGGGGGGGGGGCTTCCATCATGCTTATTTTTTCCGTCTGATTAGAAAAAGATATCAACAAAACCACGAGACGAGATGAATCTACAAAAAGACTAGATATTAGAACATTTCCTTCTTTTGTCATTTTCTTGATCAATAAAGGTGACGACTCGATGTGCCAACTCGTGGCTTTAGTACTATCACGAGAATCACGCTCCATCGAATCACATTCTCCATTGAATGACTCGATCGGCCCATAAGAAACTTGGTACACATCCGGGAACTAAACATTCTCCTAACAGATAGTTTATACGGTCGTAATAGCGAAGATGGTGGCATAACAAAACTAACTGCCGGGTCGATTGGGAGATTTGTATCGCTTCAGAAAGCCACTGAAGTAGATAACCGTCTTCTTGTGATAAATAGTAAACGCAGAGCAGCCGATGAGGTGAAGGTCATCTATAGGAGTTCTTTAATGCCATATACTAATGTCATGGGTATGGATATCATGCTACACTTTAATAGTAATAAATTGCAAGATGTACAAATATGGTTTATAAAGTTGGCGTATTTGGTGAGGGGCGTGCCACACTAATTGAAAATACTCCATTAATTATTTCATGTTGTCTCTCTAGTTCCCTTTTCAGATATCTCCTGTGTTCTTGTTGTTTCCATATTGTGTTTCATATTCCATAAATATCCATCTATTGAGGCGTCATTGGAAGCCAATTATTATGTCAAATATAAATACGACCATTTTCGTTTTATGTCGAACTCGTTTCGCTATTTGCCTTTAATCACATCGAAAATATTTATAGCAGTAAGTTAACCGACATGTAGATCACATTAATTGGGTAAATATTGTATAATAGAGAGAGAAATCTAATTCTAACGGTGTTCTTGGTGCTCTAAAAAAGATATTTAGTTATTTTATATAATAATATCATGAAGGAGGTTATTCAATATGTTTATGTCATAGGTGTTGGCTCGTAGTTAGACAGGTGGATAAGAAATAAACGTTTTAACAAAACACATAAAGTGAAACAGGGGTCATTGATGTCTCAATATTGTCGCAACATAACAGAAAAATATATACATGTGATAAGTGACTAATATTTGTTTATTTAATCCATATTTCAACAGATACAAGTTTCCAGTGAACAATAATAAATATTAATTTGAGTCGATAATATTGAAAGACTAATAATGGAAAATGTATATCCATTTAAATACTACTACTATTACTACTACTACTACTACTACTAATAATAATAATAATAATAATAATAATAATAATAATATGTAAGAATACTACATTAAACTCATTATATTATCTTCGTTCTACTTGAATATTTGCTAATCATTCTCAAAATTATTCCATATTATAATCATCTTGGATTTAATTAATTGTCACTTCTGATGATGTAAATACATAGTCATTTATCTCTCTATTAGTTTGGCTTACCAAAAACATTATATTTATGTGCCGTTGTACGATACTTTTACTCCATAGACCATTGATATCAATGACAAGGAACTATAAAGTGGTTGTGGTAATATGTTGGTAACTTGCTCGTTAACAAATTATATCGTTCTCCTTTCTAATCTACCAAAACAACAATTGATAATTAAAGTCTTCACTTAATGACTCGGCCATAATTACCATCTGATTAGCCGGTCATCGACTGTTGCGAATTATGGGTTGATAACAATAGACAGGTTAAACAGTATACTTACCGGGGAGTTTATGCTGTTAATGGACTGTATCAAAATAACAAAGAATTTAAATATCAAAGCTCCAATTTGTCATCTCGGTAAACATTAATTACACACGTTAATTAATACATCATCAACCACGACTGTAATACATGACTATCACATTTTATGGCACCTAATATGTTCTGTGTTGTATCACAATTATACAAAGAATTTCTTAATATAGCGCTATATATATATATATATATATATATATATATATAAGTACAATTTTCCTAACTGTAAATATGTGTTGTCATATTAGAACATGTCGACACGTTCCCCACACCTCAATTTATAGACTGCGGCATTTCTAAAGTAAAGCTATACAAATGTGTTTCTTCTGAAAGCGAAAAGCTTTCTACGTGAGTTTATTCCTTACTTTCCTAATCTAGATTCAGTACCTTGGTCGGTAATATTTATAATGGAAACATTATTATAGTAATTAGAAAAGTTAAGATCGTAGAGCAAGCAATGTATTGAGTTTGATTACAAGTATCAGAAATACTAATAATGCAACCTGAATTATTAACGTCATAATTTATGAAGACATGTTCTATATTTGTTAATTATCTGTTTTTCAGCAGCTTCCTAATATGACCAAAGATCAGTTGAGTTGAGTTGTCTATTGTTGATGGTGGTTACACCTAAAATACATACAGCCGAAGGCCCTCTGCCAAGGGAAATAAATCCCACGAACACAAGTATGAGCACAAGGATTCGACCCACAAGCTGTAGATTTGCAGTGTAATGCACTTACTACTGCCTCGTCGAAACGACCAGCTTCCTTAACGACGAGATGGAAGATGATCCAGATATAAAAACGTAATATAATAAGAGATATTTGGTTACAGTTAATTTATTTCATTTTAACATTAATTAACAAATTAACAGTAACAAGCTGCCGATGATGTAGGGACAATAGAATTTGTTATGCCATAAAATGTAAATTTACATTCCAGAACCATAATCAACTCACTGAGCAGCATACCATTTTTGGATGTTCTGTATATGTTTTTAAGCAACACTGTTCTATCAAATATACATACATGCAAATATCAGGATAGACAGATATGCTGACAGACACAGACACACACACATACAGAGAGAGAGAGAGAGAGAGAGAGAGAGAGAGAGAGAGAGAGAGCTGGCAGACAGATAGACATAGATAGTATGCCGATGTTAGTATACTGTTACTACTCTATATGCAGAAACGGGGCAGTTAAATAAATGTAAAATTTCCATTCCATATATATTATTGAACATTTCTTCATGATAAAAACTATCTAATAAATATATCTTCAGGAAATGTCCGATTAAAGATCATTCGGCTCCCTCTTTGTAAAATTGATGTAATTTGAGGAATATCTTAATCGTTATTCTTAAATGTTATTACTCAAAATATTACCGGGTGCTTAACTTACTAAGTACACCCGATCAACATATACAAATTATTATTTTAACAAGTTTATTATATATGAACAAACTAAATGTTAAATAATTCCTGCTGAAAAGTGGCTGTGTGTACGTGCAGAAAATCCCAACGAAACTAACTGTCTCCAGAGTATAATGTATCTTTCAAGATTTATTATACAAATAACATAAATAAAACACATATGTTAGAGGTAGCTTAAGTAAGTTTTATTATTATTATTATTAATAGTAGTAGTAATAGCAGTAATAGTAGTGGTAGTAATAGCAGTAATAGTAGTGGTAGTAGTAGTGGTGGTGGTAGTAGTAGTAGTGGTAGTAGTAGTAGTAGTAGTGGTAGTGGTAGTGGTAGTAGTAGTTGTAGTAGTAGTAGTAGTATTTATTAAAACCACCACAAGCGGCGAATACAATAGAACAAATTAAAGGAACATATCAGAGATTTAATCACAATACTTCGAAGAAGGACGTTATTAAAATATGTTCATTTAAATAACATTTAATAACATTTAATAAGATTTTCGTCTAAAATGAGTTGACGTAGTGAGACAACAAAACTAACTGTCATCTGTTAGGTTTTACTTGTTTACAGTTTAAATTCAAGGTCGTTTTAGCGCTGAACCATTTAATATGATTATGAACGAGTGATGTTATATTCCTCTCGTATGTAGTTGTCCTTGTTTTTTTTTTTAATTACCTTAACAACTAACTTGATTGTTGTTTGTGTAGTAAAATATTTATTCTATTAATATTGTTCTGAAAGAATTACCTCTGCCTCTACATAAGTTATTAAGATCATATATAATTAACATGTGATATAGTAACTTCACTCAGTTATTATTTCACTTTCTTCCAAGGTTGGGCTGATTAATGGACCAAGGTATTCGATTACGATTATTTGGGAATACTATGATTATGATTACAATTACCATTACATTGTAAAGTAATCATGATTACGATTACCGATTACGATTACCCCATTGCTCACTTTCTACAAACCTGATTGATATCAATAATATTTAGCTTTTCTGCTGAAACACATTTCACAGGTTGTTCGCTACAGAACAATGACAGTATTTCCGCAATGACAGATGTAATTGTGTAGCTTGCCAATAACAGGTTGGCTTTACCAGGTGTGTGCCTTCGATGCATTTATCAAAACAACTAATTAATGGCTACAGATAATAAATGAAGATGATCCATAAAAATAACTAATGTCATTGTTTATTGGTCATGCCCTAACATGGATGTCCTATACATCAACATTAGTAATACAAAGGATTTTCATCTCGTGGCATTAATTGTTTTACAAAGCTGTATACATGTCACAGACACCTAAATTGTCTCTATGTGACGTAATCATCCCTGATGAGGAAACCATATCGTGCATTTCAAAAATACTATACGCGTTGCCTGAGAAGTAAATCCTTACTGTGATTGTCTATTTTGCCTAGAACACAAATCATCTTGGCTTATAATTCTAGTATATTGGATTAATTCACACTTTAGCTCTCTAATTGTAGCACATAATCTCAACTTAACCAACTCATCCATATATAAATATATATATATATATATATATATATATATATATATATATATATATATATATATATATATTGGCCTTTCATGCCATATTTCTTATCTGCAGATTGTGAGGTTACATATGGCATACCATATTATAATACCTTTCCATTTCCAATTCCTACGTATAAAGTATTTCTTTCCTACATAATGTTATTGTCAGATGTTATTTGCCGCGATGCCATGTTAGTTAAAGAATATTTGCTGTCCATGGTTTTAATTTCGTTGGAAACACATGCACAATGTATGAAAACGGAAGTCATAGACAACTTCTATATAAACAAACAGTGATAGGCAAAGAAAAGAAAAACATTTTTATTGTTTAATGGTACATTTGGTATTATGGTAGACATAGTTGTACAAATATACACAGGCTTTTTATGTCCCTTAATGATAAGAACACACCCATCTGTGCTCGAAGACATTTATCTGTCCATTTTGTCTCATTTGGTCAAGTATGTTATTCCTATAATTAATGTTGCTTTTTATTATTACGTTGTGTTGTAACATTTCGTCTTCTGTTATATCCATTTTATTTATACAACTGATTTATTGTTGTCTTGGTTAAAGATGGACGTCAGTGTCTTATATCATGTGGTTTTATGGATAATAGAGGCGGTGTTTCAATAAAGACTGTGTTACTGGCAACGGAGGATATATATATATATATAGAGAGAGAGAGGGGGGGGAGAGAGGGGGAGAGAGAGAGGGGGGGTGTTGGTCTTTCATGTCGCCTCATTACCTTTCCATATCGCTTCCTTTTCCATTTTTATGTTTTGTATTCGTTTTATTTGATTACAGCGGTACGTGGGTACACACCTCTATACTGACAGTTGACATTTGTCTCTTGGCCGTAATGTCAACATGATGTTGCTGACAGTAAGATATCGAGACAGCTGGTCATTCAGACGTCATATTATGATGAATAATAGCAGATTAATTAGTTTCATATTAAAAATAAGGAGATAGATAGGTAGGTAGGTAGGTAAGTAGATGAGTAGGTAGATAGGTAGGTAGGTAGGTAGGTAGATAGGTAGGTAGATAAGTAGGTAGATAGGTAGGTAGGTAGATAGGTAGGTAGATAGGTAGGTAGGTAGATAGGTAGGTAGGTAGGTAGGTAGGTAGGTAGGTAGGTAGATAGGTAGGTAGATAGGTAGGTAGATGTAGGTAGGTAGATAGGTAGGTAGGTAGGTAAGTAGGTAGATAGGTAGGTAGGTAGGTATAGATAGGTAGGTAGATAGGTAGGTAGGTAATTAGGTAGGTAGGTAGGAAGGTAGGTAGATGAGTAGGTAGATAGGTAGGTAGGTAGATAGGTAGGTAGGTAGGTAGGTAGGTAGGTAGGTAGGTAGGTAGGTAGGTAGGTAGGTGGGTAGGTAGGTAGGTAGGTAGGTAGATAGGTAGGTAGGTAGGTAGGTAGGTAGGTAGGTAGGTAGATAGGTAGGTAGGTAGGTAGGTAGGTAGATAGGTAGGTAGATAGGTAGGTAGATGAGTAGGTAGATAGGTAGGTAGATAGGTAGGTAGGTAGGTAGGTAGGTAGGTAGGTAGGTAGGTAGGTAGGTAGGTAGGTAGGTAGGTAGGTAGGTAGATAGGTAGGTAGATAGATAGGTATATAGATAGGTAGATAGGTAGGTAGGTAGATAGGTAGGTAGGTAGGTAGGTAGATAGGTAGGTAGATAGGTAGGTAGGTAGATAGGTAGGTAGATAGATAGGTAGGTAGATAGGCTGGTAGGCAGGCAGGCAGCCATGCAGGCAGGCAGGCAGGCAGACAGACAGACAGATAGATAGATAGATAGATAGATAGATAGATAGATAGATAGATAGATAGATAGATAGATAGTGTTTCAATTAAGAGTATACTGTGCCTGCTATAGTCATTTAAATGCTGGATAGCCAACATGCTATGCCTTGTGATATTTGCTGGAGGATCAAATACCTCATAAATATACAAATCCAATAAATACTATGACCTACTCGTCCCTATTATGAATATTTACATCTGCGCTTTAGCAGACCATTACGGTAGAATTGCCGTTCTATATGTAAACATTTTCAAATCAGACCTAATATTTTCTATATAAACTAAAATTATAATATAGGGTTTTATTAATGATACTAGAGCTAGTCTTTAATGCCATAGCACAAACTGGACACAACTGGACCTAAGAAAGTTAATTCTATTCCTACATACAATTAAAGTAAATTTTATATAAAACACACCAACCACGCGAGCTGTGTCCAATACCACCGCTCCAAATACAATGCAGTGTTTCTAATCCTGAGTCAGGAGTACTTATGACGCTTTATGAGTGTACTGTTCCTACTACAGTCATTTAAATGCTGAATAAACACTTAAATGGCGTCTCTCCAAAGACACAAATAGTGCACGGAATATACAGCTCTATATAAACTTTTCTTAAAATGCGGGGACCAGAACAGAGTTTACGTCCAGAAAACTGAACTTCTCAACCGCAGCATACTATGCCTTGTGATATTTCCTCGAGGATCAAATACCTCATAAACATACAAATTCAATAAATACTATGACCTACTCATCACTAACCTTTTATGAGATCAAATATTACAAAAATTATTAAAAGAAAACACGAACCTCAATTTTAACACGGGCAACGTATGTTATAGCTGTGTATTATAAGGCACAGGCACTGAGAATCTCGAAAGTGTTTGTGTGTTTAGTATTTTTATACAAATGCGTAAGAATAGTAATAGTAATAATAATAATAATAACTATAATAATAAATAAACTTAATATATTGCATATCAGAAATTATGTGTGTGTGTGTGTGTGTGTGTGTGTGTGTGTGTGTGTGTGTGTGTGTGTGTGTGTGTGTGTGTGTGTGTGTGTGTACGCACGTACGTGCGTGCGTGCGTACGTGTGTGTGTTTTAAGGTACATATAAAGAGGCAACAGGCACAGAGCATCAACATATCTAAACATCCTTCGAAACCTACCTCCATAAATCTAAATACAAATACAACTATACATACATTAATTTAAAAATAAAATGTTCCATACCTCCACATATTGATAGATGTGTGCGTATACATAAGCATGTGTCTGGTCTACTCATCAGCCTGTGGGAACCAGCTAATTCGTCACGCCCACAGGAAAGCGGCTACATGCAGGCTACGTACAAAAAGCGGAAGCACGTAAAAAACAAAACATTTGATACCACAGCTTGCAACAAACAACACGTGCGTGTGGTTCATTGGCGGCTTACTACATACATAAGATAACTATTTGACACCATAGTTTATATTCAACAATAATTTCCTATGGTCCATAAGTGTGTGTATGTGTATGTGTTTGTGTGTATGTGTTTGTGTGTATGTGTTTGTGTGTATGCGTGTGTGCGTGCGTGCGTGTGTGCGTGCGTGACTGCGTGCGTGTTAGTGCGTGTGTGTTAGTTTTAGTGCGCGTGTGTGTGTAATGTGTTTGTGTTTTATAAGAATAGATAAGGCGCCGCCCCAAACGGCAATTATGAGTCCAAAATGGTTCAGATATATTTAATTACGCATGTATTTTAATTACGGTTATAATTTAATTACATTAATAATAAGAAAAACAATAACAAGAAATTATTAAACTAACCCGGACAAGGATCATCTAAATATAAACAAGGCAATATTATTGACAACAAACAAGCTTTGTGCCATACACTAGAGCGAAGAATTCATCAAGCAAAATCAAGCCTAATAGAGAAAAGTAAAATATTACTACACATTATAATTGAATAACACAAGCATAAATCAGAATAAATTGCAATGTAATCGATTACGATTACGATTACATTGCATGTGGAAATGTCGATTACGATTACTCGATATTACCATTTTTAGATGAGACAATATTGTGGAATGGGTGACTAATTGAGTCTGATCGGGAAGTGTGTCAGCTAACTAATAGCATGGAAGATCACCAGGTGACTGCGATTTCTTTCACACTTGTTGCGGGGCTTGTTTATTCAAGGCTGCTTCCGGGGCCCGTTTATTTAACGCTGGTTCCGGGGCGGGCAGATTCCGTACAAGGTGGAAGTTGTTTGGAAATTTAGGTCTCCTGCTACTGCAAATGACGTCGGTAGTGACATCCAATGTATCCATGATATAAACTATAGGCAATTATCCTTACTGAATTTCCTTGAACATTTCTAGAGTGTTCCATATTGAATTACCTTGATGACCGACAGACAAATAAACAGGGATACATTAATAAACAAATAGACATTGGAATTGTTTTATATATTATGGTCGCTCTTCGTCTTATCATTATTATTCATACTAGAAATTCAAATGCTGATAGAAGAATTCCAAAATTAACATACTCTTCCACTCGTCGAAAATCGTCATAAAGTACCCAAGATATTTCTAAACCCCACGTCATACATCTTTCGGTTCACCGCCATGATAGAGATGGGCACTCTTTATTTGACTTTTCGATGATTCCGCACATATTAGTAAGTGTAAAGCAGGGAGAGCGGCTGTAATCTTTCCTGTTTAGTATATTATTTAATCATATGAAAACTGTTTTCTTACAAAGTTGCTTACCGATGTATCTTTTGATGAATTTAAAATGTACTTGCTACTCTATGCTGATGACGTTATTTTAATGACTGGATCTGAACAAGGTATTCAACAAACACTCTATTCACTAACAGGGTACTGTGATAAATGGAAATTAGCAATAAACAAAA
The DNA here is from genome assembly GCA_025642065.1 of Paralvinella palmiformis. Lineage (NCBI taxonomy): Eukaryota > Metazoa > Annelida > Polychaeta > Terebellida > Alvinellidae > Paralvinella > Paralvinella palmiformis. Next base: position 638,468 of record JAODUP010000112.1, on the reverse strand, counting down.
ACAAACAGAAAAAAACCTAAATCATGGTGTTTACAAAAGTTGACCAGTTGAAGAGGAATATGAAATTCCACTTTGACGATAATGAATTAGAAATAGTTTCCAGATTTTCGAAACACCGTCTGTTTTATAGTAGTTCAGCAGACACTGGCATGTCAGGGCTCCAAATCTGTGTTCCAGTTGCAAAGATGTTTGTATAGGTTTCACCTGTTTTATATGATAAATAAGTATTCCCCGTGCTATCGTATGGAACAGAGGTCTGGGGGTTTCATACCGCTGAAGAAGTTGAAAAAGTACGCGTGAAATATTAAAAACGTCTATGGTCTATCTGTCTATAGTTGAAAATAACGATGCCTTTTTGTCAACTTTCAAACAACGGTTGCATGATATATGTATTCAAGATTGGCATGCCAGAGTCGAAGTAATGAGCCGTGGCCTTTAATACATCGGTATCAATTGTATGTCTAATTATTCTTTGTACCTTTATTAAGGGCCAATACGTAAGCATTTAATATCAGTATTCAGATTACGCATGAATGGTCACCGATCAAGTATTGAAACAAAAAGGTGGCACCGGTCAGCTCCTATCCTGTATGAGAAGAGGAAATGTATACACTATAAAACAACTAAACGACGTATTACTTTGTACTGGAATGTTATCTCTTCGTTCCTATCAGAAAATTATTAAAAAGGACGTATTTACTCAGACAATTGATCAATTGTTACCGAAATAATAATAAGCAGGAAATGAAATTACCACTAGGAGACACCCTATTTGTGAGCAACTAGTTTGTTAATCTTAGGTTTGTTTACACATTTATTCTAGTCTGTTTCAATACATCGAATGTATGTTGTATACGTAATCTTCTGTTAAAATTAGAAGGCAATAGGTAGGTAATATGTATATTTTTCAATATTCAAAAATTATGTTCTAGATTAAATACATTAATAATTTCTGGGCTGTTCAACTAGGGAATAAAGTGTCGCTAAAGATGTTTTATTTTCCTTTCATGTCCATTTCAATCATGGAATTCCTTTCGGGATTATTGAACAAAGACGCCGTTTATTTTCTTCTGACAGCAGCTGCATTTCATAAATTAGTCAGATATTTTTCCGAACTCTGCCTTCATTATCACCAAGTGAAATTACATCTGATATCCATAAAAATACTGCAGTACTGGTTCTATGACAGATGTAAAATACGATGCTATAAGTAATATGAGTAACCACTGTTAGTCATGACAAATAATGTATACCAATGTAAATCAACTATTAACAAAACATTTCCAACATCGCATCACATTTAGTCCATTCATGAGATTACAATTCCACTTTCCATTATCTCGTTTACACGATCTATTCAGCAAACAATGGTTCCTATTCAATTTGTCAGTTATGTGCTAATAATACATGTTATGCACGAATGAATCTCTTGTTTCGGACATTTGTTCATGCGTTAGGTGAAACTTTGTACTGTGAATCTGAACTGTCATATTAACGCTGTATGGCTGAAGATGCCCGTCAATATTTTTTTTTGTTGAGACATTGTTATCAGCACTTGGACGTTAATGGCTAAGGGCCAAAATGCTGACGTTTTATTTATTGGATTTTTCTCTAACAATGGTTATCAGGTAATGCAGGACACCGGAGGTAGAATAAACTGCATAACAAAAGAATTTGACAATTAGCAATCCATCATTGTATATCACACATTTGTCTGTTTATTGGACGCTAATGTGCTGTCTGTTGAATAATAGTCATATATAAGGACAATAGTCGGGTAAGATACGTCACATGGAAGCCGAATTACAGCCACTTTTATTCCCACTGACGTTACTCATTATATGATAGGAGTTATCAACAAACAAGACTTAAAATTAAACAGCAAAATACAAATCAAGCAGCAGGAAATAGGAAAGGTGACTATGGATTCAACGATTGATAAGACGATATTTGGACTAGTTTTTCTCAGCGTGATAACCTCATCGTCGACGACTTATGACTATACGAGGAATGGTTTGAGTATTTCCTCATATCCTCACGATATACCAGAAAACGCGAATCAAATAATAATCGATAAAACTAGCATAATTCACGTTGATTTCATCGAAACATTTCCGAACCTCACTTACTATCAGCTAAGCGACAACAAGGTGAGTGAATTTCCGGATTTATCAAATATCAGCAACACTCTCGAGACACTGAAGATAACATCCACGCACATAAGTAGAATACCTTTAGAGATCATGGCCGTGATGCCGAAACTGAAATACCTCGATGTATCCAGAAACGAGATCACTTCCATTCCGGATCTGACTACAGTATTTCCAGTTCTTCTCGTGCTCAGGGCAGAATATAACAATATATACAAAATGAACCAGACCACGGCAATCAATCTTTACCTGTCACGTAATCAGATGACAGAAATACCCGACTTCAGATACATCATGGATAAACTCGCTATTCTGCAACTGTCTTCGAATAAAATCACTGAAATAATGGACGGCCAACTGCCTCCGCTTCCCAACTGTCACATCTTGGATCTCGGCTACAATTATCTGACGATGTTCCCAAATTTCAAAAACATGACTTCACTGAAATATCTTTCTCTCGCTGGAAACCAGATCAGTTTTGTTCCGGAGCTTATTAACATGGACTCATTGCAAGAACTGCGTTTAATCAACAACAAATTTATGCAGTTCCCTAATCTAACAAGTGTATCTAGAAGCTTGATTAAGCTAAAGTTATATTCCAACGAAATTGTTGACTTCCCCGAAGCGCTGATCGTTCCTCTGACAAATTTACAGAAGCTATCAGTGGGCATAAAAATTGGTACCCCAATCGTTTTACCCGACTGTTGTCTGTTGAAAACATCCGGTCAACTGGTAATAGAAATCCACAAAAGTACCATACATTGTGACCAAAATACGATATGGTGTCAGAGAACAAAGTTAATAAATGTACTATCTCCGAAATGTAGTTCTCCACCTGCATTTTTGGGGAAGTTATTCGAGGAAGTTTCTTCTAAAGAACCACCATTACTCGAGTCAGGTAAGTGTTCACGATATATGTCGATGTCTGAAATGAAACATTTAACGTCACCGAACTGATTCTGAGTTAAGTATTTATTGTGAATACATTTTCACCGTTTCTTTATTTCTTTTATATCCCTATTTCATATGCACGCATATATATACTCTTTCTCTCTCTCTCTTTCTCATGCTTATGTAAACCGCCTCTTTGGCAACGTGGGTAGAGTGTGAGACTATTTACCTATGGCTATGGTCATGGTCATTCTCTGCGGGAGGTCGCAGGTTCGCGCCTCGGCCATGGCACTATACAAGGAGGAGTTTTTCATCCAACCAGACAACTGGCAAGGTTTTCGCCACCGAACATGCCATATATTCTAAATTCTAAATTTATTTAGAATTAGTCTCCGTGGGGAAGCTATAAATTACAAACCTATGCGTCTCCCTCATTTGAGGTTGCCAGTCACGTAAAAAACTGCCATTTCGGCTATTTTGGCTATATACATATATGCACACAGACACACACACACACACAAAAATATATATATATATATATATATATATATATATATATATATATATATATATATATATATATAATCTCATACTACAATTTTCATGTTTTCAATTCAGCTGTCTACAAGAAGTTGCCCCCATCGTGTCATCGTGGACTTTCTGTTAAAACGCCAATATCAACCAGTTCGAAGCTGCGGTGTGGCAGCCTATGCTTGGAGAATCGCGAATGCTTCGGTTTTAGTTATATTACTAATATATGTGTGTTTGTTTATAGGAGTATATATGTATCAGACGTAGGCAATATGACAACTTATGATAACTGGAAATATTTTATGCGACAAAATGATAACCAAACGTAATTTCTAAAATAAACATTAACTTCTATTGTTCTTTTGGTTGTCCAGTCATTTACTGTTCAGTGTAATTCATGGAGAATGAAGGTTTAAAAACAAAATGTTTAACGTCTGTTTACAAATCTTATTATTTACAAAGCGATTAATGTTAAATACTTTACATTGTGTCAATTGTTCTTTGTTGTTGTCGTTTCTTGTAGGCATTAATTTGTTTTAATCACCTTGTACATTTAAAGTAGTTAGTTATCACTGAAATAAAATATTATAGTTCGTTGATAAACTTAGTATAGAATGAAACAGATACATTTCACTAGATATCAATTTGTTTTGGTTATTATTGACGTAATCTCCTAGAAAGGTGGCTCGTGTTTAAGCAGTGTTTGAAATAATAGCCGGCCAGAATACACAGAGCCGACACTTCTTGAACCGTGCGTGCATCTTTCTATAGTTGCCGGCCAGGTGATCCTGCTGATATATTCAACCCATTCTACGTTTCCCACCGCAAATAAAAAAGCTAAAATAAAAAGAAACAATAATTTGTTCAATGAACAAACCCAGACTTGTATTTGTCATTTTCAACTTGTTTTTTTTTTTTGTTCCATGCAAATGTAGGCCCAAGTGAACTGGAGTCTCATCATGCGTCCGTGGAAGTCGTTGTGTTTATATTTTACACGTGCTCTTGCTGACACCTGAAGCATTGGTACGACGGTGGTGATTGGCTAAATATCAATGGAATCTCTTTTCCAACCAACCAGCAATCTTTTTACAGACATGGCTCTGCTAGTTACCAGGAAAATTTTAATCTCACATTCTTGCACATCGTTATTTGTGGATTGAATCCCTCCCCCCCCCCCAAAGAAAAGAAGATATTTTATTTTATGTTGAAATCAAGATGGATATTTAATAACTAAATTATTAGTTGCTTTGTATTTCACATGGTGAAAATAAGCTGTTTTAGATACTTTTAAGCTCCATCGAAAAAGAAATTCGTGTTTACAAGTTTCTCTTCAAATGCAGAAAATTGTTGTTTATTAATCGTTTTGGTGTCAACAGATATATTGGTTGTAAGATCAATGGTCCACATGACCTGATGGTGAATTTGTATTAACTTAGAATGAAATATTTAGACTGAACCGAAAAAAACTTCTGAAGATGCCGCATAGAAGAATTTTTAATGCAGACTGTACACGTATGATATTTAGGATGAAAAAAGTCACCTATTTTATACACGAGATTATAATCATATGAGGCGTTAATTTCGCAACCAATTTATATTTTGTCATAAAGAGTTTTTGTCAGTTTGTCTTTTTAATTCCTTGCAAAAAGATTACTCTCTTCCATTACCTTTTTATCTCCCAATCTGAAAAATGCTATCGTTCTTTATTCTTTAGAACAATGTAGTAATTAATTGTTCCATCTACCCTTTAATTTGAGGAAGAAATCTTCATTTGTCGTGTTGCTGTAGAAAATGTGTGTATCTGTATTTGTATTTGTGTGAGTGTATGTGGTTTGTGTTGAATGCTTATTGTTTTACTTGCATTAATAAATAAAATAATAAACCGAACTTTTCGTAGCCATTGATAGAGGATTGTCAATTTTAATTTGTTTAAAATACCAGTTCGTATAGTATTAGAATAATTAACCTTCTGTCATATGAGTTGCCAAGAAACCAAAGTCTAATATCGACATTAAGTAGACTAATTTTTCTTCATGTCTCATTTCATTTTCTGTTTTTTAATCAAGATCAATATAATTATATCAGTCACATAATAAATGTTTGTTGTATCTTTGTTCGAGTTTAGTTAATAACAATCGAGTTATTTAGTCTCGGCGTTGGTCACCCCCAGATATGTGGCCGTAGGGCAACTCGCTGAGGAAACAAATCACAAAAACATTTGTATGAGACGGATTTTATTTGGCGAAAATAATATTATATAAATATAAAGCCAGAGAGGTTTTCCTGTCAGATAAGATTCATCCAATTTATCAGAGCTTCAGTCCTTTTAAGATTACGCAGTCAATATACTTGATGCTTTCAATAATTGTGACATTTACTTGGTACGTTTAGAGCATGGCCTGAGCTTTTCCGATTTATATAGCTGTTGTAGTCCAATTTACATAGTTAAATGTGCCAACTTCGGTTTGAACATATTTTAAACAGAAATGCATTTGAACAATTCAGTATAAACAGTCCAGTATACATATTAAGTGTACAACTCCTAGTTGTAGCACATTTGTTTATGCAATCTTGTATTCATATTTTAAGGTCTGAATACTTCGGGTTACACCCCACTTTTTACGATGTCGAATTTGCACATTCCAGATAATATACTACAGCTTGGATTTGCTTCAATACATATTTCATTTTGAATGAATTAGTTTGAACAATCTCATTTACAAAAGATGTTTTACACAATTCTGTTTACATATTGTGGTTATATGGTCTGAATTGAACATCCAGCATTACCATCGATGATTTACATCATCTAGTTTACAGACTATGTTTACACAGTCTGATTTGAATGGCCATGTCTACAAATGACATTTAAACAGTCTATTGTATAGATCGCGAATTGAGTAGACCATTTTGACATATTATTTGGCCAGTCTTGCATATAGATCCAGGCTTCCATTTAATCCTGTCCCAGACGCAATAAGGGAGTTTGATCGAATACACCATCGTTCTAAACAATCCGCCATTTATCAATGTCGATGTGACATCCGAACGACCGGGAATTGGAAAATGAAGGTCAAACGTGGAATATAAACAAACATGTGATTGTTGGTTGATCGATCGTAGAGACTAGAGGCTAATAGACAACAGTCATAGGAGAGTAATATAATTCGTTTCAGGAGATCGGGTAAGTGAATGAGTGAGTAATTGAGTGAGTGAGTGAATGAGTGTTCTGATTAACGCCGCTCTAGTCGCATATGTTATATGTAGCTAATGGGGCGACTCTCCGAGGAAATGATCAGTAGACGCTTCGAAAAAGCTAAGTATCGGTGGAATTCGAACCCTAAATTAGTAGTGTAGAGCGTAGTGCATTATCAACTACCTTTGCGTTTGTATCTATCGTATTCGTGTAGTTTTTATTCATTATAATGTTATTCTCTGCCGATTAGAATCATCATCAGGAGTTACGCAGTAATAGATCGATGGGGATTTGTAGATCTTAAGAGGTGGATGTTAATCCTAAACCTAAACATCGTAGAAAGAAAATTGACATTATTACCTGTGGATCCAGAGAGTTGGTAATTAGCAAGTATACCACCCATCCCCCTAATACGAAAAATAAAGCTAAATACATAACAATGTTAATATGAACTACTACAGGATAAATATATGACAATAGTCAGAGTGTGACAAGAATCTACATCAACAGGAGTTATCACACATCCGGCTGATCCTGTCACGACAATTTACCTAAGTTAAATTCCAGCGCGTTTAAAGTAGTACCACGTTTTGGATATTTCTAGATCTGTGATTTATTTCGACATATACAGTAAATGTTCGTTGAGCAGTATTATTATATTACTTTAATATGGTAATTGGCCAATACATACTACAATATATTATACCAGATCCTAATCTAATACTATCTACTCCAAGCTTAAAGTTTGTTTTCAGCCGAATCATACTAATTCTAATAACAATGTGGAATTTCGTACACAATTAAATATACTTATACTGTTTTCAACTTATATATATATATATATATATATATATATATATATATATATATATATATATATATATATATATATATATAAGGCCATGGTTATGAATTACTTGTTGTCTGTAAGTGTAATGTTTAGAAGACAAAAATTGGATATCACTATACAGGGATATCACTATATAGGGTTCTTAAATGGATCGTGCTAGTAAAGGCACTTTATTTAATGTCAATATTCTTGTTATTTATTATAATATATTTGTATACAAATGCGTAAGAATAGTAATAGTAATAATATAATTAAATAATAATAATAATAACAATAATAATAAATAAACTTAATATATTGCATATCAGAAATTATATGTGTGTGTGTGTGTGTGTGTGTGTGTGTGTGTGTGTGTGTGTGTGTGTGTGTGTGTGTGTGTGTGTGTGTGTGTGTGTGTGTGTGTGTGTGTGTGTGTGTGTGTTTTAGCTGTGTATAATAAGGCACAGGCACAGAGAATCTCGAACCGTGAATTCAAACTCTGGACGTTTCTTCAGGGGACTGAATCCAGAGTGGCGACTTTTCTTGCTGAGACATGTGTAATGTCTCACCAGTCCTAAGCCGCCAAACAAAAACAAAAAGCGAATCACCTACAGCCGTGGAGTTTGGGAGTAGAACACCCAAGTCAGATCACGGCAGTAGTGAGAATGTTTAGATTAATTATCTAAGCAGCCCTATTTATAGCTATTTTTCAATTGCTGTATCTTTCTTCAAAGCAATGCTATATAAACTATATAACCCAATTGTTACCGTCTTCAAAGATCAGTTTTTACAACGGGCAGGCGTCACGAAGCGACTACTATTAAAACTATTTAGCTTAATTGCTATTAAAAGACTGACATCTGCGCTGAAGCAGACCGTATTAGCGCGTCATAGCTTCCGTACTGTTTGAATTATTTTCAAACCTGACCTAATTTATGCTATTCTAACTATTGTAGTTCTTAAATGTTATTTATGACAAGCAGATTAGAGCTAATCTTGAATGTCATAGTACAAACTGGATATAACTGGACCTAGGAAAGATAAATCTATTCCCACATACAACCAAGGTGAATTATATATACAAGTAAACTTGTTATATAAAACACACCAACCGCGCGAACTGTGTCCAATGCCACCGCTCGAGATGCGATGCAGTGTTTCTATTCCTGAGTCAGGAGTACTTATAATGCTTTAAGAGCGTACTGTGCCTGCTACAGTCATTTAAATGCTGGATAACCAGGCCAGACACCTAAACGGCGTGCCTCCAAAGACGCAAATAGTACATGGATTATACAGCTCTAGATCAACTTTTCTTGACTGCAGGGACCGGGAAATATGGTCTCCACGCATAGAAAACGGAACTTTCTCAACTGCAGCATAATATGCCTTGTGATATTTGCTGGAGGGTCAAATACCTCATAAACATACAAATCCAATAAATACTATGACCTACTCGTCACTATTATAACAATTTACATCGGCGCTTTAGCAGACCGTTATGGCGGAATTGCCGTTCTATATATTAATATTTTCAAATCAGACCTAATGTCTGCTATACAAACTATAATTATAATATAGGGTTTTATTAATGACAAGGAGACTAGAGTTAGCCTTGAATGTCATAGTACAGACTGGACATAACTGGACCTAGGAAAGATAATTCTATTCCCACAAACAACTAAGGTGAATTATATATGCAACTAAACTTGTTATATAAAACACACCAACCACACGAGCTGTGTCCAATGCCACCGCTCGAGATGCGATGCAGTGTTTCTATTCCTGAGTCAGGAGTACATGCTTTAAGAGCGTACTGTGTCTGCTACAGTCATTTAAATGCTGGATAACCAGGCCAAACACTTAAACGGCGTGCCTCCAAAGACGCAAATAGTGCACGGAATATACAGCTCTAGATCAACTTTTCTTAGAACGCATGGACCTGGAAACATACAGTCTCCACGCATAGAAAAAGGAACATCTTAACCGCAGCATAATATGCCTTGTGATATTTGCTGGAGGGTCAAATACCTCATAAGCATACAAATCCAATAAATGCTATGACCTACTCGTCACTAACCCTTTATATCAAATATTACAAAATTGGTAAAAAGAAAACACGAACCTCAATCTCTGGCACGGGCAATGTGTGTTTTAGCTGTGTATAATAAGGCACAGGCACAGAGAATCTCGAACCGTGAATTCAAACTCTGGACGTTTCTTCAGGGGACTGAATCCAGAGTGGCGACTTTTCTTGCTGAGACATGTGTAATGTCTCACCAGTCCCTTTGAGAGAGAGAGGATCTGATTTATGAACACATGTGATCTTCTTAGTTTTTAGCATTATATATATATATATATATATATATATAGAGAGAGAGAGAGAGAGAGAGAGAGAGAGAGAGAGAGAGAGAGAGAGAGAGAGAGAGAGAAATAGAGAGGTGGAGAGAATGAGAGAGAGAGGATCTGATTTATGAACACAGGTGATCTTCTTAGTTTTTAGCATTATATATATATATATATATATATATATATATATATATAAACCGCATAATGCGAGTGCAGAACACTGCTGCACTCTGGAAACACACACTCAAAAATGAACATATAAATCTAGTTTTGTTGCAGCTGAATTAACTTCCAGAAATGTTTCCGAGTACCACCAATTCCGAGACTGTGGAATAAGTTCCCTAATCATATTTAACTTTGCAGCAAATAAGGAAATATTTCGTTAGATTCTTAAAACCAACTTATTTAAATCACCCTATTTAATTTATTATATATAAACCAGAGTATTTTTCTATAAAATCCGTTTGTGCTATGTAAGCCAGAATATGTTTTAATTCTGGTTTCAGTGAAAAGAGCATTAAGGCAACTTAAGTTGATTAAGGCGCTATTTATGAAAATATTATTATTAAGGTTCTCTTATTTCCTGGAATTATTTGCTATTGAAATGCAAACAGAGTTCGATGTAATTAAATTGAGTTGTTTACCCTCAACGCTGGACACAACGTGGGACATATTAGTCCCTGTCTGTTATATCTCATTGGGGATTGTGAGTACATGGGACATTATTTTGAATTTAAGATCAATTTTATTGCATGTTAGATATTTGATTTGGTAAACATCCTCGATTTGTTTCAGTATTTAGAATACATTTTCGCCAGTTTCTAATAGTTTTATACATTGATTCAATTATAATAGAACTTTTCTAATCATGTTATGATTTTTTAAACTTATTTTAGTAGAGTGCGAATTTAGTTTATCTCCATAACGTTTGTACAACAGTCTACCATACGGGTCTAGATTATCATTGGGTGTCAACCAAGTTTCACTAACTGTAATCACACAATAGATATCACTGAATTCAACTCTGATATGGTTCAATTTGTCAGGACATCGATTTACGATTATCATATTCGCGTGACAATGTGAGAAATAGCGATTACGGACAGTGGATGGATTAGGGTTCAACTCAATATCAATAGCAGAGGATAACTGTAATTGTACTTATTAGAGAGGGAGAGAGGATAAATATTTAACACAACACTCCTCATATAGTACACACACATACACATACATACATACACACATTCATAAATACATACACACACATACATACATATACACACATACACACACACACACACACACACACAACAAAAGAAACCTATACACAAATACAAAACCAAATTAATACTATTACAACTACAACAACACAAACACACATAAGACACACAACAACTACTACTACTACTACAATAACAAACACAAAACACATAAATCCTTACCCACAATAAATACACAACAGACATACACAAAACATATATAAAACACACACACACACAAAACAAAACAACAAACATACACATATACACACAAACGCAAAAAAAAACGAAGCACACACACTCGTACTCATATACACAAAACATATTAAACGCACTAAGCACACAAAAATACAAAACACATACACAACGAACACCCACACATCTAACACACACATAACACTCACGCACGGGCACTCAGCAAACACGCACACTCAACACACAGATAAACACACACACAAACAAACAGAGAGAGGCGTTCTCGTGTATATACATCCAGCTGCACAAGACCAAAAAACATATTGTGGTTAACACAATCAACCAATGAACTCATTTCCGGTTATATATAAACAAAAGCTATGTATTTACCTTAGGACGCACAATAATGGCAGGTGTCCCATATTTCGGAAAAGGTAAGTCACGTCAATAGCTCAGTGGTAAAGTATTGCATTGGAAACTGGGAGGTTCTCTGTTCAACACCAGCACTGACTAATGGCTTAATGTGGGTACTGATACTAAAACGCTTACGGTTATATTGTACACGGCTACATCGGGTGGGGGGAGTGGCCATAGGAAACAATGTAGTGATTGTACGAATTAACATAAATATTGACATGAATATCGAGACCAGCAGTCGCTGTTTAAGTGTGGAAACTCGTACTAAATTTACAGGAAAGAAGTAACTCTTAATAGAAGGGTTTATTTTCTCCATCTGTTTCCCGATGCCGTAATCCCGTTCTTAACGGAATATCCCCTCGTCAATCTTCCACGTAACAAACAACGGGGTAAACGTACTGCAATAGGATTATAGAGAAAAAGAAGCGCAAAATAGTTTGCGTTTTCTTATTTATTTATCGAATTTATAATACAGTAATCCTTTTTTCCCATTCCATTAGGTTTGATAGGAAAATATTAATAATATGAACGACATGTTACATAGTTGGTGACCACTTCACTAAAGAAAAATATACCCCATTGCGCATGAATATATTCTTTCCAACACAACATTTGTAATTTTTGTAACAGAGAAACACGATTCAAAGTAACTTGACTTCTGGCAAAACAAAGACCAGTATTTATCACCCTTGAGATGATAAACGATGTCACTAGTTTTTCCACCTAGAGTATTCACATAAAGACAATTATCGCTTCAACACTTAAACATCCAAAATGAAGTTGTCTATGACAGAAACAGGACTCTATTCTAACTTGAATCAAACTGCCTTCGACCTCTTACCTTCATATTTATTAATGACATGGGGAAACTTAGGCATGTGCGAAATTGAAGTCTCTTAAATTGAAATAGCATATAAGTTGGAATGATTAATAATCTTGGAATGAATACAACTTCTCCTTGGTTGATCCAAGTTACAATGGAGACAATATTTAATTAATTAATTCTCACCACGAACTGTGTATACTGACTAGTAGCATTAAGCATCACCATATGACTGCGTTGTTTTCCATCCTTGTTTCGGGGTCTGTTTATTTAAGGCTTCTTCCGAGACCCATTTATTTAACACTGGTTCCGAGGCACGCAGCTTCCGTGGAAGGTGAATGTTGTTTAGAAATCTTAACATCACTTTGGTATCCTCCTACTGCAAAAGACGCCAGAAGTAAAATATAATCTATCCATGATAAGCACCATAGACAATTATCCTTACTGAATCTCTTGGACATTTCTAGAGTATTCATATTGATTTGCCTCGATAACTAACCGATAAACAAACAGTGATACATTAATAAACATGTATTAAATATTGGAATGTAAATTGGTTGTGGTTTTTTATATTGTTATTATTCTTCGTCCAATTATTATTATTAATACTAATTTTATTATTACAACTACTATTTATGAACGGCGTAGGAGTGTTTCTTTTTTGGCCAGATAAAAGGGAGGTGAAATCCCTACCACCGTCGATTAATTAAAAATTTAATAATGAATAGGATCTTTCTCGATGCACATACATGCCTGCATGTTAGCCTTAGGTACCAACCCTAATGCACATTCACTATAAAATGGCGATATGTGATGTAATAACTGGGTTCTTCCTCTCGTCATAAAGCGTCATGAAGTCACAACATATTTCTACACTTCACGTGAAGTATTGTTCGGTTCACCGCCATGATAGAGAAGCGCGCTCTTAATTATTTCGTGTTGGTGATTGCTAACCCATTTAATGACACTCCTATGCCAGATGGTTACCATCACACATCATAGACACTCTGGGAATGTTAAAATAAGGGCAACATTCTAGAAACGCTCTCTCAATATTTCCCTATAAGTTCCCTCGAGTTAACCCACTTTGACATTAGAATTGATGAATTAGTCGTGTCAAAGGTCATTGAAAAACCGGCGCTGTCCTGTTAGTTTGGGCGTCTGTTTTCTGATGGAAATTTGATCTTATACTAGTCACATACTAGCGCCGCAGTTTTTGTTTTATCCAAAAGGACGTTTTCACTTAGAAATTTTATCGATTTTCACCAAAGGACCAAGAGAATATGAAATCACGATTAGGAGACATGCTATTTGTGAGCAACTGGTTTGTTTATCCCAGGTTTGTTTACCCATTAATTCTAGTATGTATCAATACATCGACTGTGTCTTATATACGTGACCTTCTGTAAGATTATGAATTTCTTGGCTGTTAAATTGAGAAATGAAGCGTCGCTAAAGATGTTTTATTTTCCTTACATATCCATTTCATTCATGGAATTCCTTTCGGGATTATTGAAGAAAGGCGCCGTTAATTTTCTTCTGACAGCAGCTACATTTCATAAATTAGTCAACTATTAACAAAACATTTCCAACATCGCATCACATTTAGTCCATTCATGAGATTACAATTCCACTTTCCATTATCTCGTTTACACGATCCATTCAGCAAACAATGGTTCCTATTCAATTTGTCAGTTATGTGCTAATAATTAATACATGCTATGCACAAATGAATCTCTTGTTTGGGAAATTTGTTCATACGTTAGGTGAAACTTTGTACTGTGAATCTGAACTGTCATATTACCCATGTACAGTTCTTGGCAGGGCCCTGTTATCAATAACTTGGACGTTAATGGTTAAGGGCCAAAATGCTGATGTTTTATTTATTGGATTTATCAGGTAACGCAGGACACCGGAGATAGAATAAACTGCATAACAAAAGAATTTGTCACTTCGCAATCCGCCATTGTAAATCACTTATTTTGTTCTGTTTATTGGACGCTAATGCATTGTCTATTGAATAATAGTCATATATAATGACAATAGTTGGCTAGTATACGTGACACAAAAGAAGAATTACCCCCGCTTTCTATCTCCACTAACATTAATCATAATATGATAGGAGTTATCAACATACAAGACTTAAAATTAAACAGCAAAATACAAATCAAGCAGCAGGAAATAGGAAAGGTGACTATGGATTCAACGATTGATAAGACGATATTTGGACTAGTTTTTCTCAGCGTGATAACCTCATCGTCGACGACTTATGACTATACGAGGAAGGGTTTGAGTATTTCCTCATATCCTCACGATATACCAGAAAACGCGAATTAAATAATAATCGATAAAACTAATATAATTCACGTTGATTTCATCGAAACATTTCCGAACCTCACTTACTATCAGCTAAGCCTCAACAAGGTGAGTGAATTTCCGGATTTATCAAATATCAGCAACACTCTCGAGACACTGAAGATAACATCCACGCACATAAGTAGAATACCTTTAGAGATCATGGCCGTGATGCCGAAACTGGAATACTTCGATGTATCCAGCAACGAGATCACTTCCAGAAACAACATTACTGTCCATCTGGATCTGACCATTGTATTTCCCGTTCTTCAATCGCTCACGGCCGTAGACAACACAATATCTGGAATAAACCAGAGCACAGCAATCAAACTGTACTTTCCAAGTAATAATATGACAGAAATACCTGACCTCAGATACATCATTGATAAACACCGTCGGCTCGCACTGTCTTCGAATAAAATCACTGAAATAATGGACGGCCAACTGCTTTCGCTTCCCAACTGTCGACACTTGGACCTCGGCTACAACGGTTTGACGATGTTCCCAAATTTCAAAAACATGACTTCACTGAAATATCTTTCTCTCGGTGGAAATCGGATCAGTTTTGTTCCGGAGCTTATTAACATGGACTCATTCCAAGCTTAATCAATAACAAATTTGCACAGTTCCCTAATCTAACAAGTGTATCCAGAAGGTTAATTAAGCGACAGTTATACTTCAACGACATCGTTCACTTCCCCGAAACTTTGATCGTTCCTCTGACAAATCTACAGAAGCTATCACTGGGCATAAAAATTGGTAGTCCAATTGTTTTACCCGACTGTTGTCTGTTGAAAACATCCGGTCAACTGGTAATAGAAATCCACAAAAGTACCATACATTGTGACCAAAATACGATCAGGAAATACAACGAACATGATCCATCCTTTAAACAGACACCACCCGGAAAATTGTTCAACTTCGTCTTCTGTTTCGCGAGATTTGGTTTCATATACACGTCTATCTGACAATTGCAGCAAGCCACTTTCCCATCCCGTAGCAAAACAACAGACTTTGAAAGAAACTACATGCTAAACAAAATATGCCGTTCAACTATCCACGATCGACTGCCATCACATATCAAATCGGGAAATTCATAGTGATAGATCTGAGACTATACACACAGTGGTTAAAAAGAGAGGATTTAAAGAACTCCTATATGTTCTGGAGCCACATTATGAGGTATGCAATATAGACCATACAAAGTTGCCAGTTAATTATATAGAGCGAAGTGGGTAGTTACGGACCGTTGGCAGTCAACCATTATCAAATATTTTCTCTAATGACTTTATAACTCACTCTGCAATGTCTACAGTTCTGATTCTTTGGAAAGTGGAACTGCAAGTTAAGTTCTTTGTTTCATATGTGGAGTTAACTAATAACTAAAGCTATTCCTTTTTACTAAAGTTAGTACTTGTAACTAGTGTATTAATATCCATGTCTCTAGATTAAACTTATTTTTGAATTTGCATTTTAACACTTATTTCATAAGCTGCAGATAGTTATACTGCTGTCACAGCTCACTACATCACTAATGATTGGGTGATGAAAAGTAAAATCCTTGAAACAAAAGTGAGCATTGACTCACATACTGGTGACAACCTATGTGAACGAAATTTGTAGGTGACTGGAGAATACAGCGGCCTGTGATGATATTGTCCATTGTCATAGAAAAATCTACAACATAGAATTAGGCGTATGAGCAAATGGTTATCGTCCAGATATCAGGTGCTTTGCCCATACATTGAACCTGGCGATTAAGAAGTCACTGGCTGTGCCAACCACGAAAGACAGTGGAGTACTTCAGGAAAAGCATAATAGCTGCAGGTATACTCAAACAGAAGCAGAAGCTGTTATGCATTTGGAGATCTCAGAGCATCGGCTGATAATTGATGTTGATATTAGAAGGAATAGTTCGTTCGACGTGGTGAGACGATATCTGGACCAACAACCTTCTATAGCACTTGTCTTAGTCAGTCCATCAACCAGGAAGGACCACAAGGACATTGACACCCTGACTGATAATGACATCTACAATGCTGGGCGTGTAATGAAAGTGCTGAAACCACTCAAGACCATGACCACCGGTATGTGTGAAGAGAAATATCCCACCTAGTCGCCTTTTCACCCACTCCTGAACCAGATCCTTGAATCAATAACTGTTGATGAACAACTAAATCCATCAATCATCAAACAGGTAAAAATGGCCATTAAACAGAACATTAGTAAACGCTATACTGAGCCAGAGATACAGGATATGCTTCTCTTGTGTACAGCATTGGATCCACGATTTTTGGCCCTGTTTTATGTGGAGCCTTACAAGCGAAATTAAGTAATCTATACCATTCCACTGAGAGCGCATCTTGGTGATTACTCTGTACAGTCCCTATCTGATATCCAAGTGTGCATCATATAAATATGAATTTTAAATTACAAAACCAAATTGGTTGACATTTGTAATATTTTATTCCTTCATAAACATGATTACATGATTACTATTTCAGCAAAGCAAAAATCCACTTTATCCAGCAATAGTAAGGATGCTCTTCATTTGACGAGTCAGCCATCTCTATCTGACTTTCCTGTATTCAGCCACTAGTTAGGCAGGAAGATAGCCCTGAACATATTCCTCGTGGAGGTAGAACTGGATAAACATCTGCATGGGTGGAATCTGATTCAAATTATTCAGATGCTGATGAACCAAATTTTGGTTTATTTGGGTCAGATATCCTGATGACAGGTGCTAGTGAGTCCACAACTCAATCATTGGCATAACAAATAGACCATGGGATTGCCAGATGCAAGAAGGAGATCCCCATTCTGCTGAAGGATTCTGCCACAAACTGGTGGCGCAAGAAATCCTCTCAGTATCCTCTGCTGGGCAAATTGGACCAGTGTTACCTCGCTATCGCTAGGAATTCCGTTCCATCCGAAAGGGTATTCTCAACAACAGGCGACGTAGTAACAGCACTGAGGACCAACCTCAGAGCCAGTAATGTGGATAAGTTGGTCTTTCTGAACAAAATTTTAGAACAAAAAGGTATTTTGTTTTCTAGTTAAGACATGTTTTTGTTGTTTTTTTCTTCATTTTTATCACAAATTCATTTACAGTTATTCTTTAGATATTAACAAAAAACATTAACTTCATTCTTTTGGTTGTCTAGTCATTTACTGTTCAGTGTGATTCGTGCAGAATGAAAGTTTAAATGAAAGTGATAATAGTAGTGTGAAAGTATATCGTTCGTGAACATATCATTTATTATATTTGGTAACATAATTCTATGATACTTGTACATTAAGGTACAGGGTACATGTTTGTTCAGTCGATAGATGTTCAAACTTTGATGTACAGCATGACTTATAATACGAATGATGTGTTTCTGCAATATATGACTATTAGATAAATACATTATTGGGGCTCTTACTCATAATTTGGAAGTAACACATGGCTAACGGGTAGCAAGTTTGAACGAGGGCTCCTTTGTTTTGCTATTGTTAACTCGGACTTTGAGTGCCAAATGTGATATCGTTTTGGTGATGTGTATATAAGGATACCAAGAATGCTCGTGCGGTGTTGTTGGGCAAGTATTTAATGTTGCAAACGAGTACATTTTAATCTTTTGGGCTGACTTTGTGACTATTTGTGTATAACTTGCTTGAAATAAACAAGGAAGGTGCGCAACCTGTTGCCTGTACAACTGTGTTAGTTCAACACTGTACTTAATCAGAGCTTACTGTGGTGAGAATATCTATTCATTTGACTGATAAAATCACCATAAGATTACTATTAGTTTATCAAGTCATAGCAATGTGACCACCAGCATAGGTAGCGAGATTCCATACTGAATAAGTGAAAGAAATGCAGGGAATGAACACAAAATTAAAAGATGATATAGAAAAGTCATTTAAGCACTAACGAGCCACAATTATGGGGCTAACTGCCAAAAATCAGGAGCTTTCACAGCTAAATGAAGATCAAAACCAAAGTTTGAAAGTGTTACTGAGGCGCCAGCACACTCTTCTTAAAAGGGTATTACATCTCGAATGTCCAGGCATGGGAAACCATCTCGTATTTTCCGGTATTCCAGAAGTAAATGAGGAGAGCAGTGTCCACATAGGCAAGAAGATCAATGAACTCTTTGTTTTCATGGGCCTAGAAAGGGAGAACATCCACGTTCTTCGTTGCCACAGGGTCGATATCGCTAGACAAAATCCAGTTAGACCACGCAACATAGTTGTTGTGTTAGAACTAGACGACCAGTATACTGTGCTGCATCATGCCAAACACCTCAAATGTCACGATACAGCTGTATACATAAACAAACAGTTCCCGTATGAAATCAACAGGCGTCGGAATATTCTGCGGCCAATAATAAAACTCGCGAAGGACACAAGTATGAGAGCATCGTTGACCAAGGATAAGTTGAAAATTGAAGGCAAAGTATTCGCGATTAACGATCTTGATAAACTACCAGAAAAGGTGAATATGTCATAGAAATCCGCTGTTACCACAGACAGCCACGTTTTTATTTCACGGTTGTGCATCACCACTTAGTCACTTTCATCGTAGTTACTTCACCTTGGACAAAGTCATATATTGCAGTGTTGGGCAGTATTATCAGAGGACCAAGGCACCAATGATCCAAGCCAACAGTAAAGCTGCAGACATCATGCTAACATGTGAGCTGATGATTATAAAATCCATTGGAGATACCACACCAACCACACAGGTATGGACTGATAACCAGCTGAAGGTGACTGATTCACTCAGAACGCTAACCTTCTGATCGACGCAGTAGGAAAACGTGAGGCATTCATATTACAAATGATCTCATTAAATACATAGAGGAATAATGTATCACCTATTAATTTTGCTAACGTAACCAAGTTCTATAAACACCGTCATTAATAAAACTACACATCGAAATCTTGTAACTCATTTCTGATATTGACTTATATTGTGATATAGCTTATATGTTTATGTTCAATAATAATGCCGTATCTCTCTATCTTAAAAGATATCGTTTTGTTGCAATTATTTTATACTGGAACTCAATATTAACATGTGTACATTGCTATGATATACTTGTTAAATGGTAGTCCGGAATATGTAACTAAATGTGTGTTGAATAAGTAACACCATTCAGCTATTAGGCTAACTTGGCCCTTCAATTTCCTATTGTAAATGTATTTAAGTACTGCATTATAAAATTGTACATCTTTGTGGAAATTGAAAATAAAATCTATTCTGCTCTACTCTACTCTACACTCTACTGTGCTATAATAGGCTATAAAAGGATATATAGCGGTGCAATATAGGTTATTCAAAATTGTTTTGTTCACTTTGTTATTTTACTTTCCAGTAAATACTTATTCTCTTAGATATTGTTTTACGTGTATATTTTATACTTTCATTTATATTATCTATTATCACTCCAAGACATTGGCTATGGTAAACAGTGTCTATTTGACTGACATCTATTTTAATGCTATTGTCTATTTTCTTATACTAGCGATGTCAAAGATGAAGCATCTGAAAGTTGTTTCATCTCCGACTTCCCTTCATTACTTTTGGACATCTCTCGGCCCATTTAGCCTACCATGTGCACAAACGTTGCCATAAAACATCAATCATCATCATCATCTTACACGGGGAAAATTACTAAATAATATTGTACATGTTTTGCTAATAGTTCACGAAAGTTTATCAGCTTTAAGCCAAAGTGAAAGTTTTTGTACTTCAATATTCAAATCATGTTCTATTTTGGCAAATCGTTCCCTTGGATACAAATATTAGTGTCATCTGTCTACATTATAGAATTGGTGATTAGTGACACTGCGCTTAAATCGTTTATTTAGATAAACAATAAGAATGGACCTTATATTGATCCTTGTGGCACCCCACAAGTTACATTTTTAAGAACAGAATGGATTCCACTAATTCTTACTGCTTATTTTCTACCTTGTTTTCATAATAGAAATGGTTCACTGTGTCACAGACTTTGGCGAAATCGAAAGAAGTCCCATTAAGTGTTCTCCTTTGTCTATTTCACTTCTTATTTTAACAATTATTAAAGACATATAAGTAGAATATCTTTTTTTAAACCCAAATTGGCATTTTGTCAAAATATTATGCTTATCAATGTAATTAGTTAGTCTACCATATACAAGTTTTTGCAAAAATACCCGGTTTCAAATAACTGCTCAATCTCAAACTGCATCAAATAAAGAAACCAAGTTAATATTCTAAGCAACTTGTAATAGCATGTTTCAAGTGTACTAACGCTATTTAAAGTCAATGAGAAAATTCTAGCAACGCATTTGAAAGCTCACGGGAATGATAACTTGAATGAGATAGCTTAATCTTCAAAGAAGAGTGAGCTCAGCGATCCTACTTAACAACAAAAATATCATGTTTTGGTTCTGCATGATCTGTTGCTGGGCCTTGGACTTATGTCCCTACTTGTCGTATCATCTTAGGGGACTAAATATTACCTGTAATGTTTTATTGACTGATAAAATAAGACTTCGGAAAAGTTTAGAAAAACATATTGGTGTGAGAATTTTACTGTTAAGGAAGTCACTACACAAAAGGGCTGGTTTTCTTTCAACCTTCCATTCCAAACATGTCACGTACGGGCCCATAATGAATAATCAAGATACGATTTTCACATTCCACTACCTTCCAGAATTGCTCTAAAATGTGCAAAATGATGTAGTTTTAAGTGGAATATATTTACAGATGATATTGGTTTTAATATATATATATATATATATATATATATATATATATATATATATTAACCATGATCTTTCCATATACAAGTTCGGC
The DNA here is from genome assembly GCA_025642065.1 of Paralvinella palmiformis. NCBI lineage: Eukaryota > Metazoa > Annelida > Polychaeta > Terebellida > Alvinellidae > Paralvinella > Paralvinella palmiformis. The sequence continues at coordinate 616,644 of JAODUP010000112.1, read as the reverse complement.
TTAGAAATGATACAAATATGGTAGACAACCTTCCAAAGTCAATATGATGTGATCATTGATTTAAAAAATTTAAAGCCCCAATTTTTGTTTGTCTGAGAATGATGGAAGTGTTTCAATGGACAATTGTTTTGTTTAACTTTAGTACTGGTTATCAAGATCCAGAGTGATTGAATGGCATGTTTTAATAGTGTTAAATGGCAATATCTTCCTGGTCAGTACCAAACGGCCAATAATTGAGTAGAGAGATGTACTCTGATAAAGTTGAAATATTATCTAAATTTCTATTGATTTCCCGTATGAAATAATATATTTAATAAACATATTACTTAATTTATTTACATTAACGTAATTTTGAAGTACTTTTAGTGAGTAAGATAAGTAACTTTATTTTAAGCATACATTTTAAACTTAACAAACAAATTTTCAAACAATTATATCCTTGCAGAATAACATTGAAATTAAACATTATAATCTGATAGCAGTCCTTATGTGAGAGAGTCCGTGACCAACATACGAATCATAGGACAATATAGTTTATGAGTTGTACAAGAATCGAAGCTGTATTATATAATTTCGCCTATATAGCTCTCATTTACTTAACATCACAGCTTGTACTGAACTTCAAGTGACGTTTTTCTCTTCGATTCAGAAACATGATGACGAAACCCATGCAACTAGCTACTACCTGAAGTGCGCCACCAAACAGATATGGAACAGTATAGGATTGAGTGACGTCAAATATGAAACCTGAAGAAACAAGACAGAAAAACTCCATGGAACAAAACACAAAATTTGCATATATTTTGTAAATTCATTACAAACGACCTCCAATATTAAGTAGCTCCATTTGGGATTGTACATTAACGGTTTCTCTCCTTTAAAAAAGAGGAAGCATTATTGTTTGTTTTGCAATGTTAATATCTCCTATTTACAGTCTGAGAAATTCCGTGTTTCCATACATTTTTCAACAGTTTAGTTTAAAATATTCATTTTTCAACCCCCAAAACATGGTTACTGTAACAGCTCAACTCTTTGTAGTTATAGCGCTGGGATAAAACAAAATATGACCGATAAAACATAATGTAAACACATACAACATATTGCAGTGAAACCCATCACACCGTTGTAATGACGGTTGAAATTTAAAAGCAAACACATTGCCCACATATTGCCTTGTGTTACACTTAGCACTCACAGACAATACAATAAATATGTTGAACATGAAGGAGCTAGTATCTAGCCGGACAATGTTAATGAATGGGGTTTAAAATACCCGTCCGACATCAACCTTCGAAACAGTATTTGGTCTTAGCCGCGCATGCGCATAAATATTTTCTACTGGCGCCAGATTTTTTTCATTTGGGATATGATCTGCTGCTTAGTACATCAACAGATTAAGTTCAATTAAATTTTAAGCCAGACGATCTCTTACTTTAAGTAATTAAGAGGACATTCGTAAAAGGACCTTTACTTAATGTACCATGTGTATACAATCTTATTCGATTATTGTTGCTTTGCGATGTGGGACATCTGTGATGTTTTCATTTATACAATGGTTCCTTGGCAGAGATTTACAGCACTCGTCCTTTAAGCTCTCAGTGTAACATTTTACTGAGATCGGGGCGCGATACATGTATAAACCATATAAAAGTGTCATTGTTCACCAAATATAGGGCCCTATGTAGCATTAATAATAATAATAATAATAATAATAATAATAATAATAATCATTATCATCACACCTCTTCGAAAGTGTTAATTATCTAATATTGTAATGTGGCTGAAACTATCTCTCGCCCATCGCCGTCGGTGAGCAAAACAGAAAGATGGAAAGTTTAGCTCCTTGACATTCATATGATCAAATGGTATTTCACATACATATGTAATAGAATAATAATAATAATAACAATAATAATAATAATAATAACTTAATATTCACCAAAAAAAGGCATATAAAGAAAGATCATTATGCCTGTGAAAGCCATCAGCCAGCCGAGTGTTGAAGGTAATCTCTCAATACCAAAAAGATCTGTAGCAATAACCGGGTAAAGACCTTCAGACATACCTGTGTCAAAAGAAGAAAAGACATATAATTATCAAACGGCTCTAATGAATGCGATTTATAATTCGATATATTATTAATCCTCAATTATATTCGTAAAGGGATGATATAAATAACAAAAATATTAATTATGATCCACTTTGATCCCATCGTCAACGTTATGAATAATCGTCTACGCAATGGGATCAGGTCGTCACAACTCACCTAAAAATGCTCCATATATTAAATAAAAAAATAAATGTTCGTAGAAATTACTCCCGCTAAGCACAGAAATCATTATCATCAGACCACCCAGTATTGAGCTGATGGTGTAAAAAGCGAGTCGGTCAGAGCATTGGGAGTTGCCAATAAATCCAGCTACATTTCGGAACGTACAGGAGTTCAGCCCAATGGCGGTGACCAGGAACGAAGCATAAAACTTGTCGACGCCTTGATGAACTGCCCTCGCTATACAAAATTTATAGGCGGTGGTATTTCCGGTGGCGCCAAAGGCCTTGATCGGCAAAAACAGAAGCAATTTGGGATTCTTCAGAAATTTCAAACTCAGCGCCTCCCGAAAGTGCGTCGGAAATGAATCGCACCGAGATACATTTTTTGTTGCTGCCACGTTTCCATCAGATGACTTTCGCTTCATCGGTGCTGACAGTGATCTTTTCCTGACATTTGGAGGTCGCATCAGCGCTGCACAGACCGTGCACTGCAGAACGATGGCACTGAAGAAGATCAGGCCACCGCGCCAGCCGAACGTCTGGATAAGGAGTCTGTGTACGGGAGAGAAGATCATGGTACCAAGGCACGAGCCACTTGTCGAGAAGGCCACAGCCATCGCTCTCCGTTTATGAAAATACTGTTGAACGATAACACTACACGGAATGAAGATAATGCCAGCACCTAGACCTGGGTATACAAATATATTAATTAAACTTGACTCGAACTCCGAAGAAAAGAAACATGTCTCTGGCTGTTTCTTGTAGTTTTCATCTATATCCATCCATCCATCCATTCACGCATCGATCCATCCATCCATATATATATATATATATATATATATATATATATATTATTAACATATTTATTTAATAATAATAATGATAATGATCATATATATATATATATATATATATATATATATATATATATATATTCCGATATATATATATATATATTTTTAAATTCCGACAAGGTTTGTTACATGATAATATTTCGGATAAAAGTAAATGTCGGAATGACGAGTCCGTGAAAGATCATACATTTGTGTTTGTACTTTGCCATGAATGATTATGATTGGCTAGGAGATAGCCACAGGCAATGGAAGCATGATTTATCGGTGTGTAAGGTCAAAGACGATTATAATTGGTTACGATATAACAATTATCGGGTGTGTGGGGGTTGATTAGTCATTACCGACAACTTGTCGGTGTGTCTTCCATGACTGAGCCAGCGGAAATATTTGGCAACATTTTCGTGTTGTCGGATTATCAAGGTCATTTTACATTGAAATGTCACATTCTGTTGGCGAAATGGAGTGTCGGAACGCGGAAAACGAGTTTGCTGGATTAAAGAGTCATTTATAATGGAGCTAAATCCGTCCCAGACAATAATGTGTCGGAAGGTGGATTTGCTGGATAAACGATGTCCCTATTAATGGATTCTCACTATATATATATATATATATATATATATATATATTTTGAAAGATTCGGTGTGTTTCATCTTTTAGGGGGCATATTAATTATGTCCTAACGTCTATTTTCTACCAAAATAATTAATCCAGAACAACTAAGATTATCCGGAACCATTCCTCTGATAATGATTTCCCTGATAGTCAGCTTCAATATGTGTCTCTCTGCTCTGACTCGTTCTTTAAGATGAATGGGGGGGGGGTTCTCGTTGATTTTCAGTTTTAGATTATCTTATCTGATAAAGGTGATCTACATAAATTTATGGTGTTGTGATTTTTAATTTTGATCTATAACTTCTTCAGATGCGTACAGGTGATGCATAGTATTATATAATTTCACTGTAAACGCACCTTTGGATGAATCCTGCTGGTAAGAGCATTTTATTATATTTATAGTATTATTATTAGTATTACTATTATTACTATTATTATCATTATCATTATTATTATTAAATAAATATGTTAATAATACACCTTCACCAAATGTGATATATTTTGATGATATTAATTATAAACTAATCACATGGATACCTTTAACGAATCCAAACGTAAGAACTAGCGTGTAGAAGTTAGTTGTAAAGGCACTACTTAGTGTTCCTATAGTGTATATCAGTAGACCAAAGAGACAGACAGGACGACAGCCATACATTGATACGAACGCTCCGGCTGGCAATGCTGTGGATAGAGGAACAAAGCTGTAACATAACGATAGAAATGATGAACAGAGACAATGAAATGGAAGTCTAAGATTACGCTTAATAGTCGTAAGAGACATTATACGAGATATTAAACATAAATATGCTAATTGTAATTGGTGAGATAGTACCAGCACATTCAGACAGAGTCAAATGCTTTGGCCTCATATAACCATATGCTAACAAGGTGTGTTTAAGTCATTCGGGATACCTCATTTAGCTTGATTCAAATAATTCGAGAAGTCCAATTACTAAAAACCAAAGGAAATAACACAAATACACACACACTCACACACACACGACTCGTATACAAATGTTCTCTATTGTGCATACGCTGACATGTACAGAAAATGGTGAGTAATATCTTTTACAGAATAAAATATTTCAAAATTAAGTTATTATTATTATTATTAAATGATCACCATTCTTTGTCTTTGGTCGTCACCTTTCAGAATGTGGTCCTTCCTTTTTTGAATGCATGGATATTAAAGAAGGTTAATGCTATCTCTTATAAATTCATCAATCGTCTATTGCAATGCAAATAAAATTAATACATTTTCGAAAATGTTCCCTCACATATGATTTTAGCTAAATCTATTTCACTTTTGTTAACATTCAAATGATTTTATATATATATATATATATATATATATATATATGCGAATACTATTCATAAAAAAGAGTTTAAATATGCACTGAGATTCAAATTCCCAAAACGTTATATTTTTGTTGTAGAATAGTGTGTGCCTAACAAATTAACAATTTCGATGAAGATATTAATACCACTATATGAATTTATGTCCACAACCTATAAATATTGCTGGATATCTAAGTCTATCATATTTATTACAATAGTGTATCAGTTAATGGTCAAAACTATGATGTTCCATTTGTTATTAATGAAAAAACAGAATTTGCCTGAAAGCATTCCAAGCATAATCGTTAGATCAATTCTATGATATGAGATTTTGATGATCGTCCAAGTTATATTCTAAGGGAATACACTTTTAACATTTCGAAGCTAAAATTCAGATCTGGGTTATTAGAATAAATTTCAACTACGATTAAGTAACTGACTGTAGGTTACAGAGTTGAGTTGAATTTAGTTATTTTGCCTCGACACTGGGTTCACCTTGGAGCAACCCCTAGGGAACCATCCTTGAAACACAGGTATGAGTCAGATTTGAACCTACAATCTGGAGGTTTTTGACGCAATGTTCTAATTATTGCGCCATTGGAGTGTCTAATATGTCACAGGGTCTTAGAAGGACGAGTTTCAGAAACGATGACCATTTCATGCTATATGAAACCCCAAAAAAACACTTTATTTTGATTTATTTGTGTCATGTTTCTCTCTTATGCAAGTGGATATGGCCGAGTTCTGTGTGACACACATTATATGACCATGTGAAAAAAAGGTCACATAGACAGGGGCGCGGCGCGAGAGAGAGACAGAGAGAGAGAGAGAGAGCAAACGATACACACCTGTAAACTGGCTCATTGCCGTATCGATAGACCCAATGACACTAATGTAGGCCTGTGGCTTGTCAAACACTTCCGAGAAGTCTACAATATAGACCGAGAACAGTACCCAATTCGCTCCGTACATCATGAAGATAAAGAGTGCACACACCACGATCACCCAGCCGTAGCCACCATCATCGTCGAATCGATCATCGTTCACTGCTGAAAGCTTCGCTCTCTCAGGTGAATGGTCTGTTTCAATTTGACCAATATCGGTTTTTGATGTGATCATGGATTCACATTCCGCCTCATCACTGACACTTCGAGCATCATCACCATCGTGGTTAGCACCGCTGTCACCCATACTATTGCAAGTCTCGGACAATTCGTTCGGTTTAAATCTTATCAGAGCTAACCCATGCTCCGACTGTTTACTATCATGTTCGGATGTATTGGCCATATTATCTGAATGGCTTAATCTACTAGATTATGGGTCTAATGTTACTGTGTTACTGCGACTGTTGTGGGTTCGGTAATCGGTCTATCCTATCGTGTTGGTTTTATTCTGATTTGATTCAGCTGTAATCTGGAAAATGAATGTTCCAGTTGTATCCCTGATATGCGGCGGTATATGTATCGTGGCCGATTCCTAGTCATCTTGTTCCCTACAAACAAGAAGAAAAAAAATCAACATGCCTTTAGATATTATAAATAAATTTATAAACAATAATTTCAATGCCGTATACAAAGCTCTCTCTCTCTCTCTCTCTCTATCTATCTATCTATCTATCTATCTATCTATATATATATATATATATATATATATATATACTTAGCTCTTTCTCTCCATCCCCCCCCCTCTCTCTCATAATTATCTTCATAATTTCGATTACGCTCCTATATTTTCAGTTATTATCTTTAATGCTATAAGCATGATAGTTGCCAGAATATATTTTAATCGTTAGATACCTGGTTAAGACATGAAATACACGCAGCATTCTTCAGTATGTACATTAGTAGTTTGAATTATTTGCCGGTTAAAACCCACCGAGCCGTTGACCACTGTGTCTAATAGGCAAATATTCGGATCCCATTGTATATATATAAGGAATAATATATATATATATATATATATATATATATATATGGGCTACTCATCACCCTGCAGGACCCAGCCAATCCGGGTTTTTTTTGTACGTGGCAAATGCTTAAAGCGTACAGGAAAGTGGTTGTGTCTAGGTCACGTAGATAATACACAGGCATATACAAAAAGTATCATTTAACACCACAGCTCCCAGTAAACAGTATGTGCATGTGATTCAACAATAAGCTAACAAATACATAAGTTAACTAGTCTGACGCCACAGATTACATTCACCAGTAATTTGCTGTAGTTCAAAAGAAACCTATACATCAGAACATTTCGACGCCACAAATAATTACCTCGGCATACGTATGTGTATTTTGAATTCTTAGACTGGCAGTGAGATCAAACCAAAATGACTAGCCATCACAAAAACAGCTCAAAACATAGCTTTATACTTTGAGCTAAAACCGTATTGCTGAGGGCAAGAAATTGGGATGCCTTAATTCCATACCCAACAATATTAGACCTGTAATAGATCAAGAACGTCAATAATGGTAATTTGAATCAAATTATTAGTGTTATACATATTATTTAAATATGTATTACATCATTTATTGTTTTGTTACAATATAATAAGAAAAATGGCTATAGCTCCCGGCCGTAAGCATATTGTTTAAGACATTGATCGGGCACTTTCTGGTTTGCCTGCGCAGTAAGCGGGTGCGCGTGTACCCGGGGTTTATATATAGCGCCATTTTGAAAGAGCCATTTTTCTCGTGAGCTCCGGCTCACAACATCGTGGGTGGATGACCACGTTAAATGGCGCTGCCGTCTCCACTGAATTATTAAAAATAAAGGGGGACGTTAAAGACCCCCTGGGGACGTAAAACACCCTGGCAGTGACCGCGCTCATGGTATTTCGGCTCCATCTTTCTGTACTGCTCCCCTGTGAGTGGTGGGGTAGGAGATTTCTCAATCACTCCAAAACATAGAGGCTGTGCTGAATAAGCGACAGCCTGGGGATTCTCCCCGAGAGACGAAGCAAGCCACTTTTCTGTGAGTTGAAACTCCAACTACTCAGACGTCACTCCTATTTCAAGACTTCAGACAGACACGCCATATGTAATGTATGTCTCAAACCGTTTTGGTCCAAGCCACTACCTGATAGAATGCCCCGAACTACCAAATATTCGCCAAAATATCACACAGAAACTACTCCCGGTTCGTCATTCCCTTGTTCCCTTCTCGCAGAAGTGAACGCAAAACATATAATAAGACGATCAGCCATTATCCACAAGACTACTTATCCCCTCATCAGGAGACAGCCATATGTCCTGCAGTAAATTCTCCATGAAATTAACAACCCCCCCTATAAGAGACTGCGCCCTACAGCGACGTCCTGGGATATCAATTCCCCTTAAATAGACAAGACAAAAAGTGATTTTTCTGTCAGTCGATTGGGATAAATAGCGTCGTGACTTGTTCTTTCTAATTATAAATGTTTATATCGGGCGGGGGGGGTTCTATGTGAAAGGGAAAACAATGTCCATCTGATGCTACACGCAAGCGAAAATTAGATGATAACTGAAGAGAATGAATGGCTGAAATCCGTTGTTCGAATATCACTCGATTTGGGCAGATGTTTTATTTAGTTATTTCAACGTATTTAGAAACTCAGTCTGACATGTAATGGCAGCACATGCCGTGAAAATTACTTTTCCAATCATTTTCACTTCTACCAATCAGGGTCGAAGCATGTGAGGAGATTGGTGGGATCCGTTATACCCTCGAAGAACGAGATAGAATATTGAGGCATATAGTATCTCCCTTCATACAGCTTAAGCAACGCTATCGTAGGAAATAAACGTGAACGTATCTGTTTATAGGAACAACAATTAGCTGGTAACGTGTCAAGAAATTAATTAACACGATACCGAAGATGATGATGATGATGATTGATGTTTTACGGCTACTTTTGTGCACAAGGTAGGCTAAATGGGCCGAGCGACCTCCACAGGTAATGAAACGACGTGAATGACGAAACAACCTTCAGATATGCCCACGCCGGGATTCGAACACGGGTGGTAGTGATCTGTGGTCCAACACGCTACCGCTAGACCACGGAGGCGCCCAACACGATACCGAAGAAAACAACACCGATAATATAATATATATAAATATGTATAAATTATACAATAAATCACCTTTTTTAAATGCCGGGTTGGTAATTAATGCCATAGCTATAGTTAATTATGCCGACAGTCAACACCGAATTTATATTGAATTAATATGATCTGCGGCAGGATACCGGATTTGATGTCTGACAGGTTCGCATTGCGCATGCGCAAAGGAAATGCGGCCACTGTAGTTAATGATCACACCAATGTTGTGCTGCTAATAGCGTTATCAAAAGGCGACTGTAATTAATTACATTTGCAGATCAAACAGCCACCAAACGAGTGCTCACTTTTTCATTTGAGCACCGATCAAGTGTCAAAATGGGCCAACAAACCGCAGTGCAATTGTCCAATTGGAAGCTATCCTACATCCAAAAAAATTCATCGTATCATCACAATCACTTACTTACTTACTTACTTATTTACAGTTTTTCCCGCCCGATTGGGAAACGTGGCACTTAAAATTCCACCGATGTAGAAATATATTATTAGTTCGAATTAGATATATATCAATATTAATGTTTTAATTAAACCTAATTACATGTCACCGATGATAAATTACCATTTCGTCCACGTCACCTCGTCAATTGTGTATCCTTATTCCTTTAGGTCACCAACCGTTGATCTAAGTTGAGCGATATTAAATGAATTAATCGATTGGCTGATAAGCTATTATCGATTATATTACTTTTGATGGGTTTATCTGACCACTTGACGATATTTGATGGTACGCCGACCAATCAGCTGATCACTTCTTATGTCACTGTCGTTTTATTCAGCTACCTGCAGACAGGTACACAATTCTATTTCGATCTAGATAGCGACTGTTGGTGTGAACTATTATTAACTCGGTGATGAATACGTGTGTGTGTGCCCGTGTGTGTTTCGTCAGTTTGTGTCCCACCCCGTTCTGTGTCCCAATAAAACCTTTTCGGCTTGCCTTTTCCATTCCTCTGATATTAACCCACTGAAATATCGAAGAACTATTATTCGATGTGCACTAAGTATTCATTTAACTAGATATGCATTATGACTATTCGACATGAACTACTTGAACCCCTCGCACAAGCTGATATGTTGCCTTCAGTCATTATCTATGGGTGTGGGATCTCCAGATCATAATTTTGCATTTAATAGGAATGGCATAGACTTCATCTAATAGATATATGCTACTAAACTAAGTAACGTTCAGTGCGATTTGCATGGTTGTCATGGTCCGGCCTGTCTAGTTCAAACTTATTTTTTGTAGAACCTTTGCCATCTGACATGCCGATGTGAATGAATAAAATCAATCATTTCATAGAATATAATTCAATCGGTGATTCATATTACCGTAACATTGGTATTTATGCATAATATCTTGTATTGAAAGTGAACTAGCTATTTTATTTTCTGAATCGGCCATTCCTGCAATGTTTATGTAATATCAAGGCTGTTAATACTCTAATGTAATAACATTTTTTATTTAATAATATACAGGTGATACATATAATAATGATTGGTTCCCAGGTGCAAGTAAAATTAATATTTCCAAAACTCTACATTAAATATTTAAAAACTCATCATTGAAATAAATTTACATTCAGCTAAAAAGTTTAATTTTAAAATCATTTATTTAATCCATTGAAACCCATGCTGAAAATCCCCTAGGAGTCAACATCGGTCAGCTCAATCATTGGGTTATATCTTGATAAATATTGTGTTAAATCCTTTGGAAAGACAAAATCGTTCAGCTGAAATACTAGTCTCAGTCTCCGTGTAATATGAAATAATTTACTGAAAGATTTCCAGTATTTATCGTTAGTGAAAAGTTACCATCCCATATTAACAGTGAGCGCCATAGCTGTTTCTAACCAGAGACCGCAATTGGTAACCGATGCAATTCATTTCGCCTGGATAGGTCATTTGTCAATTATTATACATCACAAGTATCAAGATCTGTTAATAATTATTTTAGTGTTCTCTACAATCCAGATATTATATTCCCATACTATACTGATCTCATCTCGTTGATATCGAGGGGCGCCTCGGTGGTATAGCGGTAGCGTGTTGGACCCGTGTTCGATTCTCGGTGTGGGCATATCTGAAAGTTGTTTCATCTTTGACATCAATGTACGCTGCGCATTATACAACGCAACTATAAATTATACTACTCACTCACTGTGAATATCTGCAATTATTTATGAAGTGTATCTATTGTCCATTAATATATGCGTAGTTAGAATAAGCTGAAGTTTATTTATCACGTACTAGTCACCACAGCTGAACATATTATCATTGGCATCAGAATATGTTCCGTGTGCGACTCATTGTTTAACAGATTCACATTAAAATCATCAACTATCAGTTGTATATAAATTAATTCCAAGAATTAGATGTAACATACATTGTTTATGAAGCTTGTTTTTTTTTCACTTGTCGATGCACCATTAGTTCAATAGATATACACTTAATTGCAGGTATTATGTGCGTGGGTCATATATATATATGTATATATATATATATATGGATAGAAAAGAGTGACTCTGTGAGGTCAGACAGATCTACAAACCATACACACGGATTTAAAGTTAAACTACTGCTTTATATACCGGTATATATTTTGCTGTTGCCAATCTGTTTTTTTTTTAAATAATTTATTTGGTAATAAATTGTATCTTAACTATTTGATAATACATTGTATTTGATTTATTTAGTAATAAATAGCATTTTAACTAACTGACGGACGAATATAAAATGGGGCGAAATTGCAAGGCGAATAAAATTAAGGGCGAATAGTCCAGGTCCTGGCTCGGGGGAGATTTGGATTTTGTCCGGATACCCATCTATATATTTTCACTTAACTACCACCTTGATAGCGTCAACATATTGTTTAATATACTTACTGATTAGAGGTTCGATGAAACTGCTAAATCAACAACATTCAACAACGGCGAATTCAGAATACGGTCAAAATTTCGTCACTTCTTGGCTTCGATGCATCATGGGAAATATTTAGTGCTTGCACGACCATGGTGATCATCATAACGCTAAGCTTATTACCAGTAATAAGCACATTGACACGTAGTTATCGAGATGTAATATACACGTAAAAAACACGTCGCGATACATATGGAAATTAGATTACGTCCTATCTATGTATGTGTCGGCTGGGACTGCATTGCCATAGTCCAGTCGATTTATTTAAAAGGCGCTTGAACTAAAGTCTCTTGCATTTTGATTATTTAAGTGGATGGATGAATGTTGTTTAACGACACATCGGCACAATTTAGGCCATTCAGTGTCCTTTGATTATTTAAGTAGATTTACTCACGAATAAACCTTTATGTTTCTAATTTGATGATAACAATAATTACATATATAATTTTTACCTTCTTAATTCTCTGTCTCTAGAGTATTATCCAATGGAAGTCCTATATATCAGTATATGCGAAGATTCTCAGTTTTCTTTACGTGTTGCTTGGAAGAGGAAATAATTAATTCAATCTTATCCTTGTTCAATTACTGAATTAGAATATATTCATATTGTTCTTCATCCAAATGCTTACATCCACAACACAAGCTTCAATTGGGGATACAATATTATCCAATATATCACATGACTATAAAGTCACGTAGACATTAGTATCATCGGCATAACAATGATATTTATTGCAATGTCATTTAATAATTCCCTAAACTTTTGTATTTACCCACTCGACACCCACTGTCAGTACCTGGAAAAACTAGACCGTGCACTCGCTCGCGCTGATTTAATCGCAAACAGGTCGCAACTTCCGGTCAGGGCAAAAACTCCTCGGGTTTTATAAACATAGTGAATTCATGTTGTACCGTTGATTACACAAGCCGTTGAAGTAATACAAATAAAGTTAAAAATCGTTTCATCGGTAAGTAGAAGGAACACATTTAAAATAGCTCTTAAGGCGTTTTGTTGGGGGAAATTAAGCTTAATTCATTTATTTCAACTTTCATGATAATAGTATTATTAAAATTATGTATTATTAATACATAATTTTAATGAAATCAAACACACTTACACAGTCATAGTGTTGAAAGGGAGGATGCTAGAAGCATTGCTTATATAAGACTCCCCCCCCCCATAACTGTTATTATATGTAGCCATTGGTCCATTGGATTGGCATTAGATTAGAGTGTGGCAAGAAAGCAAAATCTTTGTCTGGTGTAATAAATTCAAATTGGGCTTGATTTGTATGATTAATTTGATGTATGTATTAGACTAATTTATAATGTAGACCTTGAATAAATGTATCCATATATATATATATATATATATATATATATATATATATATATAATGACTATTTAATATTATGACACAAACTTTATAAGCATTTTCAATTAGACTCTATATGGATTGTGAAAAACAAACTGATTTAATGATTTTTTTATTTAAAAAAATGACTCAGGATAAAAACCCTCTAGAATAAAAAAAACCCTCTGGGATATGACACCCCATATTGCAAACAAAATTTACTATTTAAAAGATATTAATCACACATATCATAAATGTTCATTGTCGCTATACGCCACCTGACAGATTACTGATGTTGGTTTGATTTGTTCTCCTATTTGTACCAATTATCAGCCCTTTGATCAGTACAAGAGAATTCTGAACTGTTCTTAATTCAAAGTTTTCATAATTTAATTGCAAGGCTTCTGTAATCAATTGCTCATTGGCTTCTCTTTAAATTTTAATTGTGCTACAGTTCAATAGAAACAACTTCAATGAACCACGATGCTGCCAAGATACTAATTGCAGTTATGAGGATCAAAGGGCTCATCAAATAAAATCAATTAATATAACTTTTTAACAGATTATCTAATTTCCAAAATTTAATTTTGTATGAATATCACTTTTTTATCTCAAACTTTCAACTTTTTAGGTTATGACAAGGAGGTGGGGGCTTTTGTCCATTTTCCCCTTGTTGAAGTTTGGGTAGAGACCCCTGGCTGTCATCCATTTTCCCCATAAGGCTTGGGTCTTTTATCCTGAAGGGCTTTTGTCCATATACCATTTTTATTTACATTGGTGTACAAAATAAATTAAATCACAAGCATGTGCCTGTAAAATTTGGGTCAAGAAAGGATCTAGCTCATTGAATTGATATAAAAATTCAAGTTATTTTGTGTATTTACATTGTCAAAAAATCTGTTTCAATATAAGAATATAAAATTGTTGTTGTTTAAACATCAGTGAAGCAGTCATTGGTGGAGGGTACTCCCATTTTTGGCTCAAGTAGTCATCCAAAGATTGTGTGTGTCAAGATCCCCAAATCCTTCATTTAAGTAAATAATATTAAAAAATTAAATTAGTGATAACATTATGATAATTCCTATTGGACATTCAACTTATAATGTGTTATTTCTTCAAAGATTACACAAAATATGTAAAATTTTTTATAATTCTCGTACTCTACATCTTTTATTGTTTGTTGTATTGTTTAATAACACCTTTGTAGTTTGACTCTCAGCCATATTATGGATATAATCATTGAATTGTCTGGTATGCTGAATGTAGCCTGTACATTTTATCATATAATATTGTATGTATAGTATACTACATTGTATATTATTAATTTCCATCAATGGTGTGCTCTCCTGAGTGATTAATGTGTTGTTTAGTTGTGGTATCTCCTGGATAATATTAAAAATTAGTGATAATGTTATGATAATTCTTATTGGAGAGTCAACTTGTAAGGTGTTATTTCTTCAAAGATAACACCAAATGTTTCTAAATTCTTATATTTTTATTGAATGTTGCTAAAACCAAATGGATTATATTTGATTCTAGATATTGTGATATTACCCATGAACATATTATAATAAATAATGATCCTGAGGAAATATATGAAACATTTAAATATCTTGGTGTTAATATTGACAACAAGCTAACATGGTCAAAGCATTGTGCAACAGTCCTTTCGAAATGTAAACAAAGATTGTTCTTCCTTGGACTACTGAATTCATTTTGTGTAAATAGTGAAGTATTTCACATATCCTATACCTCAATGATAGAAAGTGTAATTTGTTACAACATAACTCTCTGGTGGTACATTATAAGCTGTGCTGATAAGGCAGCTACCAATAGGATTTGTAAACAAGCCACCAAGAAAATAAAAACATATATTGAGTATAGATGATATATGTATGTTAAATATGTCCTCAAAAAAGTTAAGTGTGTTGTTTCCATGGAAACCTATCCAGTTCATAAGTATTTTTCTTATATCAGATCAGGAATAAGGATAAAAGACTTAATGTAAAACTCAAACGTACGCAAATATTTTGTCCCAAACTTAATTCATTTGTTTAACGAATATTGATCCTTTTATTGTTATTCTGTGGTCAAAAATATACACCATTTGTAATCAAACGGATTTATAAGTACTATGAATGAATAGTTAAGGCACTCACAATGTGTACAAGAATTCCTATATTATAATGGGTTAATAAAGAGTATATGTCTATGTTTACATCTGTTATTGACTATTGTACTGTTTAGTTTAAAGACCTTTGTACTTGGACTCCCAGCCATGTTATGAGGATACTGAATGAGCTTAATTGCACCAGTGTGTCAGTAAACAACACCCATCCATCCCAGCCATGTTATGGATATAATGAATTATCATATAATATACTGCATTGTAGATTATTGGTGTGCATCAATGGGTATCCTAATAAAATATTGAGTAATTCACGTATCCTAATAAAATATTGAGTAATTCACGTATTTAGTTATTGTACCCTTGGATACATGTATGCACACTCATCCCATAATCTAGAATTAATTAATTAATGGGTTGTTTTCTTGGTGTTTAATCCATTCTCTACAATTTCTCTAAACATTTTTCCCAATAAAAAGATAAAAAAAGTGTCTGACAGACGAGACCAAGGTGGCAGTCCTATCTTCGGTGTATACATTTCTAAAATAATGAATTAAAATATGAACCTAAGAAAAGCAGTTGTTTGTCACGTTGGCTTCCATAATCCAATATATACAATTTTCTGTGAATATTTCTCCCAATAAAAACACACAAAAAGATAGAAAAAAATCTGACAGGCAAGACCAAGGCACCAATGTCCAGTCCTATATTCAGTGTATATACATTGCTATGAGTGCCTATGTTCTGTATGTGAATACTGAGTATTTTGTTCAGATTGTGTGACTTATTTTTTGGTCTTGTATGTTGCAGTTCTTGCTAACGAGCATTAGGAGTAAGTTTTTCTGGATTTCAACACCATCAGGAAATCTATGCAAGATGTGAGCCATCAAACTTGCCAAGAAAATACTCTGACATTCAAAAAGACAGGTGTGTGATTTGGCTTTAGTGTGGAGCTCCAACTACACTGCACTTCGTGTGGATTGGTACATAAAAAACTTTCACCTCACCAAGATCTAGTGCTGCAAATCTTACCAAGACAAGGATTGCCATGTATTACAGTACATTATACAAAATACTCAAGATGTGCTAGCAGAAAGTGTTGCAAAAGTGGTGTATATGAGCGAATGAAAGACCTAAAGCTGTTAAAGAGGTAAGCCAAAGGGAAAACCCAGAATGTTGTGTGGTCGCGATGTTCAAAAACTGTATTTATTGGCAAGCTGAAATTACACGGTGCAGTTGCCTCAGCTGTGGCAAACTTTAATGAAGAGACTCGCCACATGTCCCAGGTTCTATGACTGCATCAAGAAGCACAACTGGACAGTTCTGCTGTCAAGTGTGCAGACAAAAAAAAGGTTTGGGTGGAAAAGAAGCTAGAGCAGGCCAAGCTGGAGACTGAGGAGGGTGCTACATATGGTGCTGGAGCATTCTAAATTATATTATTGACCCACTGGTGAGATTTGATGGTATATGAACAATTTATGAACACTGCTAGGCTGATTTGATTACAAATTCAATCTTTAATGGCAAATTATTCAAAACCATATGTTTGCAATATTTTGTAATTTCAAATTAATATACAACCATAAATAATGGTCATAGAGATATGACATTTGGTGTCTAAGGAGATTAAAACCAGATAAAAATAACTACAGGGAGAAAATTTACTTAATGCTAACATGTGATATGACAACCAGCAATATTTGTGAAAATAAATGTGAAATTTTAAGAAGAAAAAAACATTTTGTCCAAAAGCAAAAACAATGAACAATCATGTAATTTTGTGTAATTTCTCTCTTTAGTTTCATTCTATATTGCAGGAGGATATTATAGGTGAAAAAAGTAAATGGATATCTTAATTAATAAAATCCCTATATTAATTTGAATTTTTCCACTTTTTTTAATAAACTGGGTCAAAATCATGAAAAAATTCTCCTTTTTATTATTTCATTTAAGTTGTTTTGTCAACCTATGAAAAGAAAAGTGATAATATCATTCAAATAAAAAGTGTAAAATTTTGACCTAGTGTCTGGCCTTAAAATAAGAACCTAAGAAAAACAATTATTGTATATAGTTAGGTATAATTATCGTGCTTGCATACTATCTTGATTTTTCAAATTGGACCAGAAATAATACTGTTATCCGCAAATGCCCATTTTACTCCATAACATGCCTTTGCCCTGACCGGTAGTCAGCGCTGTTTGGTCATGGCGGCCCAATACAAAACAGTGTATGGTCACGTTTTATTTCAAGTCATTTAAAGGCCTCCACGCTACGGCCCATATAAAAGTGTCCCGCGACCTTCCCGCTTCGCCACCCGGGATGATACGAAAGACTGTTTACTGCTTGTCCCATATTGAAGTGGCCTGCAATCGTTGGGCTCTGCAAAGAAACCCCTACGTGGGGGCCCGTCCGTACCTCAAAGTATATGTACATGCCCGTCCTGGACTGCCCCGCACCACCCCGAGCAATCCTTCTATGCAGTGTTCTCTGTTTAGATTAATGACAGAAATATTGGTGCTTTGATTCGAATCACCTGAAATATCATATTATCGGAAGATCAATGTATTGACTGATATTGAATGGTTATATATTTGGTGCTATATTTTATATAAACAAATCAATGAACGTGGAATTTAAGATAAAAATAGTATTTGCAATTAGGGGGTTAATGTGAAGTATCACTCTAAGCTATTTTAAATTGATTTTTGGGTCATAATTACTTGTGTATCATTATGTTAATTACATGAGAACCTTTTATTGTTCTAAAACAAAGGATTGTTAATCATTAATGCTTGCAGGTGAGTTTATTTGACCTCACAGTGTCTTGGTTTGTGTAATTATAATACTTTTGTTGATAATACGTCTTATGAGTGGACTTCGGTTATCGCATCTGGTCAGTTTGTCACCATTTAATAAATTAAGCTTTTTTAAAGCTAGTAGGTAATAATAATCGTGTATGTGTGTACATTACCTTAGAATAAAGTTCAGCGCACATAACATCATCCAAGGACACACCACCGTGCGGTAGAATAATTATCAGGTCTGCGACCGGACCATTCCGCAAATAAAATGCCACTTAGGGCCACCCCGACCTATGTCGTGGAGGTCGTTGTGTTCCAAATGATCTTCTATACGCCTTGTTACTACCTTTATGATAACTTTGAAGATTAAGTGAAGGTTATAAATTCGACGATAATTCTTCCTTCTCCAACCTAGATGACTTGGGTAGCGGGGTTATGGTGGCTCGTTTCAAATATAACGGCACGACTGACGCAGCCATACCTATTTTTATGGCAATTTTCAGTGGCAGAAGTTGATCCACACATTTTTTTCAAAAACCAAGTAGGCAGTAGATCTAAGTCACATCACATGAACCGTAGAATTTAGGCGAAATATCCAACTAAATTTTCCAACTAAATACAATCTAGCCGCGCCCGCCCTCCGCGAACAGCTGCCAAACGCATCTGCCGCCAACCTTTGATAAGGACCCGATTTCCTGCCATGATAATGCCCTCATTTATATGCCCCCCAGTATTCAGCCACCGCCAATGTTTGCGCAATACGAATACCGCACACTGCCGGATAAACACCCCTGCTATTACCTCCACACACTGACCGTGAAATTTTCTGGTAATGTGTGAATTGATTGACAGGCTGTCGAGGTCATTATAGGTGGCGATCATGGCGGTGTTGATTAAATAAAGTGATAGTTGGATTTAGCAAAGGATCAAGAGCCACGTATAATGAACCACCCCAAGGCTGTCGGTCCAAGAAGTCTCCCCCCAGTTTCCTCTATATTTCGTTGCGCATTGTTAAGGAAGTTTGGTGCCAGGACCTATACTTTCCTCTGACTTTTCTTGAGAGTGCCAAGGAACTTCATTCTGGAACACTAGGGAGCGTGTTGGTTACTGATACTTTTGACACCTTTGTCATTGGTTTCTCTCAGCTCATCAAATGATCCATGACCTTCATTCAGTAATTACCATTGTAAATCCTCCATAAATTTGGTAATATTTATACCACGATACTTTCTGTAAGTAATCTTTCATTTGTGTGCAATCGTCCGTATTTGTGATCAACTGTACAGCCAGATGATCGGCGAAGGATTTACCTTTGTTACTACTGAGACAATGGTCATATTGAGGTTTTGCACCTAACGTCACAGACACGTGACTGTTTGTTTATACCGCCATGTTGGGGTCAAGCGGTGGCTTGACTACAAGCCAGTACACTGGTTTATAGTCCGGTACAACGCAGCGAACAACATCGATCTTAGACACGCTCTTGATATATTGAATACTGAGCGTCATTCGTCTCAAAGGTAAAGTAAAACAACGTTTTCTGTTGGGTTAGAAACCGTAGAATGGTCAGATTTGATCATTAGCATGGATTTACCACCAGATGTCTTAGCAAAATATAAATATAAGATAACCCACGTTGGCCAAGATCCCTACACTATGCCGCCAGAGATCTGGGTCAGCTATGATAATGCCAGTATATATCCAGAGGTAACGTACCCTGATATATACAATTACTTAATCAGAGCACCATCCCTTTATACTGGCGATCAACTGAAAGCCTATAAAGGTCTGGAGGCTTAGATTTATTTTAAAGATGGATGGGTCAGATCATAGATGACTGCTCCCACCCAAACTGCATCAAACAGTGATTTTGTGGTGAAATGACACATGTATATAAATAATTATAACAAAATGGTGTTAGTTTTAAGAGATAATTAAACTCGGGTTAATTATGTTTTTCAACAGGTTATCATTGATAGAGTCATTGGTGTAGCTAGACATATTTATTATTTTATCTCCAATACATGTATTAATTAGGTGGTATAATTGATTCAGACAGATTCACAAGCGACACGAGCCATTTTATCTAATATTTGTTAAAGGGATAGTCCACCTTCATTTCAAGGACTAATACAGTTATACTCACAAATATCATAAATAATGTCAAAATGTGCAAATGATCACCTACATATTAAATAATCCAGTTCAAGGTGCTGATTAATCGACTTTTATTGGCCTGTGGGCGCCACCATTTTGAAGCTAGACAGAGACCGGAAGCTCCTGAATGCTGACGTCACTTGCGCGTATCCGATTGACCTGAAGTCTATAGAGCCTATACAAAAGCATGTAAACAAGTGTGAGCAAAGAATTATTCCAGAACTAAACGGCATTGAAATTACGTCATGAATGATATACAACCATATCAATTTGAGCCAGAAGGAACCTTACAAGAGGAAGATGATTCAAAATGGCTGAGATATTAACGCTCAAGATAAACTATAATCTGCGTCAGTCTAGAGAACCCCAATGTGTCGTCAGAGCATTTCAGTTTTTTTTCCTTCCCGCCTTCAAATCTGGCTTCCGGCGCAGCCGTAATGGCGGTCCTCCAGTAATTTGGATTATTTGATCTGTTCAATCATTTGAACAGGTGTAAAAACTCACTGAGCACGGCAGCGTTAGGGGGGTGTAATTATCTTGCTTGTTTAAGCGGGCATACAGACAAGTGCCTATGTCTGGATCTGATCAATAGGCCAAGTGCACGACCCCAGCGCGCTCATCTACATCGGTTGCTATCACGTGACTGCACCCAAGCGATCCATAAATCTGGCTGTGTTCAGTGCTACCGCCATTTCGTTTTGTACAACATCGAATGTATTTGTTTTCTGAACTGTATTTTAACTGTATCAGCGCTATTTACTTGGATCAAAATTGATAATTGGAAGTTGTCAGAATTAAATGACTACTTGAAGAAACGTTGTGTCACATATTCAGGCTATCTAAAGGCAGATTTAAAAAGAGTTGTACGAGCATGTATTCCAGTATGATGATCGGTTTACCACTAGATCTAGATCCCAACTTTGTCAATGTTGATATTGGTGATTAGCGGTTGTTTCAGGACGGCAGTATTAGTGTAGAAAAGCTGGAGTACTACGAAAATGAAAATAATAAATGTGGAGCTGTGCACAAGAATGGTACGTGGTCCCTCAAGAGCACTCATCCATATTATTATTATCAGGTACAGATGCAGCTAGGCATAATGGGGCTCTCTCATTGTGAGTTTATTGTCCACACCAAACATGGTAATCATATCACTGAGGTGCCATATGATGACATAAATTTCCAGGAAATTGTGTTGAATCTGGACTCTTGCTAAATATCAGCTATTTCCACACCTTGTTCGAAGACATCCTAGTGTTGTATTGCAACATGCACACACACACACACACCGGATGTTATTCACACTCTTTTTTTAGTTTAAAAGGTATTACACCAGACAGAATTTTAAAATATTTTAAGTGTCCAATACAGCTTTCCACATGTATACGTGCTCGAGCAATACGTCGAGTCTTGGTCAAGCCTTTTGATGCCAAACGTCCCTTAGACGTGAATGACGGAATGTTCAAAGTGGCCAACTTCAGAGCTAGAACAACTCTAATGCAGAATCCATGGTCAGCCATAATATTATGAAATAGCTCATTCATGTCAAGAAAACCACAGTTCGTTGTAATCTTTCTGTTTGACACATTTTCTGTACAGAGATCTGATAGAAAGGAAATGTATCCACGTGGTGTACATCCTAAAAGAGCCGCGAAAGTGGCCTTGTTCTATATCGTCTTTGTTAAACGTATAAAATGGTGTATTGTGTCGCATATAATTGTGCAGATGGATCTTCCAGTGGATGGAGTATGCATTCATTTTCCAAAACAAGACTCGTTTGCGCGATTAGCTGCGAAACATGAACCGAGTACAGTGGAAGCCAGCTTGCCACAGCAAGCTCTGCAGGAGACACTGAGGAACGGATGTTCGTTATTTAGCCGTCTATGGCACGATCATTTGGATATGACATGAAGAGTGTGTCATGCTCACAGAAGATGCCATTCCAACCATATTCGACGAACTGGGTGATGCTAGGCTCAAACGAATCAACAGTTTGATGGAGAAACTGAATAGAAAATGGTAAGTATGAGCGATAATAGGTAATCTCAGGGGAAATTTATTGGACATTAACCAGTTCACGCATTTGTGAATAAGTAAATTTACGCCTACTTTAAGCTTCTTATTGCTGTGTATTGTAGACACTAGTAAACTGTTAAAATAGTAGGTGTTCCACTGAGGGCGACCCATTCCTGTATAGGCCACATATGGGAGAGCCCCATGCATCCACCGAACTCCCGTGTACCGACAAATATCAGTTTATTTTAAATGACGTTATATGATAGGAAGAGAGAAATATTGGCATTCAGGCCCAATGTGTTGACTAACCGATTAAGATTGTACCAATACAAACAAATACACGCCACTCCAACTCTTGTTCTGGACCAGGGCCGGATGTCGGCGGCGCAGGCGGCTGTTCTAGATCCACGTCTGCACTTCCTGCAGCTAATTCCTCACAATTAATACTGTCTGTGACCTTTTTCGCGAGTGGTTCAAAGCTGTAGAGCTTGATGTCCATGAGAAGCTCAAAACTTTCGTCGGAATCTGACATTTTGTCTTTCAAGTGGTCAAGACACTTGTAAAAAAAGCTGTGGCACTATGTAAAGTTTGTCAAAGATGACGTCACACAATTATCCCTAGCGAGTGTATGGCCGGTTGTCGAATTAATTTAAGTTATGTAGAGAGAACCAGTAATCGCCCGTTCGTGCCACTTTAAGGTTTATAGCCGACGATTTGCGGGTCAATGGGTGTGAAACCATAATGCTCCGATTGACTGATGTGCGAAAGAAGTTGGTGGTCACCCATTCTGTGCCGCTTGGCGATTTGTGGCCAGCCGGTTGTTGGGATCGCACGCTGATTGTGTTGGTCTTGGTTTTGTTGTTCGGGGAGAATCCCCAGGCTGTCGCTTAATCAGCACAGCCTCTATGTTGGAGTGGTTGAGAAACCTCCTCCCCACCACTCACAGGGGAGCAGTACGGAAAGATGGAGCCGAAATACCATGAGGTGGTCACTGCCAGAGTGTTTTACGTCCTCAGGGGGTCTTTAACGTCCCCCTTTATTTTAAATAATTCAGTGGAGACGGCAGCGCCATTTAACGTGGTCAGCCACCCACGATGTAGTGAGCCGAGAAATTAATCCCTGGAAAAGTTTCGACCTCTTACGGGGTTCGAACCTGCGACCGTTGGTACCAAGTGCCGAGTGCTTAACCGCTAGGCCACCGGAGCTCACTGCTGATTGGGTTGGGGGGAGAATTCCCCTTTATATACCGGTTTGTATGTGTGGGAGGAGTTTTAGTGGGGGATTGTTCTCGACTCAGCCAAGTCAGCGGTGATTGGACCAGGTGACCATGCAGGATCTACCGGACAACAACGCTGACGGTGCTGAGAGGACAGTTCCCTATATATATATATATATATATATATATCTTGATTTTTGTAGATTTTTTGAGTGGAGTAGAGGTGGTGGTTCCGGAGTGTATAGTTTCGAGGAGTGTATAGTTTTTGTAGTTTTTAGTAGAGGAATAAAGTAGATTAAAGACCATGAGTTTGCAGTTTTGAAAGAGAGAACTTAGCTAAGGCCGGAAATTAAGGATTTAGGGAACATTTTAATGGAAATATGATAGCTGGTGGTTAGAATTGCTTTGAATACAATAATTGTTTGTTACGTTTTATTTACTTGGAAATGTGAAATTTATTTTTCCGTCACATTTAATGTACCGAGTCAATCAATGAAATGCAATATACTGCAACAGGTACGAGCTTCAACTTGACACTTATTATCCAGAAGGAAATTTAAATCGCGTTATTATAATACCATATGGTAGAATGACCAGATTATATACGCATTCAGTAAGTTCTTTGTCTCACCTGTTACATATACTTGGTGGCACTAGCTGAATAAAGCGCTATATAAACCTTACGTATTATTATCATCATTATTGTGCTCTATATGTGCGCGTTCGAAATTACTAGGCCTAGGCACTCTGAACGAATTGTTAATTATTAGTGCTTTCCAAGCATTGCATTCCGTCTTACTAACCTGTTTGTGGTTGTCTCCGCGCTCCCCCACTGCTGCCAGCGATGTCATAATGATAGCATAATACTCGGAATCAATTCGCTGACGTCACACATGTCGTAAACCAAGACCACAAAAATGCGCTCAGTTTCTGGCTTAGTGTAACCATAGTAAACATCTCTTAAGGGGCCACTTGTTGGGTGGTGATTGATGTTTTACCGCCACTTTTGTGAGGGTCAATTGTTGGAACATCCCGAAAGACGACAAAAGTTGTTATTTCGCAACACAACGAAATCCCAGTACATTACGCATACTGGAAAAGAGCCAGGATTTATTTGACTTTTTACACAACTTCTATATCATCTCTGAGCAGGAACAATTAATATTAATTGTTAATAATAAATAAATAACGAAATATTTTTGTGTTCACAGTTTTATTAAACAGGTTATTTATTATCTAGCCCAATGATACGTAGCACTAGTAATAAATAGTGATTAGGTAAGAATCACTTGGAATCATTAAAAAGATCAATTAACACAATATAATTAATATCATGAGCTTCCCTTGGTAAAGTTATACAAAAATATATAATATCACAAAAAAAGTTAACAATTCTCCTAAATATGAAATAATTTAAAGCTACTAGATCTACGCTAGTATGTATAGCAAGAGTCGGACATTGGTTGTTCTTTTTCCCCCAGTAGTTTATTAATATATACCCCCACCCCCCGACAGTTTTGTTGTGTATCAAGCTGTAAGTAAAGTCACTTCATACACACATCAAACACCGGAACCCGTAAGTTAACTACCCTAACTGAACAAGTTGTGACTGACCAAAAAGTCAACGACGTCATGATTTTGTGATCATATCGTGCCCTCCAAAAAAATACCTGTATAACGTGAATAAATCAAATGTAATAACAGTAATAATAACAATAATAACAACAATACTAAAGTATACTTATTTGTTACTACGCCTTTACTAGTAAGTGTCATTCAAAAGCGCTTTATGTTGGCCACAATATGAGGTAGATAAAAGTTGCTAATGTTGAACAACTGACACGATTTACAAAAACAAGCAAACAAGAACGTAATTACAGTACAACAGATGGTACAGTTATAATGTTTTCTAGCAACTTTTTCCACAAACTGAGGATTCATACACAAAAGGATCGACTCCATAGCCGCTGCACCATTCTAAATTCTCTGAATGTGAATGACTTGCAATCAGATGTGCATTTAAATTATGGACGTATAGGAGTACGTGTTACAAGTAATCCGTATAATCAAGTAATACACATATCACCTACATTTATCAGGCAAGACGTGTACTGCCTGAAGATTTCAATTAAATAATACACGTACTACCTGAAGATTTAAGTTAATATATAATATTACCTGGTTGTACAGATTAACTGTAAGAGAAATACAACACAACGAAGATAATAACCAACTTAGAAGTGATTCGTGTGTCAATGATGGTTTTAGATTGGAGACCAATGTGACAAAATCATTCATATTAATATAGGCGTCACATATAGCCCACAAAGTGTATATTTACTGACTGACTTCGGGTAATGGAAAATTCATCAATCCGTAAAGGTGGCGTACAAGTAATGTCTACCGTCCATCGATGTACAATGATCCTTAGATGGCGTGTGTATATTGCAAACAGCAAAAATCGCACAAGAAATGAACCTTGTGGGAAAACTAGTTAACAGGCATCAGACTTTAGACGGAAAACAACGGAAAGGTTTCCCTGGTTGATGACAACAAACATATTTTCGAGCACCTTATTGTGAACTGTAACGGATAGTTCCACAGAAGATAAGTAATACTGCTTCATATATTTATAATATAATTTAATGTGGGGCTGTAAAAGTGTAAAAATTCAGGTTTTTATGAGATCAACTTTTACGGATCAAGTATAAATGATACATTAACCAACTTTAACAACAAACATCCTGGGAACCACTACGATGACGTTCTAATCTCGGTATCTGTAACAGGGTCAACTGTATGAAATCAACGTGATTATACTGCGTTTTGTTACCGAGCGTTTGACATTGTCGTCTCCGAGTGACACAACTATCGAAGCATCACCCTGTAGTTCGACTATTTCACGTCCACATCCGCTATACCAGAACCAGTATTCGTCATCTGGCGACGGCTTTCTCTTCTGTTCAGAAACATGATGACGAAACCCAGCGAACTGGACGCCGCCTGAAGGAAGCCGCCGAGTAGGTATGGAACGGTGTAAGACAGAGTGAGGTCGAACATGAAACCTGAAAATAAATTAGGCGATAAAATTACGGTCCGAAAGAAGAAACATGCGTCGACACGAAGAGTTCAGGTGTAGTCTTTGTTAAATGTGGGCTAATTTAGCCGAACTACGGTCAAATGTATAGTCAGTGAGAGCATACTGTTGATGAAGACACCTAATCACAGTTGGGGCTACAGGCGTGGCCGCTGTTTACAACGTATTCAGCATTGCGTTGTACGAACGGATTTTTGGGACCGTCGAATACGACCGTAATATACAGGTACTGGTCGACGTTATGGTATGACCGCTAGGAGGCGTTGTATTGTTCTGAGATCTTGAACTGATCGAACACTTATTCTGTTTTAGAAAAGCGGTTGGCTACATACCGGTAATCCAAACGGGATAAAACATGGACTTTGGGCACAAGCCTGAAAATGGTGTCATCTGTCATTTCGCTTCATCGGCGTCTGGAATTGCTTAACCGATTTCCTCCACTATAAGTTAGCGGCCCATTTAACCTACCTTGTGCACAAAAGTGACCGTGAAACATCAATCATCACCGCTATACGTTAGCCAATTTAACCTAACATTGTTGACCCATTTCAGCTACAATATGTTGACCTAGTTATTTTAGCGACCATTGGCCCATTCAGCTGAGTTGGCTAGCTTAGCCTACCACGTGTTTGGTCCTAACATATGTCAACCCTTTTAGCTTATAAAAGGCACAAAGGCAACCATAAAACAACATCATTTAACTCTTCCCTTAGTCTGTGGCTTGCGTCAATGTGATGACCTTCTAGACAACATCCTACAAACAAAAGTACGAGTCGATTTCTTTAAAACCAAACGCCGTTTATCGCTGATTAACTTATCAGATTAATACTCCTGCCTAGTTTCAGGAAAGGGATTACTTTTATGTTGCCACAGTACAATCCCTTATAAGCGGACAGCGCGAATCTGTAACTTGGAACCTTCGTAAGTATTTTATACGGAAGAACAATAATTGGAGTATGGTCTTCTCTTGTTACCAAAGGTGATGCTTATAATTTATGTTTTACGGCCATTTTCTGCACATTGTACGCTAAATGGGCCGAGCAATCATCAATGGCAATGGAGTGACGTGAAAGATGAAACACCAGTTAGACGTTCCCACGCCGAGATTTGAACCGAGGTGGTAGCGATCTGTAATCAACCGCGCTACTAGTTAAGCCACCAAAAGAACGCCAATGGACTGGAGCTGTTATATTTTAATCCAGCGATCTTGTAAGGCAGATAGCATCTTATCGTAAGTGGTCGTGAGGACAGGTTATATGTTCTACGACACAGATTAGACGATAAATTAATTAATTGAACAAATAAATCGATATTCACCAAAGAAAGGCATATAAACAAAGATCATTATGCCCGTGAAAGCCATCAGCCAGCCGAGTGTCGAGGGTAATCTCTCAATCCCAAAAAGATCTGTAGAAATAACCGGCAGCATACTCTCCGCCATACCTGTGCCAGAAGAAACCTGATAACATAATTACAATTACTATCGCCGTAACAATAACAAGGTGTATTCAATAAAGAACCCTTACTAGCACTACCGTTGTTACTAACCATAGTCAGATTCATACAAACGCGACTTACCCAGAAATGCGCCGTACATTAAGGAGAAAACCAAATGGGTGTAGAAATGGCTGTCGCAGAACACAGAAAACATGACAGTCAGACCTCCTAACAACGAACTGACAGTGTACAAGGTGAGCCGATCAGCGCACTGCGTGTTGCCAATAAATCCAGCCACGTACCGGAACGTACAGGAGTTCAGGCCAATGGCGGTGACGAGAAATGAAGCGTAAAATTTGTCAACGCCTTGGTGGACTGCTCTCGCTATACAGAACTTGTAGGCCGTCACGTTGCCGGCGGCACTGAAGGCTTTTATCGATAGGAATAGAAGCAGTTTCGCGTTCTTCAGATGCGACACCCTCAGCGCCTTCTGAAAGTGCCTGAGGACCGCCGACGCCGACTGGATGACGGATGCACAACGAGACACCTCAACCGTCCCGGTGACGTTCTCTTCTGACAACTTTTTCCTCAACGGAGCGGACCGTGAGTTGCCATATGGATCGGGTGGGCGCATCAGTGCGGCGAAAACGGTGCACTGCAGCACGATGCCGCTGAAGAAGATCAGGCCACCGCGCCAGCCGAACGTCTGGATAAGGAGTCTGTGCACGGGAGAGAAGATCATGGTACCCAGGCATAATCCACTGGTGGAGAAGGCCACAGCCATCGCTCTCCGTCTCTTGAAATACTGCTGAACGATAACACTACACGGAATGAAGATAAAGCCAGCACCTAGACCTGGATGTATAACAAAACGAAATACCTTCATCGAGACACGAAAACGGGGAGATTGCCGACTGTAATGTACCAGATAAACATGTCCAATCGTCTTAATTGTGGGAGGTCATTGTCTCATAAACAGCCCGACAGAAATTGTGGAAGCCAATTTTAAGATTTTGTAGTAGTAATAAAATCAAATTCGGCTGCAATCAGAGAAGTAGAATTATAACTTTTAAAGAATGGAAAGTATCCCACTAAATTCGCACCCCTGGCAATGTAAGATACAACGAATTCCTCTATTTTCGATTTCAGATGAAACTTAGAACGCACCGTCTGTTGTTAAAAACGGTCGCTATCATATATATATATATATATATATATATATATATATATATCAAATATGCACACTGACTGTGGCACCGTACATGTGGATTTAACCAATTAAAATGGTCTGGATACCTTGGGTTCCACCCACAACACGGTGACACCACCACATAGCATGCCTGTAATCTATATAAAGATATTGCTATTTAGGAATTTACCCCCGTTCAATGTTTAGAACAGGCCAAATTAAATTAAATCCACAAACTGATTTACGATTTAATTTTTTAATTCAGAAATATTTACTTCCACGACAATCCTACTTGGAATATAAACTACTCGGAGTATGCATTCCAAGTAAGTACTCGTAGTATCTACTCATGGTAAAAAATATTAAGCAAAAAAGAGTCCCCATTGACCCCATGTC
Organism: Paralvinella palmiformis; assembly: GCA_025642065.1. NCBI lineage: Eukaryota > Metazoa > Annelida > Polychaeta > Terebellida > Alvinellidae > Paralvinella > Paralvinella palmiformis. The sequence continues at coordinate 586,768 of JAODUP010000112.1, read as the reverse complement.
TGATATATATATATATATATATATATATATATATATATTCAAGTAGCTCATAAACTTCCTTTGTGTTGTATTCTAGTGTTGTAGATGTGTTAATTCCTCTGATAAATTTGTTCCATTACTAGTTGACAATTAATTTGTTCCATTACTAGTTGTTGATAAATTTGTTCCATTATTAGTTAATGATAAATTTGTTCCATTATTAGTTGGTGATAAATTAGTTCCATTATTAGTTGGTGGCGAATTTGTTCCATTATTAGTTGTTGGTAAATTTGTTCCATTATTAGTTGGTGATAAATTTGTTCTATTACTAGTTGGTGGTAAATTTGTTCTATTATTAGTTACGTCAATATATATAAAAATCCCAGTACCATCAGAATATGGGGACAACCGTCAAACAATGTTTTAACCTCATTGAATAAAAAGTCGAAGTTTGTGTTCCTCTACTTACCATAAAAGACAATACAATCTATTAGCTAAGGAAAGTACATTAAAACATAATATGACTGAAAGAAGAAATAAAATCGGTCTGGAAAAGCCTCAAAACAAAAACCAAAAAACGAGTCCTAAATTTGTACAATCTTTCTTTCAATGACTTAAACTGTTAACTTCTCGTTGCGCCAATCAACGACTCCACGCTTTCGTACCTTTAATGAATCCAAACGTAAGAAGCAGCATATAGAAGTTAGTTGTAAAGGCACTACTTAGTGTCCCTATCGTGTATATCAGCAGACCAATAAGACAGACAGGACGACAGCCATACAGTGATACAAACGCTCCAGCAGGCAGTGCTGTGGATAGAGGAACAAAACCGCAATATAATAGGACAAATGATGATGATGATAATGATAATAATAACAAACTTCTATTACACCAATGAGCTCGAAAAGAATCGAGTTCAGTGGCGCACCTAGTACAATTTTATGGTCACGGTAAAATGCAAAATTCATCAACAACTGATCGGAAACTTAGAAAACCATAAGCAAGTTTGAAAGGGTGAGTTTTCAAACGGTGACGGAAAGTTCGGGGAGTGAATTCCAAAGAGTAGGGACAGTTTCTGAAAAAGCACGAATCCCAGCATGACTTTTAACACTGGGAACAGAGACCAAGTGAATACCAGATGAACGGATCCAGAGGAGACCGTGTGACAACTCTAGCTATGCAGTTCTGAACACACTAAAGTTTTGCAAAATCCTCAGATGCGATGTTATAAAGAAGAGAGTTGAAGTAATCGAGCTTACTAGTAATGAGTGCTGTTGCAAAGGTTTTGGAGACTGGGCTAAACACTTAATAGAAACGTGAAACATTGTTTTGCAGCCACTTCTGTGCAGGTGAAGTTAACGATGAAACACCCTTCAGAAATAGATTTGAACCATCGTACTTCAAGTCTGTGGCAAACTTCGCAACCAGCTCTACCATAGAGACCCACCTTAAACGATTAGTAGAGGTACTAAAGGTAGCTTTGTTATAATCTGCTGAAGACTTCACCGTCTAACCCTTAGATATCTAGGAAAAACTGATGACCGTGAATGACCGTATTCAACAGACAAACGTAATTGGAAACCTATAAACTCCAGCTTCTCGTAAAATTTACTCATCCTAAAATATTGCACAATCTATAACTCTTATCAAGGTCCACGAAGTGGAAGTCAGCCACCTGGTGGACAGTGTATGGCGAAGAGTGTTAGGATCGTACTAGGGGAAGTATGATTGATAAAACTCTTCTCGGGATATTCTGAAACCACATAATGTTAGTCAAGACATCGCCTAGCTCTGATTCGGGGTGATCGAAACTGATTACAGTTATATTTGTGTAACTGAGTATTATATTGTGGAACGTATGGTATTTTTGTCAATATGTCCTAACGTCAACAATCCAACTACAAACTACGCTATTGATCATTGCTTATGACACACAAAGAGTAGGGCAACTTAAGAAGGATACTTGATATTGGTATTTTCGAAACGAGATTACTTTAATTCTGACATTCATCAGTTTATTTCAAAACGACTGCTTATTATCCAATTCTGATATTTTAAAATTCACTTCTATCCATTTCATGTCATTTCAACAACATAAAAAACACGTTTGTTTGGGTTTGTTTGGGCCATGTTTCTTTGTTATCTAAATGATGCAAGTGAATATGGCTGAGTTCTGTGGGTGACAAATTATATGACTAGCTGAAAACAGATAACAGAGAAATATAATATATATATATATATATATATATATATATATAGAGAGAGAGAGAGAGAGAGAGAGATGGGTTGTCTAGACCGTACAAACCTGTAAACTGACTCATCGCTGAGTCGATAGATCCAATGACACCAATATAGGCCTGTGGCTTGTCAAACACTTCAGATAAGTCTACAATGTAGACAGAGAACATGACCCAGTTCGCTCCATACATCATGAAGACGCAGAGCGAACACATCACCATAGCCCAGCCATAGCCACCATCTTTACTCAACTGATCAGTGCTGGCTGCTGACAGTTTCTGTCCCTTGGATAACTGATCAGTTCTGTGTTCATTATCGCCCGTTTTTGCTACGAGCACGGTTTCGCATTCCTCATCACCAGCATCGTTCACATCACTGCCATCATTAATCCCAATCAAGTTGTTTTGTTTGCAACGTTTGGAATTTGCTCCGCCGTCCATTTGATCGGAATCAGTTTTATCAATATTTCTCATGACGCGTGATATTTGCTGGAGGATGAAATATCTCATAAGTATAGAAATCCAATAAATGCTATGACCTATTCGTCACTAACCCTTTATATTAAATATTAAAAAATTGGTGAAAATAAAACACAAACCTCAATCTCTGGCACGGGCAATGTGTGTTTTATCTGTTTATAACAAGGCACAGGCACAGAGAATCTCGAACCGTGAATTCGGATCAATGTTGGTCATAGTTTCTGCTCTACTGTTATCTTGCTGTTATATACAAGCCGATGTCTGTATTGAACAGATATGCTGACCTCTCCAGTCTTATCTCAGATGTATGACTGTATGCCTTAAGTGCAGGATATCTCATTATGATGTAATCTAGAATGATAATGATAATGGATATTTAACAAAGTGCCGTTACCAGTAGGAGCCATTCAAATGCCCTGTACAAATAATATGTAATATAATAATAGCCCAAATAAAATGTCGGTAAAAACCCTATAGCAGATTTAAACGATAATCAATATATGTGAAAGCAACCTCGAACAGATGTGTTTTAGAACAGATTTTCCAAATGTTCAAGATACGACGCATTTCTAATATCTGCCGACAACCTCTTTGTATATTGTTCTTCTATTGGCTGAAAGACTGAAATATTTGGGTTTGAATCAGATTTGTATACCTCTGTTCATGGGATGTTTCATTAGGAAGTTACCTCATGGACATATGTTCCAGATGTGATAAGTGACTAAACAAACAACTCACTCAATCAGTCACTCACAATTATTCATTAACTGCTAGTCAACAGAACATTAAACTTAAACAATACAATATTGTATATGTATAAATCAAAGGTACTAAAAAAAATTAATAGCAGATAAGATCGAAATAAGTCATATAAATCATTTAATTAATATTTCATGTAACTGACAGTGTTACTATAGTACATGAAAGGCAGGAATTGTAATTTAATAGGAAAAGATAATATAAATGTAAAGCATAATTCTACAGATTTATTGGGGATGGCAGTCAACCAAAATTAATATTGTTTAGTCAAAATTAGAAACTACACTCGTGTTTTACTAATTTAATCCAGGGTAAAGCTCAGCTAAGTCTGATTTTTTTAATGTTTGACTATAGAGCCTGGTACTAAACTAATGATCTTATTACCACTTATTTTTGGGTTTGTTCTTTTATGGCAATTAGTAAAAACTGTTAATGCTGGGTATGGGAATTAGAGATTCCACAACTAAGTAAAGTTATTTTTCTAACACTGTACCCAACATAAAAAATAAATATCTTCTTGCATGCAGCCTTTAATACCATATACAGGGATGTCCCCTTCAGATAGAATTATTATCCATGCATGAAGAATATGTTCATTTATAAATACAACAAGATGAAGTAAAATTTCTGCTGTCCATAAAACTTGTGGTTTGCCATAACATGGTATTATCGACTGCCTGTGTATTTAATGCTTTGCAGTGATTCTTTGATCATACCACACAGATAATTTATATGAGAATAGGATTTTTAAATCTATGTTTACATCTGTCTCCATATAGCCTATAGTGATTTGGTTAGAACCCGGGACCAGGGCCATTTGACTCACCTACCCTCAAGTTGAGCTGGCTACTTTCATTTCCAATGCCAATGACAAATCTGTATAGGCACCCGAGATGCTGCTTTGTCCCATTGCAAGCCCTAGGGGCCTACCATATAGTACCAATATCAGCCCTTGGTATTTGGTTGGTTCCCCCCACCACTTCATTTCTTAATAAAGCCACTGACCTAATATAGACACACCTCCATCATATTGTCAACAACAGCTAATAGTTACTAGTGAGTTTAATGGTTATACAAGTTCATATTTGATTAAATCAGACAGAATTGTGAATAGCCATTGTTGTATTTAGAACACTAGCTCATTAATATACACCAAAAGAGGAAATATAAGGATTAAGTTGCTGAATTCCAGATGAAGCATAAGCAGCGATGTGGCAGACATATTTTTTATGTTCTTCATGCAAGCCGCACAATCAGTAATATCTGGATACCTGAGTACAAAACAAAAAAGGGTAGTGTATGTTGGGTATTCTGCAGTTCTATACTTAGGTATCCCCTCAAGACAAAATCCTCACAGGATATAATCCTCACACATGAAATATATTAAAATTGTATTTGACAAAACAAATTTTCTTCCCATTACTAAATGAAGTGCTTTAATTATTAAAATACTTTTAATTTAAATACATTTTCAATGAAATGAATTTACTTTTGTTCATTTATGTACAATAAATTGAATGTAATATTTGATGAATAAGAATTTTGTTTAAAAGTAATTCACAATCAGAGTGTATGGAGATGAGGGAGATCAATTTCGAGCCGTGATAGCACAGTTAGTTAAAGCTTAGAACTCGTAGCCGAATGGTCGCGGGTTTGAGGCTCCGTGAGCTGCAATGCCGTCATGTGGCGACTGGTTCACTTATCCATAAAAAATGAGAACCTGACAGGACACGATGGCTATGTGTTTGAGTAAAGCATGGGTTGTGTGCTCCCTTTGGGAGTTGAGATATGTGCTGGGTGGAAACAGGTCTGAGTCAGGGATAATAATATTTTAAAGCACCTTAGAGCAGCTTCTAGCTGACTAGGGTGCTTTATAAATGTCAGATATTATTATTATTTGCAAAATTAAATTAATTGTAGGCTATTATTTGCCCACTAAGAAGATAAAACATGCCAAAAACAGGTTTATGGCCACCTTAAACCCAACCCCTGGTCTTGACCAGGGTTGGGGCGATTACAGGACCAAGGTAATCAATTACGATTACGTGAGAATACCATGATTATGATTACATTCATTCTGATTGCAATAATGATTAGAATATATATAACACAAACATGAATGTGACTCATCGCCAAAATTTACTAATTTACATGTATAATACTGATATCAACATGCTACAGTGTGTACATGTTGCTTTGTAAGAACCAAATGCACTTTCTCGTATGTTCTTGAGATGAAAATGTACAAAAGACTTTGATGCTATTGTATGACGTTAATTATTTTGAGATCAATGTTCACCATAGAGCAAAGGAGCAAGTAATGCATTTTCCATGAATGCACCAGTATTTATAGAGATAACTGAGATTAGTGAAAACTGAGATTAGTACAAACTATATCAATATAATTGTTTGAATATATATTTAGTAATGAAATGCATGTGTGGTGTGACTAAAGGTGTATGTAATAAATAGGATAATTAGAATAGAGTCAACCCCCCAACTCTAACCCCCCTCTTTAACTTCATCGCCTCTGTAAATAGCACTTTTGACAGTCTTAAATTATTGCTATGCTTTAAATTATATTTTTCTTCAATAACTCGGCAACCTCCCAACTCTGTACTTTGACCTTTGATCTCCATCTAATGCCCAGGCTTGTCACCCCGTACATCAATCGAAGGCCAAGATGTAGCCTTGTTTGCATTCACTATCGCAAGCGTTAATTTAATTGGCTGCTTGTCACCCAACTGCTGGCTAATCAGGATCACTTGCAGCTGGAGTAAAAATGAATGTCAGATGATGATGATGATTATTGCCATTTTATGGCCACTTTTGTGCACATGATTGGCTAAATGGGCCAAGCGACCTCCAAAGGTAATGAAGTGAAGTCAAAGACGAAACAACCTTCAGATATGCCTACACTAAGGTCCGAACACAGGTGGTAGTGATATGTGGTCCAACACGTTACTGCTAGATTTACAATGTAATCGATTAAGATTACATCACATCTGGAAATTACAATTAAGATTGATTACTTAAATCATGTAATAGATTACAATCAATTATGATTACCCATTACCCCAACCCTGGTCTTAACTACTTTTATTTTCTCTACAAGGAATTCTTATCATGTAGTCTATGGTGTTGGGTACATGTCTTTCCAGTACTTGTCGAGTCTAGACTTAAAAGAATTTAAGATAGTGGCTGTGACAACATGATCTGATAACGAGTTTTTCCTTATTTCGAGTTGAGAGTGCCTCACGAATAACCTCTGATTATGACCTCTGGTTCGTTCATTGAGTGATCTGTTGTAGAATGCTCTTGGATCAAGTCTATCCCATTCATGATCTTTTAGACTTGTATCATGTCCCCTCGCTGTCTTCTAAATAGGAGTGATGGGAGCCTCAGGGCAACTAGCCACTCTTCATAAGACAGATGCTTCAGGTGTGGGACCTTTGTTGCTCGATGAACCTTTTCCACTGCCAATTTATTTGTCCATCTGATAGTGTGGATGCCAAATGATGTTTACATATTCCAGATGGGGTCTGACAAGTGCTTTAATTGTACAGTCTTGGCAGAGTGTCTTCATCTAGACATGAGAATGTCTTTTTCGTGAGCCACAGCATCCTACTGGACTCGTTAACAGCAAATGATATATGCTGGTGGAATTTCAGCTCCTCATTAACATAGACACTGAGGTCCTTTTCTACTTTAGTGAACTGCAACTCACTATATCCCATATTATAGACTAGATGTCTATTATTCCTCCCGAGATGGAGGACTTGCACTTGTCATCACTGAACTGCAGTTGCCACATCTCAGACCATTCAACAAGTCATTGGAGATTCACTTGCAGTTCGACGCAGTCATTCTCTGAGCAGGATTTCCTATAGAACTTTGTGTCATCCACAAATAAATGTGCTGTGCTGCGTATCATATTGGGTAGGTCATTGATAAAGATGAATGGGCTGAGAGCGCTCCCTTGGAGAATACCACTGAGCACCTCCAGCCATGCTGACACCACAACATGTTGCTTACAGTCAGCCAGGAAAGCTTGTATCCAGTCCAGACTGTTGATTCCATATGCTGCTATCTTAACATGGAGTCTCTGATGTGGTACAGAATCAACCACCTTCCAGAAATTCAGGTACACTGCATCATACATGACCTCTCCGGGACAAAGGCTGTGTTAGCCTCACAAGAATAATTAATTTTCCATCATACGATGTACCAGGTGTTCACGTATTACTGACTCAATGACTTTCCCTATTATTTATGGTGGTCAGACTTACTGGTCTGTAATTACCAGCACTTGATCTGCTATCTTTCTTACGTATTGGCGTGAGGTTTCCAATTTTCCAGCCGGTGGGAAGTCGCCCCTCTCTCAGTGATTTATGGAAGATGACAATTAGCGGTGATGAAATGACATCAGCCTTCTCCTTCAGGACTCTTGGGTGAATTTTGTCGGGTCCAGATGCTTTATTGTGGTTCAGAGATCGGGGGTCTACGGTACTTAAGTTTCTACTCTAGTGATGGCATATAGCTACCATATTCTCACGGGTGAATACACGGGGCAAAATAGGTGTTTAGAATATCAGCCTTTACCATATCGCACTGAGTTTTTGTAGCGTAATTAGCCTTAGTGTCACCTATACTGGGCTTGTTCTTCAATTTGGAGTTGCAGTATCTCCAAAAACTGAAAAAGCTTTGGGTTCTCACTTCACGTTTTGGGCCAGATCTTTCTCGAATTCCTTATATTGACTAGGCTTAAGCTTAAAAAAAACCCACACGAGTGTCCCATATCACTAATGGTATATCATCAGTTCGACCAAGAAACTGTCCCAATCGTGATTCACTTACCCTATTTAGTCGGGTCATTCCAAGCGGCAGTTGAATTTGAGCGATATTAGAGGAACTATTTTATCAGCTGTTCCGAGGGAGTCCAAACAAAATATTTCGCCTGATAAATGTACCTTTGGATAATGTACCCGTATTGACAGACCTCTCACATAAATACATAGCTAGAGTGAGAGACTGTTCTAACGTGCTGTGCTATTTGCATTCAATGTTTTTCCTCCGTTTTTGTATCATGAATTATATTAAAATTATGTGTTAAGACTAAGAGGGACTGTTATTGTGTCTGTGCGTGTGTGTGTGCATGCGTGTGCGTGTACGATCATACTTGGCTGACCAGAAACGACTCTTCGTCGATAAGGAATCTTCCTAGATCTAGATGCATTCGCAGCATACGACGTATAGTCAAAGCCGAGATGTTTAGCCTCGTTGCTCGTCACACCCGGGACATATACCCGAGAATGCAACTGCCTAGTGATGCATATTCCACATTAGAACACATAGCCTGGAGATTTCTATCGGAACGCTCTCATATGATTGAAGAGAAATGTGGCTACTAAGAATGATAGAACAATTCAAATTTGTGGCTAAATTAACGTAGAGATTGGAAATTTATTAACTGTTTGTATTATTCCACATGAGAGAGGCCATGTGGATGATGGGCGACTATCTGGAGAAACATCCCACAAACACGGGTAAGGGTCTGGTTTGAACCCACAACCCAGAGGTTTGCAGCGCAATGTTCCAACTGCCCCATCGGGTCGCCCTTTCCAGTGCAGTTCGCCGCATTCCACGAAATGAGCATTTGGCGATTGCATCGTACGCGCGCGCGCGTGCATCCAAATACTCAAGAGTCCATGTTAAGGGCGCCTCCGTGGTCTAGTGTGTGTGGCCGTAAAACATCAATCATCATCATCATTGTCCTGGAAATGCTCTGGAAAATAACATTTCTTTGGCTGTGGGAACCATGTTCACAACTAGTTGGTTGTTTATCCAATGCCAGTCTTGATGTTGGTCCTATTTCGTTGTTAATTTCAGTGATGACCAAAAACAAAAATCAAGCCTTTATAATATCTGTTTTCATTTATGTCCACTTGGCGGAGTAATGATATAACTAGGAAATAAGATGTTGATGGTAGGAAATTTGGAGAACGCTCAAGTACTCCATGCCACATGACTTTCCCACTTATAAGTTCATTTATACTGACAAGTGTGAAATTTAGACATTCGTGTGACCGTGTAATTTTTTTTTAAATATGGAATTCTGATAAGAAAAAGGGCTGCTACAGTTTCAAGTGTTCCTGCTGCCCATTGAATCAAGAGATCTATGGAAATGTGATGGGCTCAGGTATTATTTCACTTGTCAAACGCCGAATCCTGCCTTCAAGTGATGATCTGTCTGTGTGCATCAACATTTGTGATGCGCTCACCCTGAATGTTATGAGTGTTTGCAGGGTGGGGAATGGGTGGTGAAATGGAGACGCTGGTAGAGGTATGTGGCTTGTTGGCAGATGAAACAGAACGTTAGCCATACGATGGTCAGACTTGGTTAATTACAAACTTTAATAAGCAACTTGCTTAGCATTCCCTCCGTCCTAACCTGTGAGGTCTGATGACTTCTACATGGACTCTCAAGATAATATTGATGTTTTATAGCCACTTTTGTGCACCTGGTGGGGTAAATGGGCCGAGCGACCTCAAAAGGTAATGAAGCGAAGTCAAAGATGAAACACCCATCAGATATGCCCACGCCGATTCGAACTCAGACAGTAGTGATCTGTGATCCAACTTACTGGCAATTAGGCCACCGAGGCACCCCCTTTCCAGGACAAAGTATACAAGATTTAAAGGTTGTATATCAAAATGCTTGCAAAAAAGGATATCAAATGTATTCAATGTATGATCGAGTATTGACATTTTTCTGGTACAGCCTCCTCCTCACCTCTTCTAGCTGTCTGATCCACCCACTTTTATTTAAATATTAACTAATATGGGCTATCAAGACTATGTACTAGTACTCTTTTTTGTTCTATGGGTATAATATTTATTCACAGGGTTTTTGTTCCAAGTGAATATGTTTCACAGGTAATATTATTTCGAGGACATTTCCTGATTTTGCAAAATTCAAGGACATTTCCAAGACCTGGAAAATTAATTTGATATTTTTCAGGTTGTGTGGGAACCCTGTATGAAGTATAGATATTATTACTACTACATTTCTATGGGAATGATAAGGTGGATGACACATCATTAATTTTGTCAACTTTAATTTAATGGATTTTAGTTTGTTTGAGTGCAAAATGTGGCATTTGACATGTACATTGAACTTGCTGGAATTCCTTGATTCCTGGTTCGTGACAATCTAGATTATGTCTAATTTCCACCAACCACAGTGCCAGCATTTGATATAAGCTGTCATTCATAAAAAAAACTGAACAGCCATTGACTGATATGTTGCTTAATATCATCTTCAGTCATCAAATTGGTGATGTCAAAGTAGATATCCAATATCTGAGTGTGTTATGTATGCGTATGTCAGCAATAGAAGCTATCCACTCATATAGGTATTTAATGCTAATACATGGACCTACATACGACAAGCAAATGTGAACATGAAATGAATCAGACCAAGCACAAACATTAACAATCACCAACTCAAACGATTATCAGTTTTCATTCAAGTCACACACTTCGTCGTAAAAGCATTTATAATAAGTACAAATGAGTAATTTTGTGTGTGCATAATATATATATATATATATATATATATTGACATAACAGCTTCACCAACAAAGATGGTACCCTACTATCTGACACATACACAATAGCTTACCTTGTTATTATCCATGTTCCTATGCTACTGTTATGTTAGAAAGATATGGATACAAAGAGGAGTTTGGTTTCTGATTAGTAAAAATGGCTTTAGAAATCTGGTATTTCTGTTCACACACACACACACACACACACGAGAGAGAGAGAGAGAGAGAGAGAGAAATTACATACAAAGCAAAATGCAACTCAGCAGTATATGACCAAATACATGTATTGGACAATTTTTAAAAACTTTTATGACACATCAACTTAGCATAGAGTCTATATAGATATTATATGGACCCTTGATTTCTCTCTCTTTCACTCTCTCTCTCACACACACACACACACACACACTGATCTACATCAAGTATTACTATAATACAGCCACCATAAACAAACATCAGATCTCCACACGTCTACTCTGTTGCCAGCTTATCAGAGCTTCCGATGATCACCGAAGTTCACCGCCTGCGTTTCTTGCGGTCGTCTCTTGGACTGCTGCTGTGGTGTCGTTTGCGATTACTACTGTTGCTGGCATGGCGGCTGCTGCTACTGTGGCGGCCGCTGCTGCCATGGCGACCACTGCTGCCATGGCGGCTGCTGCTGTTTTGGCTACTGTGATGACTAGTGCCATGTTTCTTCTTCTTCGGCGCTGGTGCAACATCCACCTCCTCAGCATCAGCTAATCAAAACACAAAAATTATCATATTAACCTGGGATACCTTACCAATGTCAAATTACAACAGAAAAAACTAGTTCTTGTAATTGGTTTGGTTCAAAATGTGTTACCTAACATTAAATGTCATCATTCTCATTTGTCACACACTGTTTGTATATTTTAGTGTATTTCTTTGTATTATACAAAAAATTTCTCTCTCTGTGGATGCAGATTTTTAGTTAGTGAGTGAGTGAGTGACTGACTGACTGACTGATTTTGAAGGTTGATAGAGACCAGAAGCTCCTGAAATCTGACATCGCTATGTGCAAGCTGTGTGTACGACCCAGTTATAATAATGTAAACAAGAATCAGCCAAGCATACTTTCAAAATACAAATGTATTAACATACATTACAGTACAACATTATCGTATGTCATATATATAAATAAAAAACAGCCAAAGGCTCCAAAACAACCTCAAATGTTACAGAAATGGTTAAAGAGAATCATACAGTTAGTGAACTTATGAAGATTATTGTTTGTACTCTTGTAGCATGAATCATCTACCGAATTGTCAGATTAATCTAAATGAACTGATGGCTGCATCAGTTAGCAGTAGTCATAGTAGGCTGAGCCCCAGGAGCAGCAGGTAAGGTCATGAGAACTGCTGTGATTGGAATTAATTTAGATCAAGATGGTTACATGATCCTTGTGCTAAATGCCATCAAAGTGTGTGACCTTTCTTCTTCCCACCATACAATCTGACAGTCTAATAAACTGTACTGCCTACCTTCCAGTAATTTGGAATATTCATTATATCTTTAACGATATGAATAGTTTGCAAATATTGCTGTCAGATCTGGGTTATATTGAGTGTTCATACAAACTACCAGTTTTCAAGGGTATATATTTAATTTGTTAGTCTGTTTGTTTACAAGACATGTTTATCATGTCATATCTTCTATCTACAGGTAATCAACCAATCATTAAAAAGATTAATTATACAAATCAAGGAGCTCATAGGAAGAAACAAAACCTACAATTTTCCAAAAATATCAAAACGTTTAAGAAGCCAATGGTTTAAAAAATACTTTTAATTTATCCTTGTGCAAATGTTTAACTAAATTAATATATTACCCCACCCATCCATTTGATCATACAACATATTCAAATTAACTCAAGTATTAACTCATGAATGTCATGTGTATATGTTGCAATGTTCTTTTTATTCTTGTTTAATTATTTACTTGTAACCTACATATAAATTCTCTTGAATTTCATCTCATCATTGGTTAATAAATTGGATTGAATTAAAGATTTATAAACATATATATTCGATATAATATTACAAAACTGTTCAGGAAGCATGCTTTGCTGCTATGCTTTTGTTGTGGGCTGTACTTTTGATGTGATTTAACTGATTATCCAAAATTTAACTGGCCCTGTTGCCGACATTTATCAATTTGACACAATATTTGCATCGCGCCAGGCGATTGCTGTCAGTTGGATCATGGCACACCCACTCCTTGTATTTGGCAATTTGTAGCCATTTCTCCCTAAATTTGCACTTTCCCTTTACTGCAGGCATCATTTATCATGTAAGGTTTACTGAACTCATGTTTCATGCAATGGCAGATGACCCGTAACATAGCCATAACACAATCTTTTTCCTCGCTGCGTCTTTTCCCACCGAGTAAAAAAATCTAATTAAAATCAATTTCCCACCGATTGAACTATTACCTAGATTATCTAGTCACTGGGCCACCTAGCAGATACTTAAAAAATATCCAATATTTTGAATATAACCAAAATTGAAATGAAATTACATGGCAAATTATACAATTATGTTTGCTATATAAATGGACACATATGCTTATTAAAATATCAAGGAACAACTACCTTTACGAGAGTTTTCAAGGTTTTATGTCTGAAAATGGACAATATTCAAGGGTTTTTGAGTACCCTTGAACAAAATTTCAAAATTCAAGGGTTTTAGGGAATATGTGTGAACCCTGGTTATATTTTCTGAGAGTTACACATTTTATTCATATTTTCTGAGAGTGAACTGTTCCCTTAAAAGTGTTACCAAACAGTGATGTCATACACAGAATGAATAATGTAGCAGAAAACCCGAATGTCGGCTAGCATTCAATTGTCAATTGTGATTAAACAAACGAGACGGCACATTGCTCCCATCAAATGAGATCTGAACCAAAACCAAAGATCTCCAGCAAAGTGCACGACCGATCATGTGCAGCAGATTGTGATTAAATCAGTCATCCTCTGATTAAAAAGGAACGACTCCATGAAAGGTGTAGGACACTGAATGACCTAAATTGTGCCGATGTGTCGTTAAACAACATTCAATCATCGTGAAAGGTGTGGCCATCGTTTAAAGATGACTGCTTTGATTGAACGGATGTTAACCGATGACACTCATTTCAAATGTCATAAAATTGCCACCAACCGCCCAATAACATAAACAAGAAATTGACTTCGTCACTACGCAAATGTTTATTCGAGACTGAGATGGATTATTAGTTACCTCGTCTTGCTTCCTCCTCCAACTCATCCCAATCCTTTCCCGATTCTTCACTTGAACCGAGGTCATCTTCATCTACTTCATCTGAAAGCAGTAAGATATTACATTACATTGCAATGCTGTCATGCGGGAAGACTTGTTCGCTCAATCAGAAATGAGAACCTGACGGGACGTGACGGCTACGTGTCTTGAGTAAGATACAGACAAACAGATGCAGAAACATTTAAGAAAGAAACAGACAAGTAGAGAAACAGTGGTTTTGTTTAGGCTGGACATGAGTCAAATCTGGGACATTTGGCCACGGAGTGACTCACTACGGAAACGTGCCACAAACACAGATATCAGCCGGGTTCAAACTCACAACCTCCAGATTTGTGGCACAGTGATTCAACCACTCTGCCATTCAACCACCAACCTGGTACAAATAACTCAAGTAACTCCAATCAAGTTGAACCCTGACCTTATGGTCTAAAATAGTGTGCTCTAATCACTGTAATATAGCACAGACAGACAGACACAGACAGACAGACAGACAGACCTGATTCCTCCTCAGCTGACCAGTTTGACTCCTCACTATCTTCACTCTCGCTCTCCTCCTCACTGTCAAGCTCCGACGGAGTGTATACTTCATCTTCATCATCTTCGTCATTTTCATCTACATCTTCAGACTGCATGAATACAAGACGCAAAAATGATTAGTGATGGCGAGAAGACACACGTGTCCTTCTAGAAAAAATGCATATAAACAGACGAACATCAATCGTACAGTGGACAAACTTGCCAGATAATGGTAAAATAATTAGGTTCATACTACCCTCTAGGCCCACACTGTACAAACACGTATACAAAAGAACATTTTTCTGAATACGCCAGGCTTCTTCATGAACAAATCGTTACAAAATAGTCAAACTTTGGCTGCACTAATATCACGTTATATTCTAATTAGTTGTAGTGGAGCACCATTTTTATAAGAAGCACAAAGCATGAAAAACTTTAACAAAACAAGTCTTTTACAAACTGTCACTCAAAAAGAAGACGCTGCTTCAGTGATGGGTTGATACCATGATCCTCCGTCATATGACCTACCAAGTTTCACTTCTGCCAAAGTGTTTTTCTTGACAACCAACACTTGGTGAAGACAAACAGAGAACACCTCCCAACCAAACTTAGTACAGCCCTCACCTCAACAACATCACTGAGCAGAAAATTCAATTACAATAGGTTTTAGTTCACAGATATGAAATTTATCACAAAAATCAAGGTATATCAAGATTTAATTTTTCCACCTTCAGACCAATAAATAATCCTTTAAATCTAACAAAAGCTGTAATTTATGGAAATTGAAATTTATAATATTTTTAACATGACCAGAACTTGCTGCAGCACAGTCCTATTGCACAAAGGATTTACACCTTTACAAACTCGACGCCATGATATATTACATTAGATATGATTATATTTAAGTAGTGTTCCTTGTTTCAATAAATAAAATGCAATATATTTCACTGTATTTGTATGTTCACACACATACACACACACACAGAGTGCCATAAAATAGCTATAATATACACAAAAGCCTTCCTATCAGTAACTTACAAAGTATAGCTTGAGATAAATTAGCTATACTATACAAAAAAGCCTTCCTATCTGTATCGTATACAGCATACTTAATTATATTCAATAGCAAGCTGTATGTGCTGTACACTAGATATAACACAGTATTTACTTACCGACTGAGATAATAATCCATAGATTGATATATAGAAATTTAAAGAAAGAAAATATGCGTATTAAAACTCAGGAGATGACTGATGTGTATCAGGAAATATTTACAATAACTCCACATCAGGTACAAATAATTATCAATCATCTGATTTGTACACGAAGAGTTGTTGCATATAAAAAAAAATTAATTATAATTATCCATATATGGAACAAATGGTATAATTATAATGTACAATATTTATAATGTTTCTGCGAGGTTGTTGTTTCATTGTTCAGTCAGTCAGTTGGTTGGTTGATCAGTCAGTCAGTCAATCAGCCAGTGAGCCAAGAAGTCAGTCTATCTATCTACATATCTGACTCTCTACCTATCTCAATGTGTCCACAGATTTGAAATGAAAATAAAAGGAGATAAAACTGTAGGCTTTATTTATGACTGCAATGTGGCCGTGAGGGATGAGTTCGAGGATTCTGATAGCACCTAGAGTTAACATTTCAAGGTTTGCCCTGAAGAAATCTCCCCGCAGTTTATAAGATTTTAACAAGCTGTTGTATTAAATTATAACATAACATAAGTCAGATATTTAACAGCTGTTTTATT
The DNA here is from genome assembly GCA_025642065.1 of Paralvinella palmiformis. Taxonomy (NCBI): domain Eukaryota; kingdom Metazoa; phylum Annelida; class Polychaeta; order Terebellida; family Alvinellidae; genus Paralvinella; species Paralvinella palmiformis. Next base: position 570,126 of record JAODUP010000112.1, on the reverse strand, counting down.
CTAATGAATGGCCACCTTCTTTACCCTTTTTAGCCATTCCATCCTCGCCTACAATCTCCTTTTTATTCCCAAAAAAGGATATCTTTACAAAAAAGGAGGAAACAAAGTAGATCTAGTGGGATCATGAAATAAAGCAGATTGTTTAAAATAAAGGAGACGTAGACACACACCGCCATCTGTCTAATCACCTGACAGTTCACTAATCCCGATATACACTACTCGCTGTACATGTTTGAATTGATGAGATGAACAATAATAAAACTAGGTCAATTAAAGTAAGCATCAAACTGAAGCTAACTAAAGCTGATATTAGCATGTAAAAACAAAACATCACATCAAATACATTCAAAACAAACCAATATAAAGCAGGTAACAAAGATAAACATAGCTGATAAATAGATCTACTCAAACAGACTACAGCACACACATCAATATCATTATCAAGTATGATAGAACTTAACAGAAATCACTTTATATATATATATATATATATTATATATATATAAAATATAATATATATATATATATAATAGTTCAACTTGAGATTAATATATATATATATATATATATATATATATTCCTGATGTGCATGTTACACATGTAATAGAGGGTTATTTTTTTTAAACTACCAATTGTAATGACTGAAAAAGACATCAATGTGTCCTATAAAAGACTCATCTCCAGAAATGGCGGCTAGAAGCAATTTGACAAACAAAAACTATTAGCATGAGAGTGAAATGGGAATGAAAACAGCCTGACTGGGTTATCTGTTTATTACGATAACAATTTCCATAACGTGTCTGACACCAACCTTTTCAGCACGGAATAGAGATGGGCAGGCAGCAGCTCACCTGTAAAAACACTGCGACGCCATTGCTGCGGCATTGCTGGAGGTAGGAATGAGGAGGGGGCGGTGCGTACTGGCTGTGGGGTAGTGGTAGTTACACTAACACCACAATAGTCGCCCTTCTTCATTGGAATGGTGGGTTAAGGGCTCTCCCTTGAAAAACTTGGGGGAAATCGAGTATTTGCTGCATTTTCAGCCACCTTTTCACCAAAACCGAAGTACCATACCGATTTTTTGTCAATAAAATAGGCGACGAAGAACTGTAAAGTAGACGACATATAGCATCGGACATCTGCCACTATTGAAAAAGCTGCGACACAGGGAAAATATACAGCACACCTACAAGTATTTTTATTCTCTCAATACAGCCTTAAGGTAGCCATTTTTGTTTTAACATCTAATATGGATTAAATATGGCATTACCTAATTGGTGTATATTTGGTGTGGAAGCCACGAGAAAAACACAACCTGAAAACAGTTCAGAAACAGAACTGTTATGTCCAATCTAAACAGTACAACAAGGTTCCCACAGCCATGGAAATATTTGTCCAGCACAAAATTATCACAAGATTTAAGAGTTATAAATCAAGATATGTGTGAAGAAACATGGCATTTTGGTTCAATGTATGATCGATCATGACATTCTTTATGACACAATCTACTCCACACCCCTTATAGCTATCCAATCCACCCTTTTTTGTTTAAATTTTAAGCAAATTTGTGTTCCCATTTCAAAGCTTTTAGTGTGTTGCGAATTATTTTTATTATTAATTAAATAAATGGTATATATATATATATATATATATATATTCTTCTACAGGCATAATATTTATTTGCAAGCTTTTCTGTTTTAAGTTTTTTTTCAGAATATTTCCAGGACATTTAGCAACTTTGGAAACTTCAAGCACATTTCCAGGCCTGGAAGATGAATTTATTATTTTCAAGGTTTGCCAGAATGTGTGGGAAACCTGTACTAATATGGCCACTTCTCAATACATATATTATTGTTATAAAGTATATTTTAAACTAAATGTTTACCAGTTACCCAAATAAACCAAGATGCTGGAGTTATATATACCTGTGTATTGTTATATAATACAAAAGTTGGCCCTAAAGTTGCTTTGCCATTCAAAAATTATTCAAATACCAAACGTTAAAGCAATTTATCTGTATATAACAGTAAAACATCAGCCAGGTGTCCCGAGTGTCATCATCCGCCATAACTACCCATCCTAACATACTTTGGCTCAAAGTACTATATCACAATTTCTGACTAGCATTTCTAGGACTCCAGACATTGTGGATTTACTGAACATTTAATGTACATAACAGAGTGGAAAAGAATCGTCCAAGAATCACAACCATCTTCATCTCTGGATATAACCATCTTCTCAACTCTCTTCAACATTCGGGGAAGGTAAGAGTTAATGGATGGTAAAATGACAACACAAACATGCAATGCACATGTAAACAACCTGTGTATATGTCGGGCAATAGAGCTCTATGTATGATCAGAGAATGATTCAACCTAAACAAAACTGAGATGAGAATATATTTTGCTGATTCAACAATTCTTTCATAAACCCACACATACTAAAGTAATTAATTATCAGTAAAATTTGTAATAGTGAAATCAAATTCATAAATCACAAGGCAGATGAAGATAGCAACATAAAACTTTATATATATATATATATATATATATATGGTATGAAATAAGCTCACATTTTATCAGCCTGGAGAGCTAGTATACTTTGACTGATTTCAGATTAGCAATATTTTAGGCAGCCAAGATATGTCTGAACATCTGCGACTACATTTGTTGTAAGATCATCAACGTTTATTTATTGTTTATTTTTGGAAGAATATAAAATATTAACGTCTTTCTGCCAGTTAAGCAGCTGAATGAACGGGACAATCTGATAGTTATAGTGTAGTTGACAGAGCAGTCTGCTGCATAACTCCAGGATGGGGTTCAAATCTCAGTGTTACCCGTGTCTGTGGCCTGTTTCATCAACAGATCATCCTATATCCTCAGGAAATATACCTGAGGCCATATATCTCAGGTGTGACTACTGATAAGGAAAAATAAACAAATACCCCAATGAATCCTCAGATACACTCATCATCTATCCTGTTCATGATCCTGGCTAACTGCAGTCAGAGCACTACTGGAGGATCCAGTATCTTTTTATTACATTAACTGTATAGCTTCTATATGATTTGTTGTAATCAAATCCCCAAATTATCATCAACATTTCTTCCTTTTCTTGTCAAAACCCTGCCAGCCTGGGGTAAAATATCAACAAAACAAATTATGTTAATAAGCAGAATTGCCTCAAAGTAATAATACCAGCTAACCAGACTGGCATCATGTTATAGTTACCAACTAAGCAACAACTTCACCCACCTCGGAGATGTGGGGACTGTTCATTTCACATGACATATGTGCAATATACAAACTGATATAATTAATTTATAATAAAAAAATTCCACCAGTCAAGAAGCTGACAGGAAAACTTTAAACTAAAATAATGAATGGAAAATATGTAGGAAAATATTCCAACTTCGTGTAAATAGCAGATGTGTAAAAGTGACAAGCATATATTATATATTTCTTTCCATTTTCTATGGTAATACTTATGTACAATACAACTCCTGAAACACATTTACCATACGCGTTTTCAAAGAATGCCTCCTAACCCAGTTACATATTGACTATTTTATTTTATAGCAGATTAATGCACCTATACTGAAGCAGATGCCATTTTGCAACAACAACGACGACAACATCAACAACAAATGCAAATTTGTGCCAGAAGAGGAACTACATGGCTTATAGTAGTAGACACTGGGCAACATTATATAAGCATAGAGCCCAAAAATGGATGCCTAAACTGTAAAGATAACTTACCACCATCTAGATGAATGTTGACATAAAATTTAATATAATCACATATTCACATAAAGTCAGTCAGCCAATAGCACCACAACACACCGACCTCATTACAAATATAAATTAAACAGATTATTTTATTGGTTAACAATGTTCATCCGATTAATACAATGTTTGTCATAAGAATGAAGAACAAAAATGTGGAAATGTCTGTGTGATAAAAAAACCCAACTAAACTTGAAATAATTCTACAGCATTTTTGTTTTACATTTCATGCAAAAAATGGATAGATGCATACACAGCTCTAAGCTATGTCATATAACTAATACATTTTGTATCTTATTTCATTACTGGCTCACTTCCTGATATGACATTAAAGAGTAAATGGTGTGTCATCGACAGCAAAATTCAGACCATGCCAAGTTCATTAAAATGACAATCAGTCAGAATCAAACAACGGATGATGGTCCATTCAATTTTTGTCATCAAATAAAAGATCTTTAACTATTAAAAATTTAGATAAAACAAGGAAACCAAAATCCATGTCACTTTAGTTGATAATGTAGCAGACACACATACCACACACACAATAAAATTACTTACATCACTCTCTGGATCTAGGAAAGACCAGCCGCCATTGTCAAAGAAGCCTTCTGGATCGTCCAAAATAGTCTTCATAATCTTCGTCCAGTTCAGCGACTGGATTCCTTCTGTGTATCGGATATCACAAGAACTGAATAAAAAGACCAAATAAACACTGACACTAAACTATTTATTCAGCATACTGTAATATCAATCAGTAGGAATGAACTGAACTGGTGAACATTATCTGATGGATATGGATTCAGCGTAAATAAATAAATGAGACTGACGATATCAAACCCTGCATCGAGAAACACTTATTTCTTACACACAAAGCGAGACACCGTCAGACAAAACAACCTACTAAACTCTAAACTAATAAAGACTTTGAAGGACTTGTCAAACCAACAGCCAACTAACATGTCTGTCTAGTAAAAGACAACATACATGTGTTACAACTATTTCAAATGAGAAAATGAACACGAACACCAGGTGACACTAGCAGTCATAGTGATTTCAAATATAATGGGATCTGTGAGGAGACAGCTATTTAGTTATGGGATGATGATGATGATGATTGGTGCTTTATGGCCACTTTTGTGCACGTGGCAGGCTAAATGGGCTGAGCGACCTCCAAAGGTAATCAAGCGAAGTAAAAAATGAAACAAATTTCAGATATGCCAACGCCGAGATTCAAACATGGGTGGTAGTGATCTGTGGTCCAATACACTTCCGCCAGACTATTTAGTTACAAAGGTCCCCCAGTTTGCACAACTGAATAGTGATTACTGTACGTGATATAAACTAAATATATGTATTTGTAAATTTGAAATAAATTCATTGTCATTGTCAATGACAGATTTGAGCATGACACTGTGCCCATGAATTATGGCCAGCGTTAACATGATGTGTCCTACACTCCATGAAGATAACTGATTGATTGTGTATACAGTACCCAACCTGCATATTATTCCTGGGATCTTCCCCACAGATTGTTGTGAGATGTCATACTTACTTAAGCCACTCCTTCACATGATCCAGCTGGTTCATAGGTATAGCATTAATCATTGCAGTTTTCTTTGAGTAGTCCTTGAACACGAATACCATGTCAAAATTTTTCAAGTGAAACTGGACTCTCTCAAAGTGTACAAGTTGTACTTCATCCAGAGATACAACAAATGGTGGCTGATGAAAAAATGAAAGAAATATTAATTTATATATATATATATATATATATATATATGATAAATTAATACACAATATATAATCTGAAACACCATACTTATAAAGTATTTGGGCCACACTGCACCAGAGACAGAATCAATTTTATGAATAATATATTATTTAACTGTATGTAAGATATTCTTATGAACTCTTCACAGTCATAAAGAATTGTAATTTATGAGAGAATACACAGAGTACAAGACTTACCCATTCCACCAGATTCACGAGACACCCACTCGTAGGTTGGAGTAACACTGTGCTCCTGTAAGGAGCCCCCTGGAAACCTAGTTCTCTAAATGGTGTATCAAACTCCACTTCGCCTTTAGTTATTGTTTCAACCTTCTCACAAAAGCTTTTAAATGCAGACTTCAACTTGTGTCGCAATTCTCTCTCAGCCTATAATAAACATAGATCTATCATGGGCAGGTTTTGCAATAAAATATAAACGTATCTTACAATATATACACATCAAAGATTTATAATGTCATTTGTCTGTTTATTACCATATTATATAAAAGTCCTTAGACTATGTGGCTAGAAACTGTCGGTCTTAATCTAGAAGTGCACTTATAGTATTTCTATATGATGAGAGTTGGTGGGAAAATTGCACCCAGTTACAGAATTTACTAATGTATGAAAATGTTCATACAGTCATCTTCTCTAAATCCAGGGATATTATCCTATCTTATTCTAGTTTAATTTCTGTTAATGTCCATTAGATATAATTAATTTAAACCACGCTTTCACCTATAAACTATAAAGTGCTGCTGTTATAATTAATTTAAACCACGCTTTCACCTATAAACTCAAAGTGCTGCTGAGAAATTTTTCTCTCCATCTAATGGTGGAGTATGGGGATTACTGCTGGAAAACGTTTGGGACTATACTGCTTTTAGGTGCCCCCAACCGCATTTTAATGACGTAAACACAAAGTAATGATAAATGTTCCAGCTAAGAGAACACTCATGGCCAGCCACCAAGCTGTCCATTACATTTTCAGGTTATCCACACAGGTCAAAGATCAGTCATTGCAGTACTAGTACTAACCTGTTCTGCTCTCAGATCGTCACGATCGTGTAAATGTTGGTGTTTGCCAAGATCGGTGGTGATCTCACCGACTTCTGTATAAAACTGAACATCTTTATGCTTCTTTTTCCCAAAGAGTATATCATGCTAGAAATATAGAATAAATAAGGTTAGGACATACTAAGTAACTGAACTTCATTCCACATTAGCTCCTATAGATTAGGCATTTGTCAGCAAATACAAAAATTAAACATTTATACGTCCTCTATAATAAAATTGATATCCAGTGATCAAAGTGAAAAATATTAAACAAAATCATTCAAATATGTATATAATGATCACTTTTCTGCTCACACTGCATCAAATCCTAATAATCATGTCCCATTAAAATACAAAAATGCTCCAATACCATCAATATCTGAAGAATCCGCTATTATTGTCTACAAAGACTGAATTTATTTTATGAAAACTAATATAAATTACATTTCATACGGAAACACACAAATATACGAAGGAGTTCTGATGAACAATGAATGACTGGAATTAATAATCTTCATTTAAAATTATTAGGCAATATTCTTATATTCTTAAATCTGTGTAGGGAATAATAGTGTAGGGAATAGTTTTGAAAAATAACTGACCAAATTTCAAGCTAGGGAATAATGAGCAAAGCCAGTCAAATGGAGCTGAGTAATATTAGTCATTTTAAGGCGATGTGAAATCGTCATTTTTTGGAGAGTTGAGAGTTGAGGAAAACAATTTAGAAAAATTTGTTATCCAAGTCCAAACACATATCTACACTTTTATCTGCAAACGTTCCAAGCACATAGTTTTCAACATTAGTAAATAACTTGATTGACTAATATCATAGTGCCATGCAGCATACAGGCACTTGTATTAGGATTTACACAAAAGTCAAACGACGTTTTAGCTCCTTAATGTTGGTCCCACTTATCCCTCTATACACCTTATAGATCATTTGAAAGATTCAAAAAGTCTAATACAAATTCCTATGACAAAGCATAACTAATGTAACATTGGGTGTGGTGCCCTTTCTTAAATTTTTAAAAATTTTTAATGGAAAAACCCTAAAAATTTTTTAAATTTTTTTTTAAAGAGATTTATTTAAAAAATTTTTAAAACCTTTTTTATGATAAATCAATGTGATCATGATTCGGGTAGTCAGTTTTTCATGAGTTAAAGTCAGAGTGTTGGATTTGGGGATTAGATTTTAGGACACAGTTATCCAGACTTCCTGTGGATCACAGAGATGGATTTATTTGTCCTGAAAGAACCCACCGTCTCCCCGTCATATTTGGAGAAAATAAAAGTCTACTAAAAGACAAAGGAAAAAGTGGAAGTATCAAAATGCCCTATTTTCAACTCTAGTGAACCACTTTAATAATTAACCATAAAATACAACCAAACAGAACTCATTCAGCTGTATTCAGTCTAAGCCATAACATTTTTATCAATGTCAGTATATTAATGGACCATAGTGCAGAATTAGTTTGAATAATAGTATTTTTTTTAAATGGGGAATGTGGTGTATGTTGACCATTGGCATGTTTTTAATTAGAACACATGTAAACCTGGCTGAGTAAGTTTGAGTCATCACGTTAAAGCCTTGAGTGTTGATTCCATCCAGTGTGTTTTTCCCCTCAATAATACGAACTGTTTGATTTTGGAGATGATAATGATGATGATAATTGACGTTTTACAGCCATTTTTGTGCATAGGGTAGGCTAAATGGGCCGAGCGACCTCCAAAGGTAATGAAGCGAAGTCAAAGATGAAACAACCTTCAGATATGCCCAGGCCGGGATTCGAACACGGTGGTAGTGATCTGTGGTCCAACACGCTACCACTAGACCATGGAGGCGCCCCGTTTGATTTTGGAGAGCTAATGGACGACCGTCTCATTCTTCACATTTTAGGAATTACTGTTTGCAGTGTATTGTCATATTGTAATACTCCACTGACTGACCTTCAAGTGGAAGTGTAACAGTATGATCATCTCTCCATCACAAGGCTGGAAGAAGGCGTGACTGATGTTGTTATACAAGACATCGACCTTATCTCCTCGTACTGATGTGAACCGGAAACCTAGAACATTGGAATAATTATAAATTAAAAACATCCAAATCATCTGGAGTTATCTTTAAAATTAGCATGTTGCCAGTTTGTTTCCAAAAGTGTACACTTTCTAATAAAGCCAAACCCCTTTCCCCATCTGCAACTAGAGACAAAAACATGGCCACTTTCTTGAGGTCATTTTGAAAATATAATTAACTTTCAGGATGATTTTGTTACCTAATTTTAATTCTATGAGAAAGAATATTTAAACAACATTTCGACATCAGTTGAAAAAAATATTGGAATAAATTTGAAAATTCTAAATAATCAGTCACAATGACTCACTTCCAAACATGAACTTTCATTCATCATCAGTAAATTAGCATAATTGTTTATTCCATTTTTCATATAATCTAGGTTCATGATATATTTAATTAACCACAAAAATCATGAATTAATTTAACAATTATCAAATGCTTTAGTGTTGGCATTATATAACTTTATCATAGATTATATTTAGATTGCCCTATATTTGAACATAAAACCTAGTAAACATTGTTACAAGTTAACTGTCATAATAAGTATAAAAAGGATGAATTTTGTTTAAGAACATGAACAATAAAAACTTCTCAGAATTAGTATTTCACAAATGTGCATTTCCAGGAATAAGAACTCTGCCAGTTAACAACCATTATAAAAATTACCATTCGTGTGCGCTTCTAATGTGCCGGATATTCTACGAGACACAATATTAGGTCTTATATACAAATCCTTCAATTTGGGATTTCCCCTGTTTGGATTTACGACCAGTGTGTCTTGTTTTACTAAATCCTGAAGAAGAAGAAAACAGAAGACAAACATTACAGAACGGACACATCCATAACAAAAGAAAAAATACTGAATTTAATCAAACAATAATGATAAAACGATATATAAACGGCTGAACAGAAGTGTAAATAAGAACATTAACAGTGAATTGAAAATGCAGCCATAATAATAATAATAAATAGATTATAAAACATCCTGGTGACTTTGCAATCCAACAACAATTAAGGAACTAGTTTTGAAACAGGTCACCATTATGTTAAGTGAATCGGTATAATGGTTGATCAATGGGTGTTTTGAGTTCGGAAACCAACCAACTCTCAACAGATGTATCATCTACTCACTGGTTGAATCAAAGTATTAGGATCAACAAAATGGACAATACTACGTAGAATGACGTTGAAATATGCTATGTCCTCCCTAAAGGGAGCTGACCACAAAACCTGTCGCAGTACAAATCGTCGCCATCGTATGTTCGTGACACACAGACCTCTTTCTCTCTCTCCTCGGCTTCTCGAGTTTTGTATTTCTTCTGGACTTCCTTGATGATTCTGAAAGCTGTGTTCAGGTTGGACGATGGAGCAGATATCTCCCCTGGTTCTTTTGTGTTCGAACTTCTGTATGTACTGTTTCAGGAAAAAAATATGACCATCATGGCTCTTTCCACATACACACACACACAGATATATAAGTGTGCCCTCCAATTTGACAAGGCTAGATGATTATCTATATTCACAATATGACAAACTTCAGCTGTATAAACATGATTTCTATTAAGTGTCTATAGAATCTACTAATCGCTACTCTGAATCTTAATACATTTAATGGATTACTTAAACAATTTCTCAAACAAATTATTTTGTCACTTTTTAAAACCAAAAAGGAACCCTATCAAAAGACCATCTATGAAGGTATTCTAAAGTAAAGGCTTCTATTTTCTAAATTCAAAAACATCCACTAACAGGTGCATGAAGTCCAATGTTAATTACTTACATCTCTTTCAGAAACGTTGCCTCAGGTTCTGGAAACACTCCTCCCTCATTTCTGGCAACAGTAGCTCCAGGATGGAAGAAGTTTATACGCAGATAGGTATAGTCACCCTCAACAGACTGACTGATGTTCTATAAATGATAACGGGTATATGTTGTGTATATATATAATTAACGAAGGGTGATGAAGCCGAATCAATGGCAAACACCGTCTTTAAAAGCAATTATTACACCATTGGGAACAAACCTTAATTGTTGAGATGTGAAATGGTGCTGTAGCACCAAATATTGGCAGAATCACTGTTTCATACTTCCTATCTGAAATTTGAACAAAAAATATGATCAACGTATCCACCCATCTGAATCAATTTCATACAAATCAATCTGGAATCTATATATTCGTCAGACATAATACTAATCAACATTTAAATTGATGAATATTAAGATGAGTATATCACAAAAGTCAACATTTTAAGTTTATGGCCATTTAAGGAATCTGTTATTTTTAGTACTAATGGAACAAGACAAAAACACGCACAGTAAAAATCATTCTTTACACGGGAGTTATAAGATACGTGAATTAGACTTACCAACATACAACTTCAGCTCTTTTATTTCAGGTTCTTTGGCCATCTGTGACATGGTCTTGTAGGATATGCTCACTTTGCGATCTCTTAAAAAGCAAATTAATTACAACGTTGATACTAATGTCAGAAAACTCTTCCTCAGTAATAATGGATCTAGTTCAGCAGAGCCAGGTTAGGATGAAGATAAATAGCAACAGAATCCATCTCAAGTCCAGAAAAATACAACATGGGACAGACAGGTTAACAATGGCAGCATTTCAACCAAAGAATCTCATTATACTGATTTTGTGTAAAAAAAGAAAGAACACCCCACCCTCCACTTCTCATCTTTCATTATAGAATATTATTTCTCAAAAGTCGGCACTTTCATTAACCTTGCTGCACCCAATCCTCTGCCGACTCACTTTCTCTCCTTATTTCCGGTTCCAAGACCTTTCATCCTCTCTCTGGCTTCCTGATTAATCCTCTGTGCTAGTTCTTTCTGATGTGCTTGACGCTTTTCTTCCGTGGACATTTCCGTCTGTGAACGATTAAAACATGAACCGCGTCGCATGACAATGCCATCATTGTTTGACAGCCTCAATTACAACAGTATTTAATCAGAACTACTCAGAGTTTATCATTTCTGCTATCGACGATAAATTGGTGTGTTTATATTTAGAGGCAAGACATTCATAAAAAAATATTTTATTCACAGTCTCTTAAAGTCATGTTTTCTTTGTACGTACAACAAATAACAGAAGAACGACGTGTAGATCAGGTAGGATCTGCTTATTATTATCTATTTATTTAATTCATTATTTAACAGGAGAAAGTTTTCAGTATAAGCAATGCATGCCTGACATTCTCCTTTTCAACATTGTACGAGTTTAGCTGACATAAGACTACTAACCCGTGTCCTGCTCTGTAATATCGCTTTCGTTGATCTCTGTGAATGATCCAGTATCTCTGGCTCCTTTGTTTCCTCCTCTTCTTCCTCTTCGTCTTCTTCATCCTACATCATGGTATCATAAGTTAATCAAGGTCGAGGTAGAATTTAATGACAGCATAAAATGTGATTTAGCAAATGACAGCATAAAATGACATTTAGCAATTGACAGCATAAAAATGTCACTCATAATACACAAGGTGTTAACAGCAAGACAATCATAAACTCCAAATCCACCACAGAGTAGCTAAAACTTACGCAATCAATTTATGTTTAATTATAAACACCATTCTGAAACATTAAACAATAGCTAAACATACATGCAGCTAGGCATTCTAATGCTGATTACAGGTGTAAACAAATGTCTTTTTATCATCAGAAGCCCTTTACAAGCATTGATACTCATAGCATCTGTCACGTTTGGTAGTAGAGAGATCCAGAATGGTGACGGAACGTAAAATGAAAAGGCTTCATCTCCATTGTACCAATGCATATAATGAATGTCATAAAATACACTATAATATGACATTACTCACCTTGAGAAAGATGGAAATGTGTTTCACTTTCTTCTTTAAGTTGGTCAGGACAGTTGCAGAACCATCCTGAATGTGAATGCAGTTAATATACAGAATGAGAAATATTGCAAAGACAGAAATCGGCCACTAATCCACTTTTTAATTTTTAAACCTCCCCCCCACAAACACATGAATACACTTGAATTTGCAATGTAAACAACAATTAAAGCTTATAAAAACATCATGACATACAAATTGCACATACCTCATTAACTATAGCCGTGTCTCCTATAAAGAGGGCATATTTCTTGCCCTCATCTTCTTTGGCGGAATTGTTTTCCAAATCGGACATTCCAATACTGACATTAAACACCATACCTGATAAAGCCAAAAAGAGAAAAGGTTGTTTTATTATCAAATAGTAACTGACAAATAAATTCAAATGGAACATGATCAACTTCCATCAAGAACTCAATTACAGATTAATGAATCAAAAGACCACCCTTAACCAGAATCATGATTTTTCATTCGCAGAATTCATGTTTGTGTTATCAAATATTTTAGTTGACTAAATGCGTAATGACAGAGAGAAAGTAATGCTTGCTATACAGTGTATCCATGACAACTATAAATAAAGCATTATTCACATAGGTTTTGCTTAACATACAATCTAGTTTGGTTGGGGGGGTTAATTATCATTATTTTAACAAGTGTACAAAACATGTATTTTCTGACCACTAGACAATGCACAGACGAGACGCTGAGTTAGGTTGAATTGTTTTGCCTCAGCACCTGGGACATATATGCCCAAGAGGAAACACCCTGAGGTGTCTAACAAAACACAGGTAGGAGTCACATTTGAACCCACAATCTCGAGGTTTGTAGTGCAGCGCTGTAACCACTGTGCCAGTAAAATGCCCAAAGAATGCACTGTTCTGCTTAACAAATATAGCTAATAGCATCAGTACTACATGTACTAGTATTCATTTTGAAAGATCTTAACTTGTCCCGTAATGTACAGCTGGGTGGTGAGCAATCAACGGTTATTCATCATTTTTTCAAGTAATTTTTTTTAATTCAGGACACAGACCCTCCACCGGCATACAGTTTGTTAGATGATAATTATTATAGATGACCATCTACTATTTTGGTTGATTGAGCCAAAATATATACGAGCCTGTTTTGTCAGGCTTTTATTATCAGTACGTGGTGGAAGGCTGGGAGGGTCTTTTGTACAGTAAATTAGCACAAAAACTTTGAACGTTGTGTTTAGTGCACAAACACACGCAAACGCATAATGTATACGCTGCTAATTAACATCAGATGTGACGCACTTTCAAAATATTTCATGATCATATTTGAAAATAAGCCAGGATTTAGAAACGAATAAAACAATCCAACAGTTCAAGATCGAGCCAGGACATCATAAAAAAAAAACACCTTCTCATAGGTAACAAACAAAAATTTCTTTTTAATTACATAAAACAATCTCTTGAGAAACGAATCTCGTGCCAAATTCCTGTCACGTTTTTACTAAATCTAATTCTTAAAAGCCACTCTGCTATAAGGAAGGTTCGCATTGTACTATTCTGACTCTTACTAGAAACCTTGTTGTAAATGCTGTGGACTAGAAAGCGTCGATCAAAGGTCATGTTTACAAGTACTGTCAGCGGAAAACATAACAGCCTTGTGTCTAGCATCTTGGTTGGAGTCAGTTTAAATGTCACACTTAACCGTTTAACATATTAAAGTATTACCACCATAATCATTTGGTCATTGTTTATATTACAAATTAATTATATTTGCCAGGTCTATTGTATTTTCAAATTATATTCAATTAAATTAGCCCCAGAAAATGTCCATTTTATTATTAGCATACAAATATCCCACCGAGACAGCCACATTAGCAATTCATGTTATTAATTATACAATGAAAGATATTAAATGTATTTGAAGATGACAATCCCAGTTACACTTATAAGCATATCAACCATAAAATAAGTTGAGGTTTGATTTTAGATCAATCCCAGTCATGTAGATTTTTATAATTATGAACAGGTAACCGCTTTCAGAGACATTTAAAGGAACAGTACGTTGTCATTTCAAATTTTTAGGACAAATGTATTCACACAAAATATCAATTATGTCAATATATGGATGGACATGATTAAATACCTATTAAATAGTCCAGTTCAAAGTGCCATTAAATCGACTGTAACTCATCTCTGGGCACTGCCATCTTGAAGCTAAACAGAGACCTGAAGCTACTGAAGTCTGACATCACTATGTACAAGCTGTTTGTATGACTCAGTTTTAATAACGTACAGTATTATAACTGAGTCATATAGTTGTCACCCAAGCATAATTTCAGAACAAAAGCATGTTTACAAATGAACCAACAACTGCTGCACTTAGCAGTAGTTAGTACATTGATTCAGTGGACAGGTTTCTACCTGGATACGCAACTGACATGATCCTAGGGCTCACTGACATCAGAGAATGTCACCTTTCCTGCTGTACAATCTAGCAGTCAAGGAAGCCATAATGGTGACCCTCCCATAATTTAGTTTATTTCCCCTTATATCTATTATATCAGGTGTAGTCAGTTGAATAATATTGTTCAATTCAGGGTTACTATTATAAACATTACACATTTAGATCATAATATCTAAGAGTGAACTGTTTCTTTAATTTTTACTCCTTTATAAGCCAACGATCAACTTTGACTGACCTTTTCTGACGGTGACATTAGTTTTGCCGGCAATAAGAAGCGAGCCTTCTCTAAACTCTATTCCTGTTCCAAAGCCAGCGCTCTTCGTCAGTTTTTCAACAAGTTCGGGTTTCTCCTCTTTTACAGTAGCCACTGCACTGTTGTAGACTTCACTGAGTTTAGTACCTGAAAACACAACTCATTCATCAGCAGAATTAAAGACAACAATCTTGGAATGAAAGATCATGCAAAATGATAACAATACTTAATTGCGTAATAAATTACATCTGTCTGTTTCATACAACTGTGATGGCGTCTGAATATAGTCTTTGAATTAAAAAAGTTGAACAAATGGAGGGTTGACAAAAGGCACATTTTCTCAGTGCTGTGCTGAAAAGTCTGTTATGCATTAACACAGAAACATATATTAGTATAAAACGCATGTTTATATAGCACTGTACAATATTCTTATCTCTGACTCAGGACCTGTTTCCACCCAGCACACATTTCAACTCCTAAAGGAGCATACAACACATGCTATCATTAAAGGCGCAAAGCGTTACTCAAATACAGAGCCATCACGGGCCGTCAGGTTTTAATTTTGATGGATGAGTGAACTAGTCGCCACATGACAGCATTTCAGCTCCCAGAGCCTTGAAACTGCAACCCTTCGGCTATGAGTCCTACGCTCTAACTATCTGCGCAATCACAGCTCGACCGTCAAAGGTTTTTACCCCATCCATGTTTGTCAAGCAACTTCACCTAGAATGGTGATATCTTCTTGTTTTATACACCATATGAAAGCAGAGACGTTGCTCAATTTTGCAAATTACTGACACCCAACTCATTTTGCTAAGATGGGTCACAAATTTCCTTCTAGAACCTTTTCCATATCCCAGTTCATAAATATAATAAATTAGCTCTGCTTAATCAATACACATCATACACAGCACAATGTCAGACACACCAACAAAAATATAAATATATATAATGAAAAATCCAGACCCAACCTCACACTCAGGCTTAGGATGAGCATAATGCAAAGAATTAAACTCTCTACGCACCATCCCGGAGTTTCTCAATGACTACTTCCTCAGCCTTGAGCAGGATTTCATAATTCTTCTGCATCTCTTCTGTTGGATCAATGAGCAACGTTCTGACGATGTTGGAACAGTACGACTTGTATCTTGTTCCAATCATACAAACAATGGCTCCAAAGTGAATGGGATTCTTATCACTGAAATGTGTTGTAGATGAAGAGAGAAACAGTCAATAAAAAGCGTGCACAATGGATGAGTCAATTTGATAAAACGTGTTCGAGACTGTCACAAACATCATTATCAGGGTCCCCATTCCGCGGGGCTCCAAGAAAAAAGCCACCATCCTTGAGCCATCGAGGAGTCAATACAAAATTTTACCACTAAAACAGTACACTGCGTATTTACAACTACAACACAAACCTGACAATGCTGAACTTCAGTGTATAGTTTCCACCACTTTGTATAATTGGAGGAAAGCACATGTCAAGTCTTGTGTTATCCAAACCAGGAACGTATTTCTTATTATGGAGAGCCTCCTCAACTTGATCGGCAAGCTTGGAATGTTTCACTTTCTATAGGAGAATGTTAAAAAAATAAGAAATGTTTATGGAAATATAAGTCTGTAGGAGAATGTTACAAAAATAAGAAATGTTTATGGAAATATAAGTCTGTAGGCGAATGAAGAGTAAAAAAATAAGAAATGTTTACAGAAATATAAGTCTGTAGGAGAATGAAGGTTATAAAAATAAGAAATGTTTACAGAAATATAAGTCTGTAGGAGAATGAAGGTTATAAAAATAAGAAATGTTTACAGAAATATAAGTCTGTAGGAGAATGAAGGTTATAAAAATAAGAAATGTTTATGGAAATATAAGTCTGTAGGCGAATGAAGAGTAAAAAAATAAGAAATGTTTATGGAAATATAAGTCTGTAGGCGAATGAAGGTTATAAAAATAAGAAATGTTTACAGAAATATAAGTCTGTAGGAGAATGGTTATAAAAATAAGAAATGTTTACAGAAATATAAGTCTGTAGGCGAATGAAGAGTAAAAAAATAAGAAATGTTTATGGAAATATAAGTCTGTAGGCGAATGAAGGTTATAAAAATAAGAAATGTTTACAGAAATATAAGTCTGTAGGAGAATGAAGGTTATAAAAATAAGAAATGTTTATGGAAATATAAGTCTGTAGGCGAATGAAAAGTAAAAAAATAAGAAATGTTTACGGAAATATAAGTCTCTTTTTATTACTTCACAGATTTTCTTTCTTTTGAGTAAAAATTTTATTAATTTATGCTGAACAAACCAAAAAAACATGTCATCTACTTCAATGTAAAAGTAAAAAGGTTGCTGTTTTACAGCTACTTTTATGTACATGGTAGGCTAAATAGGCTGAGCAATCTCCAAAAGTAATGAGGCAACGCAATAGATGAAACACCTTTCTGACCAGCACAACCGGGGTTTGAACCCAGGTGCTATAGATCTGTGGCCAAGCACGCTACCAGTTAGGCCATGGAGGCACCCCTCATCTACTTCGTGTTATTCTACTAACCATAAACTGACAATTGATTTATCAACTAATTATTATAAAAACTAACTGACACAGTGGTTTTAAATATGCTTTTAAAAATAGATTTTACTGTCATTTAGGGTAAGCTAAAATTGTAAGATAAATGAAAAATACATTTTACTATCATTCAGCATAAAATTGCATGAAATGAAAAATACTGACCTTGTCTTTATCAATAATCTCAATCAGCTGTTCCTTCAGGTATTTACTATACAGATCTACAGTCGCCTGACAAGCTTTCTTTATTGTTTTAATCTCAGACTCATCTTTTGGAGCCATCAGAAGTGCAACAGAGAGAGTGATATCAGCCTGAAAAATATGAAACAGTAAATGCACTTCCTGGTTGAACCATTATGTGGTAAGAGGGAGAAGTATCCGTAGAACATCATCAAGATTCACATAACGAACAGAAGACTCGATATTTGTTCTCTAATACAGATTTTCCACTTAAGTAACACAGGAAGAATTGGTTACTAAATCGTGCATCAAAGTAGAACACCACAGTAACATCCAGGAACCTACCTTATCTAACCCAGAAGAGCTCAGTACAGATCGCCAGTTCTCTACAAATTCCCCAGGAAATTTGTCTTTGCTGAATTCACCGATACATTTTCCCTACAAAAGTATCAGGTAATGTGTATTAGAAAATTAATTATAACATCTCTAAAGACTACTAAGTGTATGACAGTGTGAGATAATAATTACCCAGCCTTAATTAAATGATGATGATGATACAAGTATTAATATAAAATAATTTGCAACGAAGCATCATTCATTGAGTGTTAACTACTAATGCTGTAAATCTGAGTTGATTTGTTTAGCGCTGGCAATGGTTACACTTTAGAGTATATGGTTTGAGGGGCGATTGTCTTGAAAACATCCCACAGACACAGGCATAATTCAGATTCGAACCCACAACCTGGAGGCTTGCGTCACAATGCCCTACCACTACACCACTGGAATGCCCATTAATGCTGTAGTGTGCTGAAAATCAGAACACACACACACACTTCTAATATTAGAGGTGTAATGAATGATTCTGAGTCATGACTTGATTTGAATTATGATATCTAGCTCAGGATTTAATACGCAATTTTTATTAGGAATTCTAATGTTTGTCTAGTACTACATGTAGAAGATATTCAGCTTCCATAAAAGACACAGCTAACATTTAAACTATTCACTGCAGTAGGTATTCATGAAAAACACATCTTTATTGTATTTTGTTGAAATAAAAATAAATTTAATAAACATATAATTCAGGAATTTGTATTCTTATCTAAATGCATCAACCAGCTAAACTAGATAGCTAATTATAAATCATGATCTAGAAGCTGAACCTTCAAACCTTGCATTAACTTATTTCTAAAAGATGCTGAAGGCTTTGATAATTCTCCAATAAACTTTTCGGACATTTTGAAAGATGGCTGAAACCCAAAAGAAAAGAAGCAATGTGACTGCTTGACAGGCATAAACTGATAACGGAATCACTTAAACGGACATGTGAAAAATAATTTGCAGAACCACGATAACGCACATTGTAATTCATGAACTGAACCATGGGCCAAAATAATGCTGTATTTGCTGTCACGATTAATGTACCTATTGTGGTGATGGGAGTACACTGCACTGTAGACCTAAGAGGTTTGGTATTAATACCAGATGTGGGCTGTGTGCACAGTATGTTTCCTCCTTCAATAAAGTCACCTGTTTGATCTATTCATTACACCAAAGAGCAACCCCTTTCTTTCCCAAGTGAGACCGGTGCTGAAACCAAACCAAGCACTCATGCACTCGGACACCAACTCACTTAACATACCTTCTTACTGGCTTTAATGGCTTCAATGATTTTCTTGTAGTTTGCTTTGTCTTTATCAGCCTAATGGAAGAAATGATGTGAATAAATTAATTTTATAATGAGAATTCCCAGAAATTAAAATATGAAAAACGCCCACACATATATTTACATCCACACCCTCACACACCTTATCTCTCGGCAGGTACTTCAGTGGTGGTATCTCACTATCCATCTCTCCAGTGTCCACTTGACGTATGAAGTCTATTTTCTTTTTACTGGCCAGAAAGTAGACATGTTTCTCACAGAGTACAATAATAGTGTCTGTCAACTCGTAACCAAACAGCCATGTCTAAACAAAACAGAAACGATACAATAATCATACCGCTGGGCCTCTTATCAGCTTTCAGATGGTGAAGTAGATCAATTCTTATAGCAGTTCTTGTTATTTCGA
Source organism: Paralvinella palmiformis (assembly GCA_025642065.1). Lineage (NCBI taxonomy): Eukaryota > Metazoa > Annelida > Polychaeta > Terebellida > Alvinellidae > Paralvinella > Paralvinella palmiformis. The sequence continues at coordinate 550,064 of JAODUP010000112.1, read as the reverse complement.
CAACAAAAAAGAAACACGGGGCTTAATTTAATCTATAACAAAATTTTAATTTTAGCAGAGTGTAATGACAAAATTTTCTATGGTGGCCTGCTGACAGAAGTAATCAAAACATTCACTGACCACATTAACACATTAAGCCAAAAGCACCATAAAAATATCTGTAAAATTAAACCCAGCAAGAGTTACTTCAAGAAAATAAATGCTTGTACTTCTGTCAGTTTTAAAAAAATACAGAAAACTAGGGGTCTAGACTGCTCTTATTATGTCACCAAGATACTGTAGCAGAATTAATGCTTACAAAAGTGTTTAAATAGTGATATGCAAATTGAAAAACCATGGTTCAAACCATGGGAGGTGTTAAATTAATTTAAGCATATTTAATGTTATTATTAGGTTGGACAGCATGTTTCAAGTAGTCACACATCACCAACTATACTTATCACTAACCTGGAGTCCTGTAGACTTAGAATACACAATGTCTTCATCAACACCTACAGCTATTACTATGGCATCGGCTTTCCCCAAAGGGCTCTCGGCACTGGCTTTCTGTGAAATGAAAAGAGATAACACAGCATCCTGATTAGTTAGCTACCATATAGATTCCAGGACATTCAATATTGCTTTCAGAACAAAATGTATATGCATTAAATTTTACAGGCATCAGATCTGCAGCTCTACCCTCAACCAAAACATAATCTTTTGATTGTTTTTTTTTTTCAGTTAAAATATCTCAATTGTTATAACTGAGAAGCAGAAGTTTAGTGTATTTTACTAGCCAGATAATGGTTAAAAATGTTGCTAAAAACATTACTAATTTGGAACAGTTCCAGTTCATAAATATATAATTCACTCTTGATGTTTTAGCCCGAACTGGCTGTGTTTGGACATCACCTCCAAGATAAGTTATACAACTTGCAGATTTAACATCAGCAAATACTGGCATGATACAGCTCTTAAAGGTATACAGATATCAAGCAATAAGATGCTGGGTCCTCGGGCAGTAATGCAACAACATTTAATCAGGATCATCCCCTAGTAAGTCCTGTGAACTTGATCCTATCCCTACATTTCTGCTAAAATCTTACACTCACTAGGGATTATCTTTGACAAGCATCACATAGTGCCACAGCTTTGTTTACAGGCATCTTGACCAGTTTAAATCCACTAGCCCAACAAATTGCTTACTAGCACAACAAACAATTACTAGCTTTTAAAACCATATTGGAAAACTGTGCTGGAATCGACGGAGAACACCAGATCGTATAGTTGTGTATGATTGATGTTTTATGGCCACTTTTGTGCAGGTAGGTTAATTGGGGTGAGTGACCTCTAAAAGTAATGAGGTGGAGTCAAAGATGAAAATCAGCTATGCCCATGTGGAGATTCGAACTCAGGTGGTAGTGATATGTGGTCCAACGTGCTACAAATTAGACCACAGAGGCAATAAAGACAATAATTATGTGTTTGTGGTTTTATTGATCCACACTCTAACACAATACAAGTATATAATAATCAACAGTTCATAGTTCATCCAGTAATAAATTGGTCATGTCCATAATCTGGCTGTTGAGGTGATAAGGGAAACCAACTGTTGATTAAATATAAAATAAAGCACAAAATAGCAAACAAAGACAGTAATAATTCATACACAGAGGATCAAGGAAGACAGTCCACCCTCAGAATTTTTTTTAAATATGTAATGCTTAGATTAGAACAGTAAGCAAAAATTCCACTATAATAATCACGAAATATACCTGATATCATAGATATAGGGAACTGATCCAAATTACTGGAGGGCCACCATTACGGCTGCACCGGAAGCCAGATTTTAAGGCGGGAAGAAGCAAACTGAAATGCTCTGATGTCACATCAGTGATCTCTATACTGACACGGATTAGGGTTTCTCTCGAGCGTTAATATCTGAGCCATTTGAATCATCTTCCTCTTGTCAGGTTCCTTCTGGCTCAAACTGATATGGTTGTATGTCATTCATGAAGTAATTTTAACAACACGGTTGGGTTATGTTCTGGAACAATTCTTTGCTCACTTGTTTACATGCTTTTGTATGGGCTCTACAGACTTCAGGTCAACTGGATGTGTTGAAGTGACATCAGCATTCAGGAGCTTCCACTGGAAGTTCCAGTCTCTGTCTAGCTTCAAAATGGTGGTGATTAATCAGCACTTTAAACTGGATTATTTAATATGTGGGTGATCTTTTTATATTTGTGAGTATAGCGGTATTAGACCTCAAAACATTTTATGAGGGTGGATTATCCCTTTAAGTTACCAAAACCTGCATATAATTCCTTCAGCAAAGTATGAAAACAGTTAATATTATATATGGAATCCATATTTATGTCATAATATTAACATAAAATCAAAAACAAAATGCTGATCAAATAAATAAACAAACGGGAAAGGGACAGAAATCCACCATATAAACAAGACTATGTGCATTTATTTACTGTAAACAAAGACAACTGACCAATTAGGAGAGTATTTCAGTCACATGATCATCAAAATGCAAATGGCTGTTTACCAGCCAAGATTACCATCTCACCAAAATCTCTCCCATCATACAAGCATGATTCTTATATTCAGTAAATATTTATAAATATGACATCTGAACTGGGTACAGCAGTAGATTTTAGCATTATATCAGATCAGGAAACTACTGGCTGATAAATAAATATTTGTCGTTTATCATGACCCATTTTCTGCTGAAAAACAATAGTGCTTTTAGCAACTGTTGTTGAAGTATCAGCACAAGTCCACTGTGAAGAGCTCCAAAACAGCAGAAAATCATTCTATGCAAAACAAACTTGAGACTACTGTATATCTTGCCTCAAAATGCTGATAGCCGGGCCATTTTTTTAGACTACTCACTAGCCTGAAAACAAAATTCACACGTCCCGGGCTACCGATTTTACTAGCCCTGGTACAGCCTGCTCCTCACCCCTTCTAGCTGTTTGATTCACTGACTTTTATTTAAATTTTAACTAACATAGAATTTCAAGACTATGTACCAGTACAGGCCTAATATTTACTCGTGGGCTTTTTTGTTCTAGGTGGACCTTTTTTCACAGGCAATATTTCCTGATTTTGTCAGGACATGTGGGAATCCTGTCCACAACAAGAGTTAGATTGGTATGCATCCTTTTTAACCCTATTTTTGGCTTAAGGCATAAATGAAGGTTGTAGCAATGCAATGTTCAGTTATAATCTTGTTTTGTGCCAATATTTTGTTGCATTTTATCTGTTGGAAATGGACATGGAATAAGTGCACGTAGCTGTGTGAAATGTAGAGGTAATGAATCCAAGCCAAGATCAAGGTGGTAACTTTGACATTTGTAAGATTTAAAAAATATGAAGCGTCTATTTATCTGTATTATTTGGAAACTGCAAATATTATTTAGTCCTGTGTGTCGGTTTCAATGCTGTACATTGCTACACCACACCACTGTATCATTTGGCCGAGCTGTCTAGCATTCATTTCAACATAATAAGAATATTTACATACTTCTATAATGCCAATATCCTCGAAAAGAATAGAGCCCAGTGGCGCACCTAGTACAGGGATTGGCCAATACCATAGTCAAGGTATAATGGAAAATTCATCAACAAATTTTAGTGCAGTTTGCTTCAGCAGCAAGATGGCATTGGATCTGGGTGGCGATTTTGTTTTACTGATTAATTTAGATCGCATTCATTGTTCCTGTGTTTACAAACAATCTGAAATCATGGAAGACTTGCCCCAATTATGCATAGGCCAAGTATTGGGATGGGACGAAAATAGGGAATTATCTCATATTTGTCTGTGTTAGTATAAGCTTAACTGATAAGTCAACACACTGGGCCTGAATCTGCAGCAGATCATGTAAACAAGTCTTGTTTTTTGGGAAATGAATGCATACTCCATCCAATGGCAGATCCATTTACACAATTATAAACAGCACAACACACCATTTTACAAGTTTAACAATGACAATATCGAATTTGTAATACAGGCTACAAGAAGGGTTTGGTGTATATTTATTTGTCAAAGATGATGCAACATTCTGAAGATTCCCGATTAAAGCTGTGGCATATTTGTCAATGTGAGATGCTAGCAAAGCAAGTTTTAAAACCTCTGTAACTTTATTTCTAGAAAAAAAAAAATCTGTGACTGAAATTGCTTTTAATAAATAACACTGACATTTTGACAGACCTTTTCCAGTGACCTTTAAGTGAAATTCCATTTCTAAAAAGCCCTAGAACTTTTTTCATATACTTCAGGCAGCCTTTCTCCAAAGACATTTAAATGTTTGTTCCACACTCTTTCCAATAATACCATTCACATTAATTTTTCATACACCACAAATAAGATGTATGTAAAAAAATCAAGTAAACTTAGTACTGTCCATCGAACTAGCTATAAATGTTTCATCGCCTTGTAGCTAACTTTCAAGGTTACTATGTTGTAACAATTTATCTAAGGATCAGTTTATATTATTTCCTTCATTCATCCACACACACATACTGTCTTGCTGGAAACCACTAAAACGAGAAGCAACTCTGTACAGATCAACAGGACTGTGGTCCAGCTTATTTCAAGTCAAACTGTCTTAGTTAGACTCGACTCAATTCAAGCCAAATCATCTTGAAATAGGTCAACTCAGTTCAAGACTGTGCTGTCCTGCTGGTGAATATGTCCCGTTTCTTACTTCTGCAATATGCTGCACTGTCACAGAGAGTGAAAACTATGCCTGCAAAGTACATAGCCACATCTAACTCTGTTTTACATAATTATGACAAGTCGGTAGACCTGTCAAAAATTACTGTCAAATTGAGTAAGCCTAAGCCTGGCTAAGGTGTCAGCCGTCATGTCATCTCAAATCTAAATCTCAAATCAAAAACCAATGTATTCTCATCTATGATAACAACCTAAAACTAGGTAAGGTACACACCATTTGATTTGTCATAATTATAACAGATCTAATCCGTAATAAATAAATCATGCTAATCTAGATAATCATAATGTCGTAATGATCATATTTATAAGGGTTTCATAGCAACTTTTAACTTGTTTACATTTTACCTAATTATCATATATTGATAACCCTTTTAGTGTTTTTTCATAAAACCATATAATTTTAATGTGACTAGTCTAGTGTGGTATTTAATGTGTTGTTCGGGGCGATTAAGCCCGTTTTTGCATGCAAGCATTAAAACAATAATTTGAAACCAAGATTATTTGATGTGACGGTGCATATACAATCACCACCTGGGATAATGATGTAGGTTGTTAAATGACAGATGTTACCTTCCATGCTGCATAGAATCTAGCCAGGTGTGTATTGAAAGCTTCTTTATCCGCTACAGGAGGCATCATTCCATTTACACCTGAAAATGTGCTGAAATGTTAAATATGGCGGGAGTCCACCTGTGACGTCACGATTGAGGAATATCTGGACAAATCGTACCCGATGTCAATAATACCCAGATTAGTTCGTGTACATATGAACTTGTAAGTTAGTAAGTCGTACTCATATTGTATTCTCTATTGTATAGTGGCTTCAATTAATAATTTGTATATTCTGTAGTATATTACTACTATATATGGATTATTATTATTATTACCAGTGACGGGGTATAAATTTGTGTGTCTGTGCTGGACGGAAACTTATGTAATACGAGACCGGAAATAAACGGTGGATCTATGGCCTCTGCGTCTGCTTGCGTGTGGCCTGTGCGTCGAGTACAAACATTATATATTCTTTCATATGCGATGAGTTTTAAAAACTTAATCCATTTCGCGCTTATTGTGTGGTTGAAAGAAAAAGGGAAAGCGCTTCCCAAACATCAAAATGAATTAACAAATAATATATGGACATCGAGTTAATCAATTAAGCCGTTCTTATGAAGATCAGATACTAACAAATAATGAGATAATATAATATTTATTTAATCTCGGTAAAGAATACGGGTTCCGGTCAAAAGACCCCATATATACTTGGAGAGTATATTATTTTCGTAGAAATATTTGAGTACTATTTTTAATAGTGGCATATAAAAAGTACACACAGGGTTTGGGTTTAGCGTATTAAACTGAAAGTGAGGGCTTTTTACCTATTTCAGAATAAGAACTGAGGGCTTTTAACCTGGGGGCTTTTGACCTACACCCAAAGAATACATAGAAACATTAGCTGCATGGAAGCTATTAACCGAATGATCATAAAAGTGAAAGTATGATTAGACAGTGTGAGATGAGAATGATATATGCTGATAGATGAATTATTAGACATACATACATATATGGCATTAAATAAACGGCATCACATTATATGTATGTGTACCTTTTTTTAAGTTGCAGATATGTTAATGGTTCAAATACCCAAACCTTGGAAGCTTCGTGGGTCCAAATTGTTTCGATTGCTAATCTGTAATCATGAAGGGAGGGCAAATAGACACAAAAAGTTAAACACCTATTTCCAACAGAGACAGGGAAGTTTTCCATACATTAAGATGAAGTGTTATTATTATAATTAGAGTCACGTCTTAATTTATTAACAAGTCTTCAATTAACCTCCTCAAAGAGTCAACACCCATAATTAAGAGTTACGGCCGTCATGCACTTATGAGTGCACACGCGCGCGCGCACGCACACGTCGTGGAAGGAGACCAGGAGAGTGATGGTACTGATGCCGTAATGGAGCAGTTAGTTAGGGCGTAGGACTCGTAGCGAAAGGGTTGCGGGTTCGAGACTCCAGAAGCTGCAATGCTGGTTCACTCATCCATGAAAAAGAGAACCGGACAGGACGTGATGATTATATGTTTAAGTAAAGCTTTGTGCCTTCAATGGCAGCATGCGTTGTATTATATATACGCAACAGTCATGGAACGGCCGACAGCTCCCTTATACTGAGCCCAATGGGTACATAAATATATATTGCTACAATAGGCAGAAAACAATTTGTGTTTTACAAACGCAGAGCAAAAATAAAATTTACGTATTAACACATATTACTACGTCCGTACAACATTCCTTCTTTATATTTCATATCCAATTCATCATTCAATTTATTATCAATGATGTGTCCTAAATATTTAAAATTACTAACATAATCCAAGGCGTTGCCGTCTAGAAAAATATTTGCACGTTTACCACATTTGAGAGTATTAAAGAACATAAGCTTAGATTTACTCCCATTAAATAAAATGTCATTAACTTTACCAAATGTTAAGCACAAATTAAACAATATTTGAAGACCCTTAGCAGACGGTCATCTGCATACATAAGATGATTTATCACAATGCCAGCAAAGCAACAGCCAATTGAGGCAGAATTCAATCTAACACTTAGTTCATTCATATAAAAGTAAAAAAATAAAGGGGAGAGCAATCCTCCCTGTCTAACACCATTAGAAACAGTAAAACCAACGGACAAAGCATTGCCCCATCTAACATTGTAAAATTGATTACAATACCAAAACGCAATTAACCTCAGTAAATACATTGGTACACCAGCAGATAATAATTTACGTAATAAAACAGTATGATTCACCCGGTCAAAGGCTTTGGAGGCATCTAGAAATGTAGCATATATAAGAGAGCCATGGTTTATTCCTTTATATAATACCTAATTTCCTTAAGGTTGAACACACACATGTCAGTGCCATGTTTACGCTTGAATCCAAACTGATTGGCACCTGTTTTTACTTCACCTATCCACTTCGTCCCCAGTGGGACATAAGGCCATATGTTACCAGGTAAGGTTCAATTCTGTTAAGTATTAATAGTTTAATAATTTTACCCCCCAAAAAAATGTTAGACAGACATATCGGACGATCATTATTTTTGTCGTCAATACGTTTATTTTTATCTTTTATGATAGGAACAATAACTAACACTAACAATGACTGAGGCAAGAAACCATGCATAAATACAGATGACACAAACAAAGCAAGTTTACTTGGTTACAAGGTTACTTGGTTCTGGCGCTATATAAACATGCATTATATATATATATATATATATATATATATATATATATATATATATACTGAAAAAATAGGTGTTTTCAAATATCACATAACTCACCTTGGCATATGTGACTCATTAATATATTATTCTTAGACAATATTCCCCGTGTTATATAAGCCAGTTCACTTTATTATTCACAAAAATATTTTATGGAATTAAATATGTTCAAAAAAATTCTGATCAAAATTATATACAATAGTTAGGAGGAATCGATATTGTTCAGAGGATATAACTGACGAAATGGATATATATTTTGGGTGAAGAATCATATATGCTGTCCAGGGAATATATATTGTCCTGATATATCCTAGCTTAGGCATGATCGATGTGGCCTAGTAGGCTAGAGGTAGGGCGCTTGGCCACAGACCTCTGCCACTTGGGTTCAAATTCAGGTTTGATTATATCATATCGGTGCTTCATCTCTCACTTTGTCTCACTATATTGGCTCTGTTTAGCCCACAATGTACATAAAAGTAGCTGCAAAACATCAACACCTTTCTGATAATTTGTTTGCGTCGTGGACACCATACAGGACGTGAAGCGACCCCTATGTATGTTCAGATAACGACCTTGGACTTGCTACGGTTTATATACTTCAAGCTAATAGTAACAGACAACAGTTTAGCATTTGCCTTTTATATGTGATCTTGGATCTGAGATCCGGGATTTAATTCCCTCCGCATATCTAGAGTTAGATGTGTTGTTGTACTACGTGGGAACTGTTTAACTCGCATCATTACTATTATAGTGTCTTATAGTGATTCACTATAAGCCAATCCCACCCACACCCCTTCATGCCCATGTATGTGTGGACACTCATCCCCCTGAATTTGCAGGGATCGCACTATGTTAATTTATCTCACACCAAATGCATCACAGGATAAGACATATGTAGGAACTCCAGTAATTGGTATTATTTATACTTGAATGTAGATGTTTTATAAGACTATGTTTAGTCAATGTATATATAACCACATATAAAATCGACCTAATTCGCTTGCACTATAAGCTGACCAAATTATATAACATCACTATTGGAAAATCCCGTTATTAATCAAGGCCGAGATCTCTCTCCGATACTTCAATATTTCGCCTCACTACACCTGATGTATATATGTATTTGTATCGGTACGGCGTAGAGTACAAAGTGTCTTTAACCATTGGAGCCATATAGGGTGTTGCATGGTATAACGGTGCCTCAACAAAAACAAATTGATAATACGACTCTGTTATAAATGCTAGTTTCTTCAGCCATCGATGAAGACTGCGACAACTATATTTGTCACATGCAGTGTATATTGCGTGAATTGTGGCTGATGGGTGAATTGAAGCTGATATATGAGCTACAGTTAAGTATGTGGCTAATGTATGGTTTATGATGAGTATAGATTCTGGCTGATAAGGATTGTCCAGACACGAAAGTGAGAGTTGTGGTTGTTGTGTTTAAACGTACATATGGATTTGATTTCATATGCGCCTCGATTCCTTGGGTTCGATCTCGGTTTTTCACCAGTCCGAGTGCCCTAGCTGATGGCTTTCGTAACACTGTGAAAGCTAATGATCTAATATCCGATCGTTTCCCAAGACTCAATAAGAATCTCAATAAACTCTGTGTTGCGGTATTAAGTTATATTTGAATTCGTAGTTATGGTATCAAACCGTCCTATAGTCCTATAGTATCGCTGTGTTAACGAACTCACCACATCAGAATTGCTCATTCCTCATTCATCATACCTTTTAAGTCTTCCGATAAAACGGAAGATCTTCCGTCTGTCCTGTTTTTTTCTAGAAAACCTTCCGCTTTGCGGCTTTATTGGTTTGGTTTTGTTGTTCGGGGAGAATCCCCAGGCTGTCGCTTAATCAGCACAGCCTCTATGTTGGAGTGGTTGAGAAACTCCTCCCCCAACACTCACAGGGGAGCAGTACGGAAAGATGGAGCCTAAATACCCCCAGGGTTGTCACTGCCAGAGTGTTTTACGTCCCCAGGGGGTTTTTAACGTCCCCCTTTATTTTAAATAATTCAGTGGAGACGGCACCGCCATTTAACGTGGTCAGCCACCCACGATGTAGTGAGCCGAGAAATTAATCTCTGGAAAAGTTTCGACCTCTTACGGGGTTCGAACCTGCGACCGTTGGCACCAAGTGCCGTGGCTTAACCGTTAGGCCACCGGAGCTCACTGCGGCTTTATTTTGAAAATCTTCACTTTTAGGGACTTGGCCTCTGGTCGCAGCGCCACCTACCCGACGTAAAAATAATTAGTTGAAAGTAGCACCAGAGCTGGGGCAACCTTCCCCTCCCCCTTGTGTCGGGCACATTAGATGAGGACATACAAATAGCATCTACTTCAGCGGAAGCTTGGAGTGCGGTGGTCAGCTGAGTTTCGAGCACTTGTCCACACTATAGTGACAACAATGCTGATACTGCCTAGCTACTTTTTGGTAATAATTAAGCGGAAGATCTTTTTAAATGAAATGTTTGAAGGTCTGGCTCATGCGTTTGATATGCCTGACCAAATTTAGAAGAGTTTGGGGTAAAATAATTAATCCTTTTGCTCAAACTGTCTTTCCATATATTTCCAAGCAATCCTCTATAAAAATCTGTAAGCTGACTTCCGAATTTAACCTGTCGATTTTCTCGTTTATGTTGAAAATTAATTAAGGGCATATATATATATATATATATATATATATATATATATATATATATATAGAAAGAGAGAGAGAGAGTAGAACGTCAAAGATATAGAGATCCACGTTTACATGGAAACGAACTATATATACATGGTAGACCGGTATATGACCCGTCGATCACTAATTGTTATACAAATTGTACAAGGAAAAAACATCGCTGTATTTAGGCCAAATTTACTTAGTATACTACTTAATTATTCACCATTAAATCTAATGAAATTTACTATTGAAGACACAACAATTAAATAATCTAGGTTGATATTTAAATGGCCTATCTTTGAATTCTAACAGCTAAAATGTTGGGATTGATGAGGGTATTAAAAATGATGTAGTATTGAACTGTTACAAGAGTAAAATACAAAGAGTAACCATATAAGTGAAGTCTGTATAAAATGTTCAATGCCGGTCCATCAGTAGGAACAAAAACATGAAAACGAGACAAATATTTAAATATTCTTTAATATACATTACGCATAGTATACAATAGCATATATACAATAGTATTAATGTTATGCTAAGAAGGGATGCATTATATAATCAATGCTTCAAGCATCCTCCTTTTCAACATTCTACATGTGTTTGTTTCGATTAAAATGATGTATTATGACTGTTGAAATAAACGAATTGAATTGTATAAAACACATTTAAAAAAGCGGTGGCCAATCTGTCGCGAGGCAGATCGGCATGTCTCACTATATGCAAATCAGCCTCATCTAAGTCGGCTCGATTGTCTCACCCGAGATGTCTCGAGATATCCTTGTAACAAACGTTTTATTTTGCCTACGATTGTTTCGTGTATTATTATTTTTATCTGCTTTTGGTGCCAGTTGAAATGTACAGCTCACTCTATATAAATGTAATAATGACATCTAACATTGTTGATCATATATATGTAGCTTATATATAGCTAATTATAAAACATTTATTAAGATTAACTCGTTAAGTTTATATATAAATCCCTATTTATAATAATTGACTGTTTAATAGTCTAAATATGATTATGAAAATATATTCGCTCAATAATGTGTATTGCTGTGAAAATTAGTCTATGCTTTCAACGTTTGTACCAAAAACACGCCGTACCACTGGAAATGGTTATAAGATACGGGACGACTTGGTCGAAGAGACGAAATGTATAAGGTCCCATCGAATTACTGAATCAATGTAGATTCTCTAGATTCTACAAACGTAAACATGGCTGTTTGTATTGCTGTCATAGCGAAAGAGGTACTTTTTAACAAATATTATACTTGATGGTTATTTTAATGGTCATAATAGTTTCTGCCTCTGATGGGGTTTCCAGGATACGAATAAGTCAAGTGGCATGTAGTTTATACTTTTTTTATAGGTAACCTGACCCTGCCAAGTGCCATACCTGGTCACTGGTCACTGGTGGCATCAAGCCATCACTCATCAGCCTTTACTTTAGTCTTAGAGTTTAGTCTAGACGACTCCGGACTTGAGCTGCATTTATTCTATTATTGTCACAAATGATCATTCTAATTGGATTAAAATAATTGTATTATGTCATCTATATGAAAATACAATAACGTGTTGATTGATTTTCCTAATCTCATATCATATCAAACCCCTCCCCACCTCTAACATACAATTTTTGGCTATCCATAGTAATAACAGTTCGCTTATAATGTAACTCACGTCCCTCAGATACCATGTTATAATGTGGAAAAGACCAAAAGATACTCCTCATATTAACTTTGAACTTGTTGGGAAGTAAATCTCCCACATTTTACCTCTGCTGAACTCATGGCGGACAAGTTCAGCAGTATTTTCATGGGGAAAATATTGATAATCAAGAATAAGATAATTTCTGATTCCCCAAATACTACCTCCTATATCTCCATGAACCCAGATATTATGTTTAATGGAAATATGCTCGAAGTAATTTTGTCTCCAAACAGAGCGTGTGGCTTGGATCCACTGCCCACTTGGATTTTGAAGAAATGTGTGGATCAACTTCTGTCACTGATTATTTACAGCCATTGTCAATAGGTCAATGGGTGAGTCAGTAATGCTATTGTATTTGAAATGAGTCAGCATAACCCCGCTGCTTAAGAGATCTGGCTTGGATAAGGAAGATGTGAAGATTTATTGTCATATTTCTAACCTTCCTTTCATCTCCAAACTGATTGAAACGGTAGTAGCAAAACGTATAGAAGAGCTCAATGACAATTATCAGTCTGCTTATGTTAGAGGTCATTCAACAGAAACTGCTCTCTTGAAAGTGCACAGTGACATTGCCGAGGCTCTTGATGAAGGATCCATGACTGCATTAATTATGCTTGATTTATCCTCAGCTTTCGATGTAATCGATCATCAAATACTATTGAAGCAGTTTAGAATTTTCCTTTGGAATCAAGGAAGAGGCCTTAACTTGGGTAAAGTCGTAACTCGCCGACCGAACTAAGTGTGTTTCAGTGATGGATAAAACATCACCCACCAGGTACAGGTCTGTTTGGTGTACCATAGGGATCTGTTTTAGTACCAATGAATTATTGTATGTGTAATATTAAATATCATTGTTATGCCAATGATACAAAAGTGTACATGAATTAATTTAAAGCCATATAATAAATGGGATGATATTTTATCTTCAGTTGAAGTTGAATGCATAGGTATTTGGATGAACAGCAATGTGCTGAAATTGAATAATAATAAGACCGAATACATTGTTTTCTCATCCAAGCAACATGTGAAGAAAACTGAGAATCTTCACATTAAGATAGGATCTAGTTATATAAATTTGTCAATGTCTATAAGAAATCTAGGGAATATATTGGATAATACACTAGGAATAGAGAAGCAAGTGAATTCAATATCTAAGTCCTGTTATTATCAAATAAGAAATATAGGACTTATTCATAAGTACATAAATGATAAGTCATGTAAGACTTAAGTCCAAGCCCTTCTTATTTCTTGACTGGACTATGGCAATGTATTGTTATATAATATCCCCCTCTCTCTGACAAACTGCCTACAATGAGTGCATACACTTGTGCAAAAGGGAATATATAAGTTATAACACCAGTTTTGTTCCAGCTGCACTGGCTTCCTGTACATTTCAGATAACTCATCACTGTACAAGATCCTGTTTCATACATTCAAAGTACTGAGTGGAACAGCACCACTGTATCTAAGGAATCTGCCCCAAAAGTATATTCCAGTGAGAATGCTACAATGTGAATCCTATTCACTTTTGACAATACAAAAAAAGCCATACAGAAACGTAGAGAGAGAAATTCTTCTGAACATCAGCTCCCAGGCTGGGGAATAAGTTACAAAACCATATTGAACTTGCAGCCAGTAAAGAAATATTGTGTAAGGTTCTTAAAATCCACTTATTTAAATGACCCTATTTATAATATATAAACCAGTTTATTGTGTATAAAATGTGTTTGTGCTATATGAGCTCAGAATATGTTTTAATTATGTTTTAAATTTAAAGTGCCTTGGAGCAATTCAAGTGGAATAAAGCACTATATAAAAAAACTATTATTATTATATAAATGGAGCTATAATGGACTGTATGATGTTATTTATACAGCATAAACTGAGCATATGTTTAAAATCAAAAGGTGCACTAACCAAAACTGGTACTTTGCTACTAGAATTTGTGCAGTTAGGTAGCGAGGGCGCCTCCATGGCCTAACTGGTAGCACAGTTGGCCACAGATCTATACAACCTGGGTTCAAACCCTGGCTGGACTATGTCACAAGGGTGTTTCATCTTTCACTTCACCTCATTCCCCTTGGAAATCGCTCGGACCGTTTAGCCTACCTTGTGCACAAAAGTGGCCGTAAAACAACAACATTTATAATTAGGTAGTGGGACATTCAGACAGTGTGGCATTCCACCCATGATTTTTATTCTGAAACTACTTTGTATAATTGATTTGGGCTTAATTCCCAATATAATATTACATAGATTTGATCTATGTTTAATATTTATTCATTCTGTATGTTGCTTGTGTTTATTATGTGGATTAATATTTTTGTGCGCGAATGTACAAATGTTACAGTAGAAAGTAATAGAAGCGGCAGCTACTCCAGTTTTCTGACATTACAATAATGTTAACAGATCTTATGCTATATCAACATGAAGATTAAATATATTTAAAAAATATATCTGTTTAACATGGCAGACACAGATGAACAATATTTGTATACATATTTGTATATTACTATTTAATATGTTGCTGGCCATGTTTATGATGTGTAAGCAATAAAAAATTTGGTTTGCCTTTAGTCTTAAACTTTAACAGAAATATTAAATGTGAAGTCGATCTTATTGGTAAGTTTATTTGTGATATGTCTATGGGGTAAAACTATCTGACCTATATAGGTCAGTGAAAAAGCCGGCCCAAATATTTCTTGTCTTATTAATAATGTCTATGTTTTGTGGGATTTGTTTCCCTTGGCATATACCCCTCAGCCATATTCCCCTGGTGTGACCAGCATCGACACTAAACAACTCAAATTAAACTCAGATCTTAGGGATAGGAATCTATGGCATTTGAAGAAAAAAGGACACTGGCCAGAAGATGTGTGTGTAAATCTTCTAAAGAAAAATCTAATGATTTGCATTTCTTTTGGCACATCCTTTTCTGAATGAGGGCTCTGTGAACAGTTTTTATTTTCATTTATATTTAACTGTTTAATGTTAAAAACTCAAATATCAACATACACAAAGTTTTGTTCCAAGTAATTTAAGATGTCACTCATTTTCACAAAGAAATTATCTGTGGATGAGTCAACAATAAGATCTAAAGCTGATATCACTGAGGCATGACTAAGACATGGTCTGAATCAGCATGGCACAAATGATTCTCGGTTCCTCACTCAGTCAATAAATTAAAAATTAGATATTAAAACAGGCAAGTGCTAGACTAATTTCACTTATAAAAACTTACTGACAAGTCAGTACAGTTGAGGACTCTATGACAAGTTTTGAGGAAATTCCATTCCAATTCTCCATACTGCTGCTCTTTAAGTGGACCACACTAAAAATAAATGCTTGTTTGTTTCTTAATGTGTGTTATTTCAGTTTCATAATCAAGGTTCATGAAATCAAACAAAAAGAGTGAATCCTCAAATACAACTGCCAAAGAGACCCAAGCAAATTAAAAATGACATGATTGATCATCCATTTGTCGTGTTCGCTAACATGGTGCAATTAATGAATTCCTGATTTTGGTCAGTTACAGAAGATCTCAACGACTGATGAGATCAAATTAACATATTTGCTAATATATTTACTGTTGCTGTCACTCAAATAATTGATTCTTAGCAATTTTATCTTCTAGAATTATCCACTCTACATGAATAACATTAAGTCAGAGAATGAGCTGAAATTCTACTACACAGTGCACACATCACTTGACGTGGTTGAAGAGAAAATACAATCTGTTGGTTCAAAAAGTACCAATGATATGAGAGAGTTGTACCTCGGGTTGCTCTACCCAACAGAAGATTATAAAGTGTATCCTTTGCTTAGAAAATACCTTTTAGTACTTCACCAACAGTATATCTGAACGTTAGATTCAAACGAGGTGGTGAGCATTATCATTGCTGGTTTCATTGTGACTGGCTTTGTTCACTGGATGGTGGGTGTGGTGTCACATCACCAGCAATATAACAGACTTGTATGTTATGACTTATATTTAGAGGAATAAGAATTTGTAGAAGTTTATGATATTATGGTTTAGTGCAACCTTTTCAATAGCAGCCGACGTCCGACATTATACTTCGTCTATTTTACAGTCCCTCGTCGTCTATTTTATTGTCAGAAACTCGGTCAGCTACTTTGGTTTTGGCGAAAAAATGGCCTAGAATGCACCAAATATCCCATTTCCCCCAACTTTTCATGGAAGAGCCCCCCCCCCTCCAATGGAGAAGGGCCACTCCTATGTTAGTGTGACTACCACTGCCAGCCCCCACTCCCCCCCACATCTATACCTCCCTCCGGTAATGCCGCGGCAATGGTGTTGCAGTGTTTTTACAGGCCACCGCAGGTGAGCTGCTGCCTGCTTTTGGTAAGTGGTCTCTACTCTATTCCCTACTGAAAAGACTGATGATGTACTTTTCATCATGCTTCAGAAGAAACTATCATAACAACATCCAGTATGATATAAAACTGAAGAAGGTAATTGTTGATGAGGCTGAAGTATTGTGTTGGAAATAATATATAATTCCAATGTCTTTCCAGCCAACTGGATTTGTACATTGATACTCTATGTGTATGCTCTTTGGTAAAGACTGATATATGACTAGTAAATATTTTATTATTATTTTAGCTGATCTATGGCAGGGTATAATATATTTGGTCAGAAGCAAGTTGATTCTACAGGTTAAACAATTATTGCATGAGAGACCATTCAGCATTGAAGAATGGAGTAGTTGCATTTGATAAGTTTCCATATTTTAACCTTTCATACTGTTTACCAGGCCTTAACAGTGTTTCAGATATGGATATGTTACTAATACAAAAATAAAATTTGTTATTGTTGTTGAATCATCGTCAAACATCTCATTGAGAGACAATGAAATTAGAAGTGTAAGTTTTTCAAAATGATCTTTTCTTGTTCAAAACTTTATGCTAAAGACTACTTACTGACTGAAATAATTATTGTAATTTAAATACTATGTGTCCCATTTCCAGATGTTTAAAAAGTTACATAGTGCCTATGTCGATATGGTGTGCAACCCATTTTATGTACCAGGAGAACAGATAACATCAGTGTGAGTAGAAATTGGCTTGAAATAATCTATTTCAGAATTTTCATTTTAACTTTTAAATGCTCACAGATCCTTCTTTCTTTCAGGCTCTTCTCAGTCAAAAGTTAATTAGCTTAGATTTGTAATTTAAAAATTCACAACACATATATCAATCCGCTTTTTGTTTTTCCTCTGTGAAATGATTTTAACATAAAATTATTATTTTGTACGAGATAATCAAATACTTTCTAACTGGTTTTGGATGCGATAGTTTTTGGCAATGTCAATATTGACCTAGAAGTCATTAAAGATTTACTAAATTCTACAATAATGATTGGTGTTTTACGGCCACTTTGTGGTCTGTGCTAAATTCTATGGAGTAAAAAGGTAATGAACAGATGTTAAAGGGAATTCCTTTTGAGGATATTGGCGCTATTGAATTTTGTAATTATTATTATGTAGTGCAGTTGGTAGCACATCACCATGCAGACCAACAAATCAGGGGATTTAATCCCAGTATTACCTGTTGTTGTCAGGTAACAAGCACTGAAGCAAAATACACTAATTATTAAATATTTATTAATTTTTAGTGATCGATTTGTAAAGAATATCAACCTCTCAGGAACCTTTATTTGGGCTGTTTTGCACTCACAATATACCAAAAAAAACCTTGTATCGAAGTTTCTAATGGAAAAATATATCTAATATATAATTTGTTCCTGCTCACTTTCTATCCATGAATAGCAAGACATCTAACTGAATTAACGTTTATAGAATGGTCGTGCCAATATTCACCCTGCCACCTGCAATACCCTACTCTTTAGGGAAAAGTACTTTCCACACCTGTGCTTTGCATTTAACATCAAAAGCATACTTTTATTATTTTCTTTTAGGTCATTTGATAACGTTGTCAAGGGAATGATAGTTCAGGAAGCCAGTGTGTGACGTGACGTCTGGCCATCTCTGTAACCATCCTACATTATCAGTCAATATAGTTCAGTTAATATATTCCATTTGTACAGTGTAATTGTAATGAATAAATGTGTACTGTTGAAAAAACAACTGAATTTGGTCATTTAACAAATAAACTAGGTAGCTTTTAGTTTGGTTGAAATCACAAATCTTTCCATTATAATCACCATAAGTGTAACCATAAAACAAGACAAAGTTTGACAGCTTTATTGACTAAAATGAATCATTCCATACATACACATAAATACATACAGATAAATATGCAAATCAGCATTGATGTAGGCAGTTTTTTTACTCCGTCCTAAAGAATATAAACTAATTTGGGGAATAATGATGAACTCCAGTGTTACTATCACGTAATACGTAAACATGCCACAGATGGCATGGCAAGTTCTTTTTAATGAAGTGAAATCTTAAACCACAGACCCAACCAGTCCAAATTAACATAAATGAACTACACCTTCAATATCTAATACACACAACACCGATATAAATATGTAGGATTACAGAAAACGGCATACAACAATGCTCGTTGTCGTTACCCTATGATTTGGCCGACGGGTAGAAGAGCCAGAAATGAGCACTGCCAGATTGTGCTAACATTTTACTACATGATAACGTGCACACATTGGAATGACTTCAAACTCGCTTCCACCACAGACGAGACTTCAGCACAATGAGGATGAACAGTGACCTCAATCGAAGGCCGGTCTCCCATACAGTCATTACACGAATTCCGCCAGGATGCCGACTGTCGGAGAACTGGAAAGAAGGCTGGCGATAAAACAACTAAAATGTTCTGATACCAACAACAGCAGTCAGCCGGGCAATGATAAAAGTAGACATCCTCGTGGACGTTGGCATAATGAGGTCACGTTTGTTTGGGCTCACACGAGACTGGCTTGGTCCACCAGAAAAATACGCTGGCAATGCAAGAACAAACATAATGGATTGCAGCATCAAAAACAAACTAAATACACAATTGGCAAGGTAGAATACACATAATGGGCTCTCCGTGGTAATTCATTAGCCACTTAATACTGAACTAAACCAAAGTACCACATAAGTAAATCGAGCAATACAGACAGGCAGCAAACAGGCCGCGCCTTCTTACAGCACACATTTAAATATTAAGTTATGGTACAGAACTTCATAAATACACGTCGTCAATAATATTAGTTGCATTATGAAGAGTGTACATTGCTAAAATATATCACATCTAAAACGAATAATAGAATTAAGCATTTTATGCGTGTTGGCATCCTCACTGCGGCTCGTGATGACAGGGAAATAGAACGCACAATATTCCAGTTTCAGTTAAACATCTCGGATAAAAAGCCACCTGCATTAGAAATCAGATCCTTGCACAGACATGAAGAACAAGTGCAAAGATGATCATTAACTATTGCAGTCGGCTTCCAATTAAAATAAGTACAAAGTGTTTAGTTGCCGTCAGAGGACTTCCTGTGTTACTCGACGAACATTTAACATGTACAGCTCAACCAAACCTGTACCAGGCACACTCAAACTACAGTAATGACACTAACAAAGAGATTCTTTCAACAGGATACAGGTGTGCAGTAGAGGTTAAACGAAGTGCGTGCGAGAACTTGTATCAGAAGAACTACCTGATAACACGACTTCCTCACCGAACTGAGAATAAAATTCAGACGATCAATGATCCTGGCTCAGTACAGCACAAAATACTCTCATAAATACTAAAATTATTCCTTTGCATATACGATGCTGTAAAATGCTGCACGTCGTCTGTCTGCATACACAGATGCACACACACACACACATTTTTAAATCTATGTACACAACATCCCTGTTGCGTCATAGCCACGTCCAGTCAGTCTGTAAAATATCCTAGGAAACGATCCACTTCAGTTATGTGACAGTCTCTACAACTGACATATTTGCATGATCAGCCAAATTAAAGACAGTACAGTCAGCATTGCTACTTTCATCACCTACAACTCAGGAAACCAACATTTGGTAAATGCCTAAATTCACACCATGGCAGCAAGACTACAGCCTGCAATTTTCCAATCTGACTGCCTATTACCTAATGGAGAAGTACTATTAAAATCTGTAGTCTTCTTCAGTCATATCAATGGCCCATGCAAACTTCTCCCTCTGTGTCTTGTTGTAGATTTTTTCAATTGGTACATCCCACTTCTTGCACCTGAAAAAAACCCAAGCCAATAACAACCTCAAACATCGTGCAACACAAACATGCAATATTTATTTCTCATATAGTTTGCAACAGAACCACATGCCCTCCTTCAGTAATGAAAGCATATAAGATAGAAATATTGACTCAATGTCTATGATATGTATCCTTTACTTTAAACAGAAACAGGGAACAGAATGATTTCCATGGGTGACATAAAAAGTGAAGCCCAAACACGGTATTTTATTGACATGCTGTCATGATTCATGCCATTATGAACTCACCACGCGACAGAGATCCTAGGATCCAGGTAGTTCAGCTTGGATGTACCAAGAGCAATTTCTTTGTTTTCATCTTTGTCAGTCTGCTGAACTTCCAATTTAGTCAGCTGCATCTCCAATCTTTCCAGTGCCTTCTTCCGGCGTTCTAGAGCTCTACATAAACAAGTACATATAATATGAAAATGGAACTAAACCAGAACATAAACAGCACAATTAGGTCAGCAATATATTAATAAGGTTATGTTTAAATAGCCAAATCTACTCACTTCCTTGCTGTTTCTGTTTTCTGGGCTTTGTAATCTGCTTTTGCCTTTTTTACTTCTCTCTTAGCGTCCTGCACTGCATCCCTTTTTGCATCAATCTGAAAGGTAGCAGCCACGTTGAAATACATCCGATAAAAATGTGGCTAGGTTTTACAACTGATTCTTGCATGTGGTACACTAAAGGTTCAAAATGACTAATACCATAGAAATGTTGCTTAATGACGGATACAGCAACAATAAGCAATAGAAATGTTTACACACCTTTGTCTGGAGATTTTCCATTTGTTTACTGAAGTTCTTCGGCACAGCACGTTGATGATTACACAGCACAGCAACTGCCCTGTTTGCTCTGTTGTAGGACAGAAGTTTAGCTGGCAGTGGGTCGTCAGCTGCATACAGATTATAAGGGAGACAACAGGATAATAGCCATTCCGGTCAGTCACAAATCATCACCAGCTAAAACAACTAAAGACAGTGCTTAATGTGAAACATCTACGTGTTTATTTCTCAAAATGACATAACAAAAGCTGCAGTCAAGTCAAAATAACCTACCATTAGTGAGCAGATCCAGCTGTTCCTGTAACGTCTTAGAAGCATTGTACGTACGGAACACTTTGGCAGTTAAACCATCCATCAAGCCTTGTAAATATTTGTTCAGCGATGTTGTCTGTTTCGACATGAAAAGATTTAATTAACGTTAAAAAAATAACCTAAATAGATAATCTAACAAGGTACTCAAGAAAGCACCAGATTGTCATAACTATTATCTTAAAATCTATTTCTCTGGAATTTTACTGATTCAGTTTGTACAACAAACATGCAAATCGGCAAAATACTTACAGTAAGTCTGTCAAAAAGATCATCCCCTTCACTCTTATTCTCCTTAAACAGCTGCAGATTCTTAAACACACGTTTCTCCACCGGCACTCTGTTGTAGTAACGGATGGAGTCCTTTCCCAGGAAGTCAAACTCGACAACGAACTCCTCCTTATCTTCGTATTTTTCATGCAGTGTTATGTGTTCTACTCGTAGTGAACAACAGCCAACCGTATCTGCCTGGTCTTCATCCTTCTCGTTACCAGCTCTCAGTGCCAACTAGTAAAACAAAGTTATCATTGGACACTTTATAAAAGAAATTACAGATGAGAAAAAATAATTTTCTTGTGATGTCCCGTTTCTTTTTTTGCCAAAATAAAATTTAAGGGTTTTAATAAGGCTGTACAAACCCTGGTTGGGTGATTCTCATATACAAAGAGCCTTAAAGGAAACTCCAATCAAGCCAATATTTAACAATTTTACAACAAATGATCAAATTCTGGATGCTGAAGTCATGTTCTATGCAAATGACATCTAAAAATTATTTTCCAGTGAATCGCTTACACAGATTTACTGCCAATTTAGAATCAGTAAATGAGATAGATTGTACACAATTAACTGGCTTCTGTCTCTGCTGCAACATACATTCTGAATACATGATTCATCCCCAATAATCATTCAATCACATGACAGAGCAAAATTACCAAGTAAATACACATCTGTACACTTGTCATACTGCCAGAAAAATACTTGGTTAACAAATACAGCTATCATCACATGCTTAAATGAAAATAAGAACCAAGAACCAGATGAATGTTCATGTACGAGTCTGGACATTGCTCACTTTATCAATGAAGTACATGGCAACAGCTCTTTGTCTGACCCTCATCTCTTTTGACTTCCAATCTTCTCTGTACTGGGCCCTTATCCTGTCAACGACTTTGTGAAGGTTACGAGCCATCTCGTATTTCTTGAAGTCCTTTTCTCCCTGAATGATGAAAAAGGATGACAATCAGTGCATCACTCCCAAACATGCTAGTGCTATTAGCTGATCATGACCATGAGTTAAGTATACTGACACTCATGCTGACTGAAGTTGTTGTAATATGAGCACAATAAAAAAGAAAACAAAACTTTACCCTATGTATAATTATGAATTCACATCAGTAATTTCAAACCTACTTACATACCCAAATGTTCTCTTACCTTTAACTTAGATGCTGCATTTAGCATAACATATTTAGTTGAGCCTTGAATATTCTCTACCCAACAAGCCAGCCAAGTGACCTACAGAAGTTGAACAACATTTATACTCATATATATATATATATATATATATATATACTTCAAGGACGATTTAAAACAAATATAAATAATTTACACTTTGAAGTAAATACATTAGTACACAATCTGTCTGTGCACCGAAAAAATATCATAGCAAGCCACAGAAACTACAAGTTTTTGTGTTTAGCCCAAAACACAGGTATGATTCAGATTTCAACCTTGACCTATTCATTCGCAACACAGTTGCACTAGTGGAGCACCCTCACTGAAACTAGAGATAATAGACCGATTCAATTACCCCTGCCACCACCATGCGGACGAATTTCACATTTCAGTCTCGGATTAGAAGTCTAAGAGTCACTGCGTTGCATGGTGATTTGTGGCCGATAAATGTCTAACTGAAAATCTGTATATAGGCTATTTACCAGCTATATTTTGATTATATTTACAGTCCATTAAGGGTATGTCATCTCCAGATCATTATTTTGCATTTAATAGGAATGGCAAAGACTTCATCCAAGCACTAAACTAAGTAACGTTAAGCACTCAATCATTGGGTTATAACCTGATAAGTATTGTGTCAAATCCTTTGGAAAGACACAATCGTTCAGCTGAAATACTAGTCTCAGTCTAATATGAAATAATTTGCTGAAAGATTTCCAGTATTTATTGTTACTGAAAAGTTGCCATCCCCTATCAACAGTGGGTGCCATAGCTATTTCTAATCCGAGACTGCAGTTGATAACCAATGCAACACATTTCGCCTGGATCAGACTATTACAAATGTTTTTCACAGTTTCGTGTATGTTGCAGTTAATAAACTATATCCGTGTTTAGACCAAGTCACAGTGCACAGTAAAGCAGCAGCTGTTAACTTACGGTGTTATCGTGACGAACTTCTTTCCACTTGCGTCCTGGTGGTGGCTGTGGGTACTTGGAATCCCTGAAACAAAAGCAAAGATGAAGTCTATAAATGACACTATTCATGAATCAGGCCGGTGGATCTGAAACTCTGCTAAGTGAATTACCGGAAGCCAATCAATAGTGCTGTACACTGATAGCCCAATTACAAATTTGAATGGTCGATATATATTATCAATGACAGTAACTAAAAACAGGCAAGTTCTTAGAACAGATTTAAAGTTGGCAAAAGAGAACCGATTTCTAAACTTCATGGGCAACAGGTTTCACAAAGGGGAAGCTACTACACTAAATGCACTATGGCTGCAACACCATTTTATACTGGACTGACAATGCACAACTCACTTGCTGCAGTTTACAATAATGTCCTCAGGCAAGGTGCGTTTCTTCAGCATGCCTTGCTTTGGATGGTTGCCACGGCCACGGAAGAGACCAGGAGGCTCGACACGGAAGTTCCCAATCCTTTGCTTGTGACCATCTATGTCACACCAGCCATACTCCTCAACTATATTTTCATTCTGAGCTTTAATAACCTATGCAAAGTGAATGCATAGAAATTAGCACGTCACCAATTTACAAACTACTGAGTAATATACATTCCCCTCCATCTTGGGACTGCATTAGTACATCATCAAAGTACAAACATGTGACTAAAAGCATTGATATCACTACCTATGGATAACAAAATGTCAGGGTGTAGGAATATATATAAACATACATATCAAGATTTTTACCTGACAAAAGTCACTGTTCTCTGAAAATTGTAAACTTTAAACAAAGTGAAGGAACTGCCAATATCAATACCTGTTTCTCTTCTTTTGACATTGCTTTCTTCTTTTCTGATTGTTCCTTGAAATAGACCATGATCTCACGGAAATCACACAGCTTCAGATCTGTAATGATCTCCCTCTCCGCTGGGGTCATCACCTGTCAAAGCAAAGGGAAGCACAATTGAAAGATAGCCTTTAATCAGATACTATAAATGCTCGAAACAAGAGCAATCTTACTAGCACACAAGCACTAACTGGTACAACCTGGACCAGAACTTCAAACAGAATGTTTACCTTTCTCCAGTCTTTGAAAAAGTTCCTGTTGAACACCTCCTTTGTGGTATAATCGTGGTCCAACATCCTGCCATAGAAGGTGGCCACCTCTTCAGCCGGTTCCTCAAGCCTCATGACTTGTCCATTGTAATAGAACTTAATACTGCTTGGAAGTCCTTCATATGGAGGAGCAAGAAGGGGACCTCGGTGTTCGAGGAACTTCCACTTAACACCATCATCTTCCTTTTCTTCTTCCCACCTGTTAACAATTGATAAGAGCACCAGCGTTTTACAACAAACCACAATTCCTGAATTTACCACATAAATGTTGGGATACACCACACGAATGTCATTTTCTAACATGACATTTCATTCTATCATATTATAAGCAAACATTTTTTTAAATTCCATATATTTTATGCACATCCCCTGTGCAATTGCATTTATAGGGCTTGCACATACATTTTATTTACATTAACAGTTATTACATATATATCAATGTATATATATTTTGCGTGTAATATTGTTATTCCATAATAATCATTTCATTACATAAATCTTCGGGTGCTACCAACAAATCTTTGTACAATGTTAAATTCCTTGTTAGCAAACAATTAATTAAGTCATACTATTTTAATCATACCTATTATCATCATAACCAAGAAACAATTTAAACATCTGATGCCATCAACATGGAATAACATACTTTCAACAGACCAAAACCTACAAGAGGACTGTTTTGTGTTGTTCCTCGATGCTTTGTGTATGTTCTTTGAATTAAAATCTATTAATTCCCAGACTGATTTGGTTGAACTAGAACATGTATTTATTTTTACACTGTTACAGAACACAACCACAGATCATCATTTATAACGTGTGAGGGGTACGGGGCAGTTACAATCCAATATCCTAACACGGTCTGTTACAAAAACATCAGTACAAAGAAAACATACTACTATTTCATTCTGTTCTGAATCTGACCAACTCCGATGGCAAACCAATTACTGATAACAACAATGCACAATTAATGGTGAAATGGATCCATTCATTTTCTAACACACACAGCCTGTCACATCCACAAAACAATCTCACTAACCATTTCCACTTTGTCTGTTCTTCTTCTTTTTTCTTTGCAGCTCGTTTATTCCCTGTCGTCACTTCCTGTTTAATCGGAGGCTTCGGGGTTAATTTCTTCTTCTTTTTCTATTGTCAACAATGAGAACTTCATTAATTTGGTAAAATATGGTCAGTTTAAAACAGTACAGACAATGAGTTCCCATTCTATAATAATACTAGTGACATTACAAAAACAAACTACGCCATACAGAAGACAGACTGGAACATTTACCTCGGGCTGAAAATCATCATCTTCCACACGTTTGTGCTTCTTCCCCCTTTTCTGTTCATTTTCTTTCTTTAAGATCTTGACTTTCTGAAGCCTGGCAAAGAATTTACACACTTATACAAACAATGTTTATATTCACCCGAGTACAATACTGCTGCCTTAAAGTGTCCACGGCAAACAAGGCGACAAAATTAAATATTAATTCACCTGAATATTCCACTAGAGGATTCCAAATAAAAAGGTTTTGAGCACACATCTATAAAATGTCTTACTTCTTTGAGAGTGGCTCTTCATCATCAGATTCCACTAGTCTTTTAACAGCTGCTGGTTCTGATTTCACTTTATTTAGACGAGCACTCTACAGAACAAAATCAATGAATAACTAAATGATTTATTTATTATAATGTCCAACAAAAGACAACTAACTTCATAAATTCACCAGTATTATGTAGAAGAACATCAGCAGTACTTCCAAATAGTTCACAGCCACACACACACACAGAGAAAGAGAGAGGGGTTATTTACCAGTGGCACATCATCATCACTATTGTCAGCAACCTCATGTTTTATCTTAATCCTGATTGGTGAAAGAACTGGCTCCTTTGTTGGTGAGCTAATTTCAACCTTCGGCTCCACTTTCATCAGCTCAGCCTTTACCATAATCCCAAAACTGTCTGGCTTGAATTGATCTGGTGACATGCTACTCAGCGAATCATTTGACCGAATGGCATTCTCAGCTGAATGCTTTGATCCAGAACTGCTTCCATCCTTGTGCTTGTGACTGCTCGAATGACCATCTTTGTGTTTAGAACTAGATGAATGGTGCTTGATGGATGAACTGCTGCTGTGACTCGATTTACTTGGATCTTTACTGGATGATGAATGGTGCTTTGATGGATCTTTCGATGACTGTGATCTGTGAGATGAACTACCACTGCTGCTTTGTGATTTTGAAGGATCTTTTGATGAACTACTTGAGTGATGCTTAGAGGATGATGATGAATGGTGCTTTCCATCCTTGGATGATGATGAGTGGTGCTTTCCATCCTTTGAAGAACTATGATGCTTACCATCTGACCTACTGCCCGATGACGAGTGATGATGCTTAGAGCTGCTCGACGAATGCTTTGAGGATGAAGAGTGATGATGCTTCGATGAAGAGTGAGTCTTGTCTTTTGATACACTGTGTTTGTTTTCACTATTGCTGTGCTTTTCACCACTGGACTTCATGTCCAACGAGTGGTTTGGCGTCATCATACCATCAAGTATGCCATTCTTATCTGCACTGATATGATTGGCCGTATGATTAGGTATATTGCCATTAGCAGTAGGATTCTCCATTGTCATCCTGTGGTTATCACGACCTATGAACATACATGAGACAAAACACACCCAAATCAACACAGATTACTACTTATCATACATAGTTGTTCCATTTGACATTTCATCATTGACTGAAATATGTAAACAGGTCACGAAGCAGCCAATTACAGTATGTCACACACATGGTCATGGTACAATTTGTTTTGTGTACGCGAATCAATTGCGAGCACCAGCTTCTTGGAAATATACAAAAACTTCTCAATATTCTCAAAACACACCGCCCCCCAAATATGTGTATTAGCCAGGCAGGCTAATAATACATATATTCTACTAGCCCAAAAGTATTTCTAATAGTCCATGGCTAATGGACTAGGACTTGGTTCAAACCATGCACACCTTAATGATTCACCCATTAAGGTTCAGATAAAACGAAATAATTAAAGATATAATACAGAGATTTAAAAATTTTCAGATTTAATAGGGCTCCTCTGAACTAAATTGCAACAGTTTAAAGTGTTTGGGGTCCCTCTAGTTTGATGCACCTTTTTATATACATATATAAAAAAGATATACTGTTAGACTAAAAATATATTTTTTTTAAGACATAGGGGGGCTAACATATGTAATGACGGGCACCAAATTCTATTAGCGCAGGGGCCTCTTAAGCTTTAAATCTGTCCCTGAATATATGGATTCACCTGTCAATCTACTGTGTGGTTGCTAAAAGTTATCTTCAATTAGGTGAGTGCTTATCCAAATTAATGTGCCTTGTCAAACTACTAGCAGGCCATCTTTGGCAATGGTAGCAACATGAAGATGACATTTAATATCTTTGATATTGGTTAGTTTACAAGAGGGACGTGTACCCTGTGAGAGGCGAGTGTTTGTGCGACAAAGATCTTGGCATTCAGACTGAGTTGCAAGCCATGCATTACAGCTAGTAAAGGGTAGGTATGACGCTCCCAAGAGGATATGTTTTGTGGAGTCTTCAGTGTGTCTGGTAAATGTGCAGATTTGGCAATGGCTGTTATCACACTCAGTGGCATTACAACTAGCAAAATCAGACAAAACATCGGCGATTCCCACTAGATGTTGAATACTAGCTTGGTAATGACTGTGACAAGAAAGGTCGAAATGTGATGACTAGCTGAGAACTCACCTCGACAAAGTTTCTCATATGCCTGCACGGCTTAGTATTGGTGACGATACATATCTTATGTTCAGATTGGATAATATACAGACTAAAGTGCTTAAGGTGGCTTCTCACATGGAAGCCAAGTTACCTGTTGTTTACAAAGATTAGCACTGAAATATCCTACTAGTTGTGCCTTCACTGCTTGAACCACATATAATGTGGCACTATTCCCCCAATGCATGACAGCTCCATCTGTGACAATCCAGAGTACATCGGATGGTATTGGAAGCGTAATAATCTTGTTTGTGGAGAGTGATTTCTGGGCAATAGTAAAAGCTGAGCATGAAGCTTCTGTCCAAGACATTTTATCAGAAGATTGACATCCTGTGATGAAATCATCTAGAGGAGCCACTATGCTAGCACATTGAGGTACGAGACGAGCAAGTACTTTGTAGACACTGATGAATGAACTACGTCCACAAACGGTGATGAGACGGACACATGTAGATATTGGCTAGCTACCACATTTTTCTCAAAAGAAGCTTTGCACAATCTTGTTTGTCTCAGAAATTCTACAAAGGAATATTTTGATTTAACCCTGGGTTCTATGCTGCTTTCAAACAAAACATTAGCCTCTAATATTTGATACGTATCCTTTTTAAAGAGAATACTAGTCAGCCTTTTCAATAGCAGCCAAAGTCTGACATTATAATACGTCATCTATTTTACAGTACCTCGTCACCTATTTTATCAGCAGAAAACTGATCGGCTACTTTAGTTTTGGCAAAAAAAGTAGCCTAGACTGCTCCATTTTCCCCAACTTTTTCAGGGGAGAGACCCTAACCCACCACCCTTCCAATGGAGAAGGGCCACTACTGTGTTACTCCGACTACCACTCCGACATACCAAGGCCAGCCCTTCGTAACTACCCATCCCTCCAGCAATGCCATGGCAATGGTGCTGCAGCATTCTTACAGGCCACCACAGGTGAGCTGCTGCCTACTTTTTGTAAGGGGCCATCTACTCTAGTCCCTACTGAAACGGCTGCTAGTACATACACAGGAAACATCAGAACCAACCTATTCACTGAATATATGTATTCACTTATAATAATTTCCATCAGGAAATACAGTGGTGACAGTATTGCTCAGAGGTACCCAATATATGACATGCTGCCATGCAGTGACCTAATATGTCAATGAAACAATATCATGTCTGTACATTTTGTTTTCACCAGTTGTTTGATTTTAATCATGATTTACATCACTGCAACAAAAATCATGCATTTTGATTTTTACGATTATTGTATTTATTTATTGAAATTATTTAAAATAAATAATAATTTGTACATATATTTATAATTAAATTGCAATTATATTTCAACACCTCACAGTCTAATAAACAGACATGGGGTCAATTTAATTTTGTCAGATCCAAATCAAATTTATTAATTCCAATTTTTACTAACTCTTTTTTGCCCAATACTTTTTACCATGAGTAGGTAATCCCGAGTACCTACTTCGAATACCTATTCCGAGTAGTTTATATTCCAAGTAGGATTGTCATGGAAGAAATATTTCTGAATTAAAAAATAAAATGGTAAATTAAATTTTTTCCCTCAGTTCTCAATTCCATTTTTTTAAATAATCAATTATAATTCCGGAATTGACCCCCATGTCTGCTAACAAGTTATATTAATCAGTCATAAATCTCCCAAATCAATAGTTGGGATGATCTTGGGAGATCAACACAACAGAAGATGTCGTGTTAAGCCATGCTGCTTCAATATGGCAAACTGGATACATCTGACATGTGATGGCAAACCTTTTCTATGCATTTAGGGGATCACTGAGTTTATTTTAAGTACTTGACGTTTAGCCAGTATTGGCACATAAGGTGAGCATTCACATAGATTCACTATTGATAGTTATCTCATGCTGAATACATACCAGAAACACAACCTAACTGTAACTTTGAGATTACAGTATTGTTTATTCTATCAGTATATGATACTGGATCTTGTGTAGTTATACTTTGATAAACAATTAGTCGGGACACATAGTGCAAAAAATGCAGGGGCTTGTTGCCAGAATAAAATGTTTAAAAAAAAATCAATTCAATTTTCCAACCCTGTTTTTCACTAAACAATGAGGTTCTAATTTGAACCATGAAATTTGAACCCACTGCTTGGTGGATGTACACAAAACGTGTTAGAGCTGAATTCAAGTGTAAATGCTATGGAGCTTACAAAAGAAGTACTGTCCAGAACAATCAAAACTACACTTGAGTCATGCTTTATTTTGAGCTGTCATGAAATTCAAAGATGCCCAGCCCAGGATACAAACATACTATAGTACTACAGCACTAAGTACCTGTTATCTGCCATATTCAAAGTCCAAACTGCCAAATAAAGTTGTTCTATATATATATACTTATCCCTGACCTAAGATGTCCTTAGCTCTGTCACGAATGAAATGATCAGAATACAATCTTGTTATGGACACCAAGCTACATACCATCCATGCATCACTAGCTTTGCCATCATAAACAAGTTTATGCAATTTATGACCCCAAACAAGCTTGTTAGTCAGCTGTCTATAACTTAGTCATGTTGTGACAGTGTAAGCCAACCATCTGAGCCATTTATTCCAAGTAATATTTTCCATCTTCCTTGTTCGAAAGGAGAAACAAAAATAAATTTCAATAAAATCTCAAATCTTTCACCCTCCACCAAGAATAGAAATGGACACTTAAGCAAGAATTAGTTTCAAATATCTTAAGTTTATCAATTTGTTGTTCGATTGTCCACCCATTAAATCTAAAAGGCGACGACAACACGCCAAAAAAACACACCTGACCTGAAACCTCATAAATATTACTCGGAAATAAGCAAGTTGCGTGCCTTTAATAAGTTTAAAATTAAACTCACCAACTTGCAAATTAAGACTCACTCAAAATCTACTAGTTTAACTTTAATACTAGATCTAGTAACTTGTTATATAACTTGTATATTATAAGCTGTGATTGCCAGCTTTCAATCTGCACACGACTACAAGTCAAGTCACCAAGTGTATCAAACGAAACGAGGAAATGTCACTGGCATAATAAATGTACTAGATTATTACGTTACAGTCAGTGAAATAATGGACAATTCTACTACCGTCACAACGCCACGGAAGACAGACACCAAAACAGCAAAGCAGCTGCCATTTAAACCACCCAGTGCCAAGTCGCACCATTGTTCGATATGCGCAGCCTACACGGCAAAATGGCTAAGTTCAAAATGTCTTCCGACAACTGGAACGCTATTTTGTGGGTATAATTCTCCGAATATACGCGACCGATCGCCATCAGATTCCACAAGACTATAAACTCTTTCCCACTCTACCAGTGGCCCACGTTAATAGACGATAGGTTCGCTGGTTTGAGAAAGAATCAGTTTCGAAAACTGCATCTGGCTCACGCAGACACAAAGAGTCGTGGTGGGACTTTGTAATTTTCTGGCACAGTCGGCTAGCAAGAAGAATGAACTTACCCGATTTCGGCTCCGAATTGAACGGTTTTAGGACCTGAAACGAAGAAATGTGTTAACCTCTGTGCATGAAATGATAGCAATGGAAGGAATTTCTTATATAGAATGATCTATATATGTAACATTGAGGCGTTAGAGGCTAGAAACAATTTTTTACTGAGAACGACTCGGTCGTTAGGACTTAGAATTTTCAGCCATCTTTCCTCGGCGAACAGGAAAAGCCAGACAATACAAGTGACGTCTCCAATCGAATCACGCTTCAGCAACGACAAGCGACCGACTCTGTGGAAAGAATGATAATCATAGATCAATTACCTCGTGTGAATTTGCGCTCTGACCCGATAGAAAATCATCCATAGCTGATCTAAAATAACTATTTTGTCCCACGCAACCAGCGTTAGGAATGCAGAATGGCTAAGTTACCACGATTGCCAATTGCGCATGCGCGAGTGGCCCGTATGTCGGCGTGCTCCGCTTTACAGCCAATGGTCAAAAGAACGTGACTGCTTCAAATAATAAACAAAGCATAAACATACAGACTAGGGATTTAAATGGCGCTTTAAATACAATTATTGAATTAATTTGTACAATGGTTAGTTGGTCAAGCCTGGAAATGTAGTAAACAATAACGCCGTATAATATATAAACGGGAATTCATTTTCTAATGTACAGCAAAGTGAAAGTGTATTTTTCCAAATTAAATTTGTAAGGAATAATATGCGGTGTACGTATAAACATTGCATCAAGCTAGACAAACATATTGTGTATATTTAAAAGAAAATCGTATTATATATATATATATATATATATATATAAATTGTCAGTTTTATTGTAGCAATATACACATTGAATAACCCAAACTTTAATTATGGCTGGTGATAGAAACATGATGCCATTAATATATAAACAAATGGCAGACACAAATCTGGGGGGGGGGGGGGATTCAGGACCCCACCTCTCAGAGGATCAGCTAGAACACCACCTTAGTAGGGAGCCTCCTTCTTTAACTGGCGACATAATAACTACTAGTAGTACTGCGAATTTGTCATTCTTAAATAACCACACATTTAGTATTATGTAATGTGTGTATGATATAGCATTGTTAATTATTTATAGGATATTTTATTTCGTATAAAATAAGTATATAATGATCAGTTAATTCAGCATTCAATTTAAATCCACATAAACATGCCATTATTAAAATTGTTATTACAAATTTTTAATACTATTCGAAAATTGTTTATTCATTATACTTATTTTTTGCTATTATATAATTGTGATTTGTCTGTTAAATAATAACTTAATTAGTAAGTACAATAATTTTTACAATTCTTCCAAGAGGCAAAATTCCTGGAGCTTGCGTGCTCTCAAACAATATTGCATCAATACTCGTCACGAGAAACTTCGATTCAAATTGTTTATTATTTCAACATTCATAAAACATAATTTTACTGAAAGCAAACGCACATATAGAATGTTGAAAAGGAGGATAATTGAAGCATATTGCTTAACCTAACATTAAAAGCATACGTGACAAATTTAAAAATAAAAAGATGAGTACTATAGTTAATGGACATAGTTATATCTTTACGAAGCAACAATAAATCCACATAAGTTTAATTTTCAAATGATTAGTTATTGTAGGTTTGTGCAAGACAGGCTGTGTTGAAAGACATTAATTCTTGTTTGAAAACATTTGGTGAGCTTTATGAACACGTGGTCACTTGCCTTGATGCTATGGTTAATCCACATGTTTTGTCCAGGGGTTAATGAAAGTAGTTGGAATTTGGAGAGTGACACCAAAACTACGGTTCATGGTATGGAATGTAGTCTGCAGAGTTTTGGAGTTATTGTTTGCTTCAGTATTAAAGAATAGTTTGGATTATTTGAAAGGTTTGTCAGCTAAACTACAAAGAAGAGATATTGACGCATTTGAAGCATACTTAATGATTGACAACAAATCACAGATTCAATGTTTGGGGGATGACATTGGTGTAGAATTCCAGAGATGGTCGAATGTACCTGCTGACACACCTATTCTTTATTACAATAGATCAAGTGGCATTCCTTTTATTGATATCTTACTGCAACAGTTGCAGAACCGTTACAGGTCAGTGAGTGCTTTGCTGAACCTAATGCCACCTTTAATGATCAAACTAGGGATGCCTCCCCCAGAGCAATTTGAATCATGGCATGACGACCTGCTAACTCCGAGGACATTAGATAACGAGGTATCCAGATGGTTAAATATATGGTCCAGGCAGTCTGACAGGGCCGATTTACCTGATACTTTGATGAAATCCTTAGCATCTCCAGACCAAGATACCTTTCCAAACATTATAATTATACTGGTATTAAGATGTATTATGTGATGAGACTAATAAAAAGCCATTTAAGGAGCTGGATGGATGACACAAGGTTTTTTGACTTAACGCTAATGAAATACATTACAGTAAACACATCGATTCCCCCCAAAATGCAGATAGGTTAATTAAAGAACAACCTAGGTGTTTGTTCAAAGCCAGCCTTTTCCCCTAACGGATGTAGGCTTACATGAGGTAATAAATATTTTAAATATCATTGTTTCGTTCTCATAAGTATGCACCTTGAAATAAATGGTAATAATAAAACTTGATCGTTATGGTCTAAGGAGTGTTTTCGTTTCTGTTACCATTCCGATTTACGTATAAAACCCGATTTTCTGATAACCTCCAATTTACGTATAAATCTACTGTTTTAGCATTTCTGAAACTTAACACACACACACACACATATATATATAAACACACTCGTTGAGAGAAAATGTGTTGATCAGGTGGAAAACTCCCGACCACAGACAATTATATCACCTATACACTGATCGATGTTCGATTCTATAACTTGGGAGATCTGTGTGACAGTGCACTAACGATACGTCCGCGACATGTGCGACAAAGAAATTAAATATAAGAGATAAGATTGAATAAAAAATGAAGAGACTATAAAAGTGAATAATTTATTTGGTACGATTACGATACCAATTACTCGAAGTTATAATCCATATTGTTTTTAATGAACTGTTACAACGGTTATCTTAATTGTTTATTAATCATGAGCTTCACCTGAGCTTATTTTATAATAAAGTTATCTGAAAGATGAATGCTAGAGGTTTGGTCTGGGACGCAACTTCGTTGGTTGCCATAGACGCTATTTTCCGCAGATACGCTCCTGCCTGCAGTTTCTCATTTTATGTCTTGTCACCGCGGCTTCTTGGCACAGTATGTGTGTGTGTGTGTTATGTTACATATAATATAAAGTGTTCGTGATGTTTATAAATCTTACGGAATTGTAACCAAATTACCACTACCTAAATAGAAAAGAAATATATATATATATATATATATATATATATATATATATATATATATATATTCTTACATATTTATCATAAATTATCTGTCGCAAATGTTTTATATACATCGGGATCTTTACGTCCCAAACGGTAGTCGAACACCCCTTCTTATAATACCGAAAGTCATAACTGTAACATGATATATAGGAGGCAGATAATGGGAGTGTATATATATATATATATATATATATATATATAGAGAGAGAGAGAGAGAGAGAGAGAGAGGGGGGGGTATACTACATCTTAAACACAATATAAGCCCACAGATATATGGCTTATAGAATAGAATAGAATGGCTTATTAAGCAGTGTAACTATGGTACGGGATGTTATATACAAGCGTTATATGTCGTATTAGATTTATTCTAGTACTTTTTTCATCACGTAATAAATAAAAAATAATATCATAAATATATTTGACAGACAAAATACGATCGAACAAGCAATATAATGATTAGTTAATTAATATCTAGTCAACATATTGCTCTAATGACTAAAACAAAATGACTAGAGTCTGATCATTGAAAATAATTAGTCATTTGCCAATATAGTATATGATTTGCATTAATGAATTAATATATTTTCGTACATAAAAAACCCAACTAAACCAACACACTTAATCTACAAATAACTATATAAAACTAAGATATAACTTATCTACAAATAACTATATAAATCGCACACACAGTCCCATGCATTACACAACTTTAGAAGTGACCCCCCCCCCTCCAATGTACAATAACGTTTACGTTCACCCTAGCTGAGTGTACTCTAGAGGTACTTGTACTTGATACCTTTTTTAATAGTTCGATATACAAGTCATCCGGATCTCTGACGCCAATAAGACGAGAACTTACTATCGTGTAATGAACTACTCTTGTCAACAAATATATAACAGGATGTTAATACGATCACATAAATCAATAAGTTACTAACAGTTATCAAACACAATAATGTAAATAACTAAGCAACTGCGTTATGTAAAATCCCTAAAAATACCAGCATTATACGTTGCTAAACCTTTATCAACCCATAATGGGTCAATAGCAAATCCAGGGATAATCCCTCCCCCCCAAAAAAAAAAATTAATTTGAAGGAACAATTAGTCACTTCGAGCTGCCTACCATCTTAAGAATATTCACCCTTGACATAACTACACTCGTTATAGTGGTCCATGCTTTGTTATATCAGGGGCGCCTCCGTGGTCTAGCGGTAGTGTGTTGGACCACAGATCACTACCACCCGTGTTCGAATCTCGGTGTGGGCATATCTGAAGGTTGTTTCGTCTTTGACTTCGCCTCATTACCTTTGGAGGTCGCTCGGCCCATTTAGCCTATCTTTGCACAAACGTGGCCGTAAACATCAATCAATCATCATCATCAATCATTATCTTTGTTACATCATGTATAGACTATTGACATATCTGATTATGACATCAGCCGCCTTCGCGCGAATTCAGAATGATGCAGCTCGGATAGTGAAAAAATGGTCAAACATTTATTTTTCAAAAACTGTATTGACAGTCTGAGAGAACGTATCGATTTCAAGATTTTACAAACACATTTAAAATTTGACGACGACCGTGAACCTTAATTACTATCCGTAAGAACTGGATGCCATTTGAAAGTCATCCCTAAAACTCGGACCATCCAGTCGAATACAATTGCACGTAACCGTATCTCGCCTGAAGTCGAGCTGTGATAGCGCAGTTAGTTAGAGCGTAGGACTCGTAGCCGAGTGGTCGCGGGTTCGAGGCTGTGTGAGCTGCAATGCTGTTATGCGGCGACTGGTTCACACATCCATAAAAAATGAGTACCTGACAGGACGCGATGGCTATGTGTTTGATTAACGGTTTGCGCCTCTAATGGCAGCATACGTTGTATACTCCCTTGGGAGTTGAGATAGGTGCTGGGTGGAACAGGTCCGAGTCAGGGATAATAATATTGTAAATAATATTGTAAAGCGCCTCAGAGCAGCTTCTAGCTGTTTAGGGCGCTATATAAATATCACAAATTATTATTATTATAAGTCATATAGCAATTTCTGTGTCCGGCCAAGCAGTCCCCTCTGTATAGAACAGGTTGTCGGTCTGAGATTGGTAGTACGTTGTCTCTTGTAAACATGATAAAACTGTTATAAACACTCACCTGTACAAGGTTGCTTACACTGTTAAATGATATTGATCGTTCACACTTATTACAGGGTTTTAGATATATTTTTATTGGGTTATGACCTACCAGCGCATTTGACTAACTTCTGCTAGTTATTAAATCTATATATTATTATTATTATTATTAGCAATTTGTTCTTACTCTATGTGCTCCTTGGCCTGTGCCTCCGCTAGCCTGGTGGCTGAATCCCAGCCAAGAGCCCCACTTAAAACAATCATACACCACACACATATACCAGAGTCTATTTAATTTAAAATAATAACATAGTTGATTAATTTTGTATTGTATTACTTCGGCCCGAGAATCACGACCGCATGTATTGATTATGTTTAGCCTATTAGATCTAGCTGCCTGCATTGTGTACCTCGATAAGCGGAAAGGAATATAGGAATATCAGCGGAATATATACAAATGAAGATCGGCTTAATCTAAGAATAAGACCTCTCGCTAGAGAGAGTCAGCATGGCTTGTGTATGAGATGAGGAAGAGTAGCCATTGTCTCTGGTGACAGAAAATCCAGGAGACGTACCAAGAACATAACTTTGACTTGATTACTACGTTGATTGATCCGACCGAGGACTTCGACACCATCAGTACGGATCCTCGATGGAAAATCATGACCAAGTTTGGATGCTATAGTTTGCCATGTTCGTGTTAAGGTAAAAAAGGCATCAAGTTGATAAACTGTACATTCCATGGTTCTTGACTGCAAGTTAGTGAACGAAGTTAGCTTAAAGCATTGACGATAATAACTTTGTAAGCCCAGAATGTCAGTATACACAGACTATCCAGAAAGTCCTCTATCTACGCCCTCCCCTACCCTGAGAAACCCCATTCTGAATCACGGACAACAATGAATCTATTCAGAGAGCACGCTTTCAAGGCACGTCACCATAAACGACATGGCGAGCTGCAGAAATATCGGGAGATTGCACAAACGGTCTATACCGGACAGTTTAGGATCCTGTGACAAGGCAAAATCGATGACGCACATATTTTGATAAGCATAAGTCTGTCACACACACGCGCGCGCATGTTCCTGCGAAAGAATGTTGTGTGTCTTCGAGAGCAACTGTTCTATGAAGAGTTAAGAGAAGGCTAGTGTTCTTTTGGAAATAGAACGCTGAGAAACACGATTTAGGGGACGACAGCGCCACCTAGCCGAAATCCGTTTGGATTTTAAGGATGTTATATTTGTATGCTAAAATATTAGTAGGTGTCATATTGAACCGTCTGGTAATAATATTCTTTTGCCGATCGCTATATTGCAGAGGATACAAACTGGTTCAGACATGAACAACTTATTTACAGTTTACTGTTATAACAATTGATTTGTAATGCGATTTATGTTTTGTTCTCCTCGCATTTTCTTTGAAACAATCGGAATCAACTTTATCTTGCACAAAGTTACTTCTGGCTTAAACTGATATGGCTGAATGTCAGTCATGGTGTAAATTTAGTGAGATTACTACGTTTTGTTCTGGAATTATGCTTGGCTAGCACTTGTTTACATGCCTTTAAATGGGTTATACAAACTTGCGGTTAAGTTTCAAGTGACGTCAGCATTCAGGAGCTTCCGCTTTATGTCTAGCTTCCAAAAGGCGGCGCGCACTGGCCATTAATAGTCGATTGATCAGCACTTTGAACTGCATTATTTAATGTGTGAGTGATCGTTATCACATTTTGACAGCATTTATGATATCTGTGAACATAGCTGTATTACCGTATTATTCCTGAAACTTTTATATTAAGTGGGACTATTCCTTTAACTGGCAATTTGAAAATTTCGGTCTGGAGTTTCAACATCAGCCCTGATTCCTGGCAAGGACTGACGTCATAATCTTCGACATATTGTAACACGTTTTGTCAAGGAGCTGAGACTGATGAGAGACGCCACATAGCAGACGCTCGAAGTAAGAAAGAGGCACACGTACAGCGCTTGATCTGCGAGTACCTTCAGCACTGCTGTACCAAATCGTAGTATGTCCAACATATGTAAGAGACCAATTTGAAACCGAACAGACATCGTAAGTCATCCCCGCATACGAACAAATCTGAAGCAAAACAAAATTGCGATCCAGGAGTGAGTGATCAGAGTGAGTGAGTGAGTGAATGAATGAGTGATTTATTTTGTCTGAGCCTCGGACATATGGCCAGGGAAACAATAACCTGCATACACAAGTATGAGTCAGATGCGAACCCAGAAACTACGCCACCGGAGAGCGCTTAATAGGGCATTAAAGCAAAAAGCATGTGTATATATATTTGTTTGTGGCTCAGTAAAATATATCTAATGTAACATAAAACGTGTGGACATTAAGGGAATATTATAAATAAGGTTAGGTTAATAAATGTGATCCAATGTCTTCATTTTACGGAGACATATTTTATTAAAGGGATGTCTTAGATTGGCGACAATCTAAGTTATGTTATATAATACTACATTGTAGCGGGGTGTAGCTATGTCTCGAGACATCAACGTGGCTCTCGCTATATATTAATTGGTTAGACGATCACTTCTAATCTTCTAAAATGTCCATTTTCGCTTGGCACTCAGAGAATGAAAATGTATTGGCCGTTTCGGAGAAGCCTCATAACCCTCAGCCATGGATAATAACGCTGTTAGCATGTACTAGTGTAGATTATTTTATATATGAGCGATGTCAGTGATGCGATCTATTTACAACAACAACATTGGTCCAAACATTGTCTCACAGTAATTCATAATTCGTCAGATGGCGCCTTGTGTTCTTTGTAGAGGTGGAATTCTCTGGGTGGCTAAATCCGGTTTCTTCTGTTGTGGTTAATGTTTATTTTCTCCATAAATTCTCTCTCTCTCTCTCTCTCTCTCTCTCTGTGTGTGTGTGTGTGTGTGTTCATGGCAAAAAGTATCATACCACTCAATTAATTGTTTTACGTTATTTGCATATTTATATCTAGTATACAAACTCAGCTATTGGAGTGTGACCACATCAAGCGCGTTTAAAACGCATACGATAAAAATTGCGCAAATACAATAGTCATATAAGTTTATCAATAATAATTATCAATATTTTTTGAACACATCTAGATATTTGATAGCATAATTAGAAGGAAAAAAACGTAGTCAATAACAGCAGCCGTGGTGAGTATGATGTGTTTAAATACATACATATATATATATATATATATATATATAGAGAGAGAGAGAGAGGGGGGGGGAGACAGAGAGAGAGAAGGAGAGAATCCACTGTGCAGTATTGCTACTTTATTTTTGGAGCTAAATCACTTCACTAATTCGTAATGTTCGTTAACACTTTGAGGGCCTATAAAAGGCCTCACTCAGGTTAGAGGAAAACTTCGACGCCAGACCAGTCGGTCGTCTATCGGTATCGTTCATACAGGTAGGATTTGTTTAGTTATTCGAATCCAGAATAAAGCTCAGACTAGAATCTGAGGTGTCGAAATTTTCTTAATAAAACAGGCTTCTTTTGGACCACGGAAAATTACTGTTGAATGTAAACTGTGGTGTCAAAATAGTTTATGATATGTATGTAGCAAGTCACCATTGAACCACACGCACGTGTTGTTTTTTGCGAGCTGTGGTGTCAAATGGGATGTTTTACGTGCTTCCGCTTTTTGCATGTAGCTGCTTTCCTGTGGGCGTGACATATTTGTCGTGTACAAAAAGCGAATTAACCGGGCCCCACAGGCTGATGAGTAGCCCAGACACATGTATAGCTCTACACACACACACACACACACACACACACACACACACACACACACATATATATATATATATATATATATATATGGAGGTGTAGAAATTTATATATATATATAGATTGATATATGTCTAGTTTTATTTATATTTATGGAAGTAAAGAGGTCTCAAATGATGTTTAGAGTTGTTGATGTTCTGTGCCAGTGCCCTTCTATATGTATCCTAAAACACACATTGTCCGTCCGTGCCAGACGTCAGACCTATTTCGATCCAAATTCCTTATTACACCAATGTAAGAAACTTATGTCATTATTACATGTTTAACTCTTTTACCTTTGCTATGTATAATGTAGAATCTGTATTGTTGTCCTCTTGTGTGGTTTG
Source organism: Paralvinella palmiformis (assembly GCA_025642065.1). NCBI lineage: Eukaryota > Metazoa > Annelida > Polychaeta > Terebellida > Alvinellidae > Paralvinella > Paralvinella palmiformis. The sequence continues at coordinate 507,875 of JAODUP010000112.1, read as the reverse complement.
GCGAAATGACCTATTAATTCATACTCCTGGAGTCGTTTGTTACTCCGGCAGGCATCTTCATGGGTATTAAGCTGCGGACAGAGTTTTTCCCCATATTATATGAGTAATTAGGTTACATTGATAGAGGAAAATTGTTAAATGTATAGCTATTATAATCCCGACGTGTCATTCGCAGTATCGGAGATCTGCCTGAAATCCGCTGTTCCCGACGATGAGTCCCAGAGAACAAGTGGATAGGAGCATTAATTTAGATCCCAACACACCTAACTGCATATACTTAGGGACGTCAAATTAGGCGTGAATGAACGTTCACTTAGTGATGAACGGAAACGTATGAGGATTAGCTGTTAGGTTCGAGTAAATCATAGTATTTACTCAGGTTTGAGATGATATTTCATTCTAGTCCAGTAATAATCCATTGTGTAGTATTGCTACTTTTATGGAGCTAAATCACTTCACTACTTCCATATGGAGATGGTGTACATTGTTTCACGTGGTCAACAAACTGTAATGTTAGTTAACACGCCGAGGGCCTATAAAAGGCCTAAATTTTCACTCAGGTTAGAGAAGAACTTGCCATGGCAGACCAGTCGGATGTTTATCAATTCGGTTGATATAGGTAGGATTTATTTAGTTATTCGAACCCAGAATAAAGCTGAGGTGTCGAAATTTTTATATACAGGTTTCTTTTGGACTCCAGAAAATTACTGTTGAATGAAAACTGTGGTGTCAAAGTAGTTATCTTATGTATGTCAGAGAAACATGTTTTCTGAAATTAAAACCACTATCAAATGTAACACCAAGATTACGTACAGTGTCTGGTGGTGTGATGCTATGACTAAGGATGTTCGTAGGGAAGAAATGAGTAAGTTTGCTGCGTTGTCTGGATGTACCTATAACGATGAAATCTGTTTTGTTGGTATTGAGCCTAAGTTTATTGTTTGTCATCCAGACAGAGATATCACTGAGGCAGTCACCAAGTTGTTTAAGGGAAATATCAGTGTCTGCTGTAGATAAAGATATGAATACTTGGGTGTCATCTGCATATAAATGATAATTTAATTTATGGTTGTGAATAAGTGAACTTAGTGGTGTGGTATACAGAGTAAATAGTAGTGGTCTAGAAGGCGATCTAGAAGAACAGAATAATCAATGGTGTCAAAAGCTGCAGATAAATCTAAAAGTGTTAGTGCTGTGAACTTTCCTGCGTCCATGTTTAGCGCTATGTCGTGATGAACTTTTTTTGTAGAGCGGGTTTCTGTAAAGTGAAATTGTTGGTAAGCAGACTGAAAAACATTAGAAGGGTGATTACAGTTTAGGTGAACATTCAAACGACAGTATAATAGTACATAAATATATAATCTATGTCTTTTTTTCCAAGACTTAGTTAGTTTAAGGACGTGGACTTTCTAGATCTCTCTGATAAAGGAATTTGTTTACAATTATTATTAGATACTAGACTCGATGTTTCCACAAAACGTATCATCGAGTCATACCAAAATAGATGTAACAATGACATTGAAAGAGTTAATCTGTTCAGTCTTTTTTATTGCCAACATGATCGAGTGCTCGAACAAATGTTTCAGAATAATCAAAATAAGTTTAGCTGTAAACCATATATGGAAAGTATAGTATCAAACAATTTTGAAAATTAACAGTTTTCATGTGATGGACACTAATTATGGATGTTGGATCCAAAATATAAACTAGATTTCACGACGATCTTGTTATGATTTAGTGGATATTAATGGCCAGCAATGATCGAGGTTGATGATGACTACTCGGAGTGTTCAGTATAACAGTGAAGTGCTAATGTTATAGCCACCAGTAGATGTCATACGGATAATATTACTGTACAGCGCCTTTGAATGGCTCCTGCTATTATAAATTATTATTATTTCAATATTTTGATAGTTAGAAGCTTAGCCAATCTTACCAACTATATACAATGGCAATGCATTCGCTTATCAGTAACCCCCCCCCCTCCAACTTGATGGGCATTATCTGGTTAACTGATAGACCTGAATGGCTAGCTGATTATTTTGGAGACTTCAACAGCCAATCTCAGCGTGTAGAACATATTATACAGCAACAATGAATGTGAGCTAGAATACCCTGGACAGCTTTGTGATTTATGTCGAATCACAAAAAAGAGGTTGTTGTTGTTGTTGAGTTATTTAGTCTAGGTGCTGCTCACACCTAAGGAAACTAATTCCATAAACACACATATAAGCCAGATTCGAACCTACAACCTAGTGGTTGTGCCCACACAAAAGTAAAGTAAATAAGTAGGTAAATACTTTGTTTATCACCTGATGTATGTGCCCGAAGCCGAGGGACATCTCACTAGGAAAAGGAGATGATTAGGCCAAAACCCTAACCGATGCATGTACTATCCGCCAGACACAGGCCATATTTGGTTTCGAGCCTACGACCCGTAAACTTACAGGTTAATGCGCTACTCAGTGACTCCCATTTTAAAAAATCGTCCAAACTTTTAGTGAGCAAGTATCCACAATGTTCACCCACCCTAGCCGACATTACTCCATTAATATCGTACGTATATAGATATACCAAACACAACTGACGTTTCTTGTAATGTTTTAGATATCAAGGCGTCGACATATACGTGTTTTTACGCCATAGGAATTTGGTAAAAAAAGTGCCTGCGTCGTCTATTTACACGATAGCAGGTGAAGTTTTCGAATTCCGGCCAGAAAGCACAATGTTTTACCATTGATCTAGTCCCAGCGAGAACATATATATATATATATATATATATAGTACCCATTGTGTGGCGCGGACGCGCGCGGGTAACTTTATACCGCGTATTAATCTGCACTCTTTGACGTGACAAAAAAATCACACCAAAAAAATAAAAACGTTGCCCAACACAAAGTAGTTTTGTTATATTTGAAAGTGTTTTTACGGCGATGAAATTAACATGTCAACTTTAAGATAGTGTTACCTATTTGTTCAATAAATGAATATAGCGGAGCTGTGATGATGGGTGCCTTATAATAATGATGACGACGATGATGAGGGTGATGATGATGATGATGATAATAATAATAATGCATAGTTAATAAAAAAAAACACCGTTACTAATAGGAGCCATTTCAAATCGTTGTACAGTGATAGCATTGAACTATAGGTAGTATAAATGTATTATATATGTAGTATAAATGTAGAATAAATGTATTATATATGTAGTATAAATGTAGTATAAATCAAGTATAGATTCCCATTTTCGTCCTTTAAACTATTTATTGTCTTTCCAAATACTTTGTTCATCGTGGAGTATCATTTATATCCAATCATTTAGATCTTGTCTATGTAATTATAGCATGTCACAGGTTATAGGGTGTTTCATTCTCAGATCCGAAACAACTATAATTGGTCATTAAAAGGTATGAGATATGGAACAATTTCTCGTAAAACGAATTCAGTACGAGTACAATTACCAAAACGACAAGTTGTTCTGACGATGGAAAATCGTAATTCATTTTGATTCTAAAGAGATAACACAAATTTTAACAAAGTGCACATCCATAATTTCTATAGACAGAAGCACACTAATTATGAAACCCACAAAAGACGAGAAAATTTACATCTCTCCTTCGCCATCACAGAGACACGTCTAACTTGTAGATAAGGATATTCATCAGATATCTCATTCAACCAACACACGCACACGCACATATATATATATATATATATATATATATATATATATGTATATCCTGGTTGGTTTAAATTTGTGCCGCCATATAACAGATCATATCCAGATAGTACAACTGACGCGATGTGTGTTTCATCAGAGGTTATTTTAATTCAATTATATATATTATTGTCATCGCTTCTATTTCATTGAATCTAATTTCACAATTTTATATATGATTAATTAGGCTATAATCTAAATTAAATATATCTAAAATAGCATGGTATGACCAGTTATTATTAAAGTGCGGTGTATATCAAAGTGTCTGTGACGTTGAAACATATAAAGTCAACATATCGTACACAATGTTGCTGTTTTACGGCCACTTTTGTGCACAAGGTAGGCTAAATGGGCCGAGCGACCTTCAAAGGTAATGAGGTGAAAGATGAAACACCCTTCTGACATAGCCCGGCCGGAGTTCGAACCCAGGTGCTATAGATCTGCGGCCAACCGCGCTACCACGGAGGCGCCCCAACATATCATACACCAATAATACCTATTTCATTATAATGTTTTTAGCTTTACAATTCACATCCCTTAGATGTATATACTGTCATTTTCTGACAATATAGACACATCTCAGACCCATATTATAAGTGTAAGCCTTATAACAAACACTACATTATATGTCATATGCTGATTCGTGATTGCTGCAGTTACCAGTTGTATTGTTGATTTATGTTTGTTTATTTATTTGAGTAATTCCTCTTCTTATTTTTGTTCGCTTGTTGAGTACATGTCGAGGCCATCAGTGGCTATGAACGATATTGTCCTCTGTAGATCACTTCTTGTGGCGTACAGGTTCTTCTGGGGAGTTGTTGTAGTTGTCCAGGTAGTCTCCCTCAGCTGGTTTAGGTTTACATAGTCTTGGGTGACATGTTTCGTCGTCTGTTCTGCTTACTTCCTCGTCCCCTGGCTCTGCGAGATGGTCGGGAAGGAGTTCCTATATATATATATATATATATATATACACACACACACACACACACACAATTTCTTTGGCTTGTTGCCAATTACTTGTCTCGCCTGCAAATTTAGATGAGTAACTTTTTTGATATTTGTATGAGGCCTTTGTTTATCTCTCGCGCTGATCAAATCGAGGGCACATTCAGTGAGATAATTAGGCTGAAGCCTTTCCGACAGGAGCGCACGTACGTACGTATGCATAGGAAAGTGATTGAAATGTTGGCACACACACACTCTCTCTGTGTATGTGTGCGTAAAAATACATAAATAACGGCTTTTAAAAATTATTTTATTTTTCAAATCGTTGTGTATACATAAATATAGTTAAAACATTAATCTCTGTAAAGTCAAATTAGTATTTAATGACGGACGTGACATCAATATTTGGCCGAGTTAATTCGAGTTACGCCAGTTGACCTGCCAAGGTCACATATCGGATTAAGCTAGTACACGTCTAAAAAATAATATACCGCGTGTATTAGGCACCAACAGACAAATATCGATACACACCTAAAATTATAATTCCTGTAAAGTGATGACAAAAAGATTAGACAACAAAGTAAATCAACGGCATTCTGAGTCAAAGGCTCGTTAGTGATGATTTAGCCTCAACAGTGCTGGGAATCCTCGCTGGAAGGTTTATACCCGCACCCGCACCCAAAGGCCATCTCACGAAAGACATATATATATATATATATATATATATATGATAAGTGGATAAAACATCTTCATAACATAATCTGAGCAATTAGCGTGACAGCGCACCGACTTCAAAGCACCTTTTATATATACTGTGTGTATTACGATTGGTAGTAGAAGAGTAGCAAATTTTTTTATAAAAGGGCTATACATAGGCAATGATTCAGGCACACAGGCTTTATACAAATGTGTATGTCAGTGTGTGTGTGTGTGTGTGTGAACTGTCCTCATTCACGACTGTTTTGGCTTTTCAGTGTATGCGGATTATAAGGAATGAATAAAACGATGTACAATTATGTTGAAATGTTCAAGACAGATATTCATGAAGAGGCCCTTGCGTCGTCAAGAGCAAACTGATGATTTACGATGATGACAATGATTATTATTATAGTCTAAGGGGTTTAGATGATGGAATGGATGGAGAGACAACATCCCTCCCCCCCCCCCAACTTTTCGAGCAATTGCAGAAAAAGCTACAAAATAAGGCCGATAGTATCAGTACAGCGATGGGAAGCTAATATATGGAAATAAGAAAAGTAGCAATACAATCAAGACCAGCATTTATAATGTAGAAGTTCGGTTACAGGACTCGATAAGTACTTATCTAGAGGCTTTAAGTTCAGATTAATTTTTCGTTGGGAATAACAGAATTCGGCAAACTTGTCCAATTTGACATCCCTCAGCTTGCTTGGCTAGAAAATGATACTTTATAGAAGTAAATGACAGTTTGTGATGAGGATTGGTCTAATTCAAGCAGCTGTGTCCTGAATACTTCACAAGTTTTGCAATCATTCATGACGTCATCCAACAGAACAGTATCCAAACTATTTACAGGTTAGCATTAAAACAACATCGTGCCATTGTACAGTTAGCAGTTCTGTACTGAAACGCTGAAATCAACTACTATTGGAAAACGGATGAGTACTGTACAAGATGGCATTATAATAAGAACAAAAAACAACTCCAATACAATATGAATGATGGTAAAAAGTATGTTCCATAACAATAAAAGACGAGGTTAGATGAGATTACAGCTTATCGTTTATATGAGAAAAATTACAGACACACAGAGATCATGATTATATTCCATTAGAAGATGATCACAATGATGACACTATTATTTTTTAATTATACAGTTATATAAAGTACTGAACATAGTTAATTATTTTAAAGCATGAAGCTCAGCACAGTAACTATTGTCATGGTTTAAGAGGGTCAGTGACCTTTATAACCCTAAAATGACCTAAAATGGCTGTCTATAATTCAGGGTCAGCCAAAGCCATTTTGATAATCTGTATTGAGACAGATCTTACTATACTTAAGGGCATGGGCAATAGGCTGCACAGTTTTGTGTTAATTACAAACATTTACACAAAATGTTAGAACATTATTCTTCTGTATTTTGCAAATTGAGATACTCGTTCATGATTTGAATCTAGTAGTTCAATGTATCCATTCAAATTTGCTTGAATAAACATGATAATTTGGATAATTTGGATGCGTCATTGTCCTCAGAGACCCAATGTTATTGAATTAGTGAAGAATTAGCCTAAAAGGACCACACACAAAATGGCCGCATTCGTTGTCTAAGCAGCTACTCTGCAAATTACAAAGAGGTAAAGTCAGAAGGAGTACCCTGCAATAAACTGCAGAACATAAAATGATAAAACTTAGTACAATAACCTATATGAACTGAAGTAATTAATTTAAAAACACACTTTCAATAAGTGATATAAAATTATGTATTACACTGTAAAAATGCAATCATATATTTTATATGGGGATGAGCAATGAAATGATTAATTAATGTATCTGTATTACGTCTAATCAATCAGAAGACGTATTTATATTTATACACATTATACATACAGCTTATAATAAGTCGATGGCTATACAGTAAATTAATGAAATGCTGAACATATGATTAATCATTTATGCAACACAATATTTCAGGGTGATAACGTATACATCGTCTACTTTGTGGTCCCTGTCAAAGTATATTTACCTATTTTGATAATTTCATTACAGCATAATATCACCAAAATGGATCATGTTTCAGTCACACCTGAAAGTGCTCCAGAAATATAACCAGATCCAGTCATAAAAGAGGATCAGAAACACGCGATACAACTCAACAACGTATTAACGGGCGTACAGTATTCGGCACGTTTAGGTACTAGTTTTATCCAGTAATGTCAGAGTGTTCCAGCCATGGTCTCTTGCTATCCTCATACTAGATGACGACTGTATTCTACCACCTTGCGCCGACGCCACCACCCTGGCAGGACGGGGCGGATAAGTTCCGTAATTTGCAATTGCGGTCATGGGTATGTTCTTTTTGAACACTCCCTGGTGTAGGGTGGTACCGGCAGGGCCCTGCTTCTTCACGGAAGTGTGCTTCATCTCGTATCTCTTGGAATGTGAGTTCTTCTTGACGGGTTTTTTGACGGGCACCAGTCGTACTATTTGTCCCGAGGGTAGTTTGCGATACTGTCCAGGGGGCAGATTGCCGGGCATTATCGGTTGTGTGGGTATGACGTGTACTGGCTGATGTTGTCCGTCAGGTGCTGTTGCTGACAGTGGCACCTGGTGTGGCATGGCACCATCTGCAGGCAGTCTGCCCGGAGGAGATGGCCGCGCCGCACCAGGTGAGTAAGCACGCACTTCGCCACCTCTAGATGTCAACACAGCAGGCTGGGACCCATTACCACTCGGGGACTGACTCTGGGATGGCAGTTTCTTACCAGCACGAGAAGCTGAATCTAAAGATCGGAATAAATAAATAGTCATAAGCTACTAAGCAATTACTGGTAGACAACAAAAGCAATAAAATAAAAAAATATAAGTGAATGATTTATTAAGCTTCAGAGTTGATCATATCTAGAATACATGACTCTGGGGTAACTCTACAGAGAAACATCCGATGAACACAGTTAGTTCAGTTCAATTCAGTGAGAAATATAAATCGGATTTATAATAACATACAGCACATGATATATAATAACATACAGCACATGATATATAATAACATACAGCACATGACATATTATAACATATGGCACATGACATATTATAACATACAGCACATGACATATTATAACATATGGCACATGACATATTATAACATACAGCACATGACATATAATAACATATAGTGATATATTATAGCTCTACTGTTATTTATGATCATCAATTTTCATGGTCAGCTAAGTTGAAACCAATTTCCAGGTACAGTCATGGCCCGCTCTACATCATTAACTGGTTCCAAGAGCTGTGAGGCAACCTGATTTTTGACATAAAATGGAGGTAATGCCTAAAAACTGCCTTTTGATGTAAATATTTTATTGTATATATATTTTTAGCATTTTAATGTGTTGTTATTGTATTGTAAATTGTTTCTTAGTATCTTCTATCTTTTATTGTTCATTAATTATTTCATACATCATTTTATTACGGCTGTTGGTGACATAGCTGAGTGTCACAACATCGGATGTAATGATATTCGATTAACTGAAATTTACCCTAGAAGAGTGGCATTCAGGCCAATTTGACGTAGGCTGAAATGATGTAACATGGAGTATTACTGTATTAACTTTTGCCCTATTAGTAAACTGAGTAATTATGTCTTTTACTGTTAATCCACTCAGATTTATTTAAAATTTCAGCTCAACAACCCCTTCATGAATTTTGAGTTCAAACGCTGCCAGCACAGTGACAGTTGTTATCGTATTGCCATAAGACGTTTAGATTATTTTTATTTGCAGGGATGAATATTCACTTTGTTCTGGTGACTCCCCAAAAAATGAATATTAACATCAGACAAAAGTTAATAATAATAATAACAATAATAATAAAAAACCTAGTATCATGGTTCACCATGCATCTATAAAACCATAAAAGTCTTAAAATCCCAACTTAAAGTATGAAACTGAACTGTACTCAGGTATCTACATGACCTTACTGGTAGCATGGTTGGCCACTGACCTCTAACACCTTGGTTTAAGTAATGGTGGGCTATTCTAAAAGGTTACACTTTGCCTCATTATCGTTGGAGGTTTCACAGTCTATTTAGCCTATCATTGTGCACAAAAGTGACCATAAAAAAGCAACATTTACATTTACCAAACATTACTCCTCTGATGATTATACCCGACAGGTTAGAATTCAGTGGCTGACTGTAATATTTTAGAGGAAATAACGCTCAAATTGTAGTAAATGCACAACGCTTTCCATATAAGTAATTCATTATGTATACAATGGAATGGCCTTAGTTAAACTTGTCATGCAGTTCACTAAAGATCTATAGTGTGCCTTGAACATTGGCTCCATGGCACTTGCTTGCAGTAACCATTGGAACAACAACAACAACAACAATGAAATTTGGTTCAAAGTATGATCTTTATGTCTCGGGTTCATGGCATGACCTTGATTCCTCAGGTAAGGCGCAGACTCCAGAGACATTAGAGTATATCTATGATGAAATTCAAGGCAATTTCCCATCCAGAATTGGTACGACTCGATGGACAGCCATTCTCGCCTCCAGATAAACACCGGACATTAAACAATGACTAAATTAAGTGTGTCACTTGGCAACCAAATGTATCAAGCTGACATCTTGTGGTAATGTTTTAGGCCTGGTCTGATGATGAAATAAAATGAAATTAAATTACCATCACAACACATCCGGGTAGCCTTGCTTTGCACCTGACAATTAAACAAATCAATGTTTTCATACTAAATTATTATAATTTAAATTTATTTAGGGATCTCGTACATTCAAAATGATCTTTTTTATGTTTACGTAAATTGAAGTTCACTTCATTTCAGTACTATGATCAACTAATGAGCACTGAGTCAAGCCTGGATCATGTTATGTTACAGTCCGCTGTTCTGCCAAACTGGCACATAGTGTCTAGATATTGTAATATTTATTATATGGTCACTATCACACACACACACACACACACACACACACACACACACACACACACACACACACACACATACACTGACTTACTAAGATTAACAGACACTTCAGCATTGTAAGCTAGTGGACTGTGTCATAGTGTCACAGTCTTGGCATTGTAGTTTCACAGTGCCACAGTATTTAGATGTTGTACAGAATAGTAAACATAATAATATCTGAATAATGTGTCACAGTCATAGTATCACAGTCTCACAATATTAAGATATTTTGCCTCTCAATCACACACAGAGACACACACACACACACACACTAACTTACTAAGATTAACAGACACTTCAGCATTGTAAGCTAGTGGACTACGTCTGGTTGGTAAGATCACAGTGGAACCCTGACTGACTTGTGACACAGAACTTGGCACTCGTGCTGGAAATAGTGAAATTAAAGTAGCACAAATCAGAACACGTATGAAATGAATTATTATGATGCATATACATCTGCCAGCTGTGAACAAATATGATGCATATATATATATATATATATATATATATATATATCTGCCAGCTGTGAACAAATTCTGATAACTGATTATGGCACTTTAATGAACACAATATCAAACATTTCACAATCTAAACATTCTCCAACACCATGTCCACAAACTAAGCCATGACCTACCCCACTGAAACAACCATCACCAATGGTTATGTGTCAACTTACCAACTTTAGCTGATGGCTGGTTTCCATTCGGCGCTTGTAGAGTGTCTGATGCTCCAGTGTATGCTATGTTAGTGTACTGTTGTGGGTAATCCTTACCATTCACAGCTTGTTGTTTCCTGTAAATGGACGTAATATTTTTGTTTCTAATGTATTAAATAGCACAATGATTTCTGTACAAAACTGCAGCATTAGTATATTAATTTGGCTACTTAATAAGTATCGAATGCACTACTTCACAGGTGATTAATTAATTTAACCAGTTTATGTTAATTTCATAATTATGATGGTTTTGCATTTCTTTACTATACAAAATTAATTGCCTTCTATAACAGTAACCAATGTGTAAATGAGGAAGTTGGATAAATATAAATTTATGTTAAATTATAAGAAAATTCATAAATATGCAAGGACACTATGCATCTCTCTCACTCTCTCTCTCTCTCTCTCTCTTTATATATATATATATATATATATATATATATATTGTCTTATATATGCCAATGTAGACTCTATAACTGTAGTATTTCTCACACAATATTGACATATATCCCACAGCAAACAAAACACATTGATAAACAAATAAACAACTGAAGGCAACACATACAGGTCAGCACAAGTATCAATAGTAAACAAAACATATTTATACATAATGTTTTGTATAGTGTGCTGTATTATGGTTATACGAGCCAGATATTATGGTATACAAGATTACCAATAAACCAAGACATTAAAATATATACAGCAGAGGATTACTGCTATATATTATGCATATACATTTAAGGTAATGTTAATGAATAAATGTATATAGTGCAGCTCGCATACTGCTATAATGCAGTGGCCTGGCCCATGTTATGTAGTAAATATATTGGCAATTAGCTGTAAATGCTGTAATAGTCAGTAGATTAAGCTGATCGAGTGAGCAGCATTGATAGACTCATTGGCAGCTCATTTCAGTTGCCAATTGTGACGCTCGGGAGAATGTACAGTGTAGGGCAACGGAAAAAACCCTGTTAACTTGAGCCTGGACAAGGTTAGTAAGGATTGAGAAAGCATAATATATGTGGTTTATCATTGCATATAATATTCACTTTTACGCTGTATTAACTATGATATATAATTGTGATCCTTGTTCTAGCACTTATGATAATAAATACATTTTATGAAGTGGTCTGAAAATGTATTGACTGATTTTTGTTATGATCTATCATAATAATAAATGTTGTTCTTTTGGGAAAAGTGAAAGTAATGGCAGACAACATCGCATCGCATGATACAAAAACCGGTCTCTTAATGCCATAAGAATAAGTCTGTACTTGTGTCTGACAGCGAGAGATAGAGAAAGAGATCAAGAAAGAATAAGAAATAACTGCTACCTAATACGCTGCTATCAATTAGAAGGTGGTGGTAGTATGCAGGAATAGACGATTTAAAAATAATATAATAATGGCAACATATCATACAGAAATTAAAAACTGAAACTGGGTCTGTTTTGGTAACTATGTTTTCAGTCACAGGTGATACTGTTAAATATTAAAACAAAATAAAAATATCCAAAATATAAAGTTTCCCGTAAAATATTCATTCTGCTGAATGGTTGTTTTGTTGATTTGACCACGCCAACATATACTTCTAATATTGTACACAAATTTTAATGAGCTGTTTACAAACTACTATTATTAATTGTTCTGGCCATGAATATAAATTTGCTCAAATTGAAAAAAGAATAGAGTCTACTACTTCTGAGAGTATGGACAACGTTCAAATATTAAACAATAATTCTGCGATACAGATAAATGAGAATGATGCACGTTTTCGGATAGGAACATTAACAGTGCCACGTCGCTAAATCTGATAAATCATGGATATGACGTGCTATTAGCAAACTGATTAAAATGTTTAGAAAATCATAGCCCTCAAATACAGATTAATATCGAACTATATAAGAATGAAAACAATCAGACTTGAAAAATAAATATTTAAAAAAATCAAACATATATTTAGCATAACCTAAACACATAATTCTACTTGTATATGTACTGAATAGCTCCTTCCCTGTTAGACCGCTATTTATGTTGTACATATACAAAGATATATTTATATACATATATGTGTGTGTGTGGGGGGGTGTATATATACTAAAGTAAATTAAATACGCATGCATATGTTGAAACCTGGTTATGACTCCGCGAGGGTAAAACATGCCATAAGTGTAGACATCACCAGAGGCCATCCTCGCTGGTGTCAGATGGTGACGGCTGTGATAAAAAGGCAATATTCTGTCATTCTGAGCTATGGCAACTATTAAATAATAAGTTTATCATTTTTCTTATGACCTGATGCTAACGATTGTCACTGGACTGCGATACTATAGCACATCGCTCACTGCTACATAATATAAATAACCATAGCAGAGTTACTTATACAAATGATGAATGAATTAAAATGTGATGTTTTAATGTTTTGTACTGTACACCAAGATATAATTTACACATTAAGCTATCGAGCCAAAACGCTAATCTGCCACCTATTTTCCACTTAAATAGATGCTGTATAAAGGATTGATTAAAACGTGACGTAAACACAAATCTACCCGATCTACATCTAGTGTTTGGCAAACAAAAAATACCACAAACTCATTTTAACGTGGCTCCTTTGCATAGAAACCATTTTATTTAAAGAGAACCAGCCGGTGCTGAGTAAGCACGGTGCCACTTACTTTGTTTTCTCCAGGTTCAACGTCCTTCTACGCTGACACGTATTTCTGACAGCCACTCCGGCCACAATCATGGCTGTCAGGAGAAGGACGCCTCCTATGACAGCAATGACGATGATGATGACAGTTGCTCTGTCAATGCCGGACGATGGTGGGTTGGGTCCACCTGGGGGCGTGCTTGTTGCCAATGATGGCTCGTGACCTGTAATATAGTTCAAGCAAAATCATAAACCTGTGGCTGAGTGACTTGAGTACGGTATGCATTGCTCATGGGAAAGTGGCATGGGAGGTTGGTTCAATTTCCCAACCCTGTTTTTCACCGAACAATGAAGTTCTAATTTGAACCATGTAATAGTAGAACTTCTAATCCAGTGCTACGGTATTGTAGCACGAGGATTCTTTCATCCAACCAGCTAGAGCACTCCTGTGGTGCACCAGTTAGAACATTAAACTGAAAACGTCCAATATGGTCCTTGCCTATGTTTATGGGATCTTTTCATAGGCTAAACACCACTCACTCACTCACTCACTCACTCACTCACTCACTCACTCACTCACTCACTCACTCACTCACTCACTCACTCACTCACTCACTCACTCACTCACTCACTCACTCACTCACTCACTCACTCACTCACTCACTCACTCACTCACTCACTCACTCACTCACTCACTCACTCACTCAATAATCCACTCAGATAACTGGCAAAAGTTTCCTTCTTGAATATGCAATCAAGTAAACACTCTATATTAATATTGATTTATCCCGTTGGGAAACATTAACTTCCAGACCATCTGTATTTTTCTCATAGAAGTATCCAATCACATTAAAAACTTCTATTCCAACCAATATCATCATCATCATCATCATCATTATTATCATCATTATCATATTTAAAGAATTTTACAAAAAGTACCAAAGATGCTGAAGTCTATTTGAAGAACTTCACATGGGTTAGAACAGAAGATATACTTGAATAGTTTTGGCCCATGCTGATGTTATTCAACCCAATACAACAACAATGTTGACTAAAACGGTATGTCCAAATTTCCAAATATTTTCCACAGTATTCATAGCCATCCAAAACATGTTATATCCATACTGACTGTGCACTCAATTGAAAAAAAACTGTCAGTTATGACATTTTTATTACACCGTGTGACATTGTGAACTTCCAGTGGAATACACCCATTTTTAAGCCACCTATTATAAATTAATAACTAACAATATTATTTCGCCCACTATCTGCCCAGACATGGAATTATGGCTGTGTCAGGTTGCTCCTATAGTATGCTAACCACATGAGTGAGTACTTTATTTACAATTCCCCAGGGAAACACAGGTATCACTGGGATTCAAACCCAGATTGCTATTGGGACACCCAGACACTAAGCAAGTGAAAGACCAACAGACCGGTTCGAACTAAGAATCTTTCAGTTTTAATCCACCATTTTACTATTTTGCAGCTCAGCCATTACAGCCCACAATAACGTCTTTTTTGAGTGTTTCGAACTAACTATTTTCTTTGTTGAAGTCAAACATAGGGAAGGCATTTTTTTTAATGAATTAAACATAAAATGATCCAGCAATTATTGGTATATTTGTAAATTTTTCTCTACATTAAAATCTAGCCATCGAATCAAATCTAAGCCTGAGCATTATTACTTATCACCAATACTTCAGGCACTATTCTTAACCTATGTAGAATGGTTTAGAGCATTTAACAAACAGGATAATACATAAACGTTACAGAACAGATCTTACACTCGTATGGATTAAGAGTTAAAAAAATTCAATAAATTTCATTTAAATCTAATTTGATAGGAAATTTCAGGTACATTATTGTTGTAATGAAATGATCTTCAGATAATCGGCTTATCATAGGTCCGAAAAACATTTTGTGTGGAATCAGTATTCCTCTGTGTTGTTTACTTTTAAAAACCAGATTTTCGTGCTACCTGTTCTGAACCTGAATTTTAGGAATGACTTGGCTATTTTCCACTGCTTTGGTTTACTTTCATTCATTTTGTTGCTTGGTGATGATGCTTCCTTCAGGTTAAAGTAATGCATAGCAAATCTGTAGGATGTGCATTTAAATCTGGCTGATATCTGTATATGTGGGATTTACTTCCCTAGGCAGACACACTTCAGCCTTCTGTTCCAGGTGTGATGAACATTTAAGCTAAACAACTAACCTCTTTGGAAAGGAAAACTCCATGTACATCAGTCATTATTATTATTATTATTATTATTATTATAATACCAAACTTATAAAGTGCTCTTTTCATACTTAAAGCCTGTTCAAAACCACTGTACATAAGAAATATATAATATATATATATATATATATATAACAAATATAATATGATTATTTCATATAATAATAAAGCTAAATTGGGATAGTTATATATATATATATATATATATATATATATATATATATATGACTAAGAAAAGAAAAACCATCTAAAACTTGACAATGCCTGATCCCATTTTTGATGTTGGCTGTACCACTAATTTCTAGCATTTGTTTTGTACAAATAAATCCAGGATACATATCTGGGGTAGCTATATATTATGTTTTGGCATAGGATAACAGTGCTGTCTTCACACGAACTTACATTGTCTAATAGTGAAGGTGCCAGAATTGGATGTCAAACCATCAGGACAACTCTTACAAGACAGCTGTGCTTCCCTATCTTGATAGTTTCCAGTTGCACACAACTCACATTCTGCATTTGCTATATTGAGGTAGGTACCAGATGGGCATTGTTCTGAAGACAAAAAAAAAAAAAAGTAAGTGTGATATCATTAGTTAAAACTATTAGCATTTATACATTCATAAAAATGTATATCAGGTACTTCAATATATATATATATATATATATATATATATATATATAACACACACACACACACACACACATATATATATATATCAATAAAGCTAAACATTTATAAACTAATACATAATTAGTGTGTATAGGTGAATCATCAGTCAGTACTTTATAACCAACTGATTAGGTGTGTGTGTGTGTGTGTGTGTGTGTGTATGTGTGAAAGACAGAATATATGTGCAAACATTTATATAAAATTTTATTTAAAAGTAGAAACTGTAGCCAAGGTCTTTTTTAGGCCTAAATATCACGATTTATGGTAGTACCGTCCATTAAGCCAACCTAAAAATTTGAACTTTTCACTGCAGTATTTCCAGGTGACGTTTTGAATGCAGGAAATAGTTTAGTTTTTCATTATTCATAGCAATGAGTTTTGTATACTGTCAATAGATCAAGGCAAATTGTAACAATCGTTTACACAAATTGTTAGCGTATACGTAGGACCTCAAACTTAAATTAATGGCATGATTAACATTCAATGAACCACCTATGAAGTCAATGATGATTATTGTCAATTACTACTGAGCCTTTGATGGTACGTTTTGGTCACTAATGCAGCAATAACCAAGACAATGTAAATTATCGGTATATGTGGTCAGTTAGTAGCTAACTCTCTGTTGAAAATAAATAAATTAATCAGTATTTATACCGTTATTAGTATAAATATGCCCAGACAAAACATGTATATGGGGGCACCCTAATGTCTATACTGCCAAACGAATGAGATACGATGCTCTTGTGTATGGGATGTCTTGTTACCGATGCTGCCTTCGAATTGAAAGTCGTGAAATGGGCTACTGAGTCCAAAAACATTTATCCATAATTACAAAAATCAGATAATTCTACATATAAATACTGATTTTCATTATAAAGCCATATATAATTATCATCAACTTGTTTCACTTCTATTTTCACTCCATGACTGCATGAGTTTAAATCAAAATGACGATTGATGTCCGTTTGCAAATAGATCTAGAGTCTGGACGGCTGCTAACACTGAAATTTGTTCTCCCGATGACTGGATTTCTTGATGCTGAAATAGCACTGGCCATTAAGCGGACCCCGCCAAAATAAGGGTCAAAATGTTGACACAAAGTCTCGGCTTAATGGCTGGGACCTACGGTAAACATATAAACATCTAAATAAACATGCTGATTAAAATAATAATATAAAGCAGACATACCACATTGATATCCTTTATTAGCCCATCCTGTAGGACAGTTCAGACCGGCTTGTATTAATTTCGCCTCGGAGAGTTCATATTTGGTATCATCTACACCGATGAATGGATCTGTCAGGAACAGCTCCTCCAATACCATCTTCCTATCCTCTATTAGTTTACTCATTTCTGACGTCATGTTGTCACTGAGGAATGGATTAAACAAGGAGGGTAGTAGAGTTTGTCCAAGAGAAAAGTCAAGTACAATAATAATTAACAAGAAATTCTCAACTGAACAGCAATATTGTTTTTTTGTACAGCAATATTGTTCTTTTGTACAGCAATATTGTTCTTTTGTACACCGGTGAAGAAATTCCTTATAGAGAATTTAAAACAAAAACAAATGAATAATGATTTAAGCAAATAGGTGAGCAAATGATATGTTTAGTTTCAGAACTGGTCACACTTAGGTACACATGGATGAGGGTTGACTGTCTAGGATAACGTCCAATAAATGTAGGTAACTATAGATTCTATCAAGATCCTAACCAGCAGGTTTACAGTGGAGTGTTCTAATGACTGTGCTATTGAAGCAATGATGTGTGTATAATATGAGAGGTGAGGGAGAACTGGATGGATGGATGGAGAGAAACTGATAGATAGGTGGATGTATGGATGGATAGAGAGAGAAAATGGATGGATAAAAAGAGAGAGATAGACAGAGAGAGAGAGAAGAGAGAGGGGGTGGAATAGAGAGATAGACAGACAGAGAGAGATATATAGACAGAGAGAAAGATAGACAGAGAGAGAGATATATAGACAGAGAGAAAGAGATAGACAGAGAGAGAGAGTGTGTCTGTATGTATATATATGTGTTGTGTGTGTGTGTGTGTGTGTGTGTGTGTGTGTGTGTGTGTGTGTGTGTGTGTGTGTGTCCCACAGATGCAACCAGAAAGTAATGAAGACACAAAAATAAAAACAACAAAGAGTAGGCCGGTAGTAGCACATTTCAGTAGGACAATCATTTGGAGTAATGTAACAGAAAAATAATTGGAATAAACAAAACAAATACCTCTGAACAAAGACTGGTATGTCTACTATCACCTGATCAGCAGTGGCACGTTTTTGTCTAATAGCTAACTTCCTGTCACATGATAACTGATAGTTGAAACGATTACACGTATATCGTTCAATACTGTTGCCATCCTCGTTGTCACACAATTTGTTCTCGCGCAAACGTCTTTCAATCTGACGTAGGAAAACCGTTTTAAACCTGTCCATGTCACTCGGACAGGAGCCCACAAATGCTAGCTTGATGGAAATCTTAATCATAATTCTCTCCTTTTCTGTATAGTGGTAATAATAAAAGAAGATACACGATATAACAATACAATAATATTAAATATCACAATATTAGGCAGAAATGAAGGCTACATTCCAATACACTAACAGGGTGTCTAAGATTAGCACTTGTGGAGGAATATAATGAGGGGAATTATCTACAACCAATTGAAAAGTGGTCATGTTTGTTTTGGAAAATGGCCATCCAATCAGCTGGCTAGCAAATACAGTATAAAATACTGTATAGTTTCCAAGCGAAACTGATAATTTCCCACATGAATTAGCTATTTAGAAGATTTGCTGCAGAGCCTGGCAAAACCCACACGATGATGTTAATGTCCATCAGAAGAACAAAAGTTGACATATCATCGATGACAGATGTGAATAGACATCAAAGGGATCGAATGACATCCAGAGTGTGCTAATAATTCCACATTTGTCTATGTCTACTACGTTACTGAAGTGAATGAGCTAGTAATGGAGCGAGTGAATGTTTTGGTTAGCCTCATCAGTACTCAAATCTGGGATAAGTGGCCGAGGAGCAACTCCCACAAAAAGATGAAATGATCGCGAAAAAAGAACATCTTACGGATACAGGTAGTTCTGGGATTTCAACATTGACTGGTTGATCTGGAGTGCAGTTTACTGCCAACTGTGCCAAAACAAGTCCCAGTACTGAAGGGTTGTTTATATTAGATGGTGTAAGTTTAAATCAGACATTATATAGCAATTTAAGATGATGACTCTATGAAAAATGAAAAAAAAAGAGATAATAATTTTGTGGCAAACAAATAAATTATCATTACATTCCTTTGTTATAATAAATATGCATTACGTAAAATCAAATTAGTATTGTCATTCGGTCATTCAATTGTATTAAAATCATTTATGATAGAAAAACTCACTGATGCAAGCCAGATTGGCGAGTCCTGCCTTAAAGGCTGGGGCCCATCCAGTAGTGAGACATTGGTGGGTTGTATTATATTGTGCTGCCAACTGGTAGCCAGTATTACACTGACAATGGCATGTGTATATGTAGTTCACTCTGTCACACCTCATGTAGCCGTTAACTAACTGTGGAACATCAGAACAAGTGAAACCTGAAGAAAAAATATCAGGAAAGTTTACTAAACTTGTAATATAAATATATAGGATAAATAAATAGGATTTCTACACGTTAAAGCTAACTGTGTGTGTGTGTGTATGTGTGTAATTCAACATATATTTTCAGACTTACATATGTGCTAATACATACAATGATACATACATACATACATACATACATATATTAAATTTCATACACAAAACATCTGAAATGGAATTATCATAGATGAATTTTACCTTAACACTAATCACAATTATAACATTAGCATTAGCTTTACCCTAACACTATCATTACACTAACACAATCATTACTTATTTGGTATCATTATCTTTTTACCCTAAAATAACCACTGCCCTAACACTATCATTACCCTAATATTATCATTATCCTAACAAACACTATCTTTAACTTACCACTTACATTACCATAACACTATCATTACTCTGACACTGACTTTAGCTTAACACTAACATTACACTAACTTTAGCTTAATACTTACATTATCATAACACTATAGTTACTATCATAACATCATTAACTATCAAACAGTTTTTATAGTATATTACCCAAAATTATCATTACTCAGTTACAGTCCATAATGACTGATCCGAAGGTTGACCTAAATACATGTATTATTATTATTATTATTATTATTAATACATATTTCATAATACACACCTTGTGCATCAATGTTGACTTTAAAAGTACACGTAGCATTCACTCCCCTTGTATCTATGGCTATGTAGATAACCTGTGTAGATCCAACAGCGAATTTAGATCCTGGCTTATAGTTACTTGATAGCCGTACCGGCCCACCATAATAATCCTGCACTATCGGATCTCTCCACCACACAAAGCGATCGGATCCAGAGGACGCTGTCAAGAAGTGGTCTACCGGACAGTGAACGAATCTAGGTGGGAATGCTGTTGGATGTAGAAGATAACGTTAGCATAAAAAAGAGGAGGCTTCAATCTGCGGAACAAAAGTAATACAGTTCCGAGATAGAACTATTTTGCTTTACAATCAGAAGTTTTATCGACTAACACGATTGAGATTTGACTCACGTCAGAATCCCATTATACGTAGCATTTATGTAGAACGAATAGACAAATTAAGAACTGAACTGGATTTGTATTTCAATTTCCATTTACATGTGCATGGATACAGTAGATATAACGCAATAATGCAAAATAATATCATCAATGGAGATTAAAGGGCCAGTGTAGCCAAAGCTGTCTTCCCACTGAGCCCCAACATATGATATGTACAGCTTTTTTATATGTATTTAAACAAAGAACAGTGAAAGAGGCTGAATGAAATAGTCCCGGGCATACCAAAGGAAGACCGTTAGGGTGATGGGACAATAACGTTTTTTTTGTTCCAGTGATGTTTAATGTTCTCAGTTGATATAATCAGATAGATCCATCATTTGTCAAGAAGACTTGATTCATGATATTTAGGGCTGAACATTATGCAATATCCCAATATTAAGAAGACAACGGATATCAAGAAATTAATAGTGAAAAAAATGGACACAGTGACGTTAGAACTTTTAACGTTTTCTTTTTTTCCAGCTCAGAAGAAGAAACACCAGAAAGTCCGGAAGAAAGCACACATCCACAACCAGGCAACACAAATTATAAATAGTTCAACTGTACAGTAGCCCATTTTCATAAAATAAATATACACAGTACATAAATTCACAAATACATACATGCATTTATTTGTATATATATATATATATATATATATATATATATAGAGTGTGTGTGTGTGTATGTGTGTGTCTCTCTGTCTGTCTGTCTCTGTGTGGTGTTTGTGTGTGTGTGTGTGTGTACGTCAACACACAGAGGTGCTGCATACATCCTTATTCCATTGGCAAGGTAGCAAAAAAGAAACAAAAGTTTCTGATCAGCATTTAAAATATACAACTTCTGATATAAATAATGTTAGCTTGTAAAATAATAACTATTAAAATTATATTTAATATGATATTTTCATTTTACATTGTTCTATAACATAATGTCTTCAAATCGCTAAAAACATCTGCTAAATTTCAATTACTTACAGGGATATCTAGATGTTTGAAGAGTGCTAAAAGTTGATGACTCTGCTTCATTTGTAATCCAGACAGGACCAGTATCCAGATCTGGCATTGGAACTGTGGCTGTTCTTGCCTGAGTTTTCATTTCTGTGGCTGATGTTACAGGGTGTGCTGTGCCCGATATAACCGTGCCAGGTAGATTGGTGACATGCATTTTTGTTGTTGTTGTTGTTGTTGAACCAGGTGTTGTTGTTGTTGTTTCAGTTGCTGTTTTCGTCTTTGTTTCTACTGCCTGCGTTGTTTTTCTTCTTCTTGGAGTAGTTGTGATCGCAGGAAGTTGAGTTAACTTGATCGTGATCGGATCACTGATCGGACCATCGCCTTGTCTCGTGTATGCCGTTACACGAATCTCATAATCCTTGCCAGACTGTAGTCTGGAGAGCATCATCTCTTGTTTGTCTCCCGACTGGCCTCCGGCCGGCACTATTACCTGCTGGTATCTTGTACCATCCATCATGTGAAAGTGAACCTTGTAGCCAGCGATGATGCCATTAGTAGTAGCGGGATCTGGGGGCAGCCACGACACTTGTACCGCCGTGCTATTATAAACATTTACTTGCAGTTCTCGTACTTTATCGCTAGGCAGGCCCTCCTTTGTCATTAACGTGACTGGTTCACTGTATGGTCCCAGTCCCTGGGAATTGTACGCGGCAACGGAAACATCATACTTCTGATATGGTTTGAGGTCGGCGAGCTGGATTCCCATCATGGTGGGTCCCGTTGTGTTCTTGTACCGAAAAGTCAAATCGCCGGCTTTCTTGTATCTTATTATATAGCCGAGTAAGAGGCCATTGTGCATATTGTATGGCAGCTGATCCCATGTGATGTACAGCGAGTCCGCAGTCTCCACACTAGCCATGACATGAGAGGGGGCCACACCTGGTGCTTAAATGATGAAAAAACATCCAAAACCCATCAAAAACTAATTTTTAAATATTGACAGTAAAAAAGACAAAGAAAAAAAGAATCAACAAGTTTGTTAATTTGCTTATTGACAACTGTACAATAATGAAGACAACAACAAAAACTATGACAACAACAACAATAATAATGGTGCTGTCATAAATAATAATAATAATAATAAGATGATGATGATTGCAGATAATTAATTTCTTTCATGTTATTTTATTTGTTAAATCCTATTTCCTTCTTGCATCATATGGACTTTGTATCCAGTGTGTGTGTATATATATATATATATATATATATATATATATATATATATATATATATATATATATATACAATATTTACCTAATTCTGGAGTCAGATATCCAAGGTTTTCTGAGCTTGCTGCACCAATACCAACATCATTTTTGGCCTTCACTCTGAACTCATAGTATGTGTAGGTATGGAGATCAGTTACAGTGTAGGATGTGAACATGGAAGATACATCAGCAATCTTCAGCCAACCTTCATCTTCCTCATATGATACACCTGTAAGCAACAAGCAGAAACAACATTTAATCAGTCTGGCTATGTGCAGGGTGCTATTAGAGGGCTTACATCAGGAAATAGCCATCATATCTAGTCTTAAATAATAATAATAATAGTTTTAATGGTAACATTTAAAAAGTAAAAAAAAAAATGCTTAATTTGATTTGTTCCATTTCAGAACCTAGCTTCATGAAACAAGGCAGCACATTAAATGCCTATTTAACATGGTCCACATATGAAGACCAGTATCAGTAATCTCCATCCATGCAGCATCAGTATGGCCACAAGTCAGTCAGTTAACTGTCAGTTTGTTATACATCCTTCGAGACTTCAACAGCCCGTACTGAGTCAGTGAGAAGACGGCATCATTTAACACGAACAGCCATCCATTGACAGCTTGAGTGTTAAATTAATCAGATTTTGTTTGGAAAGGTCATAATACTCTGGTTTGGGGATTAAACTTCTGGGTCTGCACCAGGAACCATGCACTTTACCTAACAGGTCACTGTTTAAGTAGGATGACATATTACACGATCTCTCCCAAAATGATCAGTAATGATCCTATGATGGCTACTTTTGTCTACAAGTTTCCATATTTGGGAGGAATTGTTCTAGATAAATCTCAATGAATTATATCAGCAACCACAACTTGCATCCAGTGAACAATGAACTACTACTTAAAATGCAGATTTTATCATGGTATCATCCAGGATATGTTGGGCACTCCTGTAGCACAGCTGGTATTGTAATGCTGTACTACAGACATCAAAGTTCTTTGCATCTACTACTCCATGTGTTACCAGTGAGTGTGGGATGTTTCACCAGCCTAGGGAGTTACCCAATCAGCTACTGGTAAACATCCCAGACTTGACTGCCACCAAATCTGATGGATTCACACATACGTGTTCTAATTCATGATGAGATGAAATTTCAATATATCTATGTATATTTATGAAACGAGGTCATATTTACATGTATGTACAGATATGTAGATTTCCCCCACCACACCCATACACAATCCACACACACAAACACATGTCCTTCAGATCCCAGTTAAATATCCCTGCTGGCTGTGCTTCCCAGTAATGTATAAGAATAAGAACCCGGTCCAAGCAATGACAGTTTGTTGATGATACTTGAAAATGCGTCAAAATGATAAACATGTAGCAATCATTGCAGCTGCACTCGAAATGGATCACTGACAGAAATATCATCAGATAGAAATGAGCTTCACCTCATGAAAATAATCAGAGATGCACCTAGGTCCCAAACCTTTCACAACTTGAGAATATATGTATCACCAGGTCTAGGACTAGGCTAGATAAGTTAGACATTTGACTTCAGAACAATATATCAAGCCACATACAAGTAACCAATGCTGTGCACTCATTCATTGAGTCAGGGTAGCAACAATACTAATACTACTACTACTAGTACTACTACTAATAATAATATTAACAACAACACAATCACAAAAATTTCATCAACATGTTCTATTCACCAAAACTAAATATTCTGGAAAACAGCAAGAAAGACATAACAAGACTAAGGTAATAATAATAATAATAATAATAACAGTTTCTTAAGTTTACTCACATTAAAATGATTACTCAATGTCTAATTACACAAGGTTTAACCACTTACCTCTTTCGACGATACGCTCTTCAATAATGTAACCTGTTATGGCTGAGTGACGATCATTGCCCGGTGTCCATGTCAGGTCAACAGCAAACGCATCATTTCTGTTTGGCAACACACTGATCAGTGTCGGTCTATCTGGTTCTTCTGTTCAGATTATAAACAAAAACAAACACAGAGTCAATTTCATTGCAGTAGGTTGTTAGCACAATACATATATATATATATATATATATATATATATATATATATATATATAACAGTAACATGCAGTAGATAGGATATGTGTGTGTGTGTTGACAGTAAACTTGTTATCATTAGTTAAGCTTATAATTTGAGAAGTTGCAAAAATAGAAAGGTAAATAGATTTAAAGCTGCAGACTTCAATATTTACTTAAGGCTACTGCAATATAGATAAATATCTATAATCAAAGAATGGAGAATGTTAAAAAATCATTAAAGACAGTTTTGCAGCAAAAATCATACAAAAGCCGCTGAAAGCTAGTTATCAATTAGAGCGCTAACCGATATCTATTTGTACAAAATGATATAATAATGACCTTGAACCGTAAGCATTGCCTCAGCATTATCATATCCAACCTCTGACGTAATCTCACATCTGTAGGCTCCTGCAAGTTCCCTGTTTACTTCACTAATCCCTAAACTTCCATTCCCGTACAGGATAAAATTGTCATTAACTGTTGTGTTGATCAAATTATTCGCATGATACCAAGATATTGTTACCACAACACTCGGATCATGTGACACCGAAAGGTCGAACATCACCAATTTGACGCCTTTCATGGCGATGACATCCTTCGGATGCTGGAAGATTCTTGTGAGAGCTAAAACATGAAATAAAAATTATAATAATAATAATAATATGTAACATTTATACAGCACTCTATTCAGCTAGATAGCTGCTCTAAGGCACTTAACAGTATTATTATCCCTGACTCTGACCTTTTCTAATCTAGCACACATCTCAACTCCTGAGGGAGCATACAAAGCATGCTGCCATTATAGGCACAAAGCATTGTTGAAACAAACAGCCATCATGTCCTGTCAGATTCTCATTTTTATGGATGAGTGAACCAGTCATCACATGACTGCATTGCAGCTCCTGGAGCCTCGAACCCACAACCCTTCAGGTATGAGTCCTATGCTCTAACTAACTGTGCTATTGCGGCTCAACATTATCAAAGAAAATGAAATAATTGTGGAAAGATTTCCTTAATTCTCAGCACATGATCAAGGAGATTGCTAAAGTTACCACTTTCTGAAGATATAGAATTCATATTGGAAAAGCTTAATATCTCAATAATTTTTTTATTTTCAGGTTGTTTATAATAGACTAATCAATAGGAAACATAACACAAATTTTATCTATAGGCTTCAGTTCAGTTCAAATAG
The DNA here is from genome assembly GCA_025642065.1 of Paralvinella palmiformis. Lineage (NCBI taxonomy): Eukaryota > Metazoa > Annelida > Polychaeta > Terebellida > Alvinellidae > Paralvinella > Paralvinella palmiformis. The sequence goes on along the minus strand of JAODUP010000112.1, from coordinate 481,039 downwards.
TATTATTATGAGTGTTGTTTTATCTTCAGCTATGTTGTCTTCTCTTATCTGGGGCTACTGGTTTAACATTTTACACACCAGCAAATGATATTCTATGATCAGGATAGGCTCTGTTTTAATTATGTTTAAGCCGTGCTGTTAACTGGGTCTTTTAAATGTGAGGTTATGTAAAATGACCACTGTACGATGTTGTACATAATCTCTTTTTTATTTACTATGATAATTAGTTACTTCTATTGTATTACTATGGATGGAGAGTCTGAAATAAAGATTTTATTATTATTATTAATCCTAATATATTGCACTTTGCTAATGATACTATTACAGTACCAATTTTCTTCAGTATAGAGCTGATATAATTAAGACTTTAGTGGAATATTCTAAGTATTCTAAATATTTTCAATAATAATAACATCAATGTGATCTATTGCAGCATCTCACAAACAACCAAGTTATGTTTCACAACATAATTCTTCAATAATAAAATGTTCACTAAATTACTGATCTCTGTTCCACATTAGTTAAATAGGTGTGAATAGCGTTATACGCTTATTAATATATCAAGTGTATCCAGTCATGATAGATTTTCCGATATCCAATATCTAACCAAATCTAAATAAAAAATAGAAACATTTAAACTAAGTTTATTTTCTTAGCAAGTAACAAACAGTAAATACAGAGAAGAAATACTTACCTAGTACAGTAATCAAAGTTTTCTTTTCGGTACTCCCATACTGATTTTTGGCAGCACATACATAATAGCCAGAATCATTCCTGATCACATCTCTGATGGCTATCACATCGGGAGCTGGAAAACTGATTCGGCTGTTGTTACCAGGCAACACCCGTCTCTCACCAGATGGCAGCTCTGTAAATAGTGAGATGTTTTCAAATGGTTTGATAATATTAAGCCGGTGTACACGTTGTTGATTGAATGTAGCAAATTAGGGGTTCTACCAGCTGAGGCACTGAAACGTATATAGTTGTCAAGAAACAACGAGTTTATCTCTCCCATACTTTATACCTTTAAGCCATGACACAGAAGGTAATGGTGTCCCAGTAACCTGACACCTAAGTGTTACATTCCGTCCCACCACTGTGCGTGTGTTACCAGTAAGCTGGCCAATAACAGCTGATGTACCTAAAACGACAAGTTAATAATGACAACTATGAAAGGAACTCATATAACAACAACATTAATAATAATAATAACAACAAAGACTATTTGAAATACAAACTATCATAGATAGCAAAAATATTTCCCATCTTCGGAGAATGGAATTACACCTTATCATTGCTACGTTCTTCGAAAGACAACCACATGAAAATCCTGCCACTTAATAAAACTCTTTAGACACAAAGGACATAATCATCTAAACACAATTTAAATCATAATCATTCATAGAGATAAGATTCACTTTAAGTATTCAGAAATGCTTTAAATGAGGCAAAATGATAATTCACTTTTACATCAGCAATTTAGGTCATTAAATATTCCATTCAAATGTTACACACAGTTACAGTGCAGCATTCACGAAGCAGCTAGTCTAGTTAGCTATAAATCTCTGGCATTATATAATAGCTAGGCAGTGTTAGCTATTACATGCAAAAACAAAATTTCAAATTAAATCAAATTGCTTCAAACGGAAAATATGAAACGCGAACTGACAAAAAAGAGCAAACTGCACTGATTCTCCTCGGTGCTGAAACACTATTTTCATAGAAGGTTACATCAACAATGTTCATACACTTTTAGCTATTTTAGTCCCCTCCATTTATGACTTTCAACTGTCAATTAAATGTATGCCACATGCTGAAATAATTGCACAAAACACAGCTTAAAACATGCGTACAGTCAGTGGCAATTAATGTTCATCGTATAGATAATTTGAATATTGACAGAAAATTTCTAAATAACGTCTACCAAACATGCGAACAAATGGAAACAGCATTCGAAGATTCGGAAAAGTATTTCAAAAGTAAAACATCAAAGTTAACAAGAATAGAGATATCTGACCTAATGTGCCTATTTACCTGTTGTTGTTGTTGTTGTGGTCGTTGATGCTGTTACAGATGTAAATGTTGTTCTTGTTGTTGTTGTTGGAGAATTAATGTTAGTATTGCCATTGCCAACAGTTGCAGAAGTAGTTGCAGTAGCAGTTACCATAACAGTACCAGTAATATTTGACATGGTCGAGGTGACAGCCGATATTATAGGATGCTTGGTACTAACACTGGTTTTATGAGGAACCTCGGTAATAATTTTCATTGTTGTAGTATCTCCAAGACTAGACATCTTACTTGTTCTGGCTGAAGTTGTTCCAGGAACCTTGGATGTTCTCGCAGCTTTAGTGACTAGTAATGGTTCAGTAATCTCCGACGTATCGCCCTCACCTGTGTACCGATGTTTCTTGTATTTTAGTCAAATCTGGCGGCACTGATGTTTCTTGTACTGTGACGAATTCTGTAACTTTAGGTGTTGTATTCGATTTTGACACTTTTAGTGTTGTAGTCAATTTTAGTGGCCCTGATGTATTCAAATTTGGCATCACTGATGTTTCCTGTGCTGTAATCACTTCTAGTGGTTTTGGTGTTGTAGTCAATTTGGGCAGTTTTAGGGTTGTAGTCAATTTTGACACCACTGATATTTCTGGTGCTTTAGTCACATTAGGCATCAAAGATGTTTCCTGTTCTGTAATCACCTCAGGTGGTTTTGGTATTGTAGTCAATTTGGGCACTTTTATTGTTGTAGTCAATTTTGGAACCACTGATATTTCTGGTGCTTTGGTCAAATTTGGCATCACTGATGTTTCCTGTGCTGTAATCACTTCTGGTGGTTTTGGTGTTGTAGTCAATTTGGGCACTTTTAGGGTTGTAGTTAAATTTGGTACCACTGATATTTCTGGTGCTTTAGTCAAATTTGGCATCACTGATGTTTCCTGTGCTGTAATCACTTCTGGTGGTTTTGGTGTTGTAGTCAATTTGGGCACTTTTAGGGTTGTAGTTAAATTTGGTACCACTGATATTTCTGGTGCTTTGGTCAAATTTGGCATCACTGATGTTTCCTGTGCTGTAATCACTTCTGGTGGTTTTGGTGTTGTAGTCGATTTTGACACCACTGATGTTTCTGGTGCTTTGGTCAAATTTGGCATCACTGATGTTTCCTGTGCTGTAATCACTTCTGGTGGTTTTGGTGTTGTAGTCAATTTGGGCACTTTTAGGTTGTAGTCAATTTTGGAACCACTGATATTTCTGGTGCTTTAGTCAAATTTGGCATCACTGATGTTTCCTGTGCTGTAATCACTTCTGGTGGTTTTGGTGTTGTAGTCGATTTTGACACCACTGATGTTTCTGGTGCTTTGGTCAAATTTGGCATCACTGATGTTTCCTGTGCTGTAATCACTTCTGGTGGTTTTGGTGTTGTAGTCAATTTGGGCACTTTTATTGTTGTAGTCAATTTTGGAACCACTGATATTTCTGGTGCTTTAGTCAAATTTGGCATCACTGATGTTTCCTGTGCTGTAATCACTTCTGGTGGTTTTGGTGTTGTAGTCAATTTGGGCACTTTTAGGGTTGTAGTTGATTTTGACACCACTGATATTTCTGGTGCTTTGGTCAAATTTGGCATCACTGATGTTTCCTGTGCTGTAATCTCTTCTGGTGGTTTTGGTGTTGTAGTCAATTTGGGCACTTTTATTGTTGTAGTCAATTTTGACACCACTGATATTTCTGGTGCTTTAGTCAAATTTGGCATCACTGATGTTTCCTGTGCTGTAATCACTTCTAGTGGTTTTGGTGTTGTAGTCAATTTGGTCACTTTTAGTGTTGTAGTCAATTTTGGAACCACTGATATTTCTGGTGCTTTAGTCAAATTTGGCATCACTGATGTTTCCTGTGCTGTAATCACTTCTGGTGGTTTTGGTGTTGTAGTCAATTTGGGCACTTTTAGGGTTGTAGTTGATTTTGACACCACTGATATTTCTGGTGCTTTGGTCAAATTTGGCATCATTGATGTTTCCTGTGCTGTAATCACTTCTGGTGGTTTTGGTGTTGTAGTCAATTTGGTCACTTTTAGTGTTGTAGTCAATTTTGGAACCACTGATATTTCTGGTGCTTTGGTCAAATTTGGCATCACTGATGTTTCCTGTCCTGTAATCACTCCTGGTGGTTTTGGTGTTGTAGTCGATTTTGACACCACTGATATTTCTGGTGCTTTGGTCAAATCTGGCATCACTGATGTTTCCTGTGCTGTAATCACCTCAGGTGGTTTTGGTATTGTAGTCAATTTGGGCACTTTTATTCTTGTAGTCAATTTTGAAACCACTGTTATTTCTGGTGCTTTAGTCAAATTTGGCATCACTGATGTTTCCTGTGCTGTAATCACTTCTGGAAGTTTTGGTGTTGTAGTCACTATTGGCACTTTTTGTGTTGTAGTTAAATTTGGCATCACTGGTATTTCTGGTACCTTAGTCAAATCTGGGACCATTGATGTTTCTTGGGTTGTGGTAAACAACTCCGGTTGTACTACTGCAGTAACTCTTTCCTGAGATTTTGATGTCATAGTGACCTTGCTGAATTGAAGCATCTCAGACGTTTCCATGGATTTAGTTGTTAGCTCCGGATAAATGACATTTGCCGTAGTGTTCTGATTAATCCAGACAGCAGGACTAGTAGTATTTTGGTACTTGGTAGATTCCCTTCGTGATGCTGTGGCATTTTGGTACAGTCTTGTCACTAATGACTTCGTTGTGGTCACTTCCAGCCCCGGGGCTCGGGTGGGAGGCACAGCTAGTTTATGTGTAAAACATGGCATCAAGCAAAATTATTAACCAAACTACAAAGCGATCCCACACAGACATAGACATTCAACAACAAAAAAACAGAGAAAAACCACACAAATAACAAAAATAATTTATCCTTGCACCACTGAACACAAATCACACATCAAAAGTAGTCCACTAAACAAGAACAAAGCATTCTATGTAGAACTTGGTGAGCAGAACACACATAACTCTGTGTCCATCCTAGCTAGCAGATCTTCCATACAAAAAGCACCAATCAGAAGCAAGTAATCAGTTAGACACTGCCTGGTGGGTATTTATTATTGTTGTATTGAGTATCTTTAAATATTTTTATCATATTTATTAGTAGATTCACAGAGCACCAATTTCACACTGAAATCGTACCCAAAGTTTTTTTTTAGGGTAAGTTCCAAAGCTGAGTATTAGGGGTACTTAAACGCTGCAATTATCCCCCCACCCCACCATAGTTTAGATTGTACAAATCAGTACTATCATTAGTACTAGTGAGGAAGCATGTTATTAGCAACTGCCATTTATAGGTACACAGTCCACTCAATAATCTATCGCCATCCAAATCAGGTACTAACTGATGGGTGCCTGAAGAGTCAGCTGCCAGTTGGTGGCTTCGAACCAAGAAACTTCCATAATCTGATCTATTGCCATTACTGACTAAGCCATAATGGCCTACTCTCAGTAGCAAACATTAGAAGCAAATAAATAATAATATTGAAAGTGTGATATTGAAAGAATCCAGTGAAATTGTGAAAGAAAACTGCAAAATTTTAAAATATTTTTTCCAGCCAGCTACCCATTTGTATGTTTTTATGATAAGCATCAACTTTAATAGTCCACTTAAAAGGGGAAACTGAATGTCCTCTGGAAATATCTAAATAAGGGGTGTTGGTTGTGCAGGTTGTGTAACAAAGCTAGGGCCAATCAAAAGATTTTTTACCATAGTTTTGCTCGTGTTTAAAAAAAAAAGCGTTACGTAAATGAGGTAAAAGTCAGAAAAAAACTAGTATAAAACCAGTCATTTCATTTTCTCCGTATTAATTATTTTTGTGGAAGTATCCAAATCATAAATATATTAACTGAATCTTTGATGAATATTATCAAATAAACTCACTCTTTCTTTTCCCTCTCTTTCATCTTAACAATGCTGACTATCGTGTACTTTGAAATACGACAACTATCATCCACACACAGATAACAAGCAACACCTAATGCTGTCAAAATGCCCAACACAACACCAACACAATGCAAACAGAGCAATGATATAAATGGAACAAACAAACAAACAGAACAAACAAACAAAACAAACATGTTGAACAAACGAGAACCAAATTAAAATCAAATAACCAGTTATCTCGATACTATGTCATGCAAGCACTTTACAATTATCAGATATAATAATAGTAGATTGACAGGTCTTACCATCCTTGGTACAGGTCAGACCATCAGCTAACAGCGGTCCTTTACCATCGGAACAATGACAGATGTAGGTGTGAAGAAGGGACATACAAACATCACTACATCGGGCCGTCAGACAGTGATCTGTGACCATAAAACAGACATCTCACAGTCAAACAAACAGTTAGGATGGAGAAACAAGTTTAAGAAATATGTACATGGAAACACATACACAGAAATAAATACACACACTCACTGACTCACACACACATGCACGCACACGAACACACACATGCACACACACCTCTGAGTAAGTGTGTGAGTGTGAATTAATCAGTGAGTCAGTCAGTCATTGAAAATTCGACTGAGTCAGTGAGAAAGTGACTGAGTCAGTGAGTTAGTGAGTGTGAATTAGTCAGTCAGTCAATCAAACAGTCAGTCAGTAAGAAAGTGACTGAGTCAATGAGAAAGTGACTGAGTTAGTGAGTCATTGATTTGATCAGCTGATTAATCAAGTTAGTCAAACACCGAGTCACCACTGGATTAAATGACATATAACATACCAGGAATATTTCCATACACATCAAACTGAGTGGGTCGAACAAACTCTCGGCTGATTGTACCGAAGGTCTGCGACGTTGTGTCGTAATAATGTATTGATGGGTCCGACCAGTCAGTGAAGTAGAGCACACTGCCATGAACATATATACCATAGAGCAAGTTCTGGATATTTATGGAAACCAGCACATTACACGACACTTCTGAAACACGATTATGTTAATTGTTAGCTTATTCACCATGATTTGCAAACCATTGTCATAATTACAGCTAAAACTAAAGACGACATGATCCAACATGATGAACATGAGAGATAATCAAATAGATCACAGATGAGATTAATATTTGTACACCTGAAAGGTTAATAACAAAAACAAAACTAATCATAGATATGTTCAAGATATTCTATTTCTGATAAATCTTTTAAATTATTCCTGCCGTCCAAAATGTTGAATATTCTATATTGTATGTAAGTGGTGTCATTCTTCAATGAGCATAAAATATGAGCTCATCTAAGGTTTAACATACAATACAAGCACAAAACATATTTTAACTGAGTTATAGGTGTGTGTGTGTGTGTGCGCAAGTAATATGGAGAAATGGAAAAACACAGCCATTTAATATAAATATTTTAGTAGTGGTAGACATGTGTGTGTGTGTGTGTGTGTGTGTGTGTGTGTGTGTGTGTGTGTGTGTGTGTGTGTGTGTGTGTGTGTGTGTGTGTCTGTGTGTGTCTGTGTGCAGTCATTTGCAAGCACATGTGGGTGGCTGATATAACATATAACATATTACAGAGCACAGTAATAACTTAAATTCTAACATAACAAGATAAAAACACATTTTAGATAATAGGCCTAATAAGGACAGATGATTGATACATGCAGTAAATTAAACAAGACTAATAAATTATTAAATACTACATAACTAAAATATTTTTAAAAATCCCTACAATTTAAAATGAACAACAAATAATGTCCCCATAGTGGCACTACTGTAGTAAGGAAGGTTTTTTGTTTAAACAATTATTTCATGAACACCTATTACTGATGAGTTTAATTGAGTTCAATGTTTATGTTGAAGGCATTCCCCTAATAAATATTGAATTTAACAGCACACAGAAAGCCACACAAATTGGAGGCATATTAATTAGTGCTGGAACTTACCAGGACCGCTTAGGTTTGTACACACGTAGACATCAGTTCTGTTCCGTACTTTGGAGGAATCCAAAATGTACAATATCTCTCTACCTTGATCCAGATATAGACCATTTGGACTAGACAGTGAACCAGAAAGTAAAATCTGTTTCTCACTGCCATTGAGGTATGACCTCATCACTTTAGGCTCATCGCCGAGTTCAGTCCAGTACATATAGCTACCACAGGTGAGAAGAATAGATAAAATAGATGATATACCAAAAGTCAAAACAAAAATATAAAAACAGCTCACTAATAACAATAATATCAGGATTTTATAAGTACTGTGCTGTTAGCATACTCATTGTTAACGTCAAGGACTATGTCTCTGGGGTTTTTCAATCCAGAATGAATTGTGTTGGAATCCATAGATTCGATGTCCAACTGCATGATGCTGCCATCCGCATAAGTAGTCCAGTATAGCATGGTCGTTGACGGGTTATAGGCCAATCCATCAATATAATTATTGGCTTTAAACAGCTCTCTGTTGGTGACTCCATCTCGTAGAACAGCTGTGTAGATAATCTGCCTAGTAAAATGGTTACGACACATCGCATAATTTAAACATATAAGAATCCTAGACGGCTTGATTGTAAAATATTATGCTAATTTGAAATAAAAGATTGATAAAACCATAATTTATTCATAGCCAAATATTTATTTTTGAAGAAAATAAGATCTACCCGAAAAGAAAATCATATTATAATATTAGTTACTATGAAATATGTTTATATCATATTTTGTGTTTCAACCCTAAATAACCTAACCATATGTTGAAGATGGAGTATTAAATATTCAGTAGCCAACTTCTGTGCATAAATTATCAGTGATAAAATTAAAGTCTGCGACTGTTATGTTTTCTAATTCCTTATACTAGTTGGGCCACCATGATTTGTGCTCATTCCGGTTTGGCGAAAGATGTTACAAATATTCCTGAATAATGTAGGGGGGCGGGGAATGATACTAAAAAGGACACACAAAAATTATGCAAATTTGTATTCTAAATGGAAACATGACGTGACATACACAGGTAATTCTTACTTGACAAGACATTACCAAATTTATTGCTCTGTGTTTCATATTAATTATAAGTATTCCGTTATTTGGACATTAACTTGGAGTACGGATGTAACAACTAACATTTCTAGTCATCAAAACCCTATCTGTTCTGTTAAGTTTAAACAATAAAATAACATGTTTCAGTACAATCTAGGGTATCCCCATAGCACAGCTGGTAGCGCACAGGACTGGAGATATTCAGGTCAAGGTACTGAATGCCATAAATAGGTGATGATGATGATGGTAATGATGATGATGATGATTGATGTTTTACAGCCACTTTTGTGCACATGGTAGGCTAAATGGGCCGAGCGACCTCCGAAGGTCATGAAGCGAAGTCAAAGTTGAAACAACCTTCAGATATGCCCACGCCTAGGTTCGAACATGGGTGGTAGTGATCTGTGATGTAACGCACTACTGTTAGACCACGAGAGGCCACAGGCGTGTCTATCAGAAGGAAAAGTTTTCAGTCTGATCATCTCATTCCTTGGAGAGTTACCTCTCAGTCACATGTCACAGGTGTAACCATTACCAACGCTAAAGAAAAACTCACTCAATCACTCAAAGTAATTTATAATACCTATTTGTGTCTGTGTAGTAAATAGTTCCATCACCGGTTACAATCAGAGCACTGTACAGTGTCAGTAGGTCTCCTTGGATGACAGTGCGTACTGTACGATCATCACCAGTGAGGCTTAGCATCTTCACAGTGTTAGCATCAGCAACTAACATATATGAGTCCGGTTCTGAAATTAAACATCCCTTTGAAGTTATGTAGTGATAAATAATTAAGATGTAATCACAGAATAATGTTTATAATTCAAGTATCAATGACTAGATCTCAGCTGTTACACCTATAAGTGACAATCTTGCTCGTTCCCTTTACATATATTTGCCAATAAACATCTCATATTGGCTCTGGCATGATCAAGAATTTACTTTCTAGAGCACATTATATTAGAGAACATTTCTAGTTTATTGGGGGGGGGGTATCATAACACTATAAGATGAGATAATAACAGTAAACATGTAATATTTTCATTCAAGTGCTATTTTACGATAATTCACATAGATTCGAAATGGACTCAACAAAAAAAACTAATAGAAGTATTTTGCAAAGGAATTTTCTTTAATGGCTAAGACATGTCCAAGTGACACACTCTGCATAAGTCCATGTGCAATACTAGCTGTACTTAAGTACTTCAGCATATTTCATCAGCATCACACAATTATGGTATATCATAAACTGCTGACATTCTCCTGATAAATAATGAATAAAATAAATAAATAATGCAAATACACACACACACACACACACACACACACACACACAATCACTGGCTACTTACTCTGACAAGATAAACCATCAGGCTGGATCACATCAGCGCCATACGACGGACAAACACAAGAGGCATTTTGATCTTGACCATGTAAACAGATACCATCACAATCTAGCTCCAAACATCGCACATCCTCTACAAACAGAACCAACAAAACAGTGAGTGAATAACGCAGTTGATCAGAATGTGATCAAGGATCTGAACTTAGAACTAAAAGTAAGCTGTCGTCTATGGAATTGTTAATAGCTCCAGAAGTATTAATAATCTGGTAGTGGAGTACTAAATACACAACACTGCAACAATATATAAAGTTCTTGGTGGTTTCACTTATTGGACATGGATTATAAATTAATTTCCTAATAGAATATACCCTTGTTGTTCAGCATAGCAAAAGAAAATATGTATAATATCTAAGATATTCATACATCTTTATTACACATACAGTTGAGTTGTCTTGGGCAAGTAACAGCTGTCCAAACAGCTGCCTAAAGATCCAGTTATTTTCTTAATTTGTTACATGTGTTATACACAATTATTTTAATTACTAGCACATGTTGATTACAAAAACTGGTAACCAATATTATGGTGTCTTCTGACTTTGGTCATAATATACTATATTACAGAATTACGTTGATATTCATGTTCAGTATTTGCACAGAGCTTAGTTCATAACCAATCCAGCTCTTGGCATCAATTTTCAATAATAAGCAATGTAAACAATTACTTTTGTAATAAACACCGAAACATGAAATCATACTGAATTTAAAGGAATTTTAACTGAATGAGAATCAACTTCTCCATCTGACCTGTAGTGATTCTTTACAATGATTACCGAAGTATTGCATTAGAAATTGGTGTAATTCTTCATCAAATGTACAGGTCCAGTACACAATACTTCATGAAGAATTAGTTGCTGTGTTATGGCCACTTCTGCACACATGGTAGTCTAACTGGGCCAAGTCGCCTCAAAGGTAATGAGGCGAAGCTAAGAATGAAGCACCCATCAGACACAGCACAACGTGGGTTTGAACACAGTAGCTAGAGGTTTGTGACCAACCATGCTACTAGTTAGACCATGGAGATGCTTGACACTGCTTCGAGGGTGAAGATGGCCACTTAGATATTATGATATTTTATCTGTATTGTTATTTGTAGAAAAATAGAGTATTTCACATCTGTTTCATACTAATAAGAAGCTGACAGAATTTGATTTAGATAATAAATATTCAGTATGTAGCTGTAAAAACTGACCTGTTTTGTCCTGTTTTAGCCTGCTGTATGTAATACCCATGGCCAGATAAGCTACACCAAAAACTGAAGATGTCTCAGACAAAGTGTCATACTTGATAATTGACTGTGATTCCCACTCAGTAATATATAGCATGCTACCACTGAGTGTTATAGCAAATGGTACCTGAAACAGGATATGCACAAACATGTGAGGGGTGATATTTAAGATTCGTATACAGGAAAATAGTGAATGGTGAAGTAGGGTAGCAGCTACAACAACAAGGGTATAGTTCAGGTACACATCAGACATGGCGCTCACACACACACACACACACACACACACACACACACACAATCAGGGAGAGAGAGAGAGAATCAAAGACTAATTTTTTACATCTTATAACACACCTTTAATTGATCAATCCCTGATGTAACTTTTTGCCAGTTTTCTCCGTAGATGTCAGTTTTGTACAGGCCTCCCACCTCAGGTACCGCCATAGTTGGAATCAATAACATAGACAAACTGACCATCGTACACCACCCCATTGGGACTGAGTAGGCCAGACTTGATGATGAAACAATTGGATCCATCCAGATTACAACGAACAACTTTACCATCACCAATGTCGGTGTAGAAGAGCATCCTGAAATAGAGTGGACAGATGGGGGGGGGGGTATCAGTAATCTCTACATCTCCTGATACTGTGACTCAATCAGTCCACTTCTGAAAGTCGTTGATATCGTCGGCAACTTTATGGCCTAGTGGGTAAGAGAGTAGGACTTTCTTACTCGTTGTCATGGTGTGCGGGAGGTCGGAGGTTCGAATTCCTGCTGTGGCACTGTAGCAGGGGGAGTTTTTCAACCAACCAGCCAACTTTAATGACGCATTGGCACAAAAAGTTGGCACTCACCTTTTACAACATATGGAAAGATAGATGTGGCCACCCCTAAAGCCCTGAACCCCTAGACGGTGCTGCCACGATTGAGAGAACAAGTTGCATTAAGTGCAAATAAATGGTGACCATCAGCAAAGTTCAAGCCGACACGAGAAAATTTAAAGCTTTATGAGATTAATCTAATACATGTAGTAAAATAATATAATTGACAAACAATCTGCTTTGATATCAAATATGTGAAACCATCCATGTAGCTGGTAAAGCAATAATACTAATACTGAAATTAACAGTAATAATAACAATGTATATTGAAAGAAGCATAATTAAGTGGAGTAACTCATAGACACTATAAAACAAAACAATAATGTGCAATGCTGGCACCTACCATATATACTCGCGTATAAGTCATTTTTTTGGGTAGTGAAAAGGGAGTTTCCCAGAAGCCCCTCGACTTATACGTGCGTCATGTTTCCTACCAGCTGAAGGAAAGATGTTTTTGGCCATCCTTGACACTCAACACTATAGGGTTCAACCAATAAGAGCCAGAGTGGGAATAAAATCATCACATCGCTGCCTACTAACCCATTATTATTCAATAAATAACAATTAATTTTCACCAAACTGTTATTTGGATCTCACAAACATGCCAGTCTTTATGTAATAATACTTGTAGTCACGCACTGTTAACTACCAGTACCTTGAGATGTGCTATGAAACAATGAATTAATAACACTCGCCAACTAAAGTTGCAATCAGGCGTGTTTGTGTGAGCGATAGTTGGAACAAAATCGCCTCATCTCTGCCAACTAGACTTAGTCAATAATTTAAGATTCATTATCACCAAACTGATATCTGGTTCTCACAAACATGCCAGTCTGTATGTAATATAATACTTGATAGTCACGCGTTGTTAACTACTGGTACCTCCAGATGAATAGCGATAATATAAAAATCACTGTTCACATTACAAACCTTGCTGGCCACTTGCTGTGAAACAATTAATTAATAACACTTGTCAGTTGAAGGGAGTCTACAATCAAGCTTGTTTGGTGTGACAAGTTAGTTTATTTGTATTAGTTATAACATCAAAGCCAAATCTTGTGGACAGTGTGTGTGTGTGTGTGTGTCTCTCTCCATCTCTCTTTCTGTGTGTGCTTGCGTGTTTGGTGTGACAAGTTTGTTTATTTATATTAGTTATAACATCAAAGTCAAAACGTGTGCACTGTGTGTGTGTATGTCTCTGTGTGTTTGTGTGTGCCTGTGCATGTGTGACGACAATGATTCTGATTTTGAGGAATTTTAAGTCAATACTTGACCTCAACTTATATGACTTATACGGTGAGCATATGCCTGAGGAAAGAATTACAGGGTAAAAAACTGGCCTCGACTTATCTGCCAGGTCAACTTATATGCGAGTATATACAGGTAAAATGTTTGTTGGAATTAATGATGTGAATTGTTATTATTCATCAACAAAAGATGGTGCTCTCCCAACATGCTTCAGCAATATCATCCAGAAAGTTGCACTGTTACAGCTGCACAGATGTTTAACCACCAAATAACATAAACATGATATTTGTACTATATCAAGGGTACCTAGTAACTTTTCACTCGCCCAGAGTGCTCTTTGTAGAACAGTGATTAGAGCAGTGCAATGCAAACATCTGGGTTATGAGTTTGAATCCAGCCCAAACCAGACATGGGGTCAATTCAATTCCAGAATTGGAATTGCTTATTTAAAAAAAGGGGATTGAGGTTTGCTACAAAATAAATTAAATTCACAAATTAGTTTATTATTTAATCTTTTAATTCAGAATTATTTCTTCCATGACTATCCTACTTGTGATTGGAGTAGGTAAAAAACAGAATTGGAGTTGATAAAATTGGAATTGATAAAATAGGAATTGATAAATTTGGAATTGATAAATTTGATGTGGAACTGGAATTGATCAAATGGAATTGAGCGGAATTGGAATTCATAAAATGGAATTAACCCCATGTCTGATAATTGTTTACTTAAGGAGTCTACCCTCAGTGATATGTCCCTGGTGGTGACCAGGATCAAGGCTAAACAACTCAAATTAATGACAAACAATTTTCAATCATCCAAAATCTAAAATACGATCATAAGTAAGAGCTAAGAGGTCAACGTAATCTACTAATTATTCCATCAAAAAAAAAAAAAAAACAGGGAAGTAATACATATAAACAAAATCTACATCATAACTGAGATGTATCTTAACCTACCCATTCCAAGAATCTACCCATAATCCTCTGGGACTGTCTACATCCGAAATGACGGTGTGTCTACTCCGACCAATAAGATCAAATACATCGATAGAGTGCCACTTTAATGTGATGCCATCAATCACTTTAGTGAGATAGTGACAAAAATATAGATGCTGATTGTCTGAGTCTAGAGCAATACCTAAAGGATTAAGGAAAAGTAATCTGTTTAGAACAGTTCAAATACAAATAACACAAATTTGCCACTAAATAATAATGTGTGAATTTATGTTACAAATATTCAATTCAAAAAATTCTTTTTCTAATAATAATAATAATGTCTTTAACACACATACACACACTCACTCATACGCACACAAACAAACATACACAACAAAAATAAAAACACCAAATTATAATTTGGCCAATCAATTCAAGGCCTTATTTATAGTTTGATATAAGATAAAAGTTTAATAGTTATTTAGATTTCACCTTGAAAATTTGAATGGCGAAATGTTGACAAGATTAATCCAGCATTTAATAAACAAAACTATAATTACTGTTATATAATGTTATATGATGTACCTTCTACGACGCCAATACCATCATTAACGCTAAGTATCACATCAGCATCAGTACCATCATTGGTGAGAGAAT
This sequence comes from Paralvinella palmiformis, assembly GCA_025642065.1. NCBI lineage: Eukaryota > Metazoa > Annelida > Polychaeta > Terebellida > Alvinellidae > Paralvinella > Paralvinella palmiformis. The sequence goes on along the minus strand of JAODUP010000112.1, from coordinate 465,668 downwards.
GTCTGTAGATCCTGTGCTCCAGAACATCGCTCCAGTATACATTCTGAATAAAATGAATACTGGCATATTACAAATATTCTCAAACAAAATATCATGCTACATAAAACTAGTTTAATCAAGTAACCAAGCACGTAAAGTAATTATTTCATTCAGTATTTACTTCAAAGTTAGAAAGCCGGAAAAAAACCTACATGTTATAAACTTATAAAAGATTCCCGAACAAGAAAATTATATATTATATAGAGATTAAATTAAGAATGATATAGTGAAGTAAAATTATTATATAATATAGAAATTATTACATCTATGAAAATAGTGTAAGTAGAGTACAGTCTTGATATAACACTTCTCAGTTAATGGAAATCTCAGGTGGGCTGATCAAAAAGATTCCACTCAAGTATATGCTGGTTGTATATCCAGGAATACCAGTCAATACATACGGAGTACATCACATGAGGTCAGTGAATCAACATGTCCAAACATGTACTACTACTACTAATAATAATAAATGCGCTAAAAATGCTTACCTTCCTATTTTCTGACAAAAATATTTTAATTTCATTGATTTATTTTTCAATTTTGTTTCATAAGGTCTATAAGTATACTAATACATTCTTTTAAATGGCACTGCAGTGAATTATCAGTGTAAGGACCTCCACAGTGTGTAGTGAATAAAGTTTATTGGAGAAAATGAACATTCACTGCCAAATCAACTCTGCATTCATGAACAATCAGAGATGGAGTGAACAAGATTTAATGACACACTGACACACAGAAAGACAATCCATTTAGAAATCTAGGAAAGTTAAATGGGCTGATTACAAATGTCAAACCTACATGTAGTTTATTGACCAATTAACATATAACTTTGTCATTACCTGGAGGTATAAATCTTCCAAACACATACTAATAATGGCATTTCAGTGTATCAATTCAATCCAGAAGTTATTTTATTTGATAACACTGACAGTTATATATATATGGTCGATATAGCATCAAATCTACTCAAGATTAGTGTTATTGCCTTTCTTTTGCCACAAAAAAAGAAAGACAACTGTTTTATTTTGGGACATTGCAAAAAACAATTTAAACACCTAAATTACCACATCCTTCATTTAAAACAAAATATTCTATCAGTGAATTCTGAAATTATTTTAATCTGTTTGAAAAAAAAAGACAATATAATATGCTGGTTTCAAAAATGTGAAATGTTGTTTTAAATTGGCCAAATAACATCCAAAGGCAATGAAGTGAAGTAAAAGATGAAACAACCTTCAGATATTAGTTTTTGAACCATTAGATAGAAGCTCTGTGACCAGGCACACTACCAGTTCAGCTATGGAGACACTCGCAGTGGTATCGTGGTATAATACCGAATGTGGTCAAGTAAAATAAACACACAATGAACAAGGATCCTGATTTATTCTCACCTGTGTAACCGGATCATATCCAACAGCAACTGGTTTTTGACTCTTGCCTATCGTCTTCTTACTATCAGGTTGACTCGGGTCTGTCATTACTATACTACCATCTAGGGCTTCAGCATATATCAATATTGAATCTCCTGAAATAATAAATGGATGGAGTTATTTAGATTGATGTTTATGTCTACTTTTGTGCACAAGGTGCGCTAAATAGGCTAAGGGACCTCCAAAGGTGATGAATCGAAATCAAAGATGAAGCACCCTTCAGATATGCCCACGTTGAGATTTGAACTCAGGTGGTAATGATCTGTGGTCCAACACGCTACCAACTAGACCACGGATACGCCCCCTAGAATAAAAAGATATTTTTGCAAGTTATCTACTTAAAGAATCATAACATAACCATATTAAAGAAAGACCAGTCTATTCACAGAGAATGAAGATGGTTCTACTGCTGTAGAGATATGATGGCGAGCTGGAAGTTCACATTCAGCTTATATCTTATTTAAGTTTTCTTTAAAACATTGGGGCGATAATTTAATACCCGCTAACTTCACATAGCATCATTTAGTATTACCTTTCAAATAACAGATGTTTCTTCCGAGCAGACATCAATGCCTAGAACTGCCCAGTATTCTTTATATAATACATTATCCCATATCATAGCCAGTTCGTTATTATTCTGTGAGTTATCGGGAATGCATTCAAAGAAATACAGAACAGAAACATTGCCACTTCGCATTGCAGCTTTTCCTTATATGTTAGCTTCATGATATTCCAATGCCATTTAATTATTGTGTTGAAACTATTCCCAAAGAATTTTTCTACTAAAAATGCAGTCACACACACACACACACACACACAGAGTGACACATACACAAACAAATTATATAGAATGAGAAATATAAAGGACTAGTGACTTTAAGCAGCTACATGTATATCACTAATAATTATCACCATATAATAACCTGACTGTATTGGTTCCAATGTACTGCCAACATCACGTTTATACTCTGTCTGTTCACGATCTGTTATTTCTTCACCAACTGTATGTCCAGCTGTTGATAACCAAGCTGGTGTTAGTGTAGTAGGTAAAGGTGTTGAATCAGCGAATGTTGCCTGTTCCACAGCACCTTTAGCAGACGTGAGCAATTCAGCAGTCGAGGGCACAGCCATTGATGGCGAGGCAGTCGACGATGTGGTGATGGCAGGTGATGCTTTGAATGTTGTAGCTGCTCTCTCAGATGGCAAAGATTCAGCTGTATCCTGGACAGCTGATAAGAGGGCGGATGATGGCAATGGTGATGCAGTTGTTGGAAGCACAGTTGGCGGGAGTGAACTTTTAGCCTTCATGGCCGTTGTTTCTGATCGAGGTGATGTCACACCATTTGTTAACTTTCCCGTTGTACTTCCTGCTGTACTTCTACCCGAACCTTCAGCTGTGTTAGGCGCTGTACATGCTTTACAAGAGAGTGCACAGTAATGTGACATCCACCAAACGTTCTTTTCACACTCACCAGCACCAGCCCATATGTCACATAATGATGGGTCATCTGTGTACAGGTTGACGCAAAGAACTGGAACAAAATCCATTTTAACTCATGGTATAAATACGGAACCATCAAAGGTGTGTCAAACTAAATACCATTGCACACACACACAGAGAGAGAGGTGGGGGGAACACACACACTGCTTTATTTTACAATTTTCTTTCGCAGAAATTTAGTAGGTCTATAAGTTTACTAATACGTTGTTTTTAAAATGTTACTGCAATGAAGTATCAGTGAAAGGATCCCCACAGCACTAAACTAGTGTAGTGAATAAAATTTGTTTAATATATAGTACTCTTGTAATAACTACAAATCTATTTTCCCAATATATATATAAACTGTACATAATGTAAACCACATGAATATGTGTACAATTTTATATAAACGATTGGTTAGCTAGTTCGTAAGATTTTTCATTTTGGTCTTCCAGTCAAATAACTGCTACATTCAGAGATGGACAAAGGGTTATGGGGTCGGTTCACTTATCTATCCAAGACAGGTGTCTAAGTCAGGTGATTAGTTGTATTAGATTGAAGGTAATGTTATAACAATAGCTACAGCACTGCATACCCGCTAATGTTTTTCCTGTGATAGTTGTTCCTTGAGTGTCGAAGTACAAAACAACTGGTTTTACTATAAATACGTATTCTGTTTCTGGCTGCAGATCATAGATTGTTATTGAAGTAGTGTAAAAGTCATATGCGAGGGTCAACATACTGGAAACATTATCTGCTTTGTAAAATGACACCTTGTAACCTGAAAATATAATGCATGCTTTGTAGGAAGAAATGCTAAATATCATTAAATGCTTTTGATGCACATCATAGGCAAAATAAGTGAACCAGTCTCTAAAAGTGAGATAAAAAATTAAACACGATCACATTATATAACAATTGGCTAGAAGTACATACATTAAGGAACAAGAAACATTCTGCTGCATTTGTGCTAAGAATGTCTGGATGAGGGATGAAAAATTCAAGTGTATAAACTGTCAGTCAGAGGCAAAGATATGATCATTTTCAACATTTTCAATATTTTCTAGGGTAAGATATTTAATAAAAAGACATCAGAGCACTTATCAAGACACTTTTATATACAGAAATAATAGTTAGGCATGCTAGCTCAAGGTGTCAGCAAAAAGACAGAAATATTATGTGAATTACAGATTGTATCATGGTTTCTGGGATATCCAGAACTAGTATATGATCTTCGGTCTAAATTGTTTCTGAAATGTTTATGATAAATTAAATAGAGCTACTCCAGTTATAATATTTTTAACAGACAAGTTCAGATAATAAATGTCTGTCATTTTATGCCATAGACCCATTATATAGGTCAATAAATCTAAACAAAATTAATAGGAGAAATCTATAATAAATGGGATATTTCTTATTATTGTGTTTTTATATCTATATATATATATATTTTTTTAATTTGAAACAAAATCATAATTCCTTTTAAAGATCCATTTAGATGGCATAATTGCCATTTTGTATTCTCCATGCCATTGCCTATTTACTGCTAAAACTACCTCACTTGCTTACTTACTCACACATTCATCCATTACTGGCTTAATATTTAGAAAACAGTTTAGACAAATGCACGTGGAAAGTTTATTACAACTATAACTAGGTCTGCTATTTAAACAAAATATGGCTTTCCATATTGTAATACTGCATATAGTAATTATTCACAAAATGTATTAGAAAATATACATATATATATATATATATTTATATATATATATATATATATAACATTTATTCGTTCAGTAATCTTAAATACTACATTTACTAAATAACTGTTTTTAGCTAAATTACATATCTATCACTACTGAAAATATGATAATATTATGTTATTTAACATACTGAAGTTGAATTAAATCTGTGTTATTCATTATCTCTCTCTCTCTCTCTCTCTCTCTCTATATATATATATATATATATATATATATATATATATATATATATATATATATATAGTGTGTGTGTGCATGTTATATTATATATATATATATATATAATTAAGCACATACATATGTATATAGAACTTGGCTTGACACACAATATTTGATAGTGAGTTAGTGTGTGTGTTTTTCAATATTTAGAAAGTCTCCGCTTTGCCAAAATGTAAAAAGATCAGTGATTTTGTTTAGGTTCTCTACCCCTTACATATCCTGTAGGTTACTCTGGTATGTGGTAGATGGGGGGGGGGGGATAAAATATAAAAACATAAAAACTTACCACTATGGCACAGAGTAAAATCCTCATCTTCGCACTAGTACACTGTTCTTCTCCATCACACAACTGGCTCCGGCTGATACATGAACCATCAATACACTGGTATTGGCTCTCTAAACAGGTAATAGTTGCTGTTAAAAGAGAAACACCATTGTTATCATTTGAACATGTTACAGAATTATCAAAACCACATGGTATCATTCACTCTTTGATGGACGGACACTCACTCACTCACTCACTCACTCACTCACTCACTCACTCACTCACTCACTCACTCACTTTTTCTCCTCACCCCAACTGCTCCGCTTCAAACCCCTCACTTTCCTCACTACTTTAAAACTCCTTTTTCATTTGAACATGTTACAGAATTATCAAAACCACAAGGTATCATTCACTCTTTGATGGACGGACACTTGCTCACTCTCTCACCACTCACTCACTCACTCCAACTTAATACTGTTTACACAGTACCCAATCAAGTAGCTATTACTGATATAGGCCTATAAAGGTGCAAAGAAAACAAATCAAACATCACTAGATAGAGATCTTTCCAATATTATTATATCACTCCATGAACATTGACTGTTACAAAAAAACTTGCTCCCATCTCATACTGAACCCCTCCCCAGAGATCCTGCTGATGATCTATTGGTTCCTCTCCTATCCAGTTACCAGTTCAGATCTGTTGATATCAGTATTAGCCAGTTCACTAACAGGTTTTCATTTTAGTCATCAAGGTTCCATCTGATACTGTACCTGGTGTCGTTTAGTCTCCATTTGATCAACGGCTGTAGATTTGAGTTAAATCAGCTGTTGTTTGTGAGTATGAGTATGGATGTGCATGATGTGACATAAAAACATACTCTCCAGTGATTAGTTGCATAAATGAGAGAGAGAGAGAGAGAGAGAGAGAGAGAGAGAGAGAGAGAGAGAGAGAGAGAGAGAGAGAGGAAGAGTACTTCATCTACACTCACATTCTAAACATTGCTTATATCAAAAACATTAATGAGGTGTACTTAATAAAGCACCCTTAATAGAAGGATTCACTCCAAGGTGATATACAACTAAGTTACATAATAACATACAAGTATAAATGGATGGTAATAATTAAGAGTTACTTAAAAATTACAAGACGAATAAAGGTATAATTATAAACACATCACATTTATCAGTTAAACTCACCCCAAGACAGTCAACAATAGAATGTGTTGTTGGTCTGTATTTTCAGCAGTCATTCGGAATGTGTTTAACCCAAAATTATAACCAGTCATCATCACTTCTTTTCATATGGCCTTCTTCTAAAGTCTAAATAATCTCTTCTCTCAAACCATATTTTAAACACGGGTTTATTTGAGAACTATAACCATGTAATCTCTTCCAGATCTACATGCCACATTTATCAGTTAAACTCACCCCAAGACAGTCAACAATAGAATGTGTTGTTGGTCTGTATTTTCAGCAGTCATTCGGAATGTGTTTAACCCAAAATTATAACCAGTCATCATCACTTCTTTTCATATGGCCTTCTTCTAAAGTCTAAATAATCTCTTCTCTCAAACCATATTTTAAACACGGGTTTATTTGAGAACTATAACCATGTAATCTCTTCCAGATCTACACACCATACATACTGATATAGATAGCACATACTCTCTTCCAGATCTACATGCCATATTTTAAACATGGGTTTATTTGAGAACCATAACCATGTAATCTCTTCCAGATCTACATGCCATACATATTGATATAGATAGCACATACTCTCTTCCAGATCTACATGCCATATATACACCAGAATATATAACAATAATAGCTACAGCACTGCATACCTTCTGACGTTTTTCCTGTGACATTTGATCCTTGAGCACTGAAGTACGAAACCATTGGTTTTACTGTAAATACGTATTCTGTTTCTGGATCCAGATCATCGATTCTTACTGAAGTGGTATCGAAGTCATACATGAAGGTCAGCACACTGGAAACATTATCGACTTTGTAGAATGACACCACATAACCTGAAAATAAAATGCATATTTTGTAAGAAGAAATGTTAAATCTTGTAGTTTTTAGTTATACTTTATACAAAATGAGTCTAAAAGTAAGACAAAAGATGGAACGATCAGTTAAAAGAAAATGTCTGTCATGTTGTACCATAGATCCATTATATTGGTCAATAAATCTTAACACAATTACTAAGAGAAATCTAAAATAAATGAAATATGTTTTTCTTCTAATTATTATTGTGCTAACTGCTGTGGCAGTATGCAACATCTCATTAATATAATATATATATATATATATATATGAAATGTAACCTTTGTTTTGGTGATTACTGATTGATACTATAAAATATTATATTGTAAATATATTTGTTTACTTAGTCTATATATAGACCAAGTAGTCAACATTTTATTGAGTTATCACAAGATTTTAACCAACAATCCTCTCAAGTCTTATCAATTCTAAGAAGCACCCATCAAATACTTCATGCTTATACCAATTTTATGATACTCTTAACCAAAGAATTATTATTAAAATCAGTCTAAATCTAATGAATCAATCAAAATCAATACAATTTCTGTTTCAAGAACTGAGAAACACAGACACACACAAAACTCACCTGTTATTAGCTGATGTGTATTGTCAGATTCTGACCATGATAACGTTATCTCTTTACTGGTGACAGCTGATATTGTTAGGTTTGTCACTGAGTTAACTGTAATATATCAATATTATTATTATTATTATTATACATCATTTATGTAGTGCTCTAGTATATGCTCTCTCTCTCTCTCTCTCTCTCTCTCTCTCTCTCTCATATGTATATGTGTGTGTGTGTAGCTTGATAGATAGATAAACAGATAGATGGTTAAACAGATGATAGTTTAAATTAGATAGAGAGATTGATAAATAGTATAAATGTAACAATTCACATACATCTCCAATATTATCTTGTTTCAAGTAGACTGTAAACAAATTATTAGAGGGTGGATGATGTATGCAGTCCTTATTAGTGAATTAGTGTGTGTGTGTGTGTGTGTGTGTGTTTGTGCATGGGTTCAAATATGCACTCAGGATACCCACAAGATTTCATAAAATTAAATTCCTTGTATGTTCCGTTATGTGCATAACTTTTTCCATTAGTCATACAGCCGACACGTTTTAGAATTACATAATAATGCAAGGTAGAAATAAGAGCACAAATATCCCCTACCTATGAGTATAATTGTGGGTGTGTAATGATACTTTCCCATAGGAAACACACTAATCACAGTATGGATAATTTCTAAAGACTGAAATTTACTGATGGAGTAAGTGCTACCCTGAACTTCATGTTTGATGACACCATGCAGGGAGATATGATCATAGGGGAACACATTCGGGAAAAACTGTACAGGAATAATAATACTAATACTAATACTGTAGATTTAATAATGCACACTTACTAGCAGGAGCCATTCAAAGGTGATGCTCCAAGAAAAATGCGTGTACAAGATATTTGAATGAAATATGTTACTTATTAGTGAAAGCAACCTCGAGCATGTGAGATTTAGATGACACATTTTTAATATCCACCAGTAATCTGTTCCATAAAGTGGAGGCTGTGACACAAAATGCACAATTGCCATGTGACTTGGATCAAGACATGGTTACCAGTTATAATATCTGACCGGATAACCTGAGTTTTGGAGGCGACTTTCTAATGGACACAGCTTTACACAGGGTATTCAGGTGTCTAGAATAACTGGAGTTTTAACCGTAACCTTGAGGTTTGCAACAGTGTTCTAGTACTTTGTCCACTATCACATCACTTTAGAGCTTGGAACCAAAATCCCAGGACCAGAATGCTAGTCCTTGATGTCTCCAGCCAAGTGCTTTCAATAAAATAGCAGTGTAAAGTGATAATGATTGACTGATATTTTACGGCCACTCTTGTGCACATATGGTGGGCTAAATGGGCCGAGCGACCTCCAAAGATAATGAAGCAAAGTCAAAGATGAAACGCTCTTCAGATATACACACGCTGAGATTTGAATGCCAACATAAAGCCCACCGAAATTTCTCATTCTGACCAATCTCAAAAAGCAAACTTCCCAAAAGCGGGTGACTAATAGCCTCACATCTAGGCTACCATGTTAATTACAAGAACACTTCGGAATAGCTTTTAGAGGAGTATGCTGCTTTGCATTTTCCCATCTTTGAATATGTTGAGGTTACAGGATCAGGAATTGCTGAATGAAGATACCAATAGTTTGATTTGTCGAGGTCACTGCACTAAAAGTACAACCACCAAATATCCGTGATTATCAGAAAGATGATTAAAACCCGTTCCGTCCAGAATATTATGAGTATCAGTGAAGCTCAAGTGAAATGCTTAGAGTTCTGAAGGAAAAGGATACCTTATGATATCACCTTTAGTGAAGATTTCTTCAAAGATTGTTCCTTGAACAAATAAAAAACCTGGTATTGCTTGAAATATTCAGTATTTGGAAATTCTCCATTTCCCCAATAGGTGAAAAGACCAGTGAATTTTATTAGGTTCTCTCTATGTCTTAAATATCCTGCGGGTTACTCTGGTGGTATATGTTTGGAGGAGGAAAAACTCACATAAACATTTGTGACACTTACGGCTTTGACACAGAGTTAAATCCTCATCTTCAGCACTGATACAATGTACTTCTCCATCACACAACAGCGTCCTGCTGATACATGAACCATCATTACACTGGTACTGGTTCTCCGAACATGTAAAGGTTGCTGTTAAAAGAGAAATGCCATCGTTATCATTCAAACACGTTACAGAATCATCAAAACCACAAGCAGTTAATCACTGTTTGATGGACATTATAAATCTCTACGTTATGGGAACAAATCCCACTGTGTTTCTTCTTGAGTCTATTGGATGTTTCAGCCATCAGTAAAAGCCTTTAGCATTATCATAATTTTTTATTCCCAATCAAGTAGCTATTACTGGTATGGATCCATAATGCTGTAAACTAAACAAGCCAAACATCAATCAGTAGAGACCTTCCCGATGTCATATCAATGTATCAGGATTGACACAAAACTGCCTCTATGGCCTCATGTGGGTAGAGCATGTGACTATTTACCCATGTTTATGGTCATGCTATGTGGGAGGTCAGAGGGTGGAATCCTGACAATGGCCCTATACTAGGAGTGTTTCACCCAATCGGGCAAATGGTAAGGTTTTCTTCGCTGAATATTCCATCTATTGTAAGATCCAAATTTATTTTGAATCAGTTATGGCGGTAAAGCTGTAAAAAATCCCTCATTTGAGGTTGCCAGCCATGTAAAATACCTCACATTTTGGCCATTATTATTATTATTATTATTAATGTTAAGAAAAATTTCTCTTATCTCATAAACCATATTTTAAACAAGTTTATTTGTGAACAATCACCAAGTAATCTATTCCGGATCTGCATGCTAAATATTCTAGTCCCATGCATTATGACCCTACCGTTGCTAGAATTAACTTCAATCCAGTCATCAATGATATCACAGATGTTATTATGTTTAAACTCTGCAAATCGTAATGTCCAGAAATAATGAACAGTTTATTATGAATTAATCGTTTATATAAAAAGATGCTCTAATAGGAATCATTTTCATTGGTTTTACAACTTTGAAATGATTCATTATGGTTCACAAAATACTTTACCCATCAATGATAAACAGATCAACTGATATATAAATACAAATTGGGGCCTGTGAGTCGACTTAAACAGGACTTCGTGTAATATGACATAATGAGCATCCATATTTCATTACTCGTCAGACAGTTAATTGCCAATAATCGAAATAAAGCAGCTGTCTATCATCAGACAGCATCTCCAACACCACCTACAAAATAAGGCAGCTGTCTATCATCAGACAATATCATCTACAGAATAAGGCAGCTGTTTATCATCAGACAATATCACCTACAGAATAAGGCAGCTGTCTATCAAAACAACATCACCTACAAAATAAGGTAGCTGTCTATCATCAGACAATATCACCTACAGAATAAGGCAGCTGTCTATCAAAACAACATCACCTACAAAATAAGGTAGCTGTCTATCAAAACAACATCACCTACAAAATAAGGCAGCTGTCTATCAAAACAACATCACCTACAAAATAAGGCAGCTGTCTATCAAAACAACATCACCTACAAAATAAGGCAGCTGTCTATCATCAGACAATATCACCTACAGAATAAGGCAGCTGTCTGTCATCAAAACAATATCACCTACAAAATAAGGTAGCAGTCTATCAACAGACACTATCACCTACAGAAAAGGCAGCTGTCTATCAATGGACTACATCAATTATAAATTAAGGCAGCTGTCTACTATCAGACATCACCCACAAAATAAGGCAACTGTCTATCAATAGATTACATCAACTAAAATTAAGTCTATCTTCTGACAAAATCGTTAACAAAATAAGGCAGCTGTCTCATAGACAATATTGCGGCAGTAAAAAAAATTGAATATCTATACAAGTTTTGATTCACTGATAATCTATCATGGTATAAGATAGGTTATACAATTTTCTCTGCCCAGTTGACGCTTCTGTATGTGGTCTCATTTTACCTGGTGTATACCACCCAGGTAGCTCCATTATCACTGTAATATGGTAAACATAACATGCTGATATCGGAAAATGTCAAAAGCAATAGTTGAGTGGTTTGTAGGAGGTCACATGCTTCAATTCTTTGGGTTCCTAGAACGTTTACATGACAGAGGTTAAGACTTATTGCAATATGCCATAGTATTGTGTAAATGGTTTGTAATAATAGTAAATACCTGGAGGCTCTCTCTCTCTCTTGTGTGTGTGTGTGTGTGTGTGTGTGTGTGTGTGTGTGTGTGTGTGTGTGTGTCTGAGGAGAGATAGATAGATAGAGAGAGAGAGAGAGAGAGCTATGTATTCACAGGTTATAATAATTAATAAATGAAACATAAAAATATAGAAAAGGTATGACATATCTATCATAATATAATGATTTTTCAAAAGCCTCACATCACAAAAATTGTAAATATTACTATCACAAAGTCAAAATAGCATTACCACAAAGTCAGTCACAACATCATCTATCACAAAGTCACAAATATTCCGATCACAAGTCCCACAAATATCATTATCATCATGTGGCCACAAAGATCAACGAATAACTGGCATGTACAATAGCTATTCATGCAACAGCATTACTGTATGTACATATGATTGTGGTGAATAGTTAAATATGTGAGTAGAGTTGGTGTGAGGATAAGTGAGCATGTATACCCCAATACATAAAAACATAATCTTTGCCACTAATATTACAACATGGATAATGAGCAAACGGTGAGTAAAATATTCTCCAACACATTGATATTGTTTACCAGCTTAAAACAGCTTCATGACACTTTAACAGTCTAAACACCTGTTTATATCGTAATGCCATCCCATCACACCCCATCACCTAATAAGGCACCTCTGTTATCCACCAGAACTGGATTTTAAACTCGGTGATATCTCAGTCTGTGGGATGTTTCATCTGATAATCTCATCTGCCTAGAGATCTGACCCACTTGTGACCAACTCTGAGACTTATATTATAAACAAACAATCCCTGACCTGCTTAGCCACCCCACTCCTGAACCAGATTTATAATATTTTATCTCCATGGCCCTTTAATTCCATGCTGGTATATTTTATTAAATGAAAGAAAGTGGCATCTTTTACTGCCAAGATCAAAGAACAACGTGGACAAATATCCTTATGGGCATTGTGAACACATCCCACAGATATAGGCAACACAGGCATTCGATCCCATGACCTGGAATTATACAGCGAGAGACACTATCAAGTGTCTTGTTGAATCAATCTTACTGACTTTAGCTGAAGTATCTCATTCCATTATTTTATTTCCTTATAAATATAATACTACAATAGAGTGTTGGTAATAAATATGTTCTTGTGAAGAATGTTTTGTATGCAGACACAGGTGTGTGTCTTTTCAACATCACATAGTTATTCCATTTCATGAACTTAAACCAGTTTAATGATGAAAAAATAATGCCAGAAGCACAATTATGCTTATACTGAAAACATTCTCCTGATAAGTTATGAATGAGTTAATAATATATATATATATATATATATATATATATATGTGTGTGTGTGTGTGTGTGTGTGTGTGCGTATGCGTGTTATATGGAGAGAGAGAGAGAGCCAAGTAGAAAAAGTTGTTGCTGTTATAATTGTTTTGAGGCTTTTCTGCACATGGAATGCTAAATTGACTGAGCAATTTCTGAAAATAATTCTAACCATATTCCAAGTTTGACACAGTGTTACCTTGTACTTATAGCACTCTACTTATTAAAATATCTGATTATTTTTCATTCATGGTGCCTTTCAGCTAAAGATTGGCAAGATTCCGTAGGCAATGAATTGTTGTCTCATTCCTTTATACATACCACAGGGCACACACATGACCCATATTATTTGATTTGCGTCACACACACACACACAAATACACACACACACCAAAGACATGCGTCACATTTGTGAGCACATTTTAAGAATAAGACACATACCAATATACTGCCCTAATTATGTGACATCTGCTGACGCTGCGGATGATGCCGGGTTTTTGAAAGCCAAACCAAACTAAGCCAAGCTATTACCAACGCAGCCTGATAACATCACACTGATAAAACATACTACTGTTTCATCTACCAAGACACATTACATTTTCATCTAGATAACATTGACAAAGTAACGCAGTAGATGGTCAGAATTGTTAGATAACATCACAGTGTTCCGTAACTCAATACAATCATGGTATGTCACCTTAACTGTGGCAGTCATGCTGGCACACAGATAGAAAATATCACTAACTTGATAATATAGTCACCACTTTCCAGCCAACTGAGCAACCTTTTGTTCGGTGCCTTCAAATCTGACTTATCTCTCGTTAAAACAAATTTCGCAGATTGTCTTTATTCATTATCACGGATAAACGGATTAGAAATATCAACAAATCTGAATATTCATTTACTGGAGAATAATGGTCAACGTGATAATTTATGATCATCATTCTTGCGTAGATTTGTTTGTTCTTGCACTGTCCATCCAAAGCCTTCTGTTTCGCTGCAATAACGATTATTGGTCTAAATATCGCCGAACAATCAGGGACAACAATCAATCAATCATAGATATCAAATATAGAATGAACCCCACAGAATTGCAGATGGAGAATGAGTGTTTTGTATTGACAGAAATAATTAGGAAGAATCTTATCTACAGCATTAATTAAACAAAATAACTAACATGCAGCTTGGACCAGTAAAAGTGCCTGTCAAATGTAAATACACAAATTTTCAGGCTAACATTGGCTTAGAGCATATGTGTACATACAACGATATGGCTATTACAAGCAAACAGTAACACACTCACATGTTACTAAACAGATTTTATTTTTAAAATTTCAGTACACAAGTAAAGTTGACAAAATTTTGAATGCCATTGTCCTGTTTGGTGATCGAGCCATGTTAGTCCTAGCTGATAGTAACATGTTTTCGGTAATTTGCTTCTATTAATTTGGTTCCTTGTGGGTTTACATATTGATATAAATAAGGCATAACAAAAACAATATTTCTAAGCTCTAGCCAAGGTGATTGTCAAAGATAGGAAATATAAGTCAGCATTAGACGAAATAATCTTACCATTATTTGCTAGGGCCTCCTATGTACTTGAAATTTATCATTGGTTTTAGGCAAGCTTGCCTATGTTACCACATAACACTTGAGAACAAATCAATTATGATAGCAGATGTCATACGGACAGTTCCATGTTTTGCTGTTATTTTTGTTGGTTTTGAATGGTGAACTCATATTTTTCTAATTTTATGACACCAGGTGGCACCAGCTGTCAATTTCCAAGGTTTATTTATTTCTGGCCAGGTTAGTTGGCTACAGAAGGAATGTTCCAGGGAAATTTACAAAGTGGTGTCTAAACATGTTTTTAGTTCAAGAATAGTTAGTAAATCTGGCATCCAAGTTCATGAATGATTCATCAACTAACACTACTAGTTGAAGATCAATTTGTTGATGTTTATTTATTAATTGTATTTGATAGTGTCACTTATATTTTGTGATGTATATTCATTGATAATAATAATATTAATAATACTAGTATTTTATATAGTGCTTTAATCAATTTGACTTGTTCTAAGGAGCTTTACACTGAAAACTGAATTAAAACACGTTCTGGCTCATACAAAGTAGAGACAATATATATATATATATATATATATATATATATATATATATATACACACTGGGTGATAGATCATATAATTAAGCTAATTTGAATACCCAGTAAGTGATTTAAAAATATTATAAAAAGGATGGACTTAAAGAGACATGTTTTGGTAATGAATTCCAGCATGAGAGGTTTATACTGTGATTTTGTTTCAACCAATAATAAAAGAAACGTGGGAAGTTTTAGTGTGATTAAAATTAATTAATGTTTTCAGCCACCAACAATTTCACAATAAGATTAAGCTCCGAATTGGCGTGCCATATGATTTAAATATCATGATGTTTTCTATGAAATGTTGAAATTGGAATCCATTTCCTGCAAGCGTATGGTCAAAGGTGAGACACAATTTACCTACCAGAAAACAATCTAAGATACTGGTGAGCATTCAATGCTCCACTGCTCGTTCTTCACGTCAATTTATACAATCCCAGGAATATTCACAAACTCAGTAAACCATGACCAAAACAGATACTAGCTCTACTGTTCATGTTTTATTACGACTTCATTGTTCAAATAGGTTGTGCCGTGCTTTTTGCCCATTACAATAGTTGCCATTACTGTGACGACTATTTGTCTCTTTGAGTTACCAAGTCAGCTTCGCTCAAAGTTTCATTATTCTGTTTAAAGTTTAACATCGAGTGCCAACACCTCAACAAAAAGGAAGTCCTTAGTATAGCATTGTTATAAGTAGACTAAAAACCACAACAAAATGATGATCAGTTAAGACAGTTAGTTACCTTGACATAAGTCATCTTCTTCATCGGAACCATCTTCACAGTCGACGTTATCATCACATCTCTTAGAAATGTCTATACACTCTCTTATCACAGAACACTCGAACTGATCTTCATCACATGGAATCATCACAGTTGGCTCTTCTAAGTAATAAAATGTATTATTGTTTAGGCATATATCAGAAAATTTTCATCAACAGAATGGATGGGATGATAAGAATATGATACAGTCACAATTAATTGTGTAATAAATAATATATGCAGCATTAAAACACAGTTATCATGTAAACAAATGGAGAATAAAAGTAGAGGAAAGTAGATATAAGTAATGTAAATGTGACCATAAGAAAGTACCCAGATAAACAGATATATTCCCTAACTATGTTAATCATATTTAATTAATAAAACATAACACATATCATTGATTTGGTATTAGAAAAACTATGCTATACACAATATATAATAAAAACCATGAGCAAAAATTAAAAATAAAGAATAGAAACGGACCTGTGTGTGTGTGTGGCGCGCATGCGTCCATGCATGTGATTCAAGTTATATGTTCATGCTTGTATACACACTGACATACATATACATACATGCATATACACATACATACTTACAAACATCTTTCAAAGATGTGCTGTATTCCTTAACCAATAGACATGCATGTGTATATTCTATAAATGCATCCCAAAATAAAAACAAAACAGAACCAAAAAGCCACAAATACAATCTGACAAATCTATGCATGCATCTACATCAAGGGTTTTAAAGGAAAGCAATATGTCAATCAACTGAAACTACTCAAAGCACTGTCCCTGTGGCATCATTACCTTCACCACTAGATGGCAGCAATGTTGTCAGAAAGGGTTTATTTTTGTCACCAGGTGGCAGTGATGAGCAGACATTACAAGCCAGTTTGCAGTAGACCAACATCCAAAATGGGTTACTTTCGCACTCCCCATAGAAAGCCCAAGTATCGCACTCATCATTACTGCTATGAAGATTAGTGCAGTCTTTTTGGTGGGGAAGAATGGAATATATAATGCATAGCAATAGAAGGCAAAACTGAAATATAATGATGCGCAATTCAATTCAATTAGTTTAGTTCAGAATATTAAATTCCGCATAGACGTGTTACAGTGAAGTAAATCATATAGAAAAAATAAAACAGTTAAAAACAAACTATCATTGATCATCAAGCACATGAGCTAGAATGGCAAAATAGACTAGAAATAATGCAGAGCATTAGTAAATTGTTAGAATCACCTAAACGTGTTTTAGACATTAAACATGTCATCATAGCATCATTCTATTTCTTCAGTAAACAATTATAGGAGGTATGTAGAGAATCTTGCAACTTAGTTATGTCAAAAAATATGTTTGGTTATATGTACTATATAGTCTATATTTTTCAGCATCCACGCTTCCATAAATTAAATTCACTAGTTTTCTCTTCCAATAAATGCTTCTATTTTGACAAAATGACTTGCATATTCATGAGTTTCCATCAAAACTGATGACCTTTGATGAACCTGATTTCACATGTTTATTCTTCTTTACACAGGTTTCTTTTATTACAAGCACTTTTTAATATTCTTGCACACAGGATCAACAAAAATAATAAATTGTTGTCAGAGTTTATGGTTATATGGCTGTGGAATTTTGTAAACATAGATATATATATTACATACAACCAATGAAACAATTTAATATGTAATGTTTAGGTTTAGTAACATAGATATATTTTTCATATTACTAATTTATAACTATATATATATAATATATATAATAATGTATACCCGTTAATAAACCTAGCTGGAACACTGTATATATATATATATATATATATATATATATATATATATATATATATATGTACACCTTTAACAAAATGCATCTTTCTGAACATAAGTGAAACATGAATCAGAGAGCTGATTGTGAGCTTTTTTAGCAAAACAACAAAGGATAGGTGTATTAGGTCCTGATGCAATCACACTGTCATTGTGTTTAAATATGCTGATAATAGCTTCTACTCTAGCTTTGTAACAAAATAATATAGGTCTACGACACTGGGCATTAGAAAATAAACCTCACATTATGGTCACCTAGTTTCTAATAATATATTTTGAATGTTATGACTATGAAGTCATTATGGTCCATAATAATCACAAATTTCAAAATACACGTCTATGGTAATTGTTTTACCCCAAAAAAAGATTTATTTGTGATAAAGTATTTCAAACATCATTCATTAACAGAAAGCAATGGTAGGTGGTGTGTCTTTATACATAGGACTTTATTTTAGTTTTGAATAATTCAAAACTATAGGCTAGCTGAGCTTTGATTTCTTGTGGGAAATTTTTGTTTCACGTATAATTCTGAAATGACTTTGATAAGATCAATATTAGTACACAGGTTAAGTTGTACATGAGCATTTTTCTCTGTTGGTCAATGTTTACATTTTGGCAAGCACCTAGATTGCAAAATGATTTCACAAGTATGCAAAGTTCAACAAACACAGCTAAATTATGCTGAGCGTGATGTCTCTTGTGTGAAAGCCCTCTTGTATGTCTTTACTTTATACCTTCCTACAGAAATTCTTCACTTTCCCAGTGCTTTTTGTAAGAAGGCTTAGGTATTTTCCCAGGAGTGACAAAGAGTGTTTTGTTCTCCAAGATCAAATGCTGTGGCTATTATGTGTATATTACTTTCTAAAAGTGACTCATATTTAGAGATTTCCCTTCATTTGCATATAAACATAAATATGAAGTTTCAAGCGGGTAGTACAAATGCAAATAAACGATGACTGATCGGGGAAGACAATGTATGGATTTTGACCATTTGGTGGTGCATTTGATGCATGAAAATAAACAGTCTTTTCAACAGAAAGCAGACAAAATAGAATGAAGAACTTTCCAGGGAACTTTTAACATAGATAATGAGTTAATTCAAGAAAATAAATATTGATCTTTTTAGATAATCTTAATTATTTGCAGAAACAAAGTTTTAAACTTAGCAATATTAATTCAATCTTCCCAAAGGAATAATATATTGTCAGACATATCAGTTTTTCAGATTAATTATGTATAGATGTTTTTCATGTTTCAGCAATAATTTCAGCAAAACAGCTGAAGAAAATGCAGGTCTTAAGCATCACTAAACAAATAAATGGCAACAACAAATGGCAACCTTTCAAAACCAACATCTTATTTTTTTTTAAGCAATGGTACCAACACGATTCTTACAGATAAACCAATGCAAAAGCAATGTAAATTATCAAGCAATCCCTTACAAAAACCTCCCAACTCCTGGCTCACCTCCCGTGCCCTGACTCACCTGACACCTGCTCATCGGGCGGACTACACTTATGGCAAGCTTTCTGACATTTCTCCGCCATCCAGATTGGATTATATTCACATTCTCCTACGGCAGCCCATCCTTCACAATCTAGGGTTCCATGGTTGTCATCCCAGATATTAGAACATGGTGTTTCTGTAATAGGAAAATAAACAGCTCATCTTCAGCATAACAAAATGAGATCCAGATTGGAGGATATTTCTGGTCTGCCCCCCCCCTTACACTTCCATTAGTTCTATTTGTGCAAAAATCTTCCAAGTGTCATAAATCAATATATATATATATTATGATCAGTCAAAATCTGCTGGTCATACACAAAACTTAAAACATTATGGGAAATAATCCTTCCATAAGAAACCACCACAATTATGAAATAATTAATTTTCCTATTCCAGTTAGAAATGCCAGTTCTATCATTTGTTTTAAATGTTTGCTCAAAACATGAATTTTATTACGATTTTATGCGAACTGCAAATTATATTTATTATTGTCCTTAATCAGAAAGTACCCTAAATTGATATTCTTCACCATTGGGATGATGCAGATATCCCAGAAACTTCCCCCTCCAACCAGAGGAAGTATTGCCCAATGCCAACCAAAGGGCGTAGACAGCCCTGTTTCTGGCATACCTGAGAGTTCCTCTATCAATTTCTGGATTTATTACAAACTCCACATCTGTTGACCTAGTTCACAATCATTCACCTGATCTGATCTTACAAAGCTAGCATTTATTAATGACAGAATTAACAAAGTGTGCATGAAAAATATCATGGAGATTCACCCAATTCACGTTTAAATCTTATTCGTTTCCAATCCTCTATTCTACCATTACTGAGATTCAAACCCGCAACCTTTAGGTTGTCCCCTATTATAAACCAGAAATTAGATTCTGATTGGTGCCCAACTTACACATATGAGAAATAAACTCAGCCGACTTAATTATTTCTTTGCATGGGATCCTGATCCAGAAAGCATTTAAATGGTATTTGGTGAGATTTTTCCACTGATATACATTCGCATAATTAAACCGATTTGGTTCTGTGATACAGATTATTATATGAAATATTGATAAAAGTTATCTTTGAACCGATGCATACACCGACCAGTTGTCCGAATCAGTGGTTTTATCCAAACCAAATTTATTTCTGGTTTTCCATTCGCACGGCTCATCTACACAAAAGCCACATCTAAAAACATGAAATGTTGTTGTTGTCATTATCGTTGTTGTTGTTTGTGGCCACTTCGTGAACATGGTTGGCTAAATGGGCTAAGAGTGCCCTCCAACTGTAACGAGGCACAGTGAAAGAGGAAACACCCCTACAGATAGCCTGGCCAAGGTTTGAACAAAGGTTCTAGAGTTCTGTGGCCAACCACACTACCTGTTAGGCCATGAAAATGCCTTTCAAATTAAAGATATGACACAGGTGATAAAAACATATCATCTGACACAAGTAATGATATGTTATTTTATAATCAGTGTAGGCTGAATAAGCAATGGAAAATATAAAGTTAGTGAGATTAAATAAAATATTAAACAACCCCAAATGTAGAGGTGAACTTCAGTTCCGGATATATGTGGCCAGATGTCCTACCAGTTCAACTATGGAGACCCCCAAAACAACCATTAAAAATATATTTTATAAACTGGTCACAGATAACATGTCAATATCTGTGTCGGGGTTTTACTGTTATAAGAATTTGGAAAATGTCTGCCCTAAGAACTAACTTCAGAACTTATATCGGTTGTTATGCGTTCAGACAAAATATTTCAAACGTTACGAGACATTAATGTTGTTAAGTTCAATTGTTTAGCCTCAGTTCTGATCAAAGTTAAGATATCAAGCTGAGTGGTGACTCATTAAGGAAATAAAATCCCACAAGCACAGGTATGAGTGCAGCGCTTTAACACCATGCCATGATCATCCATATAAAAGATTACAACACATACATGTGAACAGGATTACTGTTTGTGTTTTCTTTACTCCACATATAAAACACACAAGGACAAGGACATAGTGAGATCTGGTAAAAGTTTCATTGAAGCCTAATGGTACATCCATCTAATAGCAATGATAATATTAAATAGAACAGTGAGAAGGTCAGGTTATTCATACAACTGCCAAACAAAGAATGATTGCTGTGTCTGTAGGCACTATGCAAATATATATAAATTCGTATTTATTGACATTGGGAAATATTACAACTCATAATATGACCTACACATCAAGGACAGTCAGTCACCTGAAACTTAATGCAGTCATTTTAGATTATTAGCACAAAGGAACCATTTTGCCAGACTCCACAGTGTCTGCTAAAATCTAAACAGCTCAGTTCTGCTGTTGAAGTCTCCGATCATAATCCTAGGAATACCTGCCTATTGTAGCCAGGTTTCCCAATGACAGTAGTGCAGGCTGTAATGACTTCGTTCAATCATATCAATTACTTACTTGGTTTCACCTATAACAAATGGCTACTTGGATGGCACAGTGGTTAGAACATTTCACCGCAAACCTCCAGGTTCCAATCAGACTCATGCCTGTGTTTGAGGGATGTTTCTGTGGGATGTTGCTCCTTGTGCTATGTTTCCTAGATGTGACCAGTGCTGAGAATAAACTACGAATTTACTCACTCCCATAGGACAAATGGAAGTACATGTACATGTAGGAAGAGTCCTAACCACCTGGAAAACTTCCAAAAATTGGTCATCTTGAATGACTTGAATTGGATAGCAGCCTGAACTGATATTTATTTGTACTGTTGAAGACAGCTAGTGTTATGACACAGAAAATAATCTGGCATGGATAAGGTTGTTCTTGACGTAACATGTCTCAACACAAGTCCTCAACAATTCTACCCATTGGAATGTTTTGGCCAGGTCCTGGGATGGATGTATATTTCTTTGGTTAAAAGACTCTAATACTGGATTCAACAGCATTCATTGGATATATTTAACTTTTATTAATTTGATATAGTAATGTAAATAAATAAAATATTAAAGTAACAGCATACCACCAAAA
Organism: Paralvinella palmiformis; assembly: GCA_025642065.1. NCBI lineage: Eukaryota > Metazoa > Annelida > Polychaeta > Terebellida > Alvinellidae > Paralvinella > Paralvinella palmiformis. Next base: position 443,026 of record JAODUP010000112.1, on the reverse strand, counting down.
AGTAAAAACACATATTTCCATTTAATAGTAATAACACGAGACAATTTAGATCTCCAGGGGTGTGTTCTCACATGATAATCAAACAATATTTACATACAGTGTCCACTCTCAGATAGCTAGTCAATAAAGTAAATGGAAAGAAAGGAACAAAAACATTTAATAGGAAAAGGGTTTTACCAAGAAAAATGAAACACTCTCAATTCTTATTTTTCGGTTTATAGTCTTTAAATTCACATAAATGCCAATGTTTTACAACCACTTTTATGCACACAATATGCTAAATTGGCCAAGTAACCTCCAAAGATAATGGGGCAAACTGATAGACCAGGATTGGATCGACCCCACTGCTACAGGTCCGTGGCCAACCACACTATCAGCTGGGCCACCGAGATACACTTTTAAACTCACATCAAGAAAAAAAGATTTTTTAGTAAAATAAGTACACTTGTCGGGAAGAAAACCAAACAGATTAACATTCTTCCAAGATACCCTTGCATAATAATACATACACAAAGGGACGTTTAATTGTGTTTAATAGCATGAATGCTGAGAACCACTCAACCATAGGTTAACATTCATAACCATGATCTTGACACAGAGTTTTTAGCCACTTGTTGCGGTGATGAAGTTGATAAATCATGGTCCAGTGAATCTCTTCAGAACTTAATTAAAATACACCATTGTTATTTTTATCACGTTCATTGTATCCATAAAAACTGTACTCTGACTACTGCAGTATAGCTACTCTCAGCTTCCTTTGTATACTATAAATGTAATTTATATGAAGTCATATCACAAACCAAAACATACAAATTTATATGTCGATTAGAATCACGCCTGCTTGGCAGTTCTGCAATATCATTCTTTCTTTTTAGTACAATACTTCACCGAAAGCCAATGCATAACAGCCTTGCTAACAGAAACATATATATATATATATATATATATATATATATATATAAATATTTAAATATATGAATGATTAAATAATGCTACAATTCTTACCAAGACGTAGTACTAACAGTATTAAATTCCTTTTATCTGGTCATACGGTAGATAGTTTTGCTGAATCAAGCCAGTTATTGCCATCGGCTTTTTAAATTGTTTTAAACATACACTGAACAATTTGTTACATGCTACCTTCTTCATTTTATGGGAGGTTTTTCATCTGTGTGATAATCAATGTTAAAAGGTCTCCACTTGAATAAAAGATCAATCAATCGATCGATCTAAATATCTATCTATCCATCTGTCTACCTATAATCATTAGCTGGATAATCACCTTATGAAGCTCTTAATTAAGAAAAATATGTTACCATGCATACATTAGCTTGCTCACTACTTACTGCAGGGTTCATACACATTTGGACATCTCATATTCCAGGACTTTCTAGGACCTTCCAATGTCAAATTCAAGGACCTTTTCAATATATTCATGAACATTTAATGTGCAAAGATACACCCATATTTCGGAAGAAGTGTAATGAATGAATTCCTGTATGCTTATGATTAGAAATATAGATATATATGTCCAAATTCCAGGACTTTCAAGGACCTCTACAAACATTCCAGGCCTGGAATCCAAACTTTCAAATTCCAGGACTTTCCAGGTTTTCAAGGACCTGTGCGAACCCTGTAATGGAATCAAATTAAGACACCATGATTGTGAGAATTAGCTATATAAGTATTTGCATACCAAAAGTGAACCAGTGTACTTGTATGTATATGTGTATATATATATATATATATATATACATATATATATTATAAACTTTATTATCCACAGATATATCATACTGATGAATTATTATGATGAGCCTACAAGATCAATTTTTAGGTTCACTCACCACCAACACTCTGTTGTGAGTTCCATTCAATAACATGAGCAAGCCAGATACACCTGATTGTGTAATATAAGGTGATATATCAACAATGGCTATCCATTAATGCAGGTAATATGTTTAATTCACTGTAACATCTGTTGTATTTTTCTCTGTATTATTTATGTGGAGAAGGTCTCATATATATTATACATACTGCTTTTTGTTTGCCAAATTATTAATTAGCACAGTATATAGAAAATTAAAGTGTCAATATTCATTTGATTGAAAGTTTTTTCAAAACTTTTATGTTTCAAAAGAGAAAATTATAAACAAAAGATAGGGCAAGATATTAAACACAGAGAACAATAACAACATATGCTGCAACCTTTTTCAGGATAGAAACCATCAATAAATAAAACCCGAATGAAAATAATTTAACATCCCAAATCATTTGTCCGCATATTTCACTGATTGTCACCTCCTCTAGGATACTATTTGACATACTGATATATGTGACAGAAAACATGAGAACTCACTTAAACTTGCTCATTAATTAATTAAAATCCCAAAAATAAATCATCATAAAATTTAAAAAAATTCCGAGTTGACTTCTATTACAGCTTATCCATTCGCTATATGGTCAGTCTGTAGTACCGATATGATCCATTGATCAGTTCAGCGGTTATGATCCACATCCAGATATATGCTGTGTGTCATAATTCATTAAAATATACAGATGTATCTAGTATTTAAGGTCTTTTTACACTAATAATTGAGCACACATAAAAGTACATTTGATGTGTAAGTTCCTTATATAGTTCAATATTCCCTAGATGTTATTATGCAATTTCACAGTACAATACGTGCCTTTGAATGGCTCCTCATCCTGGCAAGGTTGATCAAGTTATTAAATCTACATTAATATTATTATCATCACCATCATCATCTTCATTATCATCATATTGTCTTTATTAATTAACAATAATGTCTGTTGTTCTCCATTAACTGAGAGCGAAACATGGCAAATTCCTAAACCTAAGTAAAGTGAAGCAAATGAAGTGTTTGGAGCAGCAGCACTTAATTAAAGTGCTGAAGACAATATGTACTTCCTCTTGACTCACAACACTGGGAGGTGTAAAGCAATTAAGCATGCAGTAACAATGTTAAATCCACACACACACAAATACACAAATTTTAAAATAATATCCAAAACACTTGAATAAATGCTAAATATATAGGAAGTCATTATTCACCTGGCTGCCGGATCCCCAGGGAATGAATGAATATATATATATATATATATGTGTGTGTGTGTGTGTGTGTGAGACATATGTAAAACTATTGATCTATACAACCATATCCATTTATAATATAAGCCACTTGCATGGAGTTGATAATTGAAACAGGAATCTCTTATATTACACTATTATGCTTATAGTCAGTCACTCTACTCACTCATCTATCAGTATCATACTTCACTTGAAGAAAGTCTGATCAGCGTAAAAAAAGTCGCATCTTCACTTCATACTTCACCAAGAAACAACCCTTCATCATTCATTACTAATATAGACCTGCTGCCTACTATTATCTATAGCTAATAATTGTAGGATAATACCTAAGAGGAAGAACAATATAGATATATGTCTCCGATGTGTTATTCAGGGTTGAATCAGGACAATTATCATCACGATGTTATAATTTATTTGATGTTAAGTGATTTGTAACAAACCAACTACTATAAGACTCTTATCACGTGTGGCCTAAACGTACACGAGCCTCCTCTAATAGATAGTTCCGTACTGTTCCCCTGTGAGTGGTGGGGGAGGATCCTCAACCACTCTTACTCTAACATAGAGACTGTGCTGAATAAGTGACAGGCTGGGGATTCTCCCCGAAAAACTAAACGGGTGTAGGTCAAAGGCCCTCTAGGTTAAAAGCCCTCATTTTCAGTTTAATACCCAAAGCCCTAATCCTTTGTGTACTTTGTATATGCCACCAATTAAAAATATTACTCAAATGTTTCTACAAAATAAACATATTATCCAAGTAGATTCTATATAGATCTATATGGGCTTTTGACGTAGAGCCAGAGGGCTTTTGACCGGATCCCAAACTAAACAAACAAACATATAGTTCTAATAGATTTACGTCTGCAGATGTTCGAAGTATCATCCCCAATCGGTTAGAAATCTACTGTACAACAAGAAATCCAAGAATAAATAGTAATACATCAATCTGAATATAACACCAGACCCAATAATATTCAAACATAATACGACTCAATAATCTGATGAAGTCGACGTTCAACTTAAATTTAGCCGTTGGCGGACTGGATGACATCAATTTAGTTTCGGTTAAATGTCAACTCTGTCTATTTAATCTGAACGCTTACATTGAAGATAAACAGAAATATTCTAGACTATATTCTACATGATCTACAAGCTAATAGTACACAACAAATAATTATATTTGTTGATTAAACCCTGGGTATTTATTCAGAAATGAAGACGGGTCTGAAGCAACACCAGCTCAGCATTCATGTTGTAAAACAAATTTACTCAATAGATATACTACTGGCTGGAATATCGCATGTATGGACGTGTTATCAGTGGAACTGAGAAATATTTAAGCTCAATAAATAAATTAAGAGCTTGATCTATTGAAAAGTTGAAATTTATTACCAAAAGGTTACTCTACTGGAGTTGTGTGGCAAAAATAGCATTATGCTTTTTTAATCAATGGTGATCATTTGAGAGAAGAAAATAGTACTGGGTATTTAATATTGAAATTAATAAAATATAATATGAAATCTTGATCGACAGAAAGTACATCAGGATTTATTTTATAAATAGTAAAAGAAGAACACCTTTAATCGTGGATGGCTGACCACGTTAAATGGCGCTGCCGTCTCCACTGAATTGATTGGAACGCCTCCGTGGTCTAACAGTAGCATGTTGGATCACAGATCACTACCACCCGTGTTCGAATCTCGGCGTGGGCATATCTGAAGGGTGTTTCATCTTTGACTCCGATGCATTACCTTTGAAGGTCGCTTGGCTTATACTATGTGCACAAAAGTGGCCGTAAAACAATCATCATAATAATCATTCACTGGGTTGATTAAAATAAAGGGGGACGTTAAAGACCCCTGGTGACGTAATACACTCTGGCAGTGACGACCCTCAGGATATTTCGGCTGTATCTTTCCGTATTGCTCCCCTGTGAGTGGTGGGGGGAAGAGATATGAATGACCACTTAATAAAAGGGACCACACTGGAAATATAAGTGCTTACGCTTTCGTGTGTTATCCCTGGCTGTTTCATTATCATAGATCATGAAACGAAAGAAAATCAATCAAGCAATAGATTTTAAGCCATTAATTTTTTTTCTTTTTATTAGCTGTTTACTTTTGAACTGGTGACAATTACTCACCTACCTAGACCCAAATATTAACCAATAACTATAATATAAAGTGCTGAAGATTTTAGTTCTGTACTTAAACTTCCTATAACAATAAATACCCGGTGTCATTAATCACAGTGTCTGCCTGTTCATCTTTAATAACCTCATTCGAGTTGCCACAGTTATAAGAAATTACGATCTGACTAAACAGTACAGATAAAAGGGTAAAAAGCTACAATTGCCAGACAACTGGTGATGATCATGATGTTTTACGGCCACTTTTGTGCACATGGTAGGCTAAATGGGCTGAGCAACCTCCAAAGGTAATGAAGCGAAGTCAAAGATGAAACAACCTTCAGATATGCCCACACCGAGATTCCGCTAGTTACTGCTAGACCACGCAGGCGCCAGAGAACTGAGGAATATACTCTAATTTACAGCATCATATAGACCAGCGTTTATATTATCAGAGAATGACCTTTTTCAGAATACAATTAAAACATAAACATTTTCAAGAAAGTCCTGCCTAAATCCATTTCTTTAGAAATCATCCAGCGGTAGTGTAACATTTTCCGGGTAAATCAGGTGGGGGATGTGGCATTGAACAGTAAAATACCTGTTCCGATTTTTGTTGTTGTAATTTTTGACACATTGGTTAAGGTAAGTGTCACCAGTTATGCTGGCACATGAATATTGTTTTGTCACCAACATAAATGCCAAAGCTTTTTGTTCTGCTAGAAAACTGACACACAAAACATTGCACCTCAACCCAACATATAGACAATAGCCACATTGTACTAAATATTCTCCATATAGCTCTGACCCGAGGAATGTTAAAACCTGCCAAAGATAGGGGTTTCCTGGCAATCCAGTCCATCGCCAAAAAATACCGATGAAACTGTTTGTTGATGAATTCGCCACTTTCTACGAATAAACAAAGGATCAAGTAAAGAATAAAACTTGGTCATCCATAATACTTACAATGTTATTATATCAGTGGCAAAGCATTTACACAGAAGTGGCATAGAAGAGATAAGACATATACTGCTGACACATAAATGACAAACATGGTTAGCTTGTATATAGGGATCCAGATCTTTTTTGCCCACCTCTCAATACTCCACACAAATTTTGTCCCTTTAGTCTTTTTTGTTTTTCCAGTAATTAGATAATGGTATATTTTTATCTGAGATATAGCTACAGCTTTTAATTCGCTTATTACTTGAATCTATGACTTTATTTCAGTTTGCTAGAACTATTTAATTTTTTGTTGTTCTCTATATGACACCTGTCTGTCATTATCAGCTGTTTAATCATCTGTTATATGTAATTCTGTCTGTTCGTTTGTGATAAGCAATTTAAATATACAAAGAAGCAATTGCTGAATTAATTCTCTATGTTTTAGTAAAAAAATTCGGACAATATTCAATCAGAACACAGTCATCTATTTTCCAACTGCAAATCTTTAAAAAGGTTTCCATACATAAGACAAGGTGCCCACTTTATTTAGATACCTCCCAATGAATGACTAGCTATTCAGCGAATACCACATTCAAAAACAATAATTGACAATGTAAGGCAAGGTCAATGATGGTTTCAATGGGCAAGAAGTGACAAAGCGATAGAAGCTAAATTATTCACAGACTTACCCGTTGCACTCATCTTGGTAATCATAGTTGTTGTGTTGCTGACAACTGGTGAGCTGCTAACATCTTCATTTGTCATTGCTGCTGTGGTAAAGTTAGATAGCTTCTCACTTGAAGTAACAGCTAATGAATTATTCGTGTCAGAGACTGATGCTCCTTCAGTTACATGTGACTCCGGAGAGGTGTGAATAAATATTGGCTTTTCTTCTGTCACCATCTGCTTGCCCGTGACCCACTCTATTGCTGTTGTCATTTCTAACAACTTATTTGCGGTGGATAAATTCTTTGCTTCCTTTTGTTGCATTGTTTTTCTCCCGCTGGCTTCGGTAGTATCATCTACTGCAACAATACCCCCTTGAAAGCTTGTGGACGAAGTCATGGTGGATGACCTTTCCGTTTCTTTTACGGCCGTTGTTGATTTGAACACACGCAGGACATCCTCCACAGCAGTGGTTCCTTCCCTTTCAGATGTTTCATTTCTCAACTTATCATCCACTGGAGATTTTTCAGCCGGCACACCAGTTACTTCCTTTACAACTGAAAGGACAGATGTCACTTGCTCATCAACTGATGTTTCTTGTCCTGCCAAAGTCGTATTGATTCCACTGAAATTCACCGTGGAAGATATATTTCGTCCAGTTGCATCGAAAGTCGACTCTTTTTCCATTGGTTCAACTCTCGTTCTCTCATCTGATGGCACGGAATCGTCTCCCATATCACCAGCTGATGTAGACATGTCATTCATATTTAAGGACGTATCCCTAACTTCATCTAATTGGGCTGCATCTGTGATTGATAACACGGAATTGGGTGGCTCAGTTTCGACTGATTTACGTGTCCCTTCAAATAAATCAGTCCTATTTTCTGGATAATCCGTTAACATAGTCGAAGATTGGTTCGTGCTTTGATCTGAGATTTGCCACAGAGATGTTTGTGTCGTTCGTATGTTGGATGATGAGGATGTTGTGGATGAGGGTTGCTGCTGAGCAGAGCTTTTGATATTTAAGGTTATATTTGAAGTGATATTTACAAGGATGCCTTCAGACGCCTGCCATTCGTCTGAACGAAGATCTGAGGTAACGGAAGAGTTCTGCACTACGCCATTAGCTCTACTCTGCTCGTCGGTGGCAAGACTGATATTGGTGGAAGAGGCTTTTACTGTCATCGTTTTGGACACATTTACATCGCATAAGCCACACGATGAACGACAGTTGATGGCCATCCAATCCGGATTCTTTTCACACACACCAGCTTCAGCCCACGTTGTACAATTCTCTTTATCGGGATATATATCAACACAGGCTGCAATAGAAGATAACAAAATGATACGAGACTGTAACATCATTTGGGAATTATTAAACATATTTATTATCGGTGTTTGATAATCATAACTATAATAGGTTTTGTAAACAATTTGTGTTCAGTGTATTATGTTCAGTGTATTATTATTATGGTAATATTGTTTAAATATTAATAATAATAATAATAATAAATGCAAACAAACATTCTTGTCTCAGTATTAAAGTCACCCACAATATCATTGTGAATGAACATTATATATAATACATTACAATATCACGGCTATAATTATTTATTGAAAGCTGCAAAAATAAATTAACAGCAAAACTGAAAATCAGGTTAGTCATATTACATATTCCAAGCAACAAAAGAACAACTAATAGTCGAGTTGCCACATACAGTAGGCCCCTTCTATAACGCGGTGGTTGGAGTTCACGGCCTATCGACCGCGCTATAAGTGGACCGCGAAGCGAGAAAGAGCACTGTCGGGGTGGGCGATAATAGGCAGTCCACGTATTCACCTCGTTTTGCACCATTCTTGGAGATTCCATACAACCTTTTATTTCATAAATGTTTCCAGTAATTATTTAATCATTCGTTGGTTTAAACATAAATATTAACTCAATGTTTTGTGTGGAAAATAAACATTTTCTGCAAAATTACACAAAATGTAACAGGTGATATTCATCCGCCTGAAATTGTGCATATTTTTCAGATAAAGGTAGTAACTGATACAATATCATCAAAACAGAGGTCTTTTATACACAGAACATGATTCCTATTGCAATTATATCCGATTTAGTGTTATAACTGACCGTGGTATAATAGGGGCCTACTGTATATGGCATCTACAAAATACTCTTTTGATTGTTTTGATTTTTGTATTATCCATGCAAATCTACCAAATGAACAATCACGGCAAAAGTCTAGTGTGTTCACGTTAAGGAGAAGTCTTCAGGCAGTTTCACTTGCTTTGGGTAGTTTGGGATTTAGTAGTTTTCAATGCAAGATGTGAAAAGTAACTCTCAGACAGAATCCTTTTGAGTTTGCAGAAAATCTAAAATAGTAAAATGGCTGGCATTTTCATGCACTTCGGTTATGCCGAGAAGATGAATACTCGAAATAAGCGAGCTATATCAATTGCAACAAACACCTACTGAAATTGTAAACAGCTATGCATTAGATAATTTTATTTTATGGTTATGCTTTCACATTATAAGTTTTACGGTGATTAAAACTTAGAGAGCGAGGGGAAGCCCTGCATTAGTAGACAACATCACATATACGATAATCCCTCACTAGTTCTGTTACTGTATGCCACACATAATTATAATGAGTTGATATAAATATGGCACTTAATGGGTTCGGCTGATTCATGGCAGTTTGTATTTAGGTTCAAGATAATAACTGCCAACTGTCCCATTTGACTAATTAATACATTTCTTGTTAGAAAATAGCTACTCTACTTAAGTACTATACACCATCCACGTCAGACGTGTTAAACTGCCCTGGAATTTCTGGATAATTAAATGATATAAGGATGCACAACAGTTAACATATGGCGTTCTGATGGTAATAATAATAATAATAATAATAATAATAATAATAATAATAATGTATATTTAATAAACCGCCCTGTAATTATTTAAAAGATAACAATTATTTATCTGTGAAAGCGACCTTGAATAGGTGTGTTTTTAGAAGAGATTTAAAATTTTCAATTTTCTAATATCTGCCAGCAACCTATTCCACAAAGTGTGGGGGGGGGGGGCTGAAACACTAAACGCACAATCGCCATATGACTTAAGCTGAGATACTGGCACCTGCAATAGTATCTGACTGGATGACCTGAGTTTTCGGAATGACTTTCTAATGGAAACCAGTTCACACAGGTATTCTGGCGCCATATCATTAATAGATTTATAAGTTATTAACAGAATCTTGAAATGGTAACCAATGTAGTTTTTGAAGAATTGGGGTGATATGATCATATTTTCTAGTATTTGTTACAATGCGAGTTGCACTATTCTGAATTCGCTGAAGGCGATTAATGTTATAATCAGATATGCCATATAACAGGGAGTTACAATAGTCTATACGAGATGTTACAAAGGCATGGACTACAGTTACAATGGTGCAGTGGTTGGTGCAGTACGACAACTGCCAACCTCAAGGTTGTGAATTTGATTCCGAGTTATACCTGTATTTGTGGGATATGTCTCCCTAGTCAGTGGTGATGGGGGGGGGGACAAAAAAATACCAGATATTGATAGCCCTCAAGGTCCACCATTTCCACAAAGCGTCATTTTAGGTGTTTATATGGATTTGTCTTTGGCATTTGGAAACAAAAGTAGCCGGGTTTCTACTTGAGAGTGATCGGGTCAAATGATCCGGATCCCGGCTTCTGACAAAACCACTGATAGTGAGTTACCCCTCATGCCATTTATACCTCAATATGTTACCATGTCTGAGATAGAAAATAAGAAATCGGCGAATTATATTTAATTAACTGTTGATGCATGTGTAGACGAGTACAATTAAATGAAAACAATGAAATCATTTGAACTGGAATCAATGGGAATTTCATGGAATTCTTTGAAAATATTTAATAATCAGAAAACGTATATAACTAGCAATAGCAAAACTGCCTAAATCCAATATTTCCCAGTTACCCCTGAATATATGTTTCCCTAGAAAGTTGCCCCTCAGCCATATATGTCACACGTACACGTGACCAACACCTATAGGCTAAATAACTAAACTCTACAACAACAACAACTCTTCAGTATAAATATTAAAAAACTGCTTCTAATTAAAAATACCAGCAATATATGAAAGTCACAAATGGTGGAGCTCACAATTATTCTTGAGTATAAATTTTAAAAAAATCAATTGAATTAACTCTAAAATTTTAACACCAAGGGGACGGGACGTACGTCGTCCAGGAATGAAATATCTGTACTACAGATCTGCATTTGAATTGTATCATTATTATAATCCACAACCTTTACACCGACATAATTACTGCACCCCCCAATAACAATCATTTATAGTTCTTTAAGTCCTAGTGTCATAACAAAGAATCTGCACTATGACCTGGCCTAGATTGAGGTGGTTCAACGTTTGCTTCATATCGTATTGATTGTTCTGTGAGATCTGTGAAATGAACTCGCGGTGCATTCCATAGCTTTTTAGACAGCCGCATGTCAAATATATCTCGGGCACTAAGTTTTGCGTATTGTTTCCATCGATCAAATACAATGACTTCTCGCTTTCTCGCAGTTTTCCGACGTCATCAATCAATGGCGGACGTCTGAAGAAGGTAATTTTATAAATCGAATGACGGCGACAGTACATGCGTAATTTACTCTCCATTGTAGTACTAAACTACTGGTTAAGATCTGTCCTCGAGGAAAAGGTATATATATATATATATACCATCGTGACCCAAACTGACTGGACGCTTCTGTGACGATATACTCATAAATACCTTTCTAGCTAGTTTAGGATAGCTATCACACTTCGTTTGGAAGAAAATGTCACCTATTTAAATTGCCATAAAGATGTCATAGATATAAGAGTGTGTGTGCGCGCGCGCGTGTCTCTGTGTGTGTGTGTGTGTGTGTGCTTACCCTTGTGTGCTGATTTGACAAGAGAAAAACTTGTCTGTCCTTTTATCTAAATAGATTTATGCATAGGTTCTCAGAAGAGTTGTATATGAACTCTGTTTTATACAAACATTGTTAGACAGAGTTTTATGAGTACATTTCGAGACGTAAGTATAGACATATACGTTTTATCCATACATAATTTGAAACAGTTGTATATATATATATATATATATATATATAAGCGCTGTGTTTTAAACACACACAACCGCACCTTCACAAAAGTCTTAAGGTGCTGTTTCTAAGTTAATTTAGGTGCTAGAGTTAGGATAACCTTAACCCCAGGGTGATCTACCCATAAACGTGCATATGCAAGAGCACATAGACACACAAAGTAATTTCTCATAACACAGCTTAAATTGCTATTAACATCCAAATGCATGTGATTTTATTTCCCACTGTTATGACAGGTAGGCGAGCATTTAGCCATATAGCATATATATATATATATATACTTCAGAAAGGGCTATTTACATGAGAAACATGCAGTTATGTAGACAGGCAGCTAGCCATTTGTCAGAGAGACGTGCGGATAGGCAGACAGGCTGCTCAGTGGCTACTGGTAGACAAATAAGTAAGAGACACTGGGTCGTTGCGCGTAAGTGAGAGGGGGTGAGTGAGAGAGCGTACACCCGTGCGCGCGAGAGAGAGCGTGTATATAAAGAGAGGGTGAGTAAGAGAGTGCGCTAGAGGAAATTATGGGGGGAGGGGGAGGGTATGTATGGCGCGTAAAAGCAGTTTTATATAAATCACGCTGTGTCTTCTATTATCATTCCAGTTTTATGCCAGCCAGTAGCTGAATAGAAAGGATTCAATGAGATGAAAAATTGATTCATGTAGTTTTTGGCGACCACTCTTATTTATGCCACAACACAAATACTGACGTTTTAAACTGCTACAAGACGCTTAGAGAAAAAATACTTCCAACAGAAACCGAGGTTAAAGATCCACTTAACACTATCCTCTAGTGCTCTTATTGAACAATACTAATAGTGGTCACCCTGAAGTCAAATTATCTCTCTCTCTCTCTCTCTCTCTCTGTGTGTGTGTGTGTGCGCGCGCGCGCGCGTGTGTATACAAATACCAAACAGACTAAATAGTACTTGTGTCCGTAGATGAATTAAATACATATAGCTATTCCGTAATCGGAATTCTCTACCACAAAAAAAAATTAACAATATTTACGTCCTGATACCAAGCTGACAATAGCCGGGATTAATACTGAAATAAACCTGTAGTAGTTGCTCATTAATTAAGAGAGTATAGTATTTATTAAAGTATGATACTACGTCAATGTTAAGTTAGCTCGTTACCGAACTTGGTTTGAAATACATCGTAACTGGGATCTAAGGATCACTTCTAATTATAAATCTCGAATTAATAAATTTACAGAAGAATTTAAAATCGGTGTGAGAAAAAAATTGCTTTTAAATTAGTTTTTTATTAGCCATGGAGGGCAATTCACCGCTATATCGTTGCCTGTAACGTACAATAGTTATAGAGGATGATGATGATGATGATGATGATTGATTGATGTTTTACAGCCACCTTTGTGCACACGGTAGGCTAAATGGGACGAGCGACCTCAAAAGGTAATGAAGCGAAGTCAAAGATGAAACATCCTTCAGATATGCCCACGCCGAGGTTCGAACTCAGGTGGGAGTGGTCTGTGATCCAGTACGCTACCAGTTAGACCACGGAGGCGCCCACAACAGTTATAGACTCCTAGCTGATTAGTGAAAGCTATAAACACAAATCAGAGTAGATTATGAGGGATGAACGGTGAGTAAGGCGTGGGACTTTCTTACTCAGCGTCATGCTATGCCGGAGGTCGGAGGTTCACATCCCGATCGTGGCACTATAGTAGGAGGCAACTGGGAAAGTTTTCTCCGCCGAATTTACATATACTGTAATTTTTTTATTATTTAGAATTAGTCCTCGTGGTGAGGCAGTAAATTACAGACCATAAGGGTCCCCCGCATTTTAGGTGGTCAAACTGGAACCGATATTGTTTAGTTGGCTTGAAATCTGATTATTAATGTTATTGGAAACAGCATCTGTGTTACTGTATAGTATTACAAATATGATATGACTTATTAGTCTGAAGATTCTTCCTCGTGTCTCTTCGCTCTGTCACTTCTATATACTGTAACATGACGTTATCAATTCTGCCCAACAAGATCCACATCCTCCGCTCCGCTCCTCCCCCAGAAACATGGATAGATTCGCCACAATAAAGCACATGTTGCTGCAAGTTGCTAATTGCGCGTTGATGCAGGTATGATAGAAGCTCGAACATGGCCATAACGGCGTATGTAAAACATTTCCCGGGATAATATTCTTAATTTTAATACCAGCTGATAGCAAATCTAATTATATACGTACAACTTAGTGTACGGCAGAGTTTTCATATTATAACCATCACATCAATTGAGACATTCTCCTTTTAACACCGGAATGACCTTCTCTGATGCTGCTACAGTCGGTGACCGATTTGGTGAGTGATCTCTCGGGTGAAATTTACAAGGTCATTTCATGCCATTGTTACATTATTTGTTTACATTGGCTAGCCATCCAACGAAGCGCCTTATTGAAGATCATTTGTAACTGACCACACAGCACCCCCCCCCCCCAAGACACACACACACACACACACACACACCACGTTACCTTACAGATCTTGTTCAACTGAATCAATCACAGAACTAATTATCATCAACAACGCAACTTGTGCTGGATGCCACAAAAACGTGTCGTTTGAGGGATGTAGATATAGAACGTTCTGCCTTGAAATGTTCCATTATTGTGAAATGACCGACTAATTCATACTAATCTAATAATAATGTTGTATTTCTGATTCGACACTTTCATTACAAACTACACATAATTAATGGTTTTAAATCGGCCACAAATTAGTACTTTGTTTTGATTAATAAATAATTGAATTTAATATCTCATTTGTTTAGCCTAGTTACTGGCCTAATCTACAACAACAACAACAACAACAACAACAATAATAATAATTATTATTATTATTATTATTATTATTATTATGCCAGTGGCATTATACAAGAAAGATTAAGTTAATAAATATATTTTTACTTAGTATTCCTCAGAATAACCTTCCTGTTTTTAATGCTAGCCGATAGTAATTCATTTGTAAGTTTGTAAACATTTAACTAAAATTTTTTGTAATTGCTTCACTCAAACAAAATGGGACCCTCTTTCCGAATCATCCCTCACCATTCCGATGGCACAGTCCTCGGAACACTGCGCGCCAAACCTCTATTTCGGTCGTGGGTTCAAATCCGGCTAATAGCTGTGTTTGTGGGATGTGTTTCCCTAGATTGTCGCCCCGCAGCCATATATCCCAGCGTGTGTGTGACCAGTGCCGAGACTAAACAACTCAAACCATTGAAATCAACTTAAAATTAAATTTAAACATAAAGGTATTTCTATTTGTTACACACGTGACATTGTAAATTTAATTTAATTTAATTCTTGTTATGTGTAACCATAATAAACAACTTGCAACAATGACTATATAGTTACCAGAGTGCTATAACTCAGCCGTAACTGAACAAAATATTGGTACACACTTTATCTTTGTTCATCATTCCATGATATAAAATTGGTTTTATATCATCATTGTTCATAAAGGTGGATGTAAACAGGGCAGCTCATTAAAGTTTTCAAGTAATTAGGACTAAGCTCGTCTGAATAACTGTATGACTAATCAATGGCTTCCAACAATAAGAGACGCCATGTTGTCGGATTATATTAATATATCGATAGGTTTGGATATAATCTGATAGCGATTGCTCTAAACTGACAAGCCATGCATGGACCGGCACGGCAATCAACAAACATATCAGGTGTGATTGTATACAGATATGGGTAGGCTGTGTGTGTGTGTGTGTGTGTGTGTGTGTGTGTGTGTGTGTGTGTGTGTACTTCTGACATCATTCATTTCAGGCCACACTATTCTGCTCTAAGGATGTAAAAAAATATTATATTATATGATGCTTAATAAACCTAGGAAATAAAGTGAGGTATGTGTGTGTGTGTGTGTGTGTGTATGTTTCTCTGTAAGTGTGTGGGGGGGAGGGGAGAGAGATGCCCCATTATATAGCAATCAAACTAACATTTTCCCATTCCATGGCATAAAAGAGGATTCATACTTCTGGCTAAAATAACTATATTTGATTGACGCGTGTCAACGCCAGAGACTGCCTTTCGCGTCAGCGTGTCCCTTATATAACCCCCCCCCCCCACACACACACACACACACACACACTGGGACAACGCCACCCCTATCGTATTTCTACAATTGCATCGGTACGCATGGGTATTCGACTCAGTTGACCGCGCCCCTCTCATAGAGCACAGTTCAACCGGCGCTGTCAAACAGTTAACAAGCAGTTGTCCGAATTGTCACCCCTATATAGAGTTTTAGACATCTAGATCTATATAAATATAGCGTTGACTGATCAACAAGTCCAGTGTCTGAATTCCATATGTGACTGTTTCACATATGTAATAATAATAATAATAATAATAATAATAATAATAACATAAAATTAGAGATATCAAAAACCTAAATCGGAATATTTAGCCATATAGAGTAACAATGGCAAGCATGTCAAAATACATTAATAGCGCACGCTTGCATGATCACGTGACACTAATTATATATATATATATATATATATATATATATATATATATACTACCTAGTAGATAGTATAGGTCCTGGAATGCCACGTTTTTGGATAAAATATTTATTACAAAAAGTTAAAAACAATATATATAGTCTCTCTCTCTACACACACACATACACACGCATGCACACACACACGGATACATACACACACACACACACAATATATATATATATATATATATATTTATATATAAGAAGTAAATGTCCGATACAACTTTTCTGGTCCACTAACTCCACGCCTACTACGTCTTCGTCTATAAAGTTGGCATATCAATTATTAGCGCTAGATGTTTTAGAAATCGTAAAATTACCCACTTCATAAATTTAACACAAACACGTGTGAAATATATGCCCGCCCAAAACTGTTTTTAGCCCAAGCTGATAGTTTTCATAGTAATTAATTTTTTAAGCAAGCTTTGTTTACCTGCAATAATTTACAACAACAACAACAAAAAAGTGCAGAGCTAGAATTTCTATCTAGAGAAATATTTCTGCTACACTAGCATGGGGGGTGTGTGTGTGTGTTTGTGTGTTGTGTGTGTGTGTGTGTGTTTGTTCGGTTGAGACCCGGCAAGCCATTAAAACATATTTAGTTGTATCGGGTTCGTGAAAGTGAGTGGTGTGACCTTTTTTACATTCTTTCGATTTCATCAAAACGGGTGGCTCGTCTTCACGACATGTACAAGAAACATCTAAAGATTTGATATCCTACAGGAAGTTATATACGAATGTCAGAGAGAGATACAGGAGGGGGGAGGAGGGTGTTTATCATACCGGATTAACAAAAGGGCCACTGCAAAATAGCATCTCCATGGCTTTGTTTCAAGTCTACCCATCGTCATGTATAAGTACTGATACAGTTACAACTTTCTTTACTGACTCACTATATATATATATATATATATATATATACGATGTTTTCAAAGAATTAGCCCCTCAGCCATATATGTGTCAGGTGAAAGCAGCGCTGCTGTTAAACAATGCAGCGATTCACTAAGCTAATAACAATTCCTGCAGTACAAGGTATGCAGTAAGAACAGCAGTGGCAGTAGCAGTGGAAGCAGCTCCAGTATTATCATGCCTGTGGATGTGCACGCGAGTCATGGGTAGTTCATATATCGGTTTCTGCGTGGATAAATAGTAGATGGAAAGGCAATGACACGGATAATCAGAATTCGTATGGACGATTCAACAGGGATCGAATAAAGAGAGGCGACTTAATTGTCATATTGAACACACACACACACACACACACACACACACACGCACTGTGTGTGTGTGCGTGTGTGTGTGTGTTCCATGAGTGCGTGCATGATAAGGGAACCTGAGACTGAATCGAGTCGAGGTGACAATATACTGGATGGGCATAATGGATGCTTCATTATCCGCTTATGGTCGTTGTTGTGTAACAAATATGGACGAAGCCCCAAGTTACGAAACTTGTCCTGACCAGAAACATGTTTGACGTACACCCGTCTCTACGTTGTCAAAATTATGGCTAGTTAGCACAAGGCCGACGGCGTGGCCGGGGCATGTGAAATAACTATATTTTACAGTCACACGGTAGTTTTTCAGCCTGAGACCAAACCTATTATAACAATAACCAATTACCGTTATTTTAAGAAAGTGTTTGTAAATCATTTGAGCTCATAGATGATGATGATGATTGATGTTTTACGGCCACTAAACAGGGGCCGAACGACCTCCAAGGATAATGAAGCGAAGTCAAAGATGAAACAATCTTCTGGTATGCCCACGCCGAGATTCGAACACGGGTGGTAGTGATATGTGGTCCAAGTGAGTGAGTGAGTGAGTGAGTGAGTGAGTTTTAATTAGCATCATAGACGATGGCATTATGTCCTAGGAGCGACTTCCTAATGTAATTAGATCAACATCCACCAAACAAACAAAGCTTGTCAGATTTTGACCGTTTTTATCGAGTTTGATTGACGTCAGAAAATGCTGCTACTTGTTTCCGCTGAATATTACATCAACGACAGATAAACAACTAAAAATATGAAGAACAAATGATGAAAAAAAAACCCTGTAGATGTATGATTTGTCATGATTTAACTTCATTAAAGTCTCTTATAAGGTGTATGCACTTTTTGCGTTAGTTGCGTTAGAATACTAAGAGAAAAACATGGCAAGGACTTTTTTCCCTATTAGAAAACTATATTTTGGCGATATATATATATATATATATATATATATAAAGCTTTTATCAAATTGTTAGCTGCGTGTTATCTCAGCTATTCTCGGTTTAAAAAAGACACGTAACACTGTATCGAAAGCTTTTGTTTGATTAGAGTCAATAATTGTATGAAACAGTTTCCAGGATTGAACAAATAAATGTCTGAAGATATTAATATCTATTTACTCATGACCCTAGTCTGTGCCTGGACTGCCTGTTGTTTCTTTCACAGCGAACATAAACCGTTGGCAAATAGGACGAGCGTAGAGCTGGAGTGCACTATAAACCCTGTACATCGAACTAAATATTTTATCTACACGTTCTTGGATCTGGCTATCTATTTATCTACATATCTATCTACCTGTCTGCCTGTCTATCACCGGCCGAATGAAGACAGGCTGTTGTTAGTGCCGTGCTGTACTGTGTACATTTCATATTAATTAATAACTGGCTTTGCATGTTACTGTTGGTGTTCGCGCTGGACTCTATTCAGTGCGGGTTCATTGACTAGTTAAGGCCTTTCAGTTCATCTGTTAACCACTAACAAGCTATTTCCCAAACCGTTAACTATTATAATACCGGAAGTGGGTGGTTAATATCGGTTGGCAATTAGTTCCGGTCAATGGGTTACTTAATTATATCCGAGCAGACGATAAAATTGTTGGTATCGTGAGTCAGAGCATAGAGAGCTGTTACGGCAAAAGATCACTCAACGAAGATCATTACAAAACTCGACTTTCAGTAACTCGGACTTCGTTTATGATATTGCTCAACTGGTAAACAATACCACTGGGTTAAGTCAGTCAGCCATCTTGTAATGTTGTCATTGAGATGTGATCGAGGATCAACTGTCTCGGTTTTAATTATGTAGTTCTTATTGTTTTTTAATATTTTTGTTAAAACAAATTTTGAGGTTGTTATTGTTATTTTTTGCTGTTATCTTACACTTTGAATGGTAATTTGTTGGTAATGGCTCTTTATTCAAACGTGTGTTATTGTTATGATTATTAATCAGTTTGAATTTGACGCGTTCCTACGACGTCCATCTTCTCGAGCTACAGATGAGGCCAGATGCGAACAGTTAGTGGTCAGGCTTGGGACATATGGTGGAGGATTGAAAGTTCCGACAAACAGAGATGCTTTGATCTCTAACCTAGAAGTTTGCAACTTTAAAGAACTACTCCATCTAAACACTCAGAGTTACTTTGATATATATATATATATATATATATATATATATATATATATATAAAGCAAAGAATATTTTAATTTAAAAAATACAATAGGTTTTATTCAGGTTAGTGTCTACTCGTTTATATATATATATATATATATATATATATATATATATAGGTTGTATATGCCTATAATTGTTTTTATTTACCCTATTATGCTATTTTAAAGATTCTATAAAGGATCAAACATCACACTGAGAAATATCACAGGGATCAAACATCACAGGGAAACAAACATTACAGGAATCAAACATCACAGGTGGCGAAACCAATAAGCTGCCAGTCTTCTAGCAGTGTCATCATTCTCACTGGTTAACGTGAGTAACAACACGGCTATTACACCGAAACCGACTTCTGACATACCTTGATCCGGTTTATCCTCTCCACTGAGAGCAGGACTCGTGGCCGCCAGGAGAACGAGGACGACCAGGATACATCTGGCCATCGGGAGCGTATCCATTTTGTTGGCCGAAAGTCGATGGCCTTATACCGACGAAGCCATCCCAGCCAGCTGCCAACAACACACGCCCACCTTCATCGAGCACGGCACGAAAACTGCACCGACACGGCCCTGCGGACTCGACGATATGACGACGGGTTAGCCTAAACACGGTGCTACAGGCGAGGGCTCCTCATGACGAAAATGTCCTCAGCTGCGTCTCGTCAGCCAGAGATGACAATATCCGGTCAGAAGACGTCGACGGTGATTATCCTGGACACGCGACGGCAGGCGAAACGCAGGAACGGACGGGCGGGCAGGCAGGCAGGTAGACAAGTTGGCGAAGACCCGTCGCCTCTTTCTCAACACAACCGGCCCCCAGGAGTAGAGAGAGAGAGAGAGAGAGAGAGACACAAACAAACAAGCCGGTGTAAGGGTAGAGTCAGCGGTCCGTGGTTCGGCGTTCTGGGTTTAAACAGGCCCAACTACTCTGCCGCGTTCTCAATGATGCGTGCTTCGCGATGCTGACTGGCCGACAGACGGGCCGACTCGTGGGCCGATGTTTTCTAATACCATAAATACCGCTCGCATTTCTGATGTCGTGTTCGCTGCTCGGTCACGCTCGCTGAATCGTCGGTGCGGGCAGGGTGGGTGGATCGGTGGTTGGGTGGGTGGTTGGTTGGGTGCGTGATGCGGCGTTCTACCGAAAGAGATCCGTGACCCGTGTCCACGACCGAATGGCCGTCCACTGTCTCGGTGGTATGCCGGCATTAATTAACATGGTCCCAGCACGTGTCCCCGGCAATAACCATCGGTGTGACGTACGCAGGAGAACCGGAAGTTTCCAGGAATCGCCATTCCATTCGCCGAACGGCTACTTATTGGCATCCGTCGCGGCCTGTACCCGGATTATCTGGAGATCTGACCGACTACCGACTGCGGCAAACACGAAGGCCTGTAAGTCTGGTCAACGTCGACGCCCCGTGACTCGTCCACGGTCTGGTCTCGAGGCTCTGTTGACGATGACACCTGTTGTCTGTCTCAGTAAGCTTCTACCATAACGCGTCTGTGGGCTGGCTTGTAACATGTGTCTCTCGGATAGAAAATCGAACGATTTCATCGATCTCCAAAACCTACTTTGTTTATATGCCTGCCGGAGAGCATTTCTATATTGACGGGCAAAGATGACGGTTGATTAACCCCGGGTCAGTTTGGGCTTCGCGCGCGCGTGTGTGTGTGTGTTTTCCATTTCGGCCATGATTCATCAACCGCGGACGTGCTTCACCGATTGTTCGTTCACAAATTAATCAGCGCGTCCCGCACGTGAAGCGTAACCCGTTCGATAGAGATCGATAGTGATCGATCGACACGCTGTATGACGTCGTATTCCTGACATCGGATTTTCCGTTGTTTCGTTGCCAAGCAACGGATTTAATTACAAGCGACGGACTTGATGGAAATAACCGTTTGTATTAAAAATGTGGCAGATTTGATTGGAAGTACCTTCCTGTGTGTGTGTGTGGGGGGGGGGATTACGCCAAATGAGCGTGCGCGCATGCACGTGGAAGTCGCAACAATGCGACAATTGTAATATAACAGCAGATTTTGGCTCAATAACTGCCTGGCAAAGCCGTATAGCAGTACAGTAACTACTCCTCTACGCATAATATCAGGCCTAATCAGTTGGTACAGAACAATAGGATGCGTTACATAATACAATTCTCACTATAATGGACTATTATCACTGGCAATAGTAATTAATTTCAGTCAGCAGGTGTCCTAATACCACGACACCGACATGAAATAAGTTTAGTTTTCAATTAATTTCTATCATTATTAACACAGAAGGTGTTAGCTCATAGTCAATAACTATTTATCACGTACAACAAAATGATCGCGGTTTATATTGTAAGGCTTTTACAGAGGCTTCACTGTTGTTGTTTTGTTTTTTTGTGTGTGTGTGTGTGTGTGTGTGTGTCTGTCTGTCTGTGTGTGTCAGTGTGCGTGTGTGTATTTATGTGTGTGTGTTTTATATCCATATATATATATATATATATATATATATATATATATGATATGAAATACAGATATGACTGTTCACAATAAGCCAGACCGCAAGAATGTCTAGGTACCTTGTGATATAATATAGACCCTCGTTATGTATCGACAAAAAGTTACCAAACAACTGGGGGAGAGCGGCGGACGCACGCCCGGATAGCTGGCAAAACATGACAGACAAAACTGGAGCTAATAATATACTATTCGTCTCGACAGTCTGAGCTATCTGTCTTAAGAAACGGTCCAACGGAGCGAGAAACACTCGAGAGTGAAGCTAACGCCGTAGGAAGAAAAGTGTGTTAATAGAGGAAGCACTGGATCAGCGGAATGGTGTGGTCCGAAAGAGGAGGACTGAGGGGGTGCGTTCGTAAATCCCGATTTTTGAACCCGGTCCCACCAACTGCTCCCATCGACTGTGACTACCCTAGCCTTGGCGCTGGTAACACATGATCCGATGAAACATCCCGCAGACATAGGTAACCGTGGAATTCAAATCCCCTTCTCTAGGTCTGCACGACAACGCGTCACAATTGTCATTATCCTGGCGGCAGATCGTGCCCAATCCGGTTCAGAACAAGTAACTCTAATTAGCCCCAACCAGACACAAGATGAAACAAATAGTTAGCCAGCTTCTCATTGGCTAAACAATGTGGTCATTTATTTTTTAGCCTCGCGGGCTCGGTTTAGAGTCTGTTCGTCGAAATGGAAAACTGGGAGTGAGTTTCCTAGATAATGTTGAAGAAAGAAAGTGATATGTGATGAGTAGAAAACTATGATGGGGGGGGGGCTGTTTGTCGGAAGATGAGTGTTACGCTGAGAGGTGTGATGTCGTGTAAGAGAGGATGGTTGGAGCACAGAGAAGGAGGTGTGATGTTGTGTCACAGAGGATGATTGGAGCACCGATAGATGCGATGATGTGTAAGAGAGGATGACTAACACAACTTCTTTTGTGGTAATAATGATGGCAACGATAGTGCTAGTAGTTATGGCCGAAATTATAATATTGACAGTAGTATTTGTATTATAAGTATTATTATTGTTATTATTGTTATTAAGAAAACTGCCATATGCGACGTTGCCTGCGATAATAAGACTAGACCGCTGAGAGAGGTGTGACGTTGTCTCACAAGATGATCGAAAACACTGAGAGGTCCGATGTTATGGCAGAGGATGACTAACACACCTATTAGATATGATTAAGCATGCCAACAATGATGACTAGTGGTGATTGTGGCCCACAAGATAATATTGGCAGTAATGTTTGTATTATAGTTAATAGTAATAGTACTAAGAGTAATAATAATGTGAGTACACTATGAAAAGAAATTACAGGTGTTTGCAAATAATCTCTGGAAAAGTTTGTATCTTTTCTTAGGAATCATAGTATGCACCCTTCAACATTTCAAACTAAGTTTATTATTATTATTATTTAGTGTTATTACTAGTAGTTGTTAAGTTAAACGGTAGTGAGTGAGTGAGTGAGTGAGTGAGTGAGTGAGTGAGTGAGTGAGTGAGCGAGTGAGTGAGTGAGTGAGTCATCATAATCAAAAACGTAAATAAATTTTGTTCTCGAACTAAATAAAAAAAAATTATCGGGTCATCGACTAACCAAGAAGAGACGTCAGTATCCAGGCTAGCCAAATTTATCACGTGACTGGCGAGAATAGATTAAACAGGTACCGTTAATACTGATGAATCGTCTTGATCCTAAGTACATGTTTTCAAAACTGTTCCCGATAAAACTTCGGATGTAAATAACAAAATAGTCTGATTCGGGCACGGAATTAAAAACGAACAAAAACGAGCCGTTTATTTTGGTTTTCTTCTAGGCAACACAAAATGCCATAACAAAATGGCTTATCGTAATATCCGATAATATCTGTCACATCGCTTTTCGCAGCATTTTTCTGGCAATTGTTCGCAAACGAGATACAAAATATGAATTGGTAAGTGTACTATCACTGATGTGGTACTTTTATAATACATAAAGCAGACGATCGAGTATGTTTTCACATTAAACGGTGAAACAAATATCAGATTACTTTGATATAATAACTGTGATCGTACTATTATGTGTAGATCTATATAGACATAGAGCTGTCAGATATCGCTTAGTAGACAGTAAATCTCGATAGAGTTATAATGATGGTGATGATATGCATACGTGTTAAGTTTCGGAAATGCCGATGTGGGAGATTTATATGTAAATCGGAGGATCTCGGGAAAAACAGGGTTTTATACGTAAATATGAGGGTTTCGGGGATTTATACATAAATCAGGTGATCTATAGTAACAAAATACTTTGCATGACTGTCAGTACCACATTTTATTATCACTGAACACAAACTGGTTTCAGATATCACATACGGCATTTTTGTGCACACACACACACACACACTACCAATCACCACAAAAGAAAAAAAAAACGTTCATGTTGACGTCACACACCTTCACTTGACATGACACACATCGTGACTGGTGTTCCTTCACATAGTCCCATCTCGCTACCTTGTCTCACTTGATAAGATCCTCATTTGGCACAAATGAATAACAGGGATCGGATCGTCTGTGTTTATTTTACATGACAGCAACGCACTTTTCACTTTTAAAGCGATTCTCCCGCGCGGGAGTGTGGGAGATTTGATGACGCGCGCGTGTTAATATACCTGAAAGTCTACATTCCGAATTGAAAGCACTCAATTACTCGGGACAGTACGTAACTATTTGGATTCGAACCCGAAACCTGCATATCTGCATTGCAGTGCACTACTACCAGCGCTAAATGAATTACCACCTGCCTATTGATATGATTGCCCTCTGTAGCTATGGTGATACTTGAATAAATGTGACAAGTCCGGTGGCAAAATTATGCCATGTTAATACATTAACACAATTTGCCACAAGTTGACGAACGGCTACATTGTATTTACTAATTACCAGTATTTGGCAGTCTGATACTTCAGTGAATAAAATCTCACCCCAGTTAAGCCTTCTCTCAGCGTATCTAAGGCTACACTGATTACTATTACCAAATATTTTATCTTTACACTGATACGAAACTGCATGGGCACAACTCGTCATAATGCAAACTGAATAAACCATTAAAATGGCGAATTAGCCCTGAAAGGCAAAATATAGGCCTATAATAGAATGTTGACATTGGTAAACTAGAATACTGCAGTACTGTAATATGAAAAAGATATATCCCAAAATCGGAGTTTTGAGAGTGAAAAATATGCTCGGTTTATATGAAATGTTACATAATGAACCAAAGATGATAATATGACGCCTTACGGAACTAAAGCATGTTGTCCACATTGGCGCCGGCCACAAATAAACCATTACATTATATTATAGACCTCTAGACAGTTCCTACTATTGCCTTTCTCGTTTTAAACGTCTAAATGCCTAAAAGACACAACCTAACACAAAATGTCCGTTCATTTATGTCCCTAACATATTCCATGCTACGTCTGCGTGTTTTAATATGGTTAGATAATGGGCGTTTTATGTTTTACGGTCACTTTCGTGCATAAAGTAGGCTAAATGGTCCGCGTGACCTCCATTGGTAATGAGGCGAGGAGAAAGATGAAATACCCTTCAGGCATGTCCACGCCGAGATTTGAACTCAAGTCGTAGAGATCTGTGGTCAACCGCGCAACAGTTTGGATCACGGAGGCACTCCCTTAATATTGATTGATATTCCTTCCAGTTAGTATTTAGAAAAAGTCGCAGATAACCAGGACCATTTTTCGCGTCATATATTGCTTCTTGCACATATATAACGCGATTGGAACGATCTGCCATTTAAAAATAAATTCGATAATTATTTTAATAAAACAATATTTTGGTAGCTAGATGTCAGCTGGGTTCCCCAGTTAAGTTTATCTCCTAACTAGTCGTTGTTTATATGCAGTCGGCATGGATACGTATATGAAAGGCGGAACATAACACAAAATTTGCATACATGAAAATGAATATGTAATTATGCTAATGAAGGAGTGTTTTCTCAGCCAGTTAGCTTCCAATTTGAAATTTAGTTTCCCACATAACTGTCGAATTAGCATAGTTCTGTTAATTAGTGTCAGTTAACGAAAAACATCGTCAATAGTATCAATCACTACTTTTTCAGACCAGATCAGGGATGAATTCCTCGGCTCACCACAGCGTGGGTGGCAGACCAGATTTAAATGACAGTCAGGCCTCAATAGATTACGGTAAGATGTCACGTACAGGAGAAAAGGTGACATGGATGTTCGTTGGAAATGTTAAAGTCGGCGAGAACATTTTTAATATATAAATGCGAGATTAGTGCGAAACATAATTGAATATAATATAAATGACGTTGAAGTCGCCCTCTTTTATCACGAAACGATCTGGTAGCCGGTACTTGATCGCAACAGACATCAACAACGGTTATCATCGAAAAGTGTAAACTGGAACTGTACCACAGCCGTTGCATCGGCTATTACACTGCGTACAAACGCCGCAGAATGTTTATGATGGACAAATGACAAAGCAGATCTTACCATCACCGACCCCCCCCCGCATCTATAGTCTGTGCTGTTCTTAGATAGGTATATACATTACTAGAAATAAAAAGAAGTTGACGTGGACCATACGATAACTAACTTGTGGTAAGCCTTATAAATATTACAATATTATTATTGTCTTTACTATATATTTGTATTTAAGTCAGTAATATCCGGTTAACAACTTCCACAATAATTATATGGCTTTGTTAACTTTTTTTAAATAAATATAGTTATCTCAGCTTTCTATGCCTGAAAGACGGAACATGTGGACATATATGGCTTCTGTTGATAAGGGTATTTTTTTAAATTTACATATCTCGCTCTCTCTCTCTCTCTCGTTTACTTAATTTTAATATCTTGCATACAAGTATGCCATTGCCATCAAACGTTAAAAAACAAGATACCAAACAGAATGTGAATACATTACGTCATACAAGAAAAAACAACCAATGAAGTATTAAAATATTAAAAACAGCGCGTATAAATATTTATAAAGCCTCGCATAAATCCTATCCTCTTTGAAGTGTTTTTAGATTTCATTTTATCTGATATATTTACCTAGCGCCATTTTCGTGTCCAATCTAAGTACTTTATTTGAGCAAAGAAAAGGGCCAAGATGACCCAAGAACATCCAAGTAAACGCGAATCGGGAATTTCCTGTTTCTAATTCAGTCCTCCTACCACAGAGGGCGGCTCCATGGTCTAGTTGGTAGCGCGTTGGACCACAGATCACTACCACCTGAGTTCGAACCTCGACGTGACATATCTGAAGGGTGTCTCATCTTCGACTTCGCTTCATTACCTTTGGAGGTCGCTCGGCCCATTTAGCCTAACATGTGCACAAAAGTGGCCGTGAAACATCATCATCATCATCCTCGTCCTACCACTTAGCGTTATGTGTGAATATTATTGCGATATTCAGATAAACACAACCCATACACGCGCATACACTTACTCACACATGTCAGTTATATAGGTCTACGGATCAGCTGATATTCATGTCAGTTATATAGGTCTACGGATCAGCTGATATTCATGTCAGTTATATAGGTCTACGGATCAGCTGATATTCATGTCAATTATATAGGTCTACGGATCAGCTGATATTCATGTCAGTTATATAGGTCTACGGATCAGCTGATATTCATGTCAGTTATATAGGTCTACGGATCAGCTGATATTCATGTCAATTATATAGGTCTACGGATCAGCTGATATTCATGTCAGTTATATAGGTCTACGGATCAGCTGATATTCATGTCAATTATATAGGTCTACGGATCAGCTGAGTTATGAGTTTTCTAATCTTTTCCAGATAAAATTTAATTAATAAAAGAAATAAACACAAAAGGGATAGATAGACCGACAGACGGACGGACATACAGATAGATTGACAAACAGATAGATGGATAGATAGATAGATAGATAGATAGATAGAGTGAGTGGGTGAGTGAGTGAGTGAGTGAGTGAGTGAGTGGTGAAGTGAGTGAGTGAGTGAGTGAGTGAGTGAGTGAGTGAGTGAGTGAGTGAGTGAGTGAGTGAGTGAGTGAGTGAGTGAGTGAGTGAGTGAGTGAGTGGTGGTGAGTGAGTGAGTGAGTGAGTGAGTGAGTGAGTGAGTGAGTGAGTGAGTGAGTGAAACATACCAAGAACACAGGAAACGCAAACGTTAAGATGATTATGATGCTGATTGGTGTTTTACACTTTAGTGCACATGGTAGGCTAAATGGGCCGAGGGACCCAAACGTTAAGCATGCATCATACATAACGACGTCAATGATTTTTAAAGCACACACGCGCGCGCGCGCAAGTAATATTTGTGTTATTATCATTTTACCTTTTGGCTAAGATCAAAGTGTAACCCTTGTACTTCGGTCCTAGACTTGTTTTGAGAAGAATATGGAGCACACCGGGATTGAAAGGAACACTTCCTCGACAATGGAATAAAATGAATATCTGAGGACATCAGAAACGACATCAGAAAGAAGAGGACTCTACGGCTGGATCCTGTAGGTAAGCCTTACAACTGGTTTGAAAGTCTGTACATTAATTGGTTGCAGAAGCCGTGACGTAACCACGTTTTGACGTCAACCGGTCGTCATGCCTTTAAAATCTTTTTAAAATATTTTATTCTAATTTATTTATTTCACGTCTTTTATAAGACGTAGATAACGTAGCTACGTGACGAAACGTCGGATGTAATGACGTTCGCTGAACTGAATTTTACTCTAGAAAAATGGCGTAATGGGGAATTTGACGTAGGCCGAATTATATACAGCTGGGTATTACTGTACAGGTATAACAACACCCGATTCCAATTGAGCAATTTAGATAAATAGAATAGGTGGTATTGAGAATTATGAATTGCTTCTCGAAGTTAGACCCCCTTAGAACGCCACTCTCATTACAACGCCAATTGTTTCTGATCCCAAATAACACACAGACTTATCCTTTACAGCCCCTTCGAATGCCATTGAGATTTAATGTGTGCAAAGAAAGAAATTTCGCAATCACCATTCTGCAAGAAGCTCTTATTTCTAATAAAGTTCAAGTTGGTGAATGGAATCAACGAAACGGGGGAAAGTGGTTTTCGTCTTCCACCCTTTAGAGGTCGGAATTCTTTATGATTCGCCCTTCAAGTGTTAGGCTACTCTCTTTTAAACATGACAATCACGGGCTAATTATTTCGGCTAGTACTGAATATAACTATCTAAAGGTTTTGCTTAATCAGTTTTCCCCATCTGGGCGTTTTTGGAAATAAATATCCCCCCCCCCTCAAATTGGGATGACGGCACAGTTTCTGTAGACTTTATAGATTCTTCGTAAGTCAAGTTATATTAGAGTATATAAGAGACATTATAGCATTCTTACTGCTCATTTTCTTACCATTAGTCCTTAACTTTAATATTATAAATTACTGATCAAGATGTGTATGCGCGCGTGTGTGTGTGTGTGTGCGTGCGTGCGTGCGTGTGTGTTGTGCACATCTAGATGTTTGATGCTTTACGGCCACTTTTGTGCACAGGTTAGGCTAAATGGACCGAACGACCTCAAAGGGTAATGAAGCGAAGTCAAAGATGAAACACCCTTCAGATATGCCGACGCCAAGATTCGAACTCAGTGATATCGTTGTGTGTTGAACTACTTCGTCCGTAATTTGTAATATCAAGACACTTATCCTGTCCCGGCAACTCGGCTTCTGCGGTCCCGGGCAGCCAGTTTATAGTCGTAAGAAGGTTGAGGCTGAGCTTCAGTCTGCGAACATACGTTAGAGGTCGCCACGCATCGTGAGGCGTTCACTATCTCGTTCTCATTACGCGCTCTCTCGATGTACGAACTTTTTTTTAAACATACACTTACCTAACATCGCCATCTGTTAAATGGCAACAAAGTTTGTCAGAGCGTCGTATAAACAGATCTACATCGGTTCATCGCTCGTGAGTCGTACGATGAGAGAAAATAGATAGGTAGAGAAGAAAATAATAGAAAAATACAAGACATCATATATATAAATGCACACACGTACACACACACACACACATATATATATATATATATATATATATATACATACTACGACTAGTTTAAGTTGTAAAAACCTTTTTTTCAATTCCGTATGTACATTGTATGTATTCGTATTTTAATTGGTATTACACAGTATAACATATCGTGACTGAACTAAATTATAAGTCATTTGAATGATAACAAAACTTGTCATATGTTATATGTACAACAAATATTTATTTTTATTGCAGCTAACGTATTGACGGTAGTTAACAATACAAAATACAGTATTCTTTATACTGGATGTGGTAGATTCGGTACACTGATCGAGCTACATTTAATGCACACAACGTGCATGTTATTTAGACACAAATACAAATGTTGATATGATAATAAAATACAAGTACATCGGAATTTTCTTAATTCTAATACAAAGTAATTGAAATAAATTAAACATTGTATATTGATTCATCATCATTGTAACCGTCGTAATAATTATCATCAGGCACAGCAGCTATATATATATATGTGTGTGCGTGTGTGTGTGTATGTGTGAACTCTTGTTATATCACCGGGATAAGAAATATCCTTTGTTTGATTCATATCCTGTTTTATCGCCATGCCAGTTATAACAACAGTTCTTTGTATATTCCGTTGATCCACAGCTGGAGTAACAGTTGAGGTAACAGCTGGGATAACACTTGGTATCTGTGACAGTATTTATGGTATTGGCTGTGTCACTATACTGATTGTTTGTCCAGTGGCTAGCGAGTTGTCCATCCACCGTACAGTTGCTGCAGTAGGCCTGAATAAAAAGAATAAATCTTATCAGGATATTTAAAAATAAAGTTTTACGCATGCATGCGTGCATAGGCAAGCACGCAGGCACGCACGCATGTCTCTTTAGCCTAATTGATGGGGAGTTTGGATTCAAACCACTGCTCTGTTATGTGTGAAGGGTGTTTCATCTTTCAGTTCGCCTCAGCCCCAAGAAATCGCTCGACCCTTTTCAGCCTGCCGTAAACAAACGTGGTCTAAATACAGCAATAGTTCACGTACACGATGTTGTAATTTGTGATAGAGCCCATTAACTGTCGTCTATTGGGCACAGCCATCTGGTGTTGATTTATGTTGTGTTGTTGTAAGGCTATTATGGCTGGTGGTGTATATATGAGTTTTTTGGTAGAAGTGTGATGATGTAGATTTTATGGTGATAACCAATGATGGTAGGTGATGATGATCTGAGAGTTTGAAATCTTCAGAGAGGAGATGACTTTTTTTGTTTTCTTCGATACATCGGATGGGCTGAACAGTTGGCCAGATATTGTATGGCGTTATATCTTTGTTGACAGTGTGAAGGCGGAGTGCTAGGGATGACGGATGGGTGAAGTTTCGTGTGTATGACCAGAAACGTAGTCGTCCGAGTTGGATGTCGGCCAGCCCACGCGAGCTCACGTAGAATGAATGGTGTTTTTTATATACAAAAACATCCATTAATATATGTATGGTGTGTGGGGGAGGGGGTGGTATCTCGCCTTCTTCGGGCCCGGTTATGTCATGGCTACACAGTGATAGTC
Organism: Paralvinella palmiformis; assembly: GCA_025642065.1. Lineage (NCBI taxonomy): Eukaryota > Metazoa > Annelida > Polychaeta > Terebellida > Alvinellidae > Paralvinella > Paralvinella palmiformis. The sequence goes on along the minus strand of JAODUP010000112.1, from coordinate 410,926 downwards.
AAGGAAAATGTAGGCGACTTTAAAACGTTAAAAGTCGTTTGCATGCCATTGATTAGGTCTAATGTATATATATATATATATATATATATATATATATATTAGTTTTCGTATTGGTTTAATAATTACGCCTTAATGGCTACCTTTATTTTAGTCGCATCATCAGGATGTCGGACTATCTATGGTCGGATTATGTAGTAACTCTGTATATTATCTTTGAATGTTGGATGTCTGATGTTTTACGGCCATGCACCGACGCACGCACGCGCGCACACACACAGTGGATGACCGAGAGAGGGAATTTATACAAACGAAAATCGGAAAACTTTAAACTAATTTTGTAAATTGGGGAATAAAATCGTAATGGAATAAGACATATTTCGTTGTTGAACTGTTGTTTTTTACTTACATCGCAAGGAGTGTGCACACTTCTACTGCAATTCCATGGATTGTTAACATCATCAGAGGACAACTCCTGAAGACAGCCTACGTAGTTCTGATCCAGAGATGAGGGACAAAGATCCGGAACGCGTCGACCGTTATCTTGTTCATAACGACGGCCGTCGGCCATTTTCGATACGGCTGCGTCGTGTTCCCGTACCAGAACAGCCAGTTCCCGAATATAGGAAGTAGCATATTTCAGGATATTCTCCTTCGAAACTCGCTTTCTATGCTTTCCGAGGGGCAGCAGTTGACGCAGCGTGTCGAATGTCTCTTTGATTTCGTCCGTTCTGTATCGTTCGCGGGCGTTTCTTCTATGAACTCTGTGCGCCGGTTGTTTGTGGTGGGGTACGTGGCTTCGCACTCTTTTCGGCTTCTTCGTTGCCTGTAGTTTTGTCGAGGAGGAGACTTGATAGGTTTGAAACATGGTGCGCGTCGAAATGGATCTCCAACAACTATAGCCTTATTGAGAATGTCCAGCTTTCTTGTCACACCAGTTAGCTTAGACGGCGAACTAAATAAGATATTGCAATTACGTCGAATTTTATAACGTTATATGGAGGCCGTCGTATGGTCGAAGACAGATATTGGGATGTACAGTCATAGACTCTCATTCGTTTGTTTTATTTTATTTATAAACTTCCTTTTGTTTCTTTTAAAGACTGGATTAGAGGTTTGGGGAGTTTGGCGACTGGAAAACTAACTTACGGCTGCACCCGATGCCAGTTAACTGTCTGGCACACGCTGTTCAATATTCGGACTTAAAATATACCCCCAAAATATGTTTAATAAGCTAACCAGCAATTTAATTTACCGCTAACATTAATCGCCGCCCACCCGCCGAGTGCTAAGTACGGCAGACGACTGACCTGCCACCGGAAGTAAACCAACGAGACACGGTATCGTCTGCTGACAGATCATTTCATCAGTAAGAGGATTACGTCTACAGGTGTTGACATTGTAATGACTGATGATAAGTCTAAACTGACAAGTAATTACGACGTCTCTCTCTAGATGAACTGTCTGTGTAGGACGAGTTAGAGTGAGACATTATCAACAGCCGACACACACACACAGTGTGTGTGTGTGTGTGTGTCCTTTAAAAATAACTTAAAGCAATGAGGTCAAAAGTGGTGTTTCATTATATGAAGTTATTTATTACACGTATAGGGTATTAGTAGACAAGTGCCTTATTTTTTTTTAAATAATTATTTGAAACTAAATATAACGTTTTTAAAAATTTACTTTATTATAGATCTCCATAGGCTAATTATTGGTAATTTAAGCATATGTTCTAATCATTTGAGCATCTCTATAGTTAAGTTGGAATATATCTAGCTGCTGGTCACGTTTAAAGCTTGTGTTTAATGTTTAATTTTCCTTCATTGTTATACGACACAGATTGGTCTCTTTGGTCAATTGTGTGCATATAAAAATAGCAATACAATTTTACAATTTATATGTAGGCACACTTATTGTTAATTTGTCATATAATGATGATCCCAGGGGCTGTAATATAAGTGATAAATAATATTATCACCTATCAGTTGAGATATTTAAGTGGCAAGTTGATTCTGAGCTCGTTTCTATTAAATCACATTGAAGCTTGTGTGTGTTTGTGTGTGTGTGTGTGCACGCGCGCGCGTGCGTGCGGGTGTTTGTTCTGGATTGTTAACATGAACGTACCATGATCTACCAGTATATAATAATGCATATTTATTCAATCAAACTGAATTTGACTAAATAATAAACTTTCTGTTATTTTGGGGTTTACTATTCATCCACCGTAACATGCTCATCCCTGTAGAGGGCGTGGGTGAGTGCACGGACAGAGATGTAATTTCTAGTCGTGGTCTTTTTGTCGCCTCAGGAGAAAGCGGAAGGGGTACGCTTTCTGGAACTCGATCGAGAGATTGTGAGAACATATTAATTTAATAATTCGCACATTAAAGAAATAATTATAGATTATATAGTTAAATTAGACAATCAACCTGCTTCCGGACAAATACATTTGTTGGACTGAAAAGACGAAATGTTGTTTTAATGCTGTTTTAGCGAATCCTCAGGATTTCGGATTATATAGCATCTCTATGTATATGTTCCAGTATTTGGTAAGCAAAATATTCTCTACATTTAAAATGGACCCGAGACAATTCTACTCGACCCTACCTGGCGCTTCTTTCAGTGTCTGGAACTGTTATTCGAAAACAATTATTTACTAAAACTAGTACATTTTCTAAGAGGAATTACCAACACCGAGGATCATTATATCTATATAATAGATTTGATTTCCCGTGAAACACCCTCATGGTTTAAGTCCGGATGTGTGCGCAAGTGATTTTTTTAGCTTCGGCTTTGGTTCCACTTCGAACATATGACCGAAGGGCGACGTCCTAGAGAAACATCAGACAAACACAGGTTTGGGAGCGAGATAGAGTTTATTTTCAACCATTTTTTTAAATAGTTTGTTATGAGCATGGTTTAATGTTCTCTTAGGTATGACGTATAATCGGTGTACATACCTAAATAAACCGCGGACCTTAAACCGCGATTTTATTATTTTTTAAGGTTGTTTCATCTTCTAGAGTGCCTCATTATCACCTGGAAATCAGTTGGTCTATTTAGCCTGTCGTGTGCAAAAAGTGGTAGTAAAACTAAGTATTTCAAAGTTCCTCCAAACTGATGATGTCACTCATACTCGAAATCTCTTCTAGACCGGCAAAGCTATATTGCACATTTTTTTCCCGGATCTATTTTAATTCTTATGGCTGTTATATAGCATATAGTATTAAATGCAGTTTATAATTAATTTGTAACGTCAGGTTTGGTTGTGTTCACGCTTTAGCTTTATTGTTGAACGATTATTTTAATTTGTTTAAATCTCTGTAATATTATACTGAAATCAGAAATAATTAATGCGTTTATTTATCTATAGGAACCCAATAGCGTTTGTTGTTGTTTGTTGTTTTTTGTTGCCTTATAGCCTTCGTATTGGTATCACGATCTGATGAAACTTCCCACAATATCACCGGCACCCTGTACTATAGGATACCAGAAAATAAAATAGATCTTTTGTTCTTGCAAGCATGAACTAAACTCGCATTTCCAAAAAACAAATTTCGCCGCAGAATCAGCCACAGTTTTCGGAATATTGTCAAAAGCGTCAATTCAATTTCGCGCGAATGGTTTTCCTGGAAATATCATGACAAAACGACTAGAGGGCCTTACATTTAAGCTAATATATGGTCATGATATATATATATATATATATATATATTATAAAACATACTGAAATAATCATTCGGGGGAACGAATTTCATGAAACTAAAATTTTAATCTTCGCGATCATTAAAGTTCGCGGTTTTAGAATTTCTCCAAAGTCAGTAGACCAGTGTGTCTGCGAATGTTAAAGTGTTTTCAATATAGTAGCCACCAATCGGCTGTTTTTAGTAGCCCGAATTTCTTAATGTGAATCGAGTCTTAATTAGCTGAGAATAAGCTTCGCACAAGTTAATCGACGACATATATGTAGCTGGTATTTGGATCACAGCGTTGATCATTTTCGATTAATTTTCAGGATCTCATTGTGTGAGGATTTAGATAATGGGCTGCAATTTATGTTACTTTCAATTGTTTTTTTGACAAAGCAGGAGCTTTCCGCAATATTAGGGTGTAAAAAGGTAGACAAATTTTCTAACTTAATCCGACATATTTTTAGAATAGCCCGGTAGTATAACGGGATTTTCTTATTTTGTGTTAATAAAAGAGAATGTGTTCGCAAAACTTTCAGACAAGAGTCTTAAACGATGGTGAATATAACATTGGTTGGAATTATGATATATACTCATTCAATTTTTTTTATTACTCTAAACCCTTAATTAAGTAAGGTTTAAAGTCCGTGTGGAAAGCGACTTTTAACAACTATTTATTGATTGATCTGATAGATTGGATCATACTTGTGCTATAATATCTGGGCTCAGATCCCGCAACCTTGAAGAAAAAATTAAATTTACAAAATTCTAAATGACTGTCTGTGTCAAGTGGAATTACGTCCGGTTTAAGTAAAAAACTGGGTTACGTCATAGTTTTTGGAACCAATTAATGACGAGAAGGGGAGTATGACTATATATACGGACATGTCTTATAGGTCATTAGTTTTACGTGATCTTCTTGGAATCGAATTAATTAAAAGGGGAATATTTTGGAATCAATAACATTAGTATACGATTAACATACTTTTAAAATTATGTTTGCTGCTCAAAATATGGGACTATATAACCTAAGAACTGCTTGAAACTAATGAAGACGTGTACTTGTGATAATTTGAAACCTGGAATTGTATTCACCGACCACAAAATATATATTTTGTCGTCAAAAACGTCTTCATATCGTTTGGAAAGTGAAATATAACTAGATCACCTTTCCAGTAAATGTTTGCGGCCATTTTGAATTTCGTGAATGCAAATCTTGCCTAAGAGTGCAAGCCGTGCAGGCGATAGTTTTATCGTTAGGTAGAGATTCTACAAGAAAAAGCCACAATAGGAAGGATTTGGTGATCTGTCACCGAAATAAATGTCAGCCGGTCATATCCGCCCTATGCTCATTTCCAAGTTACTTAGTTCAAGAAGCAGGTACAACGATAAACATAATAATTATTCGATTTCTGTAAACAATGACAAAGTGTTTAAAGATCGATGCCTAACGATAGCTTGTGTTCTCTTTATTTATTACAAGGGTCTCATTCGATTTTTAATAACTGCTACGGATTTTTATTTTTGCCATTTAGATTCGGCGCAGGTCACATCCGGCCGAGGATGAACTGCTTAGCGAAAAATCCCACAGGAGACAAGTCGTATTTCGAACCCATAAACAAATGTTTGCAGTGCAGTACTTCGATCACTGCACCATCAGAGCTTCCTCACTGCAAAAGATAGTTGTTTTGTTGGAATTTGTTCACTTTGGGAGGGTTGATAAGGCATGTCGAACCTTGAATACAATTCAGTATGGTTGAATGTTGAGGTTTTAAGACCACCTTTGTGTAGCGAGTAGGTTTATACCGGTAAAGACGAAGCTAGGCCATGTTCATCTCACAGTTGTAGAGAAGTATCCGTTTTATGAGAACGAAAATAAAATATAGCTTAATTAAATGGGAATGAATCTCATCTGTATCTTTCAAACTCGTTTTTCACTTGCCAATATAGTGTGTATACAGACTTCTACTTTCTTCCAAACTCTAGCCTGGGTAACACAACATAGTTCTCACCTTTCATGCAATGAAAAACCTATCTTACCAACTTGAAACAACACTATGCTAGTCATATACGATTTTATTATTATTAAATATTAAAATAATAACATAACGGATAACAATAACAAAACTTCTCGACGTAATACATTTGGAAAGAACCAATTAAGTATATCATCCACGGACTACAAGAACAGAACGATAACTTCCATCCATGACTAACAGTTTCTGTGACGCCGTGTCAGGTCTGTTCAGAAATGAACGCATATGATGAACCATTACAATGCAACGTAGCCTCAAGCCCAAAACACACAGAACTCTTCTTATGCCTGTAGCAATCACTGTGCCAGCCGCGGAGAGAACCGAAACAGCCTTTTGAACAATTATTTCCAACACGGGGAAGGAAGAATCATTTAGAATACCGATACCTCTTCAGCGAAACTATTTCAGGACCTTTCATTGTTTAAAACTAATTTGTTGATGAATCATCCGGAGTGGAGATCATTTTTTGTTTTGTGCTTTACACTCGAGATCAACTTAAAAGACCAACTTTCCTTTAATAGCTCAATCACGGTCACCCAACCTGATGTCGGAGTCAACCGCTCAAAATGTGACGGCATAACAATATCGCTAGTTGATCCCAATATGTACCTAAAGTCATATCCAAACAGAAACATCTGGTACGTACACTGATCACTTTCAAGACAACTAGCTGATGCCGGTTGATTTGTGTCAGTGACTCATTTTTTATTGCAATTTAACTGCGTGATTGAGTAAGTAGAGTTTACCATGAACAAAGTCTGATGGTCATCTCTTGATCTACACAAGCCCCATAACCAATCACAATCTATCAACTATTACAAACAAATCTAGGTGACAACATATTAATTTGTGGCTGTGGATAGGAGAGCTTAGTGTACAGAGTGAACAGCGGCGGTCCAAGAACAGAGCCTTGCAAAGCACACCAGAGGTCTACTACTGAGGCTTAAACAGGATCAAGGTCAAGAAAAATCAGGCTATACACAAAGGCGCTGTTCAACAGTATTAAACACTAAGTCTTGCACACAACCTAAGTGGCCAAGATTTACCTTTTTAACCTGATACTGCAAAATATGACTTCATGGCTGATTGACTGTTGCTGTAATTTACTATAAAAGCTGCCATGAAGAGATGAGATGGGAAGACCCATACATCTGTCAAAAGGCAACCCCCTCCCCCCCAAATCCTTTGTAAAGGTTCGGCAATGGTACGTCCGGGACCGGAACTTTACAAAGCCATTTTCAGATACAGAAACTCTACGGAGAAGGACTCCACCATAGAGGCTGTGCCAAACAAGCGACAGCCTGGCAATACTCCCCGAACTACCAGCAAGCAAATGAGATGGGAAGCACCGACAGGCATTGGTTCAATCCACTGTAAGTGAACGAGTGGTTTTTTTCCACCCTTGCCACAGGTCGCACTCGGTACATCTGGCTGAGTGTCTACTGTCTATAGAAATTACTAACCAAATGACACAGCCCATACATACCACATACTGACATTTGACACACTTGCACACCAACTGCATCATGCTGTGGTGACCTTCTAAACATTATTCAGAATCCATCCAGAAAATAGTACCATTGGTGAAATATTTGAATCTATACTGCAGCTATAGCATTGCCACATCAGATTTCATCATTGTTAGGGCAGTCTTAAAAATAATCTTGCTGGGGTTACCCGACCGTATGACTCCAAAACCTCTGTATGGAATTACGAAAAAAATGAAAAATAAATTTCAACTACTTTTTTCATGCTTAAATTCTGCTTGTATTTGTCGGTAATATTGGGTCATATTCGGTCTTTGAAATATCAGTTTTCTTGCGTTTCTTCACTGTGTGTGTATATGGGACAAATTGGCTTGCTTGTGGGGGTGATTGTGCATGGTGACGTTATCTATCGAATGATGTTTAAACCATCAGAAACCTGCAGATATGATTTTCTGCGTATTGAGAAATATTTGTTAAAACAAAGTTGTTGCATAGCCGAGCATTGGAACCGTGTTTGCTAGCACTAAAGGTCCAAGCACTCAATGCGCATGTGCTGACTCCCAATAGCGGCGAGCACTCACGCATGCTCTGACTCCCAAATCCTTTACCTCTACCTTTTTTAATATGGCTCCTGAGCAGAAAACAGCTTTTTTGGTCTAAATTTAGGTTGAGGCTTTCAACATATTTGAAGATGTTCAAACAAGAATAAAGGAGGTCCAAGATATCACATCTGTCCAACTATATGATGTGATTGTAACACGTTGGCTCAGATCTTTTTATATCCACATCCGAAACAAGCTAAAATAGGCGCATGCGCGGTCAGTGCTTGGCTCTTTATCGCCAGCATACACGGTTCCGATTCTCGGCTTGCGACTCCGCTTCGGAGCAGCAGAAAGACTGGCCTTATAGACTGATTGATGCAGCGGTCATTTTGTGCTGATTTCCATGTGGACGAATGTATTTAAGTTGGAATTTTGTGAGAGTCATTACATTTTTTGGATTGCACACAGACATGACTACGTCAGCCAGCACTGTCATCATTTTGTGTACTTTTCTTCATTGTTCTGACTGCCCATCTGTTACTGTCTATATCGAACTTCAGCTTGGCATAGTCTTCAACAAGCTGTTCAAATTCTGTGCCAATTCCTTCGTAAACCTTCAGTATCTGTTTCGTTTTAATGGTCTCCTCCTCGGTTTTAATTCCAGTGTGTTCCAACTCCTTTCTGTAGAATTCAAAATAAATAAACAGATTATGTACTAAACATTTAAATACATAGGCTTAAAACATTTAACAATTAATTGGTTCTACTGGCACTTTCATTTACTATCAAGCTGCCCAAACTAGAAACCGGACCTAGAGGGGTCCAGCATAGCAATATTTGTCTTCCCACTGGCTCCAATCAATAAATAAGTCCATTTTACTCTTGATCCTCATTTTCTGTGCCTAGGTAGCTCCCTCCAATCTAAGACTAAATTCTAACTGTTTTAAACAAAAATGTTAAGCAATTATCACATACGCACACAGCTTATCAAGCCCAAATTGCATCAAACCCCAAATAAGTTAACTTTACTCCATACAGAGATATGTACAAATCATCTGTAACCCACTATCAGGATTTGTTTACAAAGAACCGAGTTTGGTTTCATAATATAGTCGCACAAAAAGTTTATTTATTATCAGGTCCTTTCGGTTGCCTCTCACAATACGTACGAGGACAAAGTAGGCAAATTGTAAATCCTGAATCCCCACAAGGTTAGCAGTCATTACTTACCTGATTTTGTTTAGAGCTTCTACTGTGTCACTATAATACATGTTGGACATCAGATCTAACTGCATCAATCTGTAAACATAATCACAAATAGTAACATAATAGATAACAGGTGAAATGATGGTCTTTACCTCAACCCACTCAATGCTACATGTCATAAAGCCACTGTGAAGGAGAGGAGCATATACTTGAGGGACTAATTTTCAAGACTGAAAACCTACCAAGATTTTATGAAAACAAATACGCTGTATGTTATGCATAACCCAATAAGGTTCTACAATAGGTTAAATCACAACTTTATATATAAACACCTATAGGAATAAACATTTAGGTAATAACAAGTCTGAGTTTAGTGAAACATTATAGGACACTGCATCATAGCAACCCCAAGCTAACCTGATCCCTTATGGAATGTTGATTTTTTTATTTTTTCACATGTTCCTATATTACAGAAGACTCCACTGTCACAATTATATCACATCTTATGCTTTGTTATATGTATATATATATATATATATAATCACAATCGCTGTGAAAAATTCATTTGATCGTGTTCCAGTATCAAAATTCATCATTATCTGAGTCAACTCTACCAATTATGAGGTTCTAATGATTGGGCATCATTCACAGTTACATAATATTGCAGGTACAAATATACCACATGGTATTTTACAAACAAATCTTCCAGCAAAATGTTGTTAATTATTAGATATCAATTGAAAAAGAAAAATTGGCCACTCGACTTGTACACAGGTTCGATGCAATTTCTTTTGAATGGTCTATGGTAGATATTATCATGCAAATCATGGGTGATAAAAGTACTTACTTCACTTTGGCACAAATAGCTTCACATCTGAGAGCAAGCCACTGGCAGGTTACTGTGTCATTCTTCGACTGATTTTCTAACTTGTATCTGGTAATTATCGTTTCCAGGGTCTCAAGTGATTCCATTAATGACTACAACGTTTAAAATAAAATATAAGCTCATCATAGTGGCCATCAAAAATAAATAAAACCAAAACTATCTCTTAGTTACATCTGAAATATTTCAAAAAGTATAAATGTACTTATATACGTTTATATTTGCCAAGAATTTTTATTTAAACCGATATTAAGTATTCATATCTAAATACTTTTTAATGTACCAACTCCATGTTAACCGGGCACACAGATTCAACTATATACTCGTATTTTTTTTTTGTAAAACCATGGTTCCACAAAGTAGCATAGTAGCCATTAAGCTGATACTTTGTGTCAATATTTTGCTCCTTATTTTTGGAGGTCGGCTTAATGGCCGGTGCTAATCAAATAAATTTCAGTGTGTTAGCAGCTGTCTATACTCTATCTAGATCTATAAGCAAAGGACAGCAAATCGTCATTTTGATCTAAACTCATGCAGTCATGGAGAGAATTAAAATAGAAGTGAAACAAGTTGATGATAATGATTCATGGCTATATAACGAAAATCAATAGTTACATGTAGAATTATTTGATTCGTGCAATTATGGAAGGCAGCATTGGTAACAAGACATCCCGTACCCATGAGCGTCATATCTCATTCGTTTGGCGGAATAGATGCATATCTTCTTTTTGTAGAAGAGTGTGCTTATCGTTGTGGTAATAATACAGGATTAGTGTAAACAAAAAAGTTCGGTTTAAATTAAAAAAAAATAATTTCAGTAATTTTATCTTTCTTTCACAATGCAATCTTGTCTTTCAAATACCTTTCAATGTTCCCATAGTTCACTTTCTGGTTCACAAGCGTGATTTTCGAATATGTTTCTTTGCTATTTCATGTTTTCAAAACGTTTGATATCATCTAAAAATACTACAGGGAAAAGTTATGCTTTTTAGGTTGGATTAGCCGTAAATATGACCTCAGCTTAATGGGCAGGACTTTGGGTAATTTAGAAAAATCCAACTCTTATAACTACCAACTAGTTTCCTATTGAAGTGTATCATTAAACAGAAGTACATCGATTTTTCAATAATGCATAATTTAATCATGCATCTTGTTTTCTACAATGCCTAGTGATATGTGCAGCGTCCGCTTTATTTCAAAAGGATAGTGGAAACGCTACTTGCTCCATGAAGTGACGTGAACCATCTTTAAACATATGCATCATGTTGTACAAGAGGCCTTGTGAACTGTACACTTACTAGAAACCTTATGATAAACTGCATATGATTAACAAGTAACATCACTCTTTACCCGTGTATACAGTTTAATCTGTCTATCAATGCTATCCCTGACATCATATACTGACTGCTTCATTTCTTCCAGCTTCAGTTGCTCAGCTTCTATTAGTGAAGGAAGCTGCGAAGCTTTGGTAAATGCCATTTCCCGGCTTTCTGCAAACACAAAAATATCGATTAAAAACGATGACACACACAGACAAACTGACCATTTCAACCAAATTTCACAAATTTATTGTCTTTATTATCAGAAAGCTGTAACTTTATAATAAAAACATTTATTATTATTATAATACTAATATAGAACATCTAATTGAATACAAACATGGTACTAGAATCTTTATGACGTTAATTACTTTTACCACACATTTATTACATACAAAGATGAGCCACTTTTTAAATTAATTAAAAAAATATAGTACACTACAGATAATAGGCTCAATACACCCAATAAGAGCATTCAGGCTGTGCCAAACAAGCGACAGCCTGGGGATACTCCACTATAAAACTAGAACCCCTGAACTCTGGACAAAATTTAGAATCTGAACTGATAATAGTTTATATGCATCTGATAACATCTACTATGATAACATGAAATACGAAAGAATTATAAATACATTTCTGAATACACTGATGTACAAAATAATAAGATAAATCTGTTTTTTAATTCGAATGGACCCTCGGCTTTTAGCTCTAAATGGAACAAAGATTGAATAATCATTTATTAAGGTAGGGAGTTCAGACAGAAAATTAACTTTGAGAATAAAGTTTATTGGGCAGAGTTTGCTCCAACGAAGAAAACAATGCGATTTTTTAAGACTCGGTTAATCCATTAATTTTCTATGAATTTCTTAACATTTAAAAACTGGCTCTTTTCAATGGACAGAAAAACAAAGGGGAAATGAGTTGCCAACTGACTTAACCAATGGCACCCTTTTCAATGCATATTTGGACATTTTTATTATCCAAATTGAGCTTACCCTGTGATCCCTGTATCAACCAACATGAATATTGACAAATTTATGTAATTTAATCTGAAGAATTCAAATCCACCCATTTATTATAAAATTTGGAATATTAATCAGCTCATTAAAATAAGCAGTTTATTAAGCAACTAAATGTTGTTAAGTAACATGCTAGGGTTGATGAGGCTCCCTATGCTCACAAAGGCAGACGAGCAAGGCACAATTCCAAAAATAATCCAGCAATATTGGACGAACAGGGAAATTGTGAGTGTCACTTAATTTGCTTCAAAGTATACCACATAAGGTATCAAATTAAACGGTGGATTTTGCTGATTAAGGATAATTCATCATCTCATAGAAGGAAACCAAAGGCAAGGCTTGAACAGTTTATTAGAGTGGGTCAGTTTGTAAACAAAGAACATGATTTGTTTGTACCATCACCCACAGCAAATTGAGAAGTCCCCAATGCATGTAACTAAATTCAGCTATAGAAGCTTGCATTGGCTGGATGGTGCAGATATGCAATGTAAACCCTTTCTTCACCTGTAGTACTACACAAATCACTTTCAGCACCAGTGACCACAGTGGCCCCTTTTAAGTTGCATCTTTAGTCACATCTAAAGTGTCTGTCACATAATTTCATTTCCTCAGTGGCTGAAATGTTGTCTCACTCAAACATCTCAAGTTTTGAAATTCACCAGCACATACGTCATTCTATCGGATTCCCTCTTCAAAATGAGACTATTTCCAGCACCGTGGCCAGTGAGGAACAACTGTAAACACTGTGCTGAATTTAGGGTATCCACGGAAGATTATTTGAAATTCATGCCTTTGGAAAGTATGTGATATAAGCGAGTTTCAACACTGTTGATAAGATTTGTACACACTCTACCTGATTGTTCATCGTGTACCTTGGTACAGTTGTCATGGTAACAAACCAATTTTTCGCACCGCTTTCTCAAGCGCGTCTCTAGCTCTGGTATTAGCTTCTGCTGTATGGACTCCTTGTGCTGTGTGATATAATATAGTCATGAAAGCTGGTAAAACAATATGACCTATCAACATATACTAGCATAGAATACTGTTTTCACAGTGTCTCTTCATAATAATGCCCTTACAAGTGCCCTTACTAGCAGGAGCCATTCAAAGGCACTGTACAAATAATATGTAATATAATAATACCCCAAATAATATGTCTATTAAATAAACCTGTAAGTGATTTAAAAGATAATATTATTTATCTGCGATTTAAAACTTTCCAGAGATAATGCATTTCTAATATCTGCCAGCAACCTATTCCACAATGTAGGCTGCAACACTAAATGCACCATCACCATATGACTTGAGCTGAGACATAGTCTCCTGCCATAGTATCTGACTGGATGACCCGAGTTTTCGGGATGACTTTCTAATGGACACTAGTTCACACAGGTACTGCTTTTGTTGTTCCGACATCATAATGGAAGTAACAATTTCATTAAACCATACACTCCAATTTTAATTATTGTTTTATTATAAAAACCCACAATTATGCACAAAAATTTTAAAACCCTACACCCAATCCAATATAAATTACCATTAATTATACAATTTACTGATTCTACGATAGCTTCACTATTATCAGACTGGCAACACAACAACGAATGCTTTTTAACCAAAGTCCTCAACACAACAACGATGCTTTTTAACCAAAGTCCTCAACACAACAACGATGCTTTTTAACCAAAGTCCTCAACACAACCACGATGCTTTTTAACCAAAGTCCTGGATGAATGTATATCTAGTCATGGTTATATGAGACATTAACTCAACATACAGTCATCGAAGACCTCAGTCAGATATAAGGATCAAAGTGCTAATGGATGAAATGATAAAATCTTAAACTTCAATCATATTCAGCCTGGCATCAAAATGGAGCACAAGTTGTCCAGAATATCTAGGCCTGTTCTTGCTGATGAGATTTTAATTTTGTATTGAATTGAATTCACATAATAGGAGAACAATGCATGAATATACAGATATAATGGCAATAACAATGAAATACATTTTAAAAATATACATAAATCAAGACTGACATGTGTACTGCTATGCGAGGAAACAATGTAGCCCAAGGGGCTGTCTTACCACTGTTCCTTGGTCATTTAGCATATTGCTATTTTCATACGGGAAATGGAATGCAGCATACAATAAATAATAATATTTGCAGCCACAAATATATATTAAAGACAATATATAATAAAAAAGATATGCACATTATAATATATAATATCTTGTCATAATAATGGCCAGTTAATGTACCAATCACTAAATATATACTAAGTACAGCAATAATCACAGCCATTGTTTGGAATTTGTCCTTAATTTATGAACAGTTTTAGTAAACTACTGGTCCTAAACTTCCAACATTGCAGTGTTTAGAACACCATTTAGCAAACCTCCAGGGTGTAACTGGTAGCAAGCTGGACCACAGATCACTACCATGTGAGTTCGAATCCTGGCGTGGGCATTTCACCTTCGACTTCACTTCATTACCTTTGGAGGTCGCTCAGCCCATTTAGCCTATCATTCACAAAAGTGGCTGAAAAAGATCGATCATCATCCACGATGTGGGTTTGACTTTGGCCCATACCTGTTTGTGAGATGCTTCTCCAAGGAGTTGGCCCATGGCGATGTGTTCCAAATGTGACCAGTGTAGATGCTAAACCCTAACTGAACATTTCAAGGTGTGTGTGCATGTGTATATAAATAATTGATGCCAACACTGTCATCGTGGATGAGTGTAAATCTAGTCATGGTATCCACAGCAACATGGATTAGATCGACACCCATCAACGATAATCAGAGAGCAGTTCTCTACTCAGCCAGATCGCAGCACATCACAGTTCCTGTATGTTAACCCTTCTTCAAAACATGCTACAGTCTTTTCTAAGATGAGTGTTTATCTAGTCATGGCTTCTGCATCACATGGACTAAACAAACAACCACTTCAGTCAAGACTAACGATCACTAGACCTTTAAAAAAGATCATCACTGTACTAATGATCAGCACTCCATATCCAGCATCCCACAAGGATATCAAATTTCCCACAGACGTCAGATTTCTGCGAATGTCAGATTTTTACACCTGATCACCAATGTGCTATCCGGAATTTGCTCATTCCCGTTCCAAAACATGTAGTTGGGTGAAGGAAGTGGCTCCTTCTTAAGCCTAATCTGATGGACTACACTTTGGGTACGAGCAAGCAGTTGGCCTAACTGAAATACCAGAACAGTCTATATGCTGTCATGGGTAATATTCGAAAAGGCCAAATTGCAGATGAATTATCGAACCTATCTTGAGTACCTTTTAGACATAGTGACAGACTTCGACAATGATCAGTGATTACTGGTATCACATCTACCTGTTGCCAACAGACACAACATTGTTGATCCAATTCAATTCTGGAAGTGGAATTAATGGACAGTGCCAAAATTTGAATTGATTTTTTTGTAAACGAAATTGGAATTGATAAATTTGGAGTTAGAATTGAAGTTTGCTACAAAAACTTTTTATCCACAAATTAATTTTTTCATTCAGAATTTTATTTCTTCCATGACAATCCTACTCAGAGTAGGTATTCCATGTAGGTACTCGGAGTACCTACTCATGATAAAAAGTGGTAGGTAAAAGAGGAATTGAATTGAAAAATTGACCAAATGGAAACGAGTGGAATTGACAAAATGGGATTGACCCCATGGCTGGTACCTTTCATCTGAACTGTATTTATCAACAATGTCATGTCTGTTGGCGACTCCGTGGTCTAGCGGTAGCATGCTGGATCACAGATCACTACCACCCGTGTTTGAATCTCGGCGTGGGCATATCTGAAGGTTGTTTCATCTTTGACTTCGCTTCATTACCTTTTAGTCTATCATGTGCGCAAAAGTGGCCGTAAAACATCAATCATCACCATGTCTGTTGGCAACAGGTACATGTGATACCAAAGACAAGCTGGTCCAAGAAGGGTTTCTAGGTTATGGAACAGTCAGGTAAGCAGGATCCAGACAGCTAGTCAGCATTAAGAAAATAAGACATCATGTTGACGCAGATGACAATTTAGATAAACTGTTTTATTACAATGAACATTTGGAGGAAAGGATGATGGCTTTCTCTGAGCTGACTGGACTAACTGATTAATTTTGTTGATAATTAGTTTTTAATTGAAGCAGAAAATCACTGCTTATAACTAAATTAGGTTGTGATATACCATGCCAGATGGTTGACAACCATTATCAAGATGATGTGAAGTAATGTTAGATGTTGTTTGACAATGTTAGTTGCTTCCCATGTTTTACTTGTTGTAGAAATGTTGTCGACAAATATGATACCAGTTCAGCAGAGGAGACTTCCCCTTTCAGCAACAGTGCATTAGAAAAAAAACACATCAGGCCAAAATTAAAGGCTGCGAGTGTTCCTGTCCAAGACGAGTATGTTATCTAGTCATGATTGAACTGATCACATGGAATAGACACATACTCATCTGGGACATCGACATGATACAAGACATCTGGAAAATAATCTAAACAATGGCTGGATGATGAACAGGTTCATCATCTTGGACAAATTACCTGGTATATATCCAGTATTAAGTCGGATTGCAAACATAAGCCAGCTGATACATGCAAACTGTGTGTGTGTGTGTGTCTAAGAGTGTATGAATAAATTAGTATTTTACTTTCATAACTAACCAATTTACTTCAATGCTTAATTTGTTTAGATATTCCATCACACGATTACGTCATAGTATAAAACAAAATAATTAATTGCCTGTTTGTGCTGATTACAGGAGTCGATGTCTTGTTGTGTTAAGCCGAGCAGGGTAACATCGATACTGGGATCTGGATTACATTGTAGATAATCACCTATCTCTGCCAGTGTCACCATCTCACCCACAGCTTCATAAAACTGAAACAGACAGAAAGAGAAGTTGAGTAGATAAGCATGAGTAGATAAGCATGAGTAGATGACTCAAGATGCATATGATTATGATTGATGTTTTATGGCCACTTTATGCACATGGCAGACTAAATAAACTGGGTGACCTCCAAAGGTAATGAAGCGAAGTCAAAGATGAAACACCCTTCAGATATGCCCACATTGAGATTCGAACCCAGGAGGTAGTGATCTATGGTCCAACGCAATACCAGTTAGACCACAGAGGTGCCCCTTAAATTAGCACACAGGTACTTTGTTTAGTCTTGGTGCTGGTCACACTGGTCATATAAGGGCTAGTGGAAACCACAGGGTGAACTAACATCCAACAAACAATAGTATCATACTCTGACTTGGAAGTTTGCAACATTGTGCTCTATCCCCAACACTGTTGGGAGTACACCTGAGCATATGTATAGGTAAATCATGATACAATATTAAATTGATAACAACAGTGTACAGTGAGTAAATATTAATATGTTTCCTAACATTAAATATCTGTGCCAAACACTGCTAACATTAAGAGCTTTCAGTCAAAAGTTATAATCCAATACATTCATCCTCATATAATCCTTAAAGGTACCCATTAATGTTTATTTTAATATTATTTCTAAAGTGTCAAGCTTGTGCGATCCAAATATGTTAAAAGCAGTGTCTAAAGCAAATATTACCCACTTAAAGGAGTAATTCTGGAGAATTGTGTAATACAGAAATGGTGTCTCAATCATTTATGGTGCCTTTTTTATAAGCCCTAGAATAATTAAGATAACATTTAAATCTAAATTATGCATGCATCTAGAGATTTTTCACCATTTATCAAACAGAACCAAACATTCCTTCAAAACCAACTTTAATCATGAAATTAGCTACTTTAATCATGAAATTAGCCTTTTGATGTCTGTGCACTTCTACAAACATTCTAATTACGTAATAAAAGCCTGATTATATATTACATGTAAATTACATTATGTAGTGTACATACGTTGTAACACTATTGTATACATCACTGAATAAAATTACTACTACTATTACAACTACACGAAGGGATTACTACAGCTGTAATATCAATCAGACAGTCTGAATGCATGGAACTAAGAAACTCTTAATGGATTTACAGTAAGAAAATTTAGGGTTAAAACCATTCTGAACCAATTCCAAAACAAAACAGTAACTGATCTATATTATCAGCCATAATAATTATTCCTTGTCACTGTTACATGTGGTTGGCAGAGGTTTTATCCAACTATTTTTTCAAGGTAGGACATTTTGGCCAATGTATGAAATAAAAAATTAACTGGATGTTGGACTAGTTTATTTACGGTTATAGATATTTCTTAGCTAAGAATGGGTATTTAAATATATTTTCAGTTATTGATATTTCTTAATTACAAATGAACATTTTCAAACATGAAACCTTCAATAATCAAATTGAAATGTTACACTTGACAACTCGAAGATTATGAGATAAACGAAATACAAATTCAGGGATGGATAGTATTCATAAAAATCAATTTTCACAAAAGTTACAAAGTCTTTTGGAGGAATTCTGTGTATATCTTTCTTGGTTTTTTTCTTTGGTCATCTTGAATGAGAACCCGAGTGATATGAGCACACTCTGCTCGTAGCATCTCTATCGTTTCCACATGGAATCTCTTGTTCCAACCATCACATATGTTATTTGTTCGTGGTTGGCCAGACATGATTATAGCATACATTTTGTGACTTTTTAAATTGCAGATCATTCAATGTTCATTGTTTATCTGAATTAAGCTACCTTAATCTACTCCTATCTGTCCATTCTTAGTTAAGAAATATCATTAACTCTCAATAAAATAGTCAGACATCTGGTTAATGTTTTATTTCATACATTGGCCAAAACTTTCTACTTTGAAAATATAGTTGGCCAAAATGACCTGGGACAAAATGTCCAAGTTTCTTTACATGTTGACTAGGAACAGACACACAACAGTAATGGACTAATTTTGGACTAATCCAGCTCAATCTAACAATCTAAGAGACGCACATACCTGAGCATCAGCTCTTTTTTCAAGCTGGTTATCGAGGAGTAATTCCTGAAGTTCTCCCAACAGTACACGTTGTTCCAGCCATTTCCCCTTCTCCCTTCTAAGTTCAGACTCTGCCTGGTATTATATAAATATCAACAGCCTATTACAAGATAGAAGGAATTAATTAATGAGAAGCACTGATGCACACAGACTTAGTGGCTATTTCAAACAGTAACACTAACAAGTGAATTGCAATCAGTGCAAACATGAATTGGGGATCAAAGAATAAGAAAACAATGGAAGCCATGTTTGTGCTGTGCCAGCAAACACACAACAACTGTTAGCATTTATAGTGGCCTAATGAGACATCAGTGACAATGCACCTGGAATTGATTTCATTCTTCAAATACGAAGTGGAAGAAAATGACCATACAAGGTGACAAACCAATTAACTAAACTGAAGGGTGTAACCAACACAGTATAAAGAGTGTGGGCACTGCCAAAAAATTATGGACCTTTGAGGTCTGTGAAACTGTTAGGCCATGACCTAAATGGTAATATAATAATTAAACACACACATACCTGTTCTAGGTCTTTCTGTGTAGTAGCAGCAGCTCCACTTTTATAAATGCATTTACTTAATGATTTCAGCAACGTCACAAATCCTGGATTGTGTTCAACATCTTCAGCATTCAGATGGATGGGTAACTTGGAATTTACTGAACAAAGGAAATTTTTCAAATGAATAGCATGAAACTTAATCAAATCAAGGTTAAATCAGATGTGTCTAGCAAATACAGCACTGTCCAATATATGATCAAGCAGGAAATACAACAGATGCTGGCAAATACACATTATACTTTCATTATTGCCAGGTATGTTATTTATTCCTTTGAAAACATGAATCTAGTTATTGTTTAATTGTAAATACTTGAATCAAGAGTTGGTTCTAGTATTCAACTAGGTCTACTACTGGATAGGTACACATGTATGAATTATCTTCCAATATACAAACATTTATTGAATTCCCTGTATTTATCTGTTTAGTTCTTTGCCACTTAGACTAGCAATGCACATCCCAGCTGCAACCCAGTTGGACAAACCGGATTTGGCAGGTTCACAAATTTCAACAGTTTATAGCGCAACAACCGAAAGAGCTATTAAACCCACACTCATATCATTAAAAAGCCAGGAAAAATATCTTTAACTTGATACTAAAACTTTTAAATCCACTGCAAACTTATTATTCAAGAGCGATTTTAAAACAATAAGTTGCTCCGGAAAGCGAGTCCGTCAACGATCCAGATTTATCAGGTCACGGGTTGTGACATCCCCGTTTATAAAATTAACTACCGCGGAGTGCGTTTGAATATTTTAATATAAATTTATGACCAATCAGAACTCGAGCTGGCCTTCACTCCGGTGCTTGAACGGTAAATATCCGTTGCGGGAAGTTTGAATAGTGAAGTCAAAGTCACGCGTCTATTTCTCAGAAACGGGACCAGATATCGAAATCGTTCATTCGCATATAGTGAAATAACATTCTTCTGCATCTTAGGATCTATAATATATTACATTTAATTGGAAAACTTCGTGGAGATCAACGCTCAAAGTCAGAGAAGTCTCCGGATTTGACTCATTTGTTGACGCGACGCTCTCCAGCGAGCGTTCTATTTTTAGAACAAGGAGTTCTCAATCACGTGGTTGGATTCACGGGCGCTGATTGGCTCGTGGTGACGTCACCGTTGTAAACAAAGCCACGTGAGTATTTGTTTTTAGAAATGATGTGAAAGGATACTGTAAGATTAAGTTTATACATTGTGAAAATAATCAACTGATTAAAAACAAAAGTGACTTAAAGGGACACTGCAGTTAGTTGTAAACAATCTTAAACTGATTTTGTTTATTTACAAGTAGAAACACTACTGACCACTTACTCAACCGTCATCTTGGCCATTGGCTTGTAACCACTCTTGTGGTCATAGGCACAGTCAGCTGTTGAGTTTAAAGGTCCAGTCTGCGAGGTTAACCCTCTAGAACCTATACCACTTGTGGTGTTAGGTAGGTTAATCTCTCTATGTGATATACACATGGATTCTTGTTTGGGCTGCTTTTTATGGCACTCTTTACAAGAGTAAACTGCATCCGGTGGTCAGAATTTCTTAGGAGGGTTCTTGAATAAAACTAATTTTATCTTTTTTTCAGAATGGCTTATCAAGAATTGAAGAAACGTTATGGACAGAAGCTCAACCCAGATGCTATCACTAAGGTCATCATCTGTGAAATATACAAGCATGCCAGCAAAGAGAGTGCCGACACTGCTGCACATTGGTTGTCATAGTGGTCTGGTGTGAACTTAGAGGGCCATATGCTTCGCCTTCTTCGAGTGAAAATGAAACGTATTTCTGAGCACAGCAAAAAGCTTAGAGGGGCAAAACTTACTAAGTTTTTAACCGAAATATTTTCATTCCCTAAATCAGGCCTACCAGTTCCACAAGTAACAGAAACATATACAACATATGAAAGTGAAGTGAGTTCACCTGTTGCACAGCCTAATTCAAGTACATGTGGGGATGGTTCAAATCGTACTATAGTTCCTATTTCTGGTGATACAAAGAATGATACGATTCTGATAGATTTACTGGTTCCAAATATTTAAAGTGAATATATCCCAGAACCCAACTAAGGAGTGGTTTGTAGCTGCAAGTCAGCCAATCGAATTTCACCACTGTTTGACAATTTTCTGTCTTTCCATATAAAATAATTGTTTGGGATATCCTTTTAAATAATGACAAATTGTGTCTTTCAGGAGATTTTCTGTTTGCTGCAGTGCTAAGAAATTGATGCAGCTAGTGAAGAGCTTTAATTTGATATATTACTCACCCATGTTAGCGATTCGCCAGTTAGTGCCCAAAAATGTCGGCCATTTTGGATTTGGTCATGTGATACAGTGACCTCTGTGATTTCTATGGAATGCAGATGCAGAACTAAGAATGCACAGCTGGAAAATGGAGCAACTACTACACATATGCTGTGGACTTTTTGATTAATGTGACTGGATGATGTGGAATTCTTGGCGGCCATCTTGGATTCATGGTGGCCATCTTGGATTAGTGTTATGCATAGGAAATTATGTTTAGCCCCAAGTTATTTGGCACATCAAATACTACAAGTGTGTGTATTTTGATAAATTTGTCTTGTGTGGTTAGAGCAATTTGGTTTTATGTGTGTAATTGCTTAATAAAACTTAACAGTTGATCCAAAAATTGTAATTTATGCCCAGTGTTTTCCCATTACCATGTTTCCAATGAGATTGCGAGCTAAAACGAAGGTTTCTCAGCACCCATAGGTCCGATTTGCAAAATTCAAAAAGTATATTCCTTCTTTCACTCAGCTTTATTCTAATAACAGATTCTTGTATATATTTTAGAGGGTTAAAATGTTGGGTGTGCATTGCTACTTAGACCCAGTAGCTGCCATCCTTATCCTTTCCCTAAGGCAGGAGAAGTTAACTCTGTCCAACACAAACTTAATATCTTTAAACTCTTTAAAAATTAGATATGGATCACTCAGTTTTGCAAAAAATGTCAGAAGAATCACAATATGTGCAGCTTTCAGATGAACATGCACAAGCAGTTCCTCCTGAATAGTAGTCATTAAAAAAAATTCCTGGGCTCTTCATAAAATAATCAACAAAGAAGGTGAAAGACAAGTCCCACCATTGTCAATGAAAGTGTTGTCTGACAGCTATTTCTCCGATTCCCTCTTCCACCATGATGTCTAAATCAACATCAGACCCTACTTCCTCATTATTGTCACTTTCACCAACAAGTGACCTCCAAATTGTCATTGGACACTCTTCTTCCATCTTGATCCAGAAAAACACGTCTTAAACTTTGTTCAACTTAAAAATTCTAGGGCTTTGTAAGGATTGCTAGCTGTAATGGCAGCAGGATCACTGAGGTGCCACAAGTGGCAAAGGGTTAATTAAAATACATTTCTTAGAGGATGTTAACTTATTTATTTTTTCCATAAACAAGTATTAATACTAAAATCCAGGGAGATTTTGGTGTGAGTAGAACCTAATTATATTAACCATATCAGACATGGGGTCAATTCCATTTTGTCAATTTCAATTCCACAACAAATTTATCAATTCCACATGTATCAATTCCAATTCCGTTTTTTACCTACTACTTTTTACCATGAGTAGGTACTCCGAGTACCTACTCCCAATACCTACACTAAGTAGTTTATATTCCAAGTAAGATTGTCATGGAAGAAATATTTCTCAATTAAAAAATGAAATGGTAAATTAATATGTGGCTTTGTTTTAGTTTTATAGGAAACTTCAATTTCAGTTCTATTATTTTTTTAAATAATCAATTCCAATTCTGGAATAGACCATCAATTCCAAAATTGAACTGACCCAATGTCTGAACCATACAGTTACAATTTTTTAATTCCAACTGCAATATTTAAATTTTATGACTAACAGTAACAGTATACAATCAGGGTTCTCCGAATATCTAAATTTTAAAATGTCATAAGTTTTATATCACAAATTCCTATACAAATAAATATTTTATATTTCATAATTATTCAAATAAAAAATCACTTCCTACAGTTGAATGTTATAAACCAATTTCACATAATTATCAAGTGGAAGATGTGGGGATATTGGCAAAGGTACTTAACTATGACTAGTATGAGCTCCTAATAAGTAAGGCTAGTTATTGTCATACTTTTCAGCAGTATCTTCCACCACTGTAATTGTAGCATTACCAGCATACATACTAAGAAATTATTTGCATAGAAAAATCGGGAAGTTCTGTAGATAGAATCTAGACATCTACGCTAGTCTACAGACTGAACTATTCATACTCATAGTCATGATAGTGCTCATAGCGGAGGTGCCAAATAATAATAAAAAATTATGATATATTCAAGTACATACATTTGAATAGTTCAATATACCTACAATAACAATAGCAATGAGTATATTTACTATCGTTCATCCTGAAAAAAATTATTTAGCTGACAGCGGTTTGCAACCACACACGTGACATCAGGATCCGACATACTTAAGTCTCAAGATTCAACACTGAGAAGGTCAAACTTTACCAAATTCAGTTCATTATGCTTACAGAGTTCGACTGTCTTTTCTGCTTTAGACCTCATGCTTATAAGTTGAGGATAAACCATGAAAATAATGATTTAAATTAGAAACATTTCTCCCTACTTATGACATTTGTCTTTCCCGCTCAAACTTCCGGTACGCGGTGACACAATTTCCACCAATAGAAAAATTACAAATCGCTTACTGCTGCCCTGGACTATTTTGCACATCTTAATTAATATAATAAGGACCATAAATTAAATAATCCTATTGCGTTTTAGGCAAGCCATGCAGGTATGGTTATGTTATGATATTTATGGCCCAGGATATTTGTTGAACCGAACTGACTTCCAATTGAAATATAGTAACCTTCTTACAGACAATGTTATTCGTTTGAAGATCTTACACTCACTCACTATTTTTTAAATGGCTTAAACTATGTCGGAGAGTTTACATTATGTTTATTAGGTGATAACATAATTTTTATGGATAAGAAACGAGACTAAACCTTGTATACTAAAGATTGGCGTTATTATTAATAATATTATAAAAATGGCCGAAATGACAACTATTTTAAGTGGATGCATGGTAACCTCAAATGAGGGAGACATAGATGTTCTGTAATTTACAGTTTCACCATGGGAACTAATTCTAAATAAATTTAGAATTTATAATATATGGCATATTCGGTGGAGAAAACCTTCCCAGTTGCTTGGTTGGAAGTAAAACTCCTACCATAGTGCCACGACTGGGTTTCGAACCTCCGACCTCCCGCACAGTATCGCCATAGTCCCATATTCTACCCATGAGCCCACAGATCGAGGCGGTTTTAAATTTTAATTGTCACAACATAAACGCTGATCTATTTAATATATATACTAACTACTGATGACGTGATGGCATCTAGCTGTAATGGCGCAGTTAGAGCATATAGCTATAGGTCTCATAATTAACCGAAAGGTCGCGGGTTCGAGGCTCCGGAGCTAGTTGCTATGTTGTCATATGGCGACTGCATGCTTCATTCAGTCAGAAATAAGAACATGGTAGGATTTGGTGGCTATATGTGTTCGAGTAACGCTTTGCGCCTATAATGGCAGCACATATATGCGCGGTATGCAACCTTCAGACTTGAGGTGTGCTGCATTGAAACATAATAATAATAATAATAATGTATATTTAATAAAGCGCCCTTACTAGCAGGAGCCATTCAAAGGCGCTGTACAAATAATAATTTCAATATTTCAATAGATACAATACGTAAACCAATTGCCGGAGGAAGGAGCTTACAAAAATAATCTACATGTCTGTCCCAGGGATAATAATACCGTAAATTAGGCGCCTTAGAGTAGCTATCTAACTGATTTAGGACGCTATATAAATGTTACTAATAATAATAATAATGACCGAAATGGCAGTTATTTAACGTGGCTTAGACGCACGTGGTCAGTAATTTACTGCTTCACCAGACGGAGACATAATTCTAAATAAATTTAGAATTTACAATAGATGGCATATTCGGTGGAGAAAACTTTCCCAGCTCCATGCCTGATTGGATGAAAAACTCCTCCTATACTATAATGCCACGGCCGGGATTCGAACCTCCGACCTCCTGCATGACCATGAGTAACAATTAAAGTCCCGTTTGTTTGTTTTGTTGTTCGGGGAGAATCCCCAGGCTGTCGCTTAATCAGACAGCCTCTATGTTGAGTGGGTGAGGAAGCTCGTCCCCCCACCATTCACAGGGGAGCAGTACGGAAAGATGGAGCCGAAATACCCTGAGGGTGGTCACTGCCAGAGTGTTTTACGTCCTTAGGGGGTCTTTAACGTCTCCCTCTATTTTTAAATAATTCAGAGGAGACGGCAGCGCCATTTAACGTGGTCAGCCACCCACGATGTTGTGAGCCGAGAAATTAATCCCTGGCAAAGTTTCGACCTCTTGCGGGGTTCGAACCTGTGACCGTTGGCACGAAGTGCCGGGTGCTTAACCGCTAGGCCACCGGAGCTCATTATTATTAAAGTCCTACGTTCTTATCCACTATATATAGGTCATAAAGGTGGTATCATTATTATTATTATTATTATTATGAAATGATATATAATAAATTATAATGCAGAGTATTGGAAGAGAAGTTTTTTTATGTATGAAGTATGAAAACTGATCGTAACCTGGTTCTGTTTATGATCGTATATAAACAGTGATTTGATTCGAAGCACTTAATTTGAGGATGAATTCAATGAATTGATGGTTTAACGTTTTCAGCTGATTTAGCTTGTACGTGACTGTTTTCAGCAACAACATATGCAACATTGCGTGCATGCAGTTAATTCTTCTTTCGAAACTTGACTGTGTGGTCAGTTCGTGAACACGAAATTTGAGAGTGCCAGATACCTCTATATAATTTGCCTTATTTGCATATCAACAACTAATTACAGCCATATGTGTTGTCCAAATTGCAGATGGCAACTTTGTTTCCATTTGATGATATAAACTTTTAGCTTTTTCTCCATATATATATATATATATATATATATATATATATATATATATATATATAATATATATATATATATATATATATATATATATTATCTTATTTTAATTCTATATGACGGTTAACTAACATTTAAATGATATAAACTTCCTCGTTTTCTCTGTTAATTCTAATATGGCTAAACTACACCACCGATATTTTTATTACTTGAAAAATTGTCTGTTTAAACTTTTAATGCGCTATTGCAATTTACAGTCCAATTTTAATTACAACAACCTGCGATCGCCATACGTGACGGAACTGAAATGAGTTACAGCTAGAAATAAGCTCGAAAAACAACAGTTCACCGATAGTTGGTACTCAGAAAGGTTGTATGTCAATAGTATGGCATATATAGTTCGTGAGATATGTAATGCTAATTATGGGATAAGTATTCGAAACGATATCAAGAAATCGCACTGGTATATATATCTAAAGCGCCTCAAACTTAACGATAAGATATGGATGTTAATAAGTTTGAGTTTCCATAGATCACTGTGATCGAGTTAATTATAGCTATTATATGTCTAATTAAATACACAGGAGAATTAATATATGCTTGTCGCATAGACAGTGGTGACTTTACACACGTAACAGAAGAAATCTATATCAGAATGCACGCATATGTAGATCGATATGACGTCAGTAGACAACTCTGTCCGTGGAACTTGTTCGGGGAAAACGGACAGAAACGAATACATGTATATGGCACCCGATTGTTACTGTCCAAATACATACATACACCAGCTGATATAAAGGCCTTAAATGTATACCATAATATAGTATGCATATATAGTTTTATAGACCCCATTAGCAACATCTTAAGGACACCCTCTTATAGACATCGTCCAATGAAAATCATCTCTTCCTACCGATCTTTCCTTAACTGAACCAAAAACTGCAAATAAGTCACTCTACCCCCAGTGTGGTCTCTTTTATTGGGTGGCTGTTCATATAACTCCTGCAGGGAGCTCCGGTGGCTAGCTAACGGTTAAGCACCCGGCACTTGGTGCCAACGGTCACAGGTTCGAACCCCGCAAGAGGTCGAAACTTTTCCAGAGATTAATTTCTCGGCTCACAACATCGTGGGTGGCCGGCCACGTAAAATGGCGGTGCCGTCTCCACTGAGTTATTTAAAATAAAGGGGGACGTTAAAACCCCCTGAGATATTTCGGCTCCATCTTTCCGTACTGCGGGGGGGGTGGGGAGTTTTCTCAACCACTCCAACGTAGAGGCTGTGCTGATTAAGCGACAGCTTAGGGATTCTCCCCGAACAACAAAATAACAACAACATAACTCCTTCCCAACCAGGGGGGGGGCAGTAACGGAAGATGGAGCCTAAATACCCCGAGCACGGTCACTGCCAGATTGTATTACGTCCTCGGTGGATACGGTAAGGCCATTTAACGGTGGTCAGCTACTCACGATGTTGTGAGTAGAGAAATTAATCCCCGGAAGCTTCCACCTTTTGATGGATCTTGGCAGTTAGAGCAAATCCACCCTTTAGCACAAAACGGAACAATCTTTACTGCTAGACCACCGCAGCTCACTGCAATACAATCATAATACATGATCTACTTTAAAAAATTGCTTTTCTTTTCAGCAAATGCCAGTTATTATTTTATTGTGGTATGTAGAACAACAATTGCTTTGTCAAGATGGCGGCAAACATTGGTGGTGTGTTGAATGAAGATCTTCGGAAATGTATAAATTCTTGTAAATTATTAGTAGTTGGTGCAGGGGGCATTGGATGTGAATTGTTGAAAAACCTGGTATTAACTGGATTTGAAGATATTGACCTTGTAAGTTTATTTATTTTTACAGTTTCATTTATTTCCAGGCGATAATATGTTGATATATCTAATTGTAGTAACAGGTGGTCACAACTAGCTGTGTATATGTCTTCTGACCCGGTTTGACGTTAATTATGTTATATATAATGAATTATTCGTGCCACTAACCATTTGTCTTGTATATATTTGTTGCACTGCGAATTTTATAGCCACTTGACTTGTCTTTAAACAGACAATATACTTACAGAGGTGGCAGCTTCTACAAGTTGTAGGTATCAAAATCATGTGACCATGTCATGTGTAAAAAAAATCCATAGTTAATTGATGAAAACAAACTTTGTACCATTGAAAAGGTCTTGGCGCAAAAATTCCAATAAATCACAGAATTCTTTTACAGTCTACAGTAGGGTTATATCGGCCTCTGCCCACGTCAATCTCGGCTCAGATATTCCAAGTGATTAACATTAAAACCCGAACACTGTCTTGGAATCACTTTGAGGATATAAATAGTCTAACCATATTTTAGACTGTTCAACAATGTTTCCCAGCATACCTGATGTTATCGGGTTATTTTTAATAAAAAAACATGAAAATTGAAAAGTTAGTTTATTCGACTCAAACCCAATAATAAAACATATGGAAAGTACCCATCAAAATAAAGCTCTGTTAAATTTCTTTCAAATAAAATTTGTTTGAAAATGGCGCCATTTATTCCAAGATAGTACCGGACCATTGAAAATGTGGTTACATATTGCTGAATAAAAATGGTAGAAACTTCAGGACTGTCATCAATTCGGATTTTTCCTGCGTTGTTGGTGAAGAAATTGGGTAAGTAAAAACAAAATCACTGATTCTGTAAGGATAACAATTAATTTAATTAATTTTCGTTTGCATTTCACTTTTGGCATGAGAATTTTTTTTTCTAAACAGTTCAAATTGAGTGTTTTACTGTATTTAGGGGGACAATACTCACCTAAGCTGCAATTTCCATAAAGTTGTGATGACAAAATTTATTTTTTATTACTGCAATAAATTAATGTTTGTCAAATTTAGTAAGTTTGTGTAATATACAAATAAGTCTAGCCAAACTCTCATAGAAGATACTATAAAATAAGTGATTCTAATGGGTTTAGGGGGTCAGTTTACTCCTATCCTGCAAATTTCAACAAATTATAACAAGAAAATAAATCTTGATGACCTACGGAAAATGGTAAATATTCTCATGATTTTGCAGAAAAATTTCCATTGACAAAATCTGACTCAGAAGCATTTTTGACCTCAAATAACTTTTTTGACCAGTGTCTAGGCCCCTTAGAAAAAAATAAACTGATTAAGACCACATACTAGCCTGTGGAAAACAAAATGGCAATGCAGTGAAGTCCTTATTTTAGTAATTTGGACACTTGAAAAATGTTTCCGGACCACATTTGACCAATTTTTAGCCGAAAGTCAGTTGTTAAAAACTGCATTTTAAAATTGCTATAACTTACTAAAGCGACTTCTCAAACCAGTAATAATGCATTTCTGTAAACTAGAGGGTAGATATATTCAGGAACATATAATGAAACAGTTATAACATACATACTTTATTATTTATTGATTGCCAAAACAACCCATTTGGCCGGGATGACATCAAATAATTTTCCGGTCTTCTATTTGATACCAAACAAAGGTGTTTCAACTTGGTAAATCCATCTTAGCATGATTTTCATTTTTTTGGCTGCAGGTGTTATTTGTAGATGTGTGTTTGTATGTTGCTGACCTCAGCCCATGTTGATTACTATATATATATTTTTATATTATTATACAAATAATTATATATGTATAATTTTATATATATATATATTCATAGGGAATACAATGTAGTCTATTGGAATAATGTAAATATCACACAGTTTATTTTGAATAACAGTACTGAGTAACAGTCGACCCACGTAGGCCTACACTCGTGGTCTGTATAGGTGGGCATATGCTTGGAGGAGCTGGTGGGCAGAGCAGTCGCTGTTCTCGTATTCTGCCCAGAAGCTAAAGATCTTCTTCTGAAGATCGACTACGGCCCGACTGTATGACACGCATTCAAATGTTTTATTGTATTGACTGAAACGACTACAACTTCCTGCGCCAATGTTGTTTACATGCACAACTGAAATACGCCCAGCAACCACAATGGTTGTTAACCTGGTACAAAATTCCAAAAGCCTAACCACAAGGCGCTTTTAGCTAAAGAGATATTTGAAGATATCAAGTGGCGGATCATAGTCTTGGGTGTATCCCCATGTAAAGGTGTATTCTGTAATCATCAAAGATTTATATGTTTTTGTTTAGTTCCACCCAGCAGGGATCAGATCCTGTGTTTACTTTCACAACCCTGCTGGGTACTACACCACTTACATATGGTAAGTTTACAAAAGGTCTGAAGTGGTTATTAAAACAATTAGGTCTGTGGACAGGCTATAGTAGTCACAGTTTTAGGAGGAGGGGCTAGTTTTTGCTCCAGATTGGCATTCCTGGTGAGATGATACATTAATTAATTCCTAAGTAGCAATATCTTTATATAGAATACAGGTATGCTATGTGGTGATGTGACAGTGTTGTGGAAGGAGTCCATGATATCCAGACCATTTAATTGGTTAACCATTCACCTAGGGTGCCACGGTCAGTGTGCTTATCTGATATATATATATATATATATATATATATATATATATATATATATATGGAACCTCCGTCTCCACTGAATTATTAAAAATAAATGGGGTATTTCGGCTCCATCTTGCTGTACTGCGCCCCTCTAAGTGAGGATTTTCGCAATCAGTCCAAGATAGAGGCTGTTCTGAAAATGCGACAACCTCAGGATTCTCCCCAACAAATAAATCAACATCAATCAACATATGAGGAACAAAGTTCTGGATTATTTTGGTTCTAGTATATTGGTAACACCACATGTAGGTGTTAACGTTGTAAAAATGGTAAATTAATTTGTGGATTTAATTGTTTTGTAGGAAAGTTCAATTCAAAATCAAACTTTCTCAATTCAAAATTTCTCAATTCAAGTTCCATTTTCATTTTGAATAATCAATTTTGGAATTGGAATTGACCAATTCAAATTCCGGAGTTGAATGGATCCCATATCTGGCATGTCTTGGGTAATAGTTGGGTGCCTAATTGTGCAATCATTACAGTGGGTAACATACTATGGAAGCTAGTACCAGAACTTAATAAATGTACTATTAGGTCAATTGAAATATGTTAAATATAATCCTGTCATAATGCAGACCTTCCAACATTTTATTTAAAAAGTGCAGAAGATAACAAATGTCCAGTTTCAGACCTTCCAATATTTTGTAAAAATTTTAATTATAAAATACAGAATATTATTCTTCCTACCGAAAAAAAACCAGACAAGATTCTTGCACACACAAAAAACACAACAAGTATGCAGTTCTGCAATGTTCTCAGTGCACA
The DNA here is from genome assembly GCA_025642065.1 of Paralvinella palmiformis. Lineage (NCBI taxonomy): Eukaryota > Metazoa > Annelida > Polychaeta > Terebellida > Alvinellidae > Paralvinella > Paralvinella palmiformis. The sequence goes on along the minus strand of JAODUP010000112.1, from coordinate 378,898 downwards.
GCCACTGCATTGTAGATGCATGTGGGGCACTTGGTACTGGCAATCAAATCCTGCATTGCCAGGAATTCTTGACACTCCTGTTCAACATTGAAACTTGGTGTCATTCTTGGTACAAAGGCTGAATTTACCTGGTCATCTTCTGAGGTTGCAGCATGATTGCGGAGAACAGTCAGCCTTGCCTAGATCCTCGAAGATTTCACACCCTCCACTCTCTGTTTGTGTTTTCTCGTCACCTGATGTTTCGTGATAGTGTCTATCACTCTTCCCTCTGTGGGCGATACTGAAGTTTGTCATACATTATTTGCAATGGACAGTTCTTTCAAAGATGCTTCTCATGATCCATGGTAACTCAATAGCATAATCTTCCGGAAACTGCTTTTTTCGTTGCAGAATTGCCTTTCCCTTTCGATCATCTTGGTGCATGAACCAACTATCGAGAACTAATACTACCTACTAAAAAATTAATTTTCTTCATAAACATGTAAAATGGTGTGGTGAAAAATATATGGTGAAACTGTTATACTTGTTTCTACCATGGTAGAAAGCAGCAGATACAGCAAAAAATAAGATGTTTGTAGTGCAAAAATACAGTCTAGTATTAGTAACAAATCATGTTATTTACATCACATTTTCTGGCGTGGTACTGCTTATTTAACATCCTACACTGACATATCTTATTAATATTAATCATGTGAACACATAGAATTTATATCAGCATCATTATGTGTTTGCTTCATATTCTGTTATTAAGAACACGTTGTAATACATTTAACATTGTCTTGTTTATTTTCAGATTGACCTTGATACAATTGATGTGAGCAACTTAAACAGACAGTTCCTGTTCAGAAAAGAGCATGTTGGAAAGTCAAAGGCCCAGGTGATACCATATATGCTCATGTACTAGAGTCTGTTAATATACACCAGAATATTTCTGAACAGACTTCATTGAATTATTTGGCTTTGTCATTTTCATTGTTATCTGGCTGTGGTCTTCCACTAATTAGTATGTGCTCCAGTTGTACAGTGGGCAGAGTACTGTGCTGTAAATCTCCAGGTTGTTGGATTACAAATTTGAGCATTAGTTCTCACGTAATATTAGTTTTATATCTGCTCTTTCTTTCACTATATCAGAATTGTGAAAATATCTGATTATACATGTCGGTGTGGTTCCATGCATATGATTGTTTTTAAATTTTGATTTTAGGTTGCCAAGCAGAGTGTATTACAGTATAATCCAGATGCCAAAATACAGGCTTATCATGACAGTATAATGGGGTAAGTCAACATTATCTAGGTCATATCTTCATAAATTATCTGCTCAGTACTAAATTAGTTAATAGTATTAGTAAGTACTCCTCTCTGTTCGGGGACACCTCCATGGTCTAGAGGTAGCATGTCGGACCACAGATTACTACCACCGCTGTTCGAATCTCGGCATGGGCATATCTGAAGGTTGTTGGAAGATCGCTCGGCCCATTTAGCCTACCATATGCACAAAATTATCATCCTATCTGTTAGAAAAAATATTATTTTGACCTAATTGGTGAGTTTTTAAACCATAGAATTGATACAAAGATCTTGACTTTGGGGGATGAAGGTAGCACTATATTAGTCCATGTGCTTTCTGGTTATAGCTGAATATTGATATAAACATTTTGAATTGTAATAGCGTGGTTGAACATCTGTCCAAAGACATTTTATTTTCTGTACATATCTACAAGGTGTAGATATGTACAACCATAGAATTTTATTTGATTACACAGTGTTTGCCTTTATTAAGGTAACCTTTGGCATATACTACCACAGCTTCCAACCATAATACAGGACAGAGGCTTGGCTGGAGTTCACATGATTTTTTCTTATTATACAGTTATTCATCTTATAACTCTTGTTCAGTCTAGCCATAATGTGGCAGTGTGCTGTATATATCAGATAGAGGATCATTAATTAATACGTCACATACCCCTTTTTTGTAACCTGAACGTATTTCTTTGTTGGAGTCTAAACCAAATTTTGTTCCATTTAATTATAACTAACTGGATAAGTGATTTAATTGATAGACTCAGTACAATAATAGCTAGGTGTATGTATCACCAAATGGGTTATTAAAGGGATAGTCCACCTTCATTTCAGATTTTCAGGACCAGTACAGCTACACAAATATAAATAATGTCAAAATATGTAAATGATCACCTACACATTAAATAATCCAGTTTAAAGTGCTGATTAATCAACTTTTAATGGCACATGGGTGCCGACATTTTGAAGCTAAACAGAGACTGGAAGCTCCTGAATGCTGATGTCACTTGAACACAGCAGTTTGACCAGAAGTCTGTAGAGCCCGTACAGAACTATGTAAACAAAACGCTATTATCTTGTTAAGATTACATCATGAACGACATACAACCATATCATTTTGACTTTGAGCCAGAAGGAACCTTAGAAGAGGAAGATGATTAAAAATGGCTGAGATATTAATGCTCAAGAGAAACTATAATCTGCATCAGTCTAGAGAGAGGGCTCATGTGACGTCAGAGCATTTGAGTTTTCCCCATATCTATTATATCAGATATATTTCGTGATCATTATTGTGGAATTTTGGGTTACATTTTAATTATTTAGCTAATGTCTATTTGGTATTAAGCGAGTTTAAAGCTAATGATGTACTATCTAACCTATTAAATCATAAGACTCTCCATGTCATTTAAAGATATAGTGACTCGGTGCACTGAACCTTTTTTTTATAAACCTGTCGTCCATAATTAGCCCATCTCAATATTTGATTAATTGAAATGTTTCAGTGCCAAGTATGGAGTGGACTTTTTCAAGAGGTTTAACCTTGTACTGAATGCTTTAGACAACAGAGGTCAGTGTTTTATTGACATTACTTTTATACATCCAACATAACTAAATTATTATATTACGACAAACCATATACCCACTTTATACTATTTCTTACGTGACCTGTACAGCTTTATTTAATTGTAGCTTCTTGGTTTATTTGAGAAAGTTTACAGAATATGTAGCATGAAAATATGCTTTATAAAAGAATGCTTCCACTTGGAAACTCATATCAACCAGCTACAAAACTTTAAAACAAATTTGAAACATATATATATATATATATATATATATATATATGTGTGTGTGTGTGTGTCAATAATAATAATAATGTGGCTGAATACAATTATTTAATTTTTCACGTGTATTTATGATATTTTATGTTATTCTCTTGAGTTGTTTCCATGGTAAAATTAATATGATGGCGGTGTCTTGGCTAGGAATTTCAACCTGTCTTTTTAAACACCTAGACCAACAGGCCAAGACTATGCCACACACAGGGGGCCTCTGTGGTCTAGTTGGTTGTGCGTTGGACCACAGATCGCTACCACCGAGTTCGAATCTCGGCGTGGGCATATCTGAAGGGTTTTTCATCTTCGCTTCATTACCTTTGTAGGTCCCTCGGCCCATTTAGCCTAACATTTGCACAAAAGTGGCTGTAAAACATTGATTATCATGATCTATAACGCACAAGTCAAAAGTTATTAATTACTATTTATTATTATTATTCTTATAGTTATTTAAAAAACGTTTGTTATCTGGTTATCCCAAAATCAATCTGTTCATACTTTATATAATAATACATGATGTCAGACATTATTTGTATTCTAATAAATACAGCAGCACTGGTTATTTGTGTATTAGTAATATATATTTAGGTTATTGTTACATTATCCCCAAATATGCAATAAATTTGCATTAAACTTCATTGATATTCGTATTTCTGTGCCCTGTTTATCAGTTTACCTTTAGTTCTTTGTTATTGATAATTACATGACAGCAACTTCCTACAAGGAAAAAGTCATATAAATGTTAAGTATTTTATGATCATCTTGTGGTACCTTTTGCAGACTAAATGTCTGGAAATAATTTAAAAAAATCAAAACCAAGATTAACCTCTGCGAATGTTTGGGTGTTTAAATGTGTTTTTTTGTGACTGGAAATTCTTTGGAGAACAAAGTGTGGATGAAGATCTAGGTCTTCTTTTCTGTCTTATGTATAGATAATACATGCTTTATTTCATTTTCTAGCTGCACGTAACCATGTTAACAGAATGTGTCTCGCAGCCGATCGACCTCTCATAGAAAGTGGGTCAGCGGGTTATTTAGGTCAAGTAACAGTAATTAAAAAGGTCAGTGCAGCAAATTGATTATAACCATGAATCTGCAAATGGCGTAATGAGATTTTGATATTGATATCTGATTATAAAATAAATCATTCCGTGTTACACCATATTCCATTCTGATCATATTTATTTTGAAAAGCTATGGAATTGCAGTGTGCACGATAACTTTGCTACCTGAAACTTTACAGGGTCTCACAGAATGTTATGAATGTCAGCCTAAACCACCACAAAAGACATTCCCAGGATGCACCATACGTAATACACCATCGGAACCAATACACTGTATAGTGTGGGCCAAACACCTATTTAAGTAGGTATACTTCACTAGAACATCCCCAATGTCCTGTTTGTAATAATCCCTTTATGGATTGCACTAATTGGTGTCTTTGTAGTGCCGAATTTACATTTTCTTGTGAAATATCTGACTCCTTACATGTAATTTTTGATGGCATATTTCTGCTTACCATGCAACTTGGCATATTTTGTTAATGGCATGCCAACATGGGACATTATGTGATATTGATTATTGTTGTATTTTGAGTATAGCATGTAATATATAATGACTTGGGGGTACTGTATATTATTACAGAACATGAGAGGGTGTCATTATAAACTTTCAGAATGGGCTCTTGTCTGTCTTATATAGTGATGATATAATAATTTCTTTTAGCTCAGCTACATGTTTATATTGTAAAATATGTGTGTGTTTGTGTGCTCATTTTATGAATGTTTTATGCACAGTGTGTGTTTTGCTTATTAGAACCATTGGAATAGCTAGCTGTTATCTAAATATATATATATATATATATATATATATATATATATATATATATAACATGTAAATATTATATTATGATAATAATAATAATGTATATTTAATAAGGCTACTAGCAGGAGCCATTCAAGGGTGTACAAATAATATGTAATAAATAATACCCCAAATAATGTCTGCAAAAAGTAGATGCTGTATAATAAACATTGGCCGAACTGACAATTGTTTTTCATAGGTTTGTGTTCCTTATATATATATATATATATATATATATAAATAAATGCCATTATAAAATAACACAAGCATTTTATAAATACAGTTCTTTCCTTAGAGATATTCTCAACTGATCCATATGTGGTGTTACTCTAGGACATATTTTTGCAGAATTCCCACTATATTTTTGCTGATGGCACAAAACATAAAATCCATGGGCACCACAGGGTACAGAATAAAACCCCATCATGCAATATTGTAAGTGTTGTGCACATTAACGGTCTCCCCCTCACCATTATGTTTTGGTGAATGGTCCCGAGGCAGTGCTAAGTCAGGCACAGAGGGTTATCTTTGAGTTTTGTATGCACTAAATGGCGTTTGTATCAATGCTACTTGCCAAGTGTCCATGCTAAATTATGATCCTCGACCTTTTTAAAACCTACAGGGGAGCTCCCCCACATTGGCTATGTCGTAGCAGCAACACTGATATGGTGTGCTATTTTGAGTTGTGATTTATCAGATGGCAACCTCCTTTTTTATTATGATTTATTAGTTAAACATCGTTTTACAGAGCTCTGAACTGGAAGCCAGAATCGAAAACTCAAATGCTCTGACATCACATGAGCGCTCTCTAGACTGACGCAGATTATAGTTTCTCTTGAGCATTAATATCTGAGCCATTTGTTTGTATGTCATTCATGACGTAATCTTAACAAGATAATTGTCTTATGTTCTGGAATAATTCTTTACTCACACTTGTTTACATGCTTTTGTATGGGGTCTCACAGACGTTCAAGTGACGCCAGCAGTCAGGTCTCTATCTAGCTTCAAAATGGTGGGACCCACAGGCCATTAAAAGTTAATTAATTCATACTTTGAATATTTGATATTTGTGAGTATAGTTATATTAATCCTGAAAATTTGAAATGAAGGTAGACTATCCCTTTAACTTATCATTAAAACAATGAACAACCATTGTACTACTAGCTTATAGTATCAGCCAAGTACTATGATTTTTCTGCCCTCCCCCCCACATCCATAGTGCTAGATGGCCAATATGAGTTGGGAGATATCAGTTATGTTCTGCTAAGACATAATTTATGCATCTTCCATATCCTGGGTGCTTATTTTTAAGTAGTTGTTCAGTGCCACAATATGTAGCATTGGTGCATTATACATAGTTATATGTGCCAACCTTCATATAATATAAAATTAAGAAACAATATCATGGCTTCACCACTTTTCATTTCCACCAAAAAGTGTTGATGGGATGCAGTTCTCGCAGATTTACTAGAAATGATTCTTCGGAGGTTAATGGTATATCTAAAGCTTGTATAATTGTGATGGATGTCAGATAGGCATATCTGATATAGTAGAAACATTATTGGTTAATGATCTTCACTTAAATAATAAATAGGAGAAAATGTTCATTATATTCATGAATGACATCTTCGTGTCACTTCTGATTCAACATTGTTATTCTATTCTAGTCAGCTGTTTGGAGAAGATGATCCAGATCAAGATGTTTCTCCAGATACAGAAGATCCAGAGCTTGCAGGCAAGATTCAGTTACTAGTTTGACATATTTAAAACAATATTAATTTGCATAATTTTAAGAAGATTTAGATCTCCCCATCAGACAGTGTTATGAGCTAATTAAATTTGTAGCTGGAAATACCATCAAATTAGTAAATTGCTTTCAAAGTGATCTTAGCATATATACTCGTGTATAAGTCGCACTTGCGTATAAGACACACCTGTTTTTAGAATCAATAAACCGGCCTGGAGTTGAACCCGCGTATAAGATGCACTAAAATCAGAAATATTGATTCAAAACAAAAAAATTATCATCATCACTCTCTTCACTGACTATCTGTTGTGTATGTTTGTGTGTCATCATGTCATCATACATGTCATTGCCTCGGATTTGTCATACTGTTCAGCCCACAATACACAGTCTTCAGTGCCATCTAAATCATTGCTGATAGAGCACTTCTTGAACGATTTGGTAATGATGGCAGTGTAACTTCCATGCAGATTTAGACCAACGAAGTCGTTGTGTATAGTAGTTAGTACAGGTTTATTTTCAACCATCTACATTAGCGTGTCGTACAACAAGCCACAACAATAAAAACCAAAAAGAAGAAGACTGATGTCTAAAGATATTCACAATCTCATAACCAGAAACACGTCCGTCCACACGGAGGGTGGCATTTGAACTCCACTGACGCTAAGTCTAACAAAAGAACTAACTTAATTGGCCCCAAACAATTGCCTCGCTTTGTAAACGAGACCATATAATGAAATAAAACCAGTACGATATAAAAACTATATTACAAATATATACACATTATTACATTAGGGTCCATGTAATCCCAGGCTGTTTTCACCCACGGTGTGACGATAGGAAACAACAGGTGCTTCATGTTGTCTACTGCTGTTTGTTCATTTCCGTAATGCTAATAAGTAGTTTATCAGTAGTTCCCATGTGCTAGCTTTGGAAGTAATTAACACATTGTTTGCTGTAATCGTTTTCCTTTGATGTGCCTTCTATGGTCGTTCTTTGCATGGCCTCAAAGACTTGTCATTAATTACTATCGAGATATGTCAATGTGTGTAATTAAGTTATTTATTGACAAGTCTTTGTGATCACGTCACTAATTAGAGCATCGGATTAATCATGGCTGTTATCACTATTAAGTTTGGATTTGAAAGACAACAGAGAAAACACACCTAATAAATTTGCTCATTCAGATATTCATCATTAAGGTTGAAAAACAATATTATTGTATTTCCCGCTAAATTATGCCAAATATTACCTTCCCTTTTAGTATTACCTGCGTATTAGATGCACTTGAAGTTTTTTGGTGAAATAATTATGTCAACAAATCACAGAAATTGAAATGATGATTCATCAACATTCATCCATTCATCCATCATCATCATTTTAGGAATCATCAGTGTCATCATCTCTTACTTAGTTTTAAATACTGTTCACTTGCCATGATTTAGCTGAGGCTGGTCAGTCCGCTTTAGAATCTAAATCAAAGTCTGATGCCATCGGAGGAATTGAGAGAAAATCCACACGAGGATGGGCCCAGGAGACAGGCTATGATACGAAGAAACTATTTTGTAAGGTACACCGTCTGTTATTGTTTACACGTGATATGTCTGACGTGTACTTCCTGTTTCCTTCAATTAAACTGCATCATGACAAAGTTGTAATCTTTAATTTCTTTGTATTCCCAGTTAATAATATAAGTGTTAATTTTTCTGCTTATGAAACACTGTATTTCCTCATTTATAATGTGTTTTAACACTGCACTGCAAGCATCTAGATTAGGATCGGGTTTCCAGTGTTACCATTGTTGTTTGTAGGTTTTTCCCTATCTCTTGGTACATATTTTACAGCTGTGACCAGCAGAGAAACTAAACAAAGCATTCTCACTCACCCAGCTGTTTATAAGTTACGCAGTATTGTTTAAACACAACGTAAGCATAGTTCCATGTGCATGGGTGCTCTGGTAACACAGTTATTGGGGTACAGTATTGCAAACCTCAGCATTTTCATTTGGATCAATTTTGGATCAGAAGTTTCCTTGGCACAATGTCACCTCTCAGCCACATAAACCAGCTGTGACCGTCCAAAAATTATACAAACGGCACTCACTGACTTACTCATGTTTTGATGTAAACAAACTCATCTTAGTGTCTTCCTAGCAGTATTCTCGATGTTGTGTGGAATTATAGCATGGTTAAATGTAGAACTTAATTGCCAAACTTGAGTTGTTAGTTGGGAAAGAGATCAAGCAGTTTTGACAACAGTTGGTTGTACATTTTTGCCAGCTCATAAGCAGTCACAGAACTAGAAGCTGCAGATGTGATCATTGATTTACGTTTGTGCCACTAACTAAAGGTACAGGTGCACAGATGGTACAGTGGTTAGAGCATTGTGCTGCAAACCTCTAGGCTGTGAGTTCAGGGCCAAATTGTACCTGTGTTTGTAGGGTGTTTCTAGAGGAAGTCACCCATGACCATGTGTCCCAGGCATGATTAGTGCTGAGAATAAACAAACTGTTCACTCGGCCACAAACTAAAGGTACAATAATGTATAACTAGTAGTAGTATTTTAAAGTACCTAATCAGTAAATTAATTCTTAAATGGGTAAAATGGGTATGGCTTACACTCTGGAAAATACAGCATTTTGTTTAATATTTTTTCAGTTTCAGTACGAATCTGAAGCAAAAACCCAACAGAATAGTATCAACTGATAATATTCATTGTTCAGTCTGTTAAATAAGTCTGATCATTTGATATGATGTAGCATTTATGTAAACATTAAAATATTTACATTTGATAATCTGTAATATCTATAACTGATCAATACAGATGCAAATTAGAAGTGAATACAATTTGTGATCATGAATGTAATGTTGAGTTTCTTATCAAATATGTGGATGTTACTCGTTCTTTTATTTATAGATCTTGTTTGTTTGTTTTCCTTCACAGTTATTCTGTGATGACATCAAATATTTGTTGTCTATGGAGAACTTGTGGAAGAAGAGACGACCACCGACACCATTAGACTGGGACAGTCTCCCTGATACAGGTAACAATAATAAGCGATATTTGATTGTGTGACAGGGTCCGAGTCATTGTCCTTGTAGGCACACAATCCTTCTCCCATACAATAATTCCACTGCCTTAAATTCATCTTCATCAAATAATGCACACCTGCTAATAATAAATAATAGGGCTTTCTTATTTTTTTAGCAGTTCCGGGTATTCTTTTTGTACAATTCTCAGCATAAAGTAAGTCTCTATCGACATGTTAAAATATGTTGCTTACCAAACTAAGGAGAGCATCTTTCCTCTCAGCCAGCTGTTACCAAAGACTAGCTGGTTTCTGCACTTTCTGAAATATATATTCCTGGCCTGTTTTTGGTATATTCGTAAAGAAAGTAATTTATATCTGATGTCATTTTTCAGGTCCAGTTGGATAACTTCCATGAAAGTATTAAATAATGATAATAATGATTATAATTACATTGATAATAAAGTTAACACTTGTATAATTATTTCCTTATTAAATGTTCATATCTGTTGTGCCTACCATCTGTCAATGACATATAACATAAAGACGGTATATTCTTCTTCACTTTGAATCAGTCTTTCCTCGCCTGTTTACTGTAATCCGATCAAAGATAATTTATGGTTAACAATTTGCAACTTTAAAAATCAAAATGCAAACATGGGAAAAATTTAATAAAGTTAAAATATGTTGTACTAGCATTCAAACCATATTATAAAACATACCTTTTAACTCTTAACATTTAGATTAGCAGGTATTTTAAAATATTTATTTCTTATGACATATTTATTAATATGAACTAAATCTTTTAATCTACAATTTTAAGAAACTAAATTGTCTCAAATATATCCCTCTAGTTATGAGACACACACTGTGCATCAGCTATGCATGAATACAATTAGGTGACCATTATAATTGTACAAAATCTATTATTTATGTGCCATATTATGATATGTAAACAAAAATCGATGTGGATAAAACACTGAAAGTAACCCTCGTGATATCAATATGTACATTCTGTTAATGAGAATTAATAAACACATATTGAATAGTTATTTGTTTACATAACATTTTGATTTTAACAGTCTTTTTTAATATTGCCATCCAGAAGCAGATAATAATGTAGCTGGTATTAGGGATCAGAGAGTGTGGAGTATCCAGGAATGTGCCAATAACCTCCATAATGCCTTGGACAGCTTAAAAGGACAACTCTTAAAACAGGGAGATGGTGGCGTGTTAGTCTGGGATAAGGTATGTCATAACACCTGGTCAATGATGTAATATATGAAAATGACAAGCTGATATCACATTATTATTGTTGCTGTAGATTAGGTCCGATTTTGTGTTGTAGATAATCTGGATGGACATGATACGTTTTTTTCACTTTCATCAGAATATGTGTGTTGTCCCAAATCAGTACTATATTTTCTCATCTGGTGACTGAATTAATTTAGACAGAATATGTAATACAGCATAAATAAAGGCTCATGATGAGGTTAAAAAATTAACCTGTCTAAGAGCTTGAAAAACACCTGAAAACATTGTGCATTTTAGCTTGGAATGTTTACGATAGTATTTTGTTTGAAAGAAATCAGATGATCATAAAGTAAGAAAACAGCTGTTTATAAATAATAAGTAAAATATTAATCTGTACAGCTTATAATCTCAATAGGAGTCATATTGAGATAATTAAAATATACTCCTATTTATAAGACGGTATTTTAATGTGAGTATTTTTGTGTTAATACACAAAATTCTATCAGCCTGTTTTTTTTACACTTATGCTGTCAGACAAGCGTTCTGAAAATAAATTAACCAAACACTTTATTTTCGTTATATTTTACCTTGGTAATTTGAAATGTATATTTATTAATGTTTTATTTTTTAGGATGATGATTCGGCCATGGATTTTGTAACCAGTGCAGCAAACATACGATCCTACATTTTTGGCATTCCTCTGAAGTCAAGATTTGATATCAAATGTTCGTTAAACCTTCACATATCTTTGCTTATCGATCAGTAATACTAAAGTTCCTGTTAGTTATACTGGCTTATTGGGTTTTGATGCCAAACTTCCAGTTTAACAGCTCTAACTTTCATGCTCAGTACAATTAAGGCTTGTTTATATTCGCCTTGCCTAGTTCTAACCAGCCCATATTTTCAAAAGGTTCAGAAACATAGATTTAATTACATAACTGAATAGACCGATCCTGCTATGCATTCGTATTTGGATCCTGGGCGAGTGTTCAGTCAGAAAAATTTGCCAACCAGCTGGTAACATGAAAGTCAATGGGATTGTTTGAAACAAGAACGATTTCAGCACTCAGACTGAGCCAGGGGCATGGTCAATCTAGACCAAACTCACATATTTGGATACATGAATCTCTTCTGAATATAGATAGCATGTTTTGATATATAGGTATATGTAAAAACAGTGCCCTAAAATATGATCTCATTGAAGGTGTTGTTAAAACAACAAATCAGATCTGGACATCTTTTTGGTCAAAGGTGCAACAGGCACAATATTTTTCATGAATTAATCCATGAATCCAACATTTATTTATTCAGGACACAATGTAAACAAGAGATGTGGCTGTTTCATATTTCTTTCACACTTATTAAAAGAATAGTGTATTTTATTCAGAAATTTGTGTCTGTTAAAACATAAACAATCCTGCTGAAGAAACAATGCTGTCAGCTTGGCGATTGTGGAAAAACTATGAATATTCAGTATCACATGATCACTGCTGCTGCCCACATCGAGTCACTGGGCGAAATGAGACGGGAGCATGGCTTAACAACTCGCTCTGTCTGGCTGTACGTCGCACGTGTTAATATTGAATGTAAGCACGGGGGAAATATAACACTTTTCTTACCTTTGTGACACAACAAATTAAACACAGATCTAGGAAATATGCAAGATTGAATGGAACAAATAGTCTATTTGCTTTCAGTTGTTGAAAATATGTGCGATGGTCATTTGCCTTATAATCCAAGATTCAGCATAAGCAGTCGTAGCTTTCTAACCTAACATCAAGCTTCAGTAATATTCCGCTTGGTGTTGCAATCTTAGTGGGATTGGTTTATTAAATGTCACAAAATGTGAAAACCTTTAAGAAAACTGATGAAATTTTTAGCCATCAGATAGATATTTACATACAGTTTACAAATTAAATAGGGTTTCCACATGTCCTGGAAAACCTGGAAAATAAATTCATATTCCAGGTCCTGAAAATGTCCTTGAATTTGACAGAATCAGGAAATTCCCTGGAAAAAATATTGCCTGTGAAAAAATCTTAGAACAAAAAAGGCTTGGAATAAAAAAAGAATATCAGTACATGGTCTTGATATACCATGTTAGTTAAAATTTAAATAAAAGTGATTGAATCAGACAGCTAGAAGGGGTAAGGAGGATGCTGTGTCATAACAAATGTCAGTAATCAAACTTACATTGAATAAATATGATATCCTTTAGCACGTAGTGTGATTTATTACCTTTAAATCTTGTATATTTTGTCCTGGAAAATAGTAATTTTGTCCAGGAAATGTCCTTGGGAAATAACACTTCCATGGTTGTAGGAACCATGTTGAAACCAAAAAGACAAATACCTAGACAGTTAACTTGTCTGTTCACAGTATCTCGTGGGCAGCTCTTGTAGTTAAATCGAAGACATTGCTTTTGGATTTCAGATTGATTTCAAATGCTCAAATACACTGATCCCTGGTTGGGTTTCTTTAAAGGATAATGTTCAAGAATGAAGTACAATTTTTAATAGGTTTACATTATCACCAAAGCACTGAAATCAACAACTTCACCTTTTTAGTTAATGTTTATTTGATGTCAGCTTGTAATTAAATGATATACTTATTTCCACAAAGCTGGCTCATGTTTATTTGCAAGTTAATATTCGGCATTAGACATCCCCTTTGAAAATTATGTGAGTAAACACTTCTGTTGTATATAAAGAAGATAGATAGGCATAGAAGACCACATGAAACATGAACTTAAAGACACCATGAGCAGGCTTGGTCATGCGTGACTTTGTATTCAGTCAGCATTCTCTCTGTTTGTGGAAGATGATGAAAATGTATATTGATTTGGAGTTAGACATTTATCAAAACACATACTGATGGCTGGAAAAAATATCTGTGCTTTCATGGTGAAATTTGGTGAATGACAGCATGAATTCTTGAAAATATAACTTGTATTTTACATGAACATCCCTCAAACAATCGCTTTCGTGTTTTTTAATAATTAATTTAGGTGTGTCTGCCTATTCATTTTTAAACGAGAAAATTTGTCCAATTGTGAGTTTTCATGTTTTATTTTTGTCGTTCTATAGCTATGGCAGGTAATATAATCCCAGCCATTGCCACCACTAATGCCATTATAGCAGGTCTGTTGGTTATGGAGGCTCTTAAAGTAATATCGGGTCAGCTAGACAAGTGTAGAACAGTAAGTATTGTGATCAGATTGATTACTGTTTGAATATATATATATATATAGTGTGTGGAAGTCACTATTGTTAAGTGTGTGTGTGTGTGTGTGCTTGCATGCACACCTTTCTGGATACATTTATCCAAGCATTTGTGTTTATGTTTACTGTATATACTCACATATAAGTCAATTTTTTGGGTAGGGAAAGGGGAGTTCATAGAAGCACTTCGACATAGAGGCATCATATTTCCTACCAGCTGAAGGAAAGATGTTTTCAGCCACACTTGACACACAACACTATAGGATTCAACCCTATAAGAGCCAGAGTTGGAATAAAATCATCACATCGCTGCCTACTAATCCAGTATTATTCAATAAATAACAATTAATTTTCATCAAACTGTTATTTGGATCTACCAAACATGCCAGTCTTAACGTAATAATACTTGATAGTCATGTGCTGTTAACATTTGGTACCTCCAGATGAATAGTGATAATATAAAAATCACTGTTCACATTGCAAACCTTGCTCACCATGAAACAATTAATTAATAATGCCTGCCAGTTACAATCAGGCATGCTTGGTGTGGCAAGTTAATTTATTAGTTATGACATCAAAGCTAAATCCGTGTGTGTGTGTCAGCTGCTGGTGAAGAAATTGATACTGATATATTTACGACGCACTTGCTGACACCATGAGTTTGAAAAGATTGGGTCAGCTTTTTCGTGAATGATGACAATGATTCGGATTTTGTAGGATTTCATAGCCAATACTTGACTGCGCTTATACGTGAGCGTATGCCTGAGGAAAAAAATTATAGGGTCAAAAATTTACCTCAACTTAACTGCCAGGTCGACTTATACACGAGTATATACAGTACTTTGGGTTTATGCATGTTTGTGGGGGGTTTCTATAGAATGAAATCAGTTTATTATTAATTATTACATAGTTAATAATTTTAGTAAAACTAACAATATGAAGCTCCCTTCACCAAAATTTTTGTTTAAATAGTAAAGAATGGGTTCTATTAATCAGTAAAAGTAACTTTAAACAGCTTTACTGTTAGTTTTAAGAACAGAAGAAAAAAATTCAATAGGTACACATTCAGTGATGTTCTATGACACTTTGTTCTGTTCATTCCATTATAATAAATTGGTGACCACTGCATTGAAAGAGTATTTATCTACATTTAAATATACCATATGACTTCACTCAGGATACATACTCTTGTGTTAATATGTGCCCAAATGACTAATAAAAAAATTATATTAATTGACCGAATGACTATTATAAATGATAATATTATATATAACTGAATGACTATTTAAAAAATGTACTATTATATGTGACTGAATGACTAGTAAAAATTTATTTTAATATTATTAGAAACAAATACTATTTCATTGGGAAGGGCATTCCATTGGTTCTGCTTCAAACCTTCAAGTTGTGGGTTTGAATCTGGCTTGTACGTCTGTGGGATTTCTTGTTTATGTTTAAAGACATCGTCCTGTGGTTGCCATCGTATTTTCTTCCTCCATTAATTGGGTTCATGTTGATGTAAAGGTTTTTATGTTTTCAGGTTTATTTAAATAGACAGCCTAATCCACGTAAGAAGCTCCTACTTCCTTGTACATTGGACAAACCCAACCCAAAATGTTATGTTTGTTCAGAGAAACCACAGGTTACAGTCAGACTAAACACTGAAATGGTCACAGTGAAGTCACTAGAAGACAATGTATGTATTTAGTCTTCCCATAACATTCTAAATGTATAGCAATCACACATTCCTTTATCCCAGACTAGGATAGATTTTTTTTAAATGATCTTTTATGTCCAGATTTTGAAGACTAGTCTGGGAATGGTTGCTCCTGATGTGGAGATTGATGATGGAAAAGGTAAGAAGCATATATATATATATTTAGATATGTAGCTAGTTTGGGTTGTTATAACCTTTTTTCAAGCACATCTGCTAATAAGTGTGTGTGTGTGTGTGTGTGTGTGTGAAAACATTTCACAATTGAAAGAGGATGTTGTATTCAGTTTGGTGTAAGATCTAGTAATAAATAAACATGTCTGTTTTCTGTTCTGTGCTAATGAAGAAATATCTGACTTTCTAGAATATCCCGTACAACTTAACCTAGTTATTCAAGATAATGTAAAACAATAGTTATTTAGGATGATGTTGCTGCCTTCTCATCAAGGCTGTGTGGAGATACTGAAGGTTCAAATAGTTCTGATTTGTTTTTTGACAATCAGACCCATTCTTGGCTAAACAAAACACAACATGTTTGACATTTTCATGATCTTGCTTCACCTTATCTGTCATGAAGACAAATCACAATTACTATCTAATTGTATAATTCCAGGAACAATTTTGATATCTAGTGAAGAAGGCGAAACAGAAGGTGAGACATATTATAGGCCCAATATAACTTGCTAAATGTGTACTTAATCTTTGAAACATACAATGAAACTTCGTTTAAAACTTGGACGACATGTTTTGTTTAGATTGTTTTTGGTAGCTTAATTTATTATACATATATACATATTTATGTATTACAGGCATTCAGTTTTTAGGGAATAATTTTGTTTGTCTCCGTTTACTTCAGAGAACTGTGATAAACCACTTAGTGTATTTGGTATTGGTTCAGGATCAGTGCTGAAGTGCGATGACTTTGTTCAGGTCTACACAATCAACATCAACGTACTCCATATGTGAGCATCACATAATATTATACATATGGAACACTATTTCATATTATTTAGCTTGGTGTTGTTTTGTAGCACTGTGTGCCACTTTTAATGTAAAATATGTCAGATTGTACCAATTTTAAGCTTTGCAGTGATTTTCTTATTATTCTGGTAAGCACTGCACTGGAATTATCTGGATCGAGGTTCGCACTGAATATAGTTACCTACATGTCGGATTTTTCTTATGGAATCGTTAAACAAAACACTAAACCAAGTCGTAGCATATGTGGATATTGAAAATGTAAAATTACTAAATCTATTTTGCCACTTAATAAATGGTTTGCACTGAATACTTCATACAAGCTATTTATTACTTTTACAGTTTACTGTATGTGTTTGTTTTTTCCATAGCACAAAGGAATTGGACAAAAATCTATCTATCCTGTTTAAAGTCAATCCAAGCTTTTGTTAGGAGATTATTGACATTTTTTTTCAACATTGAACAAGTTTTTCCATTCCAATGGTTCTATGATTAGAGTACAGCACTGCAAATCTCCAGCACCTGGTTTAGAATCCTGCTCAGACCCGTGTTTGTGGATATGGTTCAGTAGGGAGGGATATACCTCTCAGCCATACGTCCTAGATATGATCAGTGCTGAGGCTACCCCACTCAGTGCAACTCGTCTTCTTTTCATTAGCTTGTTAATAGCTGTTGATGTATGGTATCATGATCTGTTAAAGTGCAGCCCAATACCTCTGACTTCAGTACTCGGGGTTCCAGTTAGGGTTACCTCACTATTAGTCCATGTCAGTCGAGCCTCTACCCAATGACCACTCTGGCTCGGGTGTCCCTAACAGAAGCCAAAGCTACTGTTGGCATGGCTCTCTGGGTCACTGTGACATACAAGCCTCCTCACCACATCAATGAATGAACTATCAATGGGAACCCAACTCATTGTACGAGTTAATCTTACGAAGTGGGATGTAATGCCGAGTCAACCAATTAGAATATAATAATACTGACAGTGGCCTCACGTCATTAATGTTTTACCGATGTTCTTCAGGGAGACGTTACCGGACGACAAGGAATTTGAAGTAATTGGTGATGTAGCAGAATTACAGACTCAGGCCGAGATGGCTACAGCACAGGCTAAAGCTTCGGATAATGATGGCAATGGATATAATAATGGTATGTTTGTTATATAATAATCATCAGTTAGCTAATATAGATACAAATGTATCTTCTTTTTCTTCAAATCATTCCTCCGTCCCATACCTTCTGAAGTATGCTACCACTTCCTGTCAGACATATATACCAGACTCCAAGCTTCGGGAAAACATTTAAATTCCATTTATTTGTTTTCCACTATTGCCTATCATCATTGTGTATGTTCCATCTCTATTTGCAGTTTTGTGGGGGTTTTTTTTGTCTAGCTAACATTATTATTGTATACAGTTTATTTAAGCATTATTTGATCACACCTGTGAAGTACTTTTGGACAGACTCTAGTTTTTGTTTCTAAGGTTCTCATCGGTTTGTGTTGAGTTTCTAAAAACAAATCAAGGAAATTAAATGTTTGACAGCAAATGTCATACACCTTTTTCCAGATTTTATGAACTGTCTGTAGGAAAATGTGATTTGATGCTAATTGCATGTGATGGCCCACTACACAAAGAATTTCCTCCAGGGTCTGTTATTGATAAGTGGCTGGTATCTGGTAAAGGGGTCTCAACACCTCAACAGCCACAAGAAAAGAAATTCCTGGCCAGATTATTGACATCAGCAAGAATCTATTACTGGGTGAACTATGAACTGTTAAATCCATTGTATGGCGATTATTGAATGGGCTGTAAAATCACAAACACACAATTATGGTCTTTATTACGTGACTAATAAAAAAATTAATAGTTTCAATAGTTTTTTAATAGTAATTTTTTGTTGGGCTAGTAAGAAATTTGTTGGGCTAGTAGATATTTAATTTTACTAGTCCATGGGGCTACTATTACTATGAGTACTAGGGTGAAGAAATATTTTTCTGGCACTGGTCTCAGCCATCTCTTACCGAGACTAAATTTATCCATTAATCCATGTAGGGAGCATCTGCAGCTTCATGATTGAGGTACCCAGCAGTCATGTTGATAATTGCTATTCAGATTGTTGTTATTCTTTTCTTGAAATTTATAAAAGATTTTCTCTGAGAATAATAATTGGTCAATGTTGCAGATGAAGTGTGCTATTTTTTCAGAATCTGATGATGACATTGTCATGATGGAGGAAGATGAAGTAGAGATGAGCCTGAAGCGTAAGGCAGACAGCGATAACGAGATCTCATCCCCGAAACGTGCAAAGAAGTCGCATATTGTTGATAGCATTGACGGCGATGATGATGTAGTTGTGTTATAGAGTGCCACCCAACAGTGACAGCATCTGTCCTTCGTTACAGTTAGGCAGAGTTTTTCATTGATCTGAACGAACTTCTGTTCATTTTCACCTCAGACCTTTAAGTGTTGTAGATGTGTTGGTCAACAGATTGTGTATTCTCATACTAAAATAATATAACTTATTGTCAATCCTGTATCACTGCACATTGTGGACATGCATTTATTGTTACCGTATTATTTATTTTCCAGGCTTTTCAGCTTCGGTATTACCGAAGTTAATTTCTATCTAAAACAGCCAGTTTAATCTGTTGATTGATAAATACCGGTAGTTTATGTTCTTGACTTTATCGATGTTCCACTTGTTCGGACTACATTTATAGAAAATAGAATTTTCATACGTCATTCGTTACTTCAGCACAAATGTATAATCATGATGTTTTGTTTCACCTTACTGTAAAACACAGCACTTAAAAAAGCTTCATGTTTCTGTGAAAGAAATGTGATATTGTTGGGGGGGGGGTGTATGGATTTACTTTTGCCACAGGTTTGAACACCACGATGTTGTTCAGTTTATGCAAGCCAGTTGATTAGATGTTGTGATCATGTGGACTATATTGTTATAGAGATAGTGTCACTTAATTGTAATTGTACATGATTACATCTGTGAACGAAGAGCATTTTTCATGAGTTATGTAATACATTGTGTGTTTAGAAGGTAGGAAAATAAATATTTTTTATACACATTGTGGAATGTTCTGTTTAGTGTCTCAGTTGTTTCATGCTCAGCTAATATCTGCCCAGTTTCCTACACAAAGATATGGACATATCAGTAGTTCTTGGGTGTAGTATCATAAGTCAGGGTTATCCTACTTATTGACCCATAGTGTAAAGTTTTACCCCTGAAATAGTTATATATGGCCAACCAACTAGTCTTTGATGTATACAGAATTGCAACAAATTCATGTATGATGTGAAATATAACTGACTTGATGTTTAGGGTCATCTTGGTAACAAATATATATTGTTATTGTGGAAATATTTAGTTTGATGACTGCTACATCAATGTGTTCAGCATCAATATGCTGCATTGTGGAGATGAAAAAAACACAACAGTGAAAAGAACGGCTTAAATAAATGAAGATCTTAATGTCTTAGCCTAAATTTTATGATAACTGACATTAGGATCGAAGCTTTGATTTTTTCGCACTCAGCACAATCTTACCAGATAATTCCAAGCCATCTACAGATGACCTTGACAAATATAAAATCATTTAATATTTTTTCTCTTGAGCTATTTAATATTTTATAAGTATTCAATGAATTGTGAACTGAATATGTTCTTGGATTAATAGCCAGTTTAGCCCTTAATATTGGTGTAATATTATCAAATTAAAACACCCACCAAGCATGCAAGCAACAATATTCTTAATAAACTGTAGCTGGTTGGTGTTTTGATTAGGCAAGCCACACAAACAATTATTAAACTGATAAACAGTGTGCTGCTATAGTACAGGTTAGTGGTGTATCGTCCTACAGGGCTTCAGGTCATGGAATTGAATCTTACTGTTGCCCGTGTCTGGGGGATTATTCATCCTTCAATAAAAGGCTTCATCATGGTCATCTCATTTCTATTCTTTGATAGGGACAAAGGTTTCTGTGGTTAATATAATTATATTATATCATTTATTGTTTTTGTTATATCAATTGTGAGCCTCGTAATGTATTTTGGGAGAGGAAACTCGTGTGTTGTGGAAACAATTACATGAGATGAGCATACGAACAGACTAAATGTTCAAACTAATGCGTAATTTTTTAGGCCTCGTTCAGTGGCTTTACATATTTTTATTATCAAGCTTATCATAGAAAACGCAGAAAATGAGTTCGTTAAAGTTTATCACAAACAGGGTCAATAACTATGATATCAACCGTATAAAAACTCTGGCTGGTGCGCGACAGTTAGTGTTTTTACCAAAATATTGAAGAACAAGTCCAATAGTTTAGATTAGTTCTATACTTGTGCGCGCGCGTGCGTTCGTGTGCAAGATTTCGGCACTGATGTGAAATAGGCCATTCTTAAGGTGAGGATTTAGATCCACAAATGTGGTAAAGGTGGCAGGGTATGTGTAAAATTTCGACAGACAATATTCATAACTAGTGCGATATCTTGCGGCAGTAGGTAATACTACGGTTGTGGGCCGCGATATCATGCCACTTGTGCAGAATGACTGGCATAAGACGTCTATACGGGAGGTATACACACACACACACATACTCATGCAAACACATTTAAGTGTAGGCCCATCGATATTGGCCCGCAAAATGCTAATGCTGCTCTCTTCGCATGCGCTTTCAATATTGTCTATTATAACGAAGATGATCAATTAGCAGACAAACGTACATATTACACGGCTGGCCGACCGAGACTTGTACGATGCACACAAATCCTTAAGTCAGTACATCCGGCATAGGAATAAACCACCATATAGGCATATCATATCGACGACAGCTGTTTAAATTGTATGCGAAATATTTGGCCGACACAAACCTCGTGTCCGCAGCATTTGAACACATTGACAGAACTTAAACATGGATGATGATTATTGATGTTTTACGGCCACTTTTGTGCACATGTTAGGCTAAATGGGCCGAGCGACTTCCAAAGGTAATGAGACGAAGTGAAAGACGAACAACCTTCAGATATGCCCATGCCGGGATTCGAACACGGGTGGTAGTGATCTGTGGTCCAGCACGCTACCGCTAGACCATGGAGGCGCCACCAACTTAAACATGGAAGAAGAATGTAATAGCTATTGCATTCTTTGATACAATGCCGAATTGTCAGGTCAGCAGTTTTATTCTCTGAAGTTTTAACAGAACTATTACGCGGAAAGACAGCGGCAAATTCTTAGCAGAAATCGTTTTATTGCACTCCTCGATCCACTGCCACCAAGATCAGACGTCATAGTACGTACATTTTGTACTGCGTTAGTGCCGTATCGCACTTGCATTTTAGGTTTAACATGTTGGTCATGTTAAAACAAAATTCAAACAACACCAATTTATTATATGCAGTTTATTATTAATATTATTCAGAGATTAATGGGTAAATTCTTATATCAACGCCCCTGTTGGTTTCAGCCATTGACCTAAATGGTTCATAATAATTCATATGGCGCTAGTGCGTGTTTTAATTGAAAGACTAGTGACCTTCACCTTGCTGGCGGAAGAATTGTTTGTTTTGATGTTATACAAGATGCAAACAAGAGTCCTTTTGTAAGTTCCACATAGTTACGGGTCGTTGTCAAGTTAATTTTCAATTGTCTATACCCTATCACTCGCTGTATCAATTTGAAACCGCACGTGAAACAACAGATTAATTATGTTTTATAAATTTAACGCTCGCTTCCATTCTGCTCTTGTGCCGTCTTGACACTGACTTGTCACTTGAGTTATGTGACGACTGACCATAGACATGGTGTATCTCAATAAACCGGTAAAAACCAAAACTATTTTCCGACATACCTATTTGCAAAGTACAATACGTAATCTGGAAATTACTGTTAATGTATACAAGTCTAAGAGGTTATCAAATTCGAGTGTAGTTTCGTATGTGAGTTGTAACACGTACACAAAACTAGATCTATAGGTCAATCTCCGATCTGGAGTCATTCTATCTCAACGTACTTCAATTTAATTAAATAAACCGTGTGTTGAAATGGTGGCTGACAATATATAAATGTCCACCGCAAGACACATATTGTGGTTCAGTGATGGACCAATGCAGTTTGTAATGGCGGGCCTGACATGGGAAACACTGTTGGCCCAGTAGCAGGCCTAGTTTTTCTCATCGGCCCAATGCTGGCAGACCAATCACCAGTGTATGATTACCATAGTCTAATAATGAGGCCCTAACTTATTGTATAATAATTTAACTTTTAATATTACAATATTTTAATAATAACATTAATAATTTAAGCCATTCTAAAAACTTCTTTTAAGATATAGCTGGGGAAAATATGCCACAAATTTGTTGACTGTCCCAATATTTATTTAAAAAAATATGCTTTTGACAATTTATGATACTATCATGTCATAAAACATCATAAACCCTGGATTAATCCAGGGTTTTTGACATTGTGTCATAAACTTGCCAAAATAAATGAATATCAATATTTATTTTAACCCATTTGAAGCACATATGCTAAAAGTGCCCTTATTTCAAAAATACAAAGGTAGCCTGTCATGAACTGTATATTTCTTGCATTATTGCCTTTACTTGCCATCTTCAGGAGTTTTCTGTTGGTTAAGAGTTTTCTGTGCATGGCTGGACATTCTTCTGAGAAATTAGGGACCTGTTACAATATGTGAAGATCAAAACAGATCTGGCGCCGGATGGAGGCTGACTGGCTCAAAATCCATACAGTCCAGCACAAAGCCAGACGTCTGGCCACCCTAGTACAGTTTATAACATCATTGGCTTATGATATATGTTGCTGTTACTATTTGTTATTTGTCTATAAATATGTAAGCACGTTCATAAAAATTAACTTGGCTGGTTTTATAATTGTTTTTTATTGAAATGCAAAGAACTCAGTTTCTATAACCTTATGCAATTTGAATTATGTCAATAGGTAACATGTAAAGAAAGTTATACATATTTTAATAAGAGACATCTGAATTTATGTCACCGATTACCATTTTTTATCTTTGTCATAATTGTGACCTTCACAATGGTAAAATATTTCAAAAGTTAACATTACTAATGCTTCCTTAATCTCCTCACAAGCCGAGAATGTTTATTACCAAAAATATCAACATTGAATTTTCCAGCCTACGGGTGAATTAGTGCACATAACTGGAAGATATTAAAAAGTTGTTATTTGGAAAGAAATAAACTTGAAAAACATGTCATGATATTATTTTTGTTCTAAAATGGTTGTATATAATAAATAATAATAATAATGTATATTTAATAAAGCGCCTTTACTAGCAGAGCCATTCAAAGGCACTGTACAAATAATATGTAATATAATAATAACCCAAATAATATGTCTGTAAAAACCCTATAAAAGATTTAAAAGATAGTTAATATATATCTGTGAAAGCAATCTTGAACAGGTGTGTTTTTAGAATGGATTAAAATTTTCAAGAGATGATGCATTTCTATTATTTGCTGGGAACCTATTCCACAAAGTGGGGGTGCAACACTAAACATACAATCACCATATGACTTGAGCCAAGATACAGGCACCTGCAATAATATTTGACTGGATGACCTGAGTTTTCGGAATGATTTTCTGATGGACACCAGCTCATACAGGTATTCTGGTGTCATATCATTAATAGATTTATAAGTTATTAATCAAATCTTAAAATGGATACTGTCTAACAGGTAGCCGATGTAGTTTAAAAAAAAATTGGGGTGATATAATCGTATTTTCAAGTATTTGTATGAGTACATGAGCTGCTGTATAACTTAATAACCTAAGGCTGTGTTTATCAGTTGTTTCATAATTAATAATCCTTTACTTATTCAACTTGAAAGTAATCAAAACAGGAAGTCTATCATTCTAAATGTTTGAATAACATAGTCATATATCATATTATTGTGATAACTAAACTATATCAGTATATGATATACCATAATCACAATGAAGGATTAATGATAAGTTATAGACACTAACAGTGAACCAAAAAAATTTTAAACTTCCTATGTTCAATTCAGGCACCTAAAATTATACACTTCTTGTTGGTCCACTGTGAATATCGCAGCTGTGGTTAACCCAGTCAAGTTTAAATCTACTAATAATGTATTATCATAAGTTATTTGGACACTAACAATAAACCATAATAAAAATTGTTAAACTTCCTATGTTCAATTCAGTCACCTAAAATTATACACTTCTTGTTGGTCCACTGTGAATATCGCAGCTGTGGTTAACCCAGTCAAGTTTAAACTTAATATTATTTTCTGAATGTTATTTTGGCACACAACTAATAAATCTAATATAAAAATTGATTGGAGTCAAGCCAATATTTTATTTTAGTATTTTATTAATTATTTTATAATCTGCTGGTCGGAGTGCTAATCTAATTGGTGACAGGCAAGTGATATAGCCAATGAAAAACACACACAGACACACACACACACACACACACATACACATGACTGATGGTGGGACAATCTAAATGGTCTCATGGTTGTTCACTATTTATATGCAACACTATATGTATTTATCCCATGTATGATTTTTTTTTACTTTGTTTGGATTGTAAAAAATAAATATTTCTCAATACTAGGTGTGTCTGTTTTAAGAATTAATTTGATATAAATACATCTTTTAATTACAACCACTCAGTAAACAAAGCCATACATGGCGTATATTCATTAGACCACACATAAAAACATGTTTTGCTGTAAGCTGCTCTAGAGTACCAAATTACTAAATCATTTCAACCATTCACAACCAATATTTGTTTGAAAAAGTTTTTTAATTGTGTGTTTTATGTTATTCTGTTAGTTGTTTGGGATAAAAACTTGTAATGTTGTTACCCTTATTTCTTTCAATAATGTCAGTGGCCCAGTAGTTTGAGCACTGCACTGTAAACCTCCAGATTGTCAGTTCAAATCCAGTTCACCCCTTTGTTTGTGGGATTTATTTCCCTACACAGGCACCCGCCAGCCAATATGGTATCTTGTTTAATTTATTTAGATAATAGAAAATAAACAGTTTCCTAACACCTGATGTTTCTATTTTAATTAATTAAATTACACCATTGCACCCGAATAACTGTAACAGTATTTGGTATAGTGCTTTCTAAACATATTTGTCTTCAATTATATTTCAATGTATATGATTCTTCATTCAGGGCCAGAAAAATATTTCTTCACCCAACTACACCCTGGCCTAGTACATTTTAAGATCTACTAGCCCAACAAATTTCTTATTAGCCCAACAAAATATTACTAGCTATTAAAACTATACTGAAACTAGTAAATTGTTTTTACTAGTCAGAACAAAACTGCACTTGATTAGACGGAGAACACCAGATAATAAATTTGTGTAATAAAGACAATAAATATTCCACTCTCTAACACAATACAAGTACTGGTATACAACCCATTCTATAAGCACCATACAATGCATTCAACAGTAATAGATTCTTGGTGATGTCGGCAATCTGGCCAGGAATATTTTTCTTGAGGTGACGACCACTTTTACCAGATACTACCCACTTATGAACAACAGGCACTGGAAGAAATTCTTTGGGTAGTGGGCCATCATATGCAATTAGCATAGATTTTCCTGGTCAACTATTCCACTTCTTTTTATTTTTAAATTTGTCATGAATGTTTTAATATTATGTTAAGGGGGGATTATTGTATTATAAAAGCAAATAATGCTTCAAGCATCCTGCTTTTCAACATTCTAAATCATTTTATGTGTTTGCTTTTATTAAAATGATGTATTACAAATGTTGAAATAAACGAATTGAATTGAATGTTTTAATGCTGTTCATAGAAGAGAACTGCCTCTCACATTCAGCAGTAAATGGACTTGATGTCATCATAAAGTTGACTAGGGCCACCATGACAAAGTCACTGTTGACATTATCAAGTGCCATTTATTTACCATGAACGGTGGCGAGTCATAAGTTGACACTGCATGTGAAAACTGTTGATGATAATTAAAATTCATAAGGCTACCACATATCTTGCCTCAAAATGACAGTAGCCCAGTTGGACTTGTATTTTAGATTACTCACTAGCCCGAAGACAAAATCCACAAGTCCCGGGCGTCCAGGCTACTGATTTTTCCAGCCCTGGTGTATGATATGATCATTTATTTGTTATTTATTATGCTTTATGAGTATAATGTATTTTAAAATCTACCAACTCAAATACAAGCCTAGTAAGTTCTTTCTTTTCATTTCAGACCAAAACAGTGTTTCTCCGTACTTAAACAGTTAAGGAGATATATCACATCTGGGCAGACTGCTGCAGCTCTTAGACCATTCTATTTTGCTGTTCATCCAGATTTATTTGGACAGTATCCAAAAGAACGGGTAAGATATTTAATATAATTTAAATATCTTATACTTATAAAGTGACAACATACAGTTCACTCTTGAATACCCCGGTAACCAAATTCCTTGGGGGACAAGATTACAAATCAATTGATCGAGGGTTCCGATAATCGTTCTGGTAGCTGGAAATTCCATTATGTTATGATTTATACAACTGCAATCATTGGGATGCCATGCAGCTGTTTGGAATAAGCCTTTGTATCAGTGGCTCATTTTGTGGGGTGCCTCCGTGGTCTAGCGGTAGCGATTTGGATTACAGATCACTACCACCCATGTTTGAATCTTGGCTTGGTCATATCTGAAGGTTTTTTTATCTTTGACTTTGCTTCATCACCTTTGGAGGTCACTTGGCCTATTTAACCTACCATGTGCACAAAAGTGGCCATAAAATACCAATCATCGGTGGCTTATTTTGCATTCATTTCTTTGTTCACAAATGGGAATAATTATAATGTGTAGTTATTCCTAACTATTTATTTATTAAATCAATCAATCAATTGATATGGTAACATTATACAAAACATAAACAATACCAGTTCAAACATATCTCCATATCTCCCATGCAGTTTGTGTATGAACGTTATTTGTTTGATATGAAAAATGTCGAAATATCACTTTGTTTCAAATGTACATGCCTTTTTTCTGCTGCCTGTTCTCGCAGAAGTTGTAGCACTGATAATTGCACTTGATCATCATCTGGTGCAGTTTCAAGGTAAAGTAGGGTCTGTGAAATGTGTGGAATCCCTTTACCAAGTTGGGCACTTGTTTTTATCGCATATCTGAAGTAATACTAGGGAGACATCTCTGCAGTTTCATTGATCAGGATTCAGTTATTCGAGAGTGGACTTTAAAGTTAATTTTATCGGCAGGTTTGGCAGATCATTAGTTGTGCACATTATGAGTTCTTTTAGCTTATTATTCTTGTATACTGTTTAGTCTTCTTTGTGTAAAATATAATTATTTATGTGTTTACATTGTTCTAAACATTATATTATATTTTTGATTTACAGGCTGTAAATGAAGAATCTCTTAAACATTTAAATGAATACTTTGAGAAGTTACAAGCAAAAAAACAAGTACAGCCACTCATATTAAAATTTTATTTGAGAAATACCAGAGCTAAATCTTTAACAAAAGGTGAAGTAAAATATGTGTGTGTGTATATATGTGTGTGTGTGTGTGTGTACACATATGGATTTTTTTGCTAAACAACAGAAATATGTTTCTGTAAACCTTATAAGGATCTTTTTGTGTTAAGACTTTCATTCTCAGATGTTACTATACTCTTTCTGTATAATGTTATATAATAAACCTAATGATTGTTTAATCCCTGAATTATCACCGTTCAGGTCATGCACAGAAAGTACACATACAACTTCGGCAGTGTTCCATCTCGGAATCCATAAAAACTGTTCTCACATCTTGTGGCCTGCCACTCGATTATGTTAACAAAATTCCACCGTCAAGAAAAAAACAAGAACCAATATTTCACCAGCCAGTTACATGGGATCCATCATTTCATGCTGTCTATGGAATGAGGTCACCAGATGGCAGCACAGACAGGCAAAACATAACACTAAGGTGAGCCATGATTAAAACACCATTAACTCAGTATTTCCAGAGATTAATTTCTCAGCTCACAATATCATGGGTGGCTGACCACGTTAAATGGCGTTGTTGTCTCCACTGAATTATTTAAAATAAAGGGGATTATTAAAGACACCCTGAAGATGTAAAACACTCTGGCAGTGGCCACCCTCTGGGTATTTCTGCTCCATCTTTCCGTACTGCTCTCCTGTGAGTGGTGGGGGAGCGACAGCTTGGGGATTCTTCCCAAAAAACAAACTGAACAAACGTATAATCAAAGTTGTGGAATTTGGAATAGCTTTGAAGACATTAGTTTTCTGTATCTTGATCAAGTTTAAATTAAATATTCTGAACTCTACTTGATTAACCAAACCATGAACCAATAAAAGTATATCTCTCACTGTCTCTCTGGCTGTGTATGTATGTGTGTGGTGAAGTTAGTACAATATTATTTATTAGAATCTTAATTTGTGTGTGTGTATTATACTTTTATAGTGTGTTATAGTACATGCATAATGTTTTCTTAAAGTTATAGTTTATGGTTTTGGGTGCATATCCATATGTTATTTATCGAGCCTTTGATTTTAGTTCTTGGTTTGAGAAGAATTTCTCTGTTGCACAAAAACGTCAACGAGGTATTGAGCCTATTCATCAGGATGTGAGTCGTCTACGGCATGAGTTGCTCGATCTGACTGGGATTACCAATGTTATCTGGGATAGTACCTGGAGTCAGACTCAGCACAGGGCTACACTCAGGTCTCTTTTGAAGCTGTGTAAACAACACAAGTATCTCTGTCTTAAAGGTTAGTGAATGTTGGCTTCAGCAATTGTGACCTTTGAATGTTGATCTTCTCGCAATATCAGAACCTCATTACAGTACAGAAAGCATTAATTAGATGTTTGAAGACTAAGATAAGTTAATTAGGCAAAAGCTTGAAGTAATATCTTTTATTTGTGTTATACAGAACAATGGAATCATTTTTAGCCTAAAATTATCACGAGTTATCAAAAGCATACCTTTGTGTGGCTATAAATATGTCTATTTATTGTTTTCCATCATTGCTGGTGGTTGATGGTGTATTTTTCTGTCTCCTATAATTGCTTAAATAGAAACTTATGTCATGTTGGTGAATAGTATTAGTAGGACCGTTTTTAGAACAGAAATTTGAGAAGGCGATATTCCTACTAAGTAAGTTTTACTAATGACAGTTGGAAAATAAAACCAAGAAACTCGCCTTTTGGGTATATACACCAAAACTCTACTTTCTATTTTCCTGGCTCACTTTCAAGGGATAAGCTATAATAAAAACAAACAATAAATGATGTCGTCTTATCAGTGAAAATTATTTAAAATTTGACGTGTTAAAAATATTGATCAGATCAGTATATATAGAACATGGATTAATAGAACTGTGAAATGTTGTTGTTTTGTGTCTACCTTTGTGGACATGGGGGGTGGTGGGGGTTAAATGCACCAAATGATTTCTAAATGTAATGAGGTGAAGTGAAAGATGAAACATGCTTCAGAAATATGGCTAGGCTGGAATTTGAACCTCGGTGTTAGAGGTCTGCGGTCAACTGCGTTATCAGTTCAGCCACAGAGATTCCCTGAATGCATAATGGTAGAAAGTCTAACTTCGTTAAGTTTATTATTGTTAGTATTATTAGTAAGCAGTCTTGTATAATACTTATTTGTTTGTTTCTTCATATCTGTCTAAGTCAAAGAGTTATTATCTGTCCACTCTGCTAATTTTAGTCTTTTAATTTTACAGATAGGGTTATTGTGCTGAGTGATGCTACTGGGGTTTGTTCTAATGGTAACGTTATGCTAAAGAGTAATGAAGTAGCGGCTAACTGGCTTTGGGTAGGCATCTCGAAAGTGAGACGAGTGTTTATTAATCGTGTAAAGTTAGATTTATTTAGTTATCTCTCATATACTCTTACAGACCGCTCATATTCATTGACATATCGTAGATGATTTCAGTGTCTTGACACATCTTTTCCAGAATAGTATAATGACTTGTGTTGGCTATTTTTAACCATTTCTACTTTTTCTGGCACTGATTTTCCTAGAATCTTCTAATTTGAGTACTGAATGTTTCTCTTAAAGATTTTCATTTATTTCTGCCAGATAATTGCTGAGAGTCAGTTCAAGTGACCTCTCATATTTCGACACTATGTTATTTTTATGATCATGTTAAAACATCTAGGATTACTTAATTGTTTGTTATTCAGGATTTGTGAATTTAACAAACTACAAATACTGTTGTGTTATTTTTATCTAACAGTTAAAGTAATATCCATATGTGTGTGTGTGTGTGTGTGTTTTAATGAGTTTTATCTTGTTGACAGCAGTGTTTTCAAAATCGTGCACTTCTCAGTGATATCTAATTCTTTGCCATTTAATTCTCTGCTTTTTGCAATTGTTTTAAAATTGTTTGAGGATAAAACGTATATCAGGTGACTTTTCTGAAGGATACTTCACAGAAACGTTACTACACTGGATTAAAAGGTGAATTTCATTTGGCTAGAACTGGCCCATTGCCTTTCTTGAATGTCTAAACAGGAGACAACAATAAATAGCCTTTTTACATAACCGTATCTTTAACCATGCTCTTTCAATCACCCTAACTTTTGCAGATCCTGCAGCATGTATCACAGTACACACCATTGGTCAACAAACTTCCGGCCTCTGAATTGTACTTGTCCACATTGTTGAAAGGTGTTAACATTGTTCGAAGATCAAAACGGCCTCCATTAGTACAGGTAGGAATGGTAGACAAACTAACATCATATGGCTAGTTTGAGATATTATTTGTAATAATAATAATAAAAACTCGTAGGAGTCATCTAAAATTCCTGTACAGTGAAAACTAAAACATCAATCGTTTAAACCCAATTAGAAATGGTGAATGTCATCTAACTAAAAAAAGGTTTGAACAGATGGTTTTCAAATCAGATTTTAACTTGAAAGATGACACTCGTCTAATCTACACTAAATATTTCCTCCATAATTGCCTTATAACATGAGTCATAGCCATAGGCACCTATATTAGTATCTGACTGGATGACCTGACACGAGGATGACTTTCTGATTGACAAGAGTTGACACAGGTCTTCAGGTGAATTGATGTTGATTAATTTATAATAAAACTCTTAATAGAATCCCCAAATGGGTATAATGTCAGCTAATGTATTTTCCAAGAATTGGATTAGAAGCATAATTTTTTTGAATATTTAATTGTTATTCTATGAGCTGATATCCTACATAACAGGGAAGGACAGTAGTCAAAGGAGATGTATCAAAGACAAGATTCACTGTAACAAGTGCTCGTCATGTGAAAAATGCTTTTAGATAGTAGATGGGCTTAAGATAGTAAATAGTGTACTCAACAATTTCATTCATATTAATATATTTGTCAAATATACACCATAGCATTCATATTGATCTATTGTGGGTAATAAATAATTCACCAATCTATAGTGCCAGTATTTGTTTTAGCAATTTGATATAATACAATGAAGCCAAATAGATAACATTAATTTAGTTTTATCATGATTCAATTTGATAATTTGCTGAATATCATTCATCAATGTAACAGTAATACAAACTGAACAAAACTCATTATCAGGAGCCATTTAGAAAGACTGTGTGTGTGTGTGTGTGATAACATTATATAGTATATATAGTATATATGGTGGTTAACAACTTTGTATACTGATGTAACATCTTCGTTGATATTAGTACATTTGTAAAAAATGACCTGTTTATGTTCTACTGTCCCATTATTGGCATAACAAAAGCTTCACGATTTGGTAACATTGGCTAACTGTGTGGATGCCTCTTACAGATCTATCTCCAGGAGTTGAGAAGACTGTCCTCAGCCATCAGAGATGTTGGCTAACTGTGTGGATGCCTCTTACAGATCTATCTCCAGGAGTTGAGAAGACTGTCCTCAGCCATCAGAGATGAGCTAAAGTCATCATCTGTGTCAGTTGAAGGTGATAACAGTGACTTGGATATAATTGTTGAGTGGTAAGCTGAAGGTTGTCTTACTTGGGAAGGAAATACCTTAAGCTACTCATGGGATTATTATTATTCTGTGTACATTGAATTTCTGTTATTTAGTGGGAGCTATGGTTAAAGTACTGTACTGTATATCTTGAGATTAGGGTTTATCTGTTATTATATTAGATGTTTCCCTAAGGAGTTTAACTAGAGCATCTCTGCGTGGAAATAAGTTTGGAAATATTCAATGTCATGAAATTCTTTATCTAAAATGGGGTTTTGTTCTTGTATTGTAAAAGTAGTTTTGATTATTGATGGTTTGCAGTGATTAAAAAGAATGATCTAAAAATATAAATTAAGATGGATTATGTACGAGAGCTTTTTGTATAATTTTGATATTCCATGACTTGTAATTACCTAGATTTATCGATATAAATAGTCGCATTAAAGAGGTCTAATTAATAATAGTAACAACAAGAGGCATAACAATCTGAAAATTGTTCGAGTATTCAGTAAATTGTTCAGGAATTCCGTATTTTATATATCGGACTCTCAGCTTAGTAGCTCAGGATATTCATACAGTGCAGTTGATAATATACCGTACTGCACCTAATCTGGATTCAAATCCCTGTTATCTCTGAGAGATTATATTCAGGCTGGTGATTGTCTGGAGTTGTTGGTCTAATCAGCTCATTCGGGTTAGTAGCTGCTAGAGTGATGTTCAAGTAGGCATCTGATATTTAACCGTCATTACCAAATGCTTTCAGTGTGACCGGGCCATTGGTAGTGGCTCCCTCTGGCTTGATACAAGTGCCCTCTCTATCGCCTGGATTCTTAGTGGTTGATTTTTTCAAAAAACACAGCCATAAAGCCAGACGGTTGAAGATTACATATCACAGGTAGGGAGGGATATGGCTACCGGTGTGAGCACATTTCTGTCTATAAACAAATGCCTGCGTCACACTACAGTTTCAATGTTCTTTCTGTTTCTCTCCAGAACAAGGATGTTATGCGAATCTCTGATTGGACAGTGCTACAGCAAGTTGAAATTAAATTCACTGACGTATAAGGAGAATATTCTGCCAGATCAGGTGAGCCTAAGTAATTAGTGTATGCACATGCAGGCACACACACACTGTTATAATAAAGGATTTTGTAGAATTCAGAAGTTCTAGTTCTTTCTACCATATTTCAGGTGATCACTTGTTGTAATAATCTCTTAGAAGATGGTAGTAACCAATCTCTTCCACTAGATGGAGCCAGTATACAGATAACCAACTTTTTCTCCGTAACGTCTGAAGGTCAGATGTGTATACCTTGGAATTATAGGTGATTGTGTTTAGCGTAGAATAATGATAGAACATTGCTAAACACGTCCTCGTATCTCCTGCAGCTTTGTTCACTTTATGTGGATCCCATCTTATCACTTTCTAGTTGGGACGGGAAATTATCCATCTTAACATGTAAGTCAAACAAAATTTGAAGATTTTCGTTTTGAAAAGGGTGTGTGGGTGGAATACTTTTGATGCACGACCCTTTGTCAGACTAATGAACAGATGGTGTGGAAATGCTAACAAGATACAAAATGGCTCAATTTGTACAGAATTAGGTTTATTTGATATATGGCATATCTGATTATAATTAATTATTCATACATGTACATCACCAGTTATGTAAAAACAATTCTAGCAATGGATGTTATTTGTGAGAATTTCTGTGATAACTCGTTAAATAAATAAATTCTTTACAATGTTAACAGTTACATATGATGAGCTGTTTTCATTATAATTCTATCATAGGTTGTAGTGTATGTGTTAAAGGTTTATATTTTCCTTTGTGCTTCCTACCACGACGTGACACCCAATTTGACCTTTCATGTACAAGATGAAACAAGTTTAATATCGTCATGGATCTTTCAGTAGTACACATCTCATCATTAACATCACCATAATTCATCATTGCACATATATATATATATATAAAAGCTTAATATTTAGATAAACAATACCTA
Organism: Paralvinella palmiformis; assembly: GCA_025642065.1. Classification (NCBI taxonomy): domain Eukaryota; kingdom Metazoa; phylum Annelida; class Polychaeta; order Terebellida; family Alvinellidae; genus Paralvinella; species Paralvinella palmiformis. Next base: position 343,928 of record JAODUP010000112.1, on the reverse strand, counting down.
CATTTTATATATATGACAAGTTTAATTAACAATTTAAATGTTTTGGCTTAACTTTAAGATTACATATGATGAACTGTTTTCATTATAATTCTATCATAGGTTGCGGTGTATGTTTTAAAGGTTTATATTTTCTTTGTGCTTCCTACCACGACGCGACACCCAATATGACCTTTCATGTGCAAGATGAAACAAGTTTAATATCGTCATGGATCTTTCAGTAGTACACATCTCGTCATTAACATCACCATAATCATCATCATCATTGCACATTTAGCTGTAAACAATAAAATTTTTGCTGTGCACATTTTTCATTTAAAAAATGGCAGATGATATATTGTACTTCTACATAACTTTTGTGCAGCAAAAGAACACACACACACCATTAATATGATGTATTAATTGGTTAAGTTTAGTAGTTAATAAATTAATTAAATGACCAGTAAGATATGTTGATATTGCTGAATCCTACTCATCACTGATTGTATTTTAAGCTACACCATTAAAAAGATGATTGTGCATACATTTATTACACACAAACATGTATATAACAGGAAGAGCAGGATTAATAGTGAATACACAATACAGAAATAACATTTTATGAAGGTACTGGGGTCCATTAGCAAAAAATATTGCATAAGAATCTGATTTAAAAAATTAATTTTTATGCATAAGATTATACAAACATGAATAAAGAATATTAGACTATATGCTTTTACTTGTTCTATACCCATACATAACCAGACTCGTACAAATTGAATTACTCTATATATAAAAACTTAATATTTAGATAAACAATACCTACATTTGATATATACGACAAGTTTCATTAATGATTTAAATGTTTTGGCTTAAATTTAACATTTTGTTATTTAACTGATTTACCAAACCCTATTGACCAGATGTCAAATCTGTTACAAATGTTTCATCCACGAAAGAGGTTGCTAAATTGCAACAGAAAACTGCCACCTGTTATACAGACTTAATACAAATAGCAGGTGTCCACTTGGTAACAGCACCATTTGAATTCGAGAAACCTGTCCCAGCAGGTTAGCAGTAAAATGAGATATGCAGAAATATTTCTTGCATGTGATTCTTCTCAATGAAACTTCTCCGGAGCATAAAATTCTTTTACCTGGATTTGATTTCTCACAAACTACAATGTAATATATATTGTTTTCATTCATACATTTACCTTCTGCACATGCAGCAGAGAACAATTGTGATATTGTTTTATGTTTGAACATTATACTCACTAAAATATGGACTACATCTTACTAAGAGTAAATCACTACTTATAACCACCATGTTCTTTATATATATATATATATATATATAAACAAACATTTCATCTTTTGGTTTGATTTCCAGAAAAATTATAGGCAATCGATAGCCATAAGTGTGTATGTGTATGTATGTTATATAAGCTATAAGAGGGTTACAACAAATAAATGCAGATAAACAATATAACAGGGAAACCAAAAGCAGAGCATTAGAAACTCGATAAATAACTATGTATATATGTAGGAAAACAGAAAATGTTTTCTCCCCAGAACACTGAGCCAGCGAGTCTGGAAAAGTGATAACCAGTGATTATCATACTCCAGTGTCCAGCTTCTGTCCATGTCTGATTGGTCGAAGCGCATCTGGATTCCACATTCGGAGATTACGCAAAGCTTCGTTCAGCTTATGACACCAAACAAAACGATCTTCTTTTGTATCTGCTGAAAGCCAGTGTCTGGAATGGAAACATAGCATTATCTATCGGTGAGTTTTCTGTTGTAATATGTGGTCTGAAAGTATACTGATCATATTATAAATGCTAGATATGTGATACTTAACACCGCCAACAAATTTTTTATATTTGACCAAAATCATTTACACAGTTGATGTCTTCTACGAGTTTCTCCACGAAAGATTACATTCGCAAATGCCCTTCTATTAAAAATAAATGATTACTTTGTTGTCGTCATGGTATTGTAACATTGGGAGACAAGTGTGTCAAAATCTCCATGCTGTTGTCTGCGTACAGTCACCAACTCGAACGTATTAGGTCTGGCACAAACATCACGAGGTATAAGGCCAACATCATCTGTTATACACGCTTTCAGGTCAATGCTACCAATAGGCTCCTATAAAAGAAAAATATACTATTAAACATACAATAAATTCAACTTTCTCAAACTTGCCAGTGTACCGCTGTTTCCATGGCTAGTAAAATGAAAACATTTAAACTTCTACAATCATAACTATCTCAGTTGATCCAACCAGTGGAAGAAGCTACCTTGAACTTGGAATCATCAGGATACTTCCAATAAGCAAGGACGTTGTGTTTAAGGACACACCATCTTCTGTGCCAATTGCCCAAACCACTGACATCTTCAAACATTGTCTGAAAATAGCCGTTTAACATTAATGTATTGCCGATCAAACGAAAACAAACACAAATCGTTAATGGCATATCAGTAGTTTCTTAATGAAGTTCAGATTATATTGAAGAAAGCACGACAATTTAACTTTCTTATGAAAGGATAGATATACTGGACAACAATATTATAGTGACTAATTTAGTATTTAGAAAACTGAGTTAAATGTAATAGGTTTTGTCTAAAAAAAGCACACTCCGTAACCTGCCTATAATGACTTGTTTGGAGAGAAAAATTTGGTTTAGCACTCCGAGTTTGTTTTCTGAGTTTAGTGTTAAGCAAACCAAATATATAGTTTAACAAATATCATAACCTGCTCACATTTATAAAACATGTTTATTTTACTGGGATATTAGAGACAGAGATGTTAAAGGGAATGCTGGTGTAACTGATCACTTGTGTGAAACCTGGAACAAAATATTTCTCACTGCATCTAGTTATTGATATGATAACTTACCAGAAATCCTTTCTCTTCAACAAGAGCCTCCAATAGACAAGTCAGCTTCATGTTTACTGTACCATTAAGAGGGGATGAGAATGGAACCTGGAATAGAGAAATACTCCGAATAAGTAGGATAACATCACAACATTACAATTTTACGGTCGCTGTTATGGACAAAGACAAATTAAACTGTCCAAATAATATCTAAATCAATACTTGAACTTAGAGGTTTAAAGGCCAACCACATGACCAGATGCACTGCATAAATCTTTTTAAAAACTAAAGAAATCTAATGTTAAAGAAATATGCTACTGACCCTGTTCAGGCCAAAACAAATCTTGTTGACACTACTCAATGTAATGGGAAGTCCAGCGATGAACGTAAAATTGCTCGTGCTCACAGCACTTGGTCCACCCGCACTATGGAATGCTGGGATGTGCCTCCTGGATCCTGACATAAATTTTTTCGGTGTGCTATTTTTCTTCTTCTTCGGGGTCCGCTCTGGTTCTATTTCCCTAGCGACGCTCTGCCATTGAAAAATAAATGAACAGATGATGATAATTTTTCTTCCAATTATTCAACATAACCCATAAGACTAATCATCGTCATAGTAACTTGATACAGCTCCTACCAATATTATCACATCTGCACTACAAAAGTAACTTAATGCTATTAATGGACAAAAAATATATTCAAGTAACTCTCTCTTTCACACACACACACACACACACACACACACACTGCTTTCAGGCCAAAATAATTGCATTTGATATGTTGATTTATGTCTGACACCTAGATGTCAACTATACACTGGCAGTTCACTATATATGCCACTCATATAGAAGAAAAACAGTTTTATTAACAACACTAGTACCCATATAGCAGCTTAATAATCTACCCACCATACAGTAGATCTCCATATCAATTCTAAAGTCTTGGTGTATCTCAATCATTGGCAGCATGTTGGGTATCTGTATGGCACTGTTAATCAATTCATCATTTGTACTGACCATCTGCGTGAAGATGACGTGAGTACCTTGTCTAAACAATATGATGAAGAAGTGTATGGTATCCACCACTGGAAGGGAATAAGTCATTAATATAATTAATATTTATAGTTTATTTACTATACAACCTTAAATAATATTCATTGATTAATCTCTCTCTCTCTCTCTCTCTCTCTGTGTGTGTCAGGGAGCAAGTTCAGAAAAGTACTGAAATTTGAGTTTTCTTAGAGCCTGAAATTGTTTGATGATCAGACGGTTGGAAACATGTCACAGAATAACAAATTCAGCTATAAGGGGGCTATGAAAGGACTTGAACTCGTGACATCTTGATAAGGGTCTACTACTGGCTGAGCCATCACAAAATTGTAGAAGCCAGTTTGTTCGTTTGTTTCTTTAACCTCAGCACTAGTCGTACCTGGAACACATGGCTAATGGGTCAAACGTAAGGGAATCATCCAACAAACGCTGGAATTGAAACCATGACATAGAGATTTGCAGCACAGTGCTATATCCACTGTGCCATGGAATAAGCACACAATATTTCACTGGCTAGAAACACATACCTTGACCGCTGTTTAGCCGTGCAACGAAATCTCGTTTAAGGGGCAGCTGTATGTTACTGATGGTAAGGGAGCCTTTAGGACCTGCTGGAGGACGATGTCGACCAGATCTCAATCGTTCCATCTCAGCCATATAGGCTTCACGCTTCTTACCTGAAAAGTGTTAAGTTGGTTGCATCATTATAGTAGATCAAAATAAAAGTTGTTCTTTTACAGCCATTTTGTGTTCACAGTGATCTAAATTGACCAAAAACCTTCAAAGGTAATGAAGAAAACTGAAAGCACAACCTTCAGATATAGGTATTATATGTGGGATTTATATTCAAGAAACAGAACAGATCCCCCCCCCCCATAGGGAGTATATTAATTTACAGTAATAATTATTAGTCACAATTTAGGTATACTTATGTGGAAAAAAACCTCTGAAATCAAATACCGGATAAGAAAATTTCAAAAACTAGTGTTGTCACAGTCAATTATAATCCTCAGTATACCATTAGAAATCTGAACAAAATATACTAACATCCCTAACAATTTTGAAGCCCAGTCATCAGTGGCTTACATTTGTCCAAACCATAATGAGACGAAAAACTTACAGGCTTGCAGCAGTAGACGATGACATTCAATGGCTTGATCTGGTCCAGCATAGACTGGGTTAGAAATAAGGCACTGATTGAGGGCATTAGATGCCTGTTTGATGATGTTCTGTTCCAGGTTGACGAGTTCCTGGAGTTCCTGTAAGAACGATTCGAGGCGTGGTTGTGCAATTCGTCTCTGAAGCCAGATTAGAAAGAGCAAACCATGTGCCGTGTTAAAAGTGTTGTGAGTAATAACAAGCCATCTAATAGGTCAACATTAGTAAGAACAGAAACCTCTCAAACAAACATAACATATGCATGGGCAGAGGGATGACTTGTGATTAGAAGAACAGTATAAAATTAGAACTTGTTATGTGCACAAAAAGACCATCTCTGACTAGAAGATTTGCTTTAAATAAAACTAATGTAAATAAAAAACACACATGTATAACATACCACAACTTTTGACTAAATTTTGTTCTCCTCTCTAACTTAGAAATGTAATGATTTAAAGATCTGATATTCTTCAATATTTACATGTGTGTCAATTCCATTTTATCATTTTTTGCTACTCCAATGACTGATTGGAGTAGGTAAACTGAGTACCTACTTGGAATACCTACTCCGAGAAGTTTATATTCCAAGTAGGATTGCCATGGAAGAAATATATCTGAATTAAAAAATTAAATGGTAATTAATTTGTGGATTTAATTTTTTGGTAGCAAACTTCAATTCCAATTTTCTAAATAAGCAATTCCAATTCTGGAATTGCCCACCAATTCCAAAATTGAATTGACCCACTGTCTGGTGTGGGTCATGATATTTCTCTTGACAAATCTATTTCATGGTTGTTTAACAAACTTTACCCAACCATTCACCTATAGGGGCAAAGAAAACATTTCAGATCCTACAAAACTATGTCTACAAATCTACAGCATTGATTTATTAAATAGCTTCTAGCAGAAAAAAGGATTTTGGAAATACTGGATTATATTCACTGTAGCAAAATTTATATTTGTCTTAGCAACCTAGCCTATATAATAAGCCTGAAGCATAATGACATCAAAAACCAAAACAAACCAGCCTCGCTTTGCATTCTGGGATTTATAGGGGGTCAGCTGAGCGATAATACCGTGATAATTCTGCCATTTTAACTGTAAACATCAATGTTCCGGATTTGTTATAATCATGTCAAAAACTAACTTCTGCATACTGTTTAACTCTGCTCCGACACCAAAAAAGCCAGCACTGTTGAAAAATTATATTCCAAAACTGAAAATCAAATTATAACTATATGCTAATTGTCCGTCATTGCTACTTTATAAAATGATAGTAAAGTGTGGTATTCAACATTGTAAACCATACTACAATAATATTCACTGTACATAACAAAGACAATTAAAATGTGGTGTTCGTATTAAATTACAATAAAATTATATTTAACGAAGAAGAAGAATAGAGTCCAGTATATTGGTAAATTTAATTTATTATTTATGGATATAATAATATGGTAAATTACACTTTATTTACCAATATTATTATCTATGATCTGATGGATAATAATATTGGTAAATTACACTTTATTTGCGCCTTTCACTGTTTCAGTCAATCCTTACACTGACATTAATTATAAATTTTTTACTCGCAGATCGTCATTTCGAATTAAAACTACCCAACGCTTTCTCAGCATTTCATCCTGCGGCCAACACATGCCAACTTAAATGTTTATATTGCTTACTAGTGGTATGACAATACGGAACGCAGGAGTTAGTTTTTGGCATGATTATAACAGATCCGGAACATTGAGGTTTAAGGTAAAATGACGGGATTATCATGGTATTATCGCTCAGCGGACCCCCTATAAATCCCACAATGCAAAGAGCACCTGATTTGTTTTGGTTTTTGACAACATCATGCAATGGGTCTATTGAGTTGCAATTAATGTGTCTCTATACAATTTAAGAGATACCCCTGTTCATAGCAGATGCCCATTTAGCTTACCATGCGCACAAAAGTGGCCATAAAACATCAACCATCATCATAGTAGATGGTACACATGACACCTTACTAGGGAAACATCCTCCAAACACCATTGTAAGTTGGTATTTGTACCATGATCATAAGGTTCACAGAGCAATGTCCTAACAACTGCGCTATTGAATTACCCGGTCCTAGGAGTAACTGGCAATCAGATAATTTCTAATTGTAGAAACAGAACTATCTAATTTCTACTGGATCAAAGTACGGGCACTGGTGCATGTATAGATGAATGAGCCAGATAATAACATGAGAACTCCCTACAGAGAGAATACCTGAGAGAAATGTAAAAAAAAGACTTTCCCAATCACCCTCAAGTAATAATTTCTACATTTTGTTAGACATTAAGAGCAAGTGAATCAGCGAGTGTGTAGTTGTTGTACCTGGCATTGGTAATATCTGGGACATATAGCTGATTCTCTCGGATAACTTCCCAGAAGTACAGATAATCTGATAAGATGTGAAGACTAATCTGGATTTTTGCAGTGCATTGCTGTGTTCTAACCAATCACAAATCAGTGAACATCATGGAAAACATTTACATAACCTTGCTTAAAACTTGTCAGAGGTACAGCGAAGCCGACACCAAGAATACGTTATATATTAGCAATCACCACCACCAACGAACAAATCTAAATCACAATATTTCCAGCCAGGAATATTTTATAATTACCCATTTATTACCCATGATATAAATATAGTACAAGGTCTATTTATCCCTTATAACTACTACCTGAACGTGTTGCCCAACAGATTCCTGTGATTTGGAGGTGGCCACCTGATGTGGTACATCACTGTCATCGGAGTCAAAATGTTGGCTGCGACGAATAATCTTTAGGCAAGGTTCTGGTGCATTGGTCTTAATGCTGTCAGAATCAGAAATCGACAAAATTAGACAATTTAAATACTTCTTCGTGTGTGACTGACCAATTTGAATGGCTATGTGTTCTTGTTGAATCGGGTAAGTCGACGCAGAGAAAAATTAAGACAAATTTACCAGTGCAAATACTTAAAGGGTATAAGAAAACTCGGGGCTAATAACCAGACAGACAAAAATGACCATCTCACTTGGCAGAGCTTCTATAATTATCAATGCTGTGTATAATCTCCCGCTTTACACTCTTCTCACTGCCACTGCTATCTGACCGATAGGTGCTGCCACCTGGAGATGTAAAAGCCACACGCCTACGCTCTGGTGGTTGTTGATTCTGGCGTGGATACTTCGGTGGTGGATGCCTGAGCTGAACTGGCGTGGGCTGTGTATGTCCCAGATGTGGAACGGGATCAGGTTTGTGATCTGGATGGCCGGGATGAGCTTCTGGTGGCAACTACATGAAATATATAATCAAACAGAAGATAAGGATTAGCTGGAAATGAAAATTTTGGATGCAGAGATGCTAAATTTCATAATAAAATTCTGTGCCATGGGTGGTTAAAATTAACACATCATTTTTTATCTGGCCATATAAAACATGGCTGGCTGACTCATTCCAAAACAAACCTAATGTCATCTTTAAAAGAGAGAGCCATCAAACCTGGACCATGCATACTAAATAAAACATTCCTTCAGAACACTTGCGACTCCCTTGTGACTCGCTTGCAAACAAATTTTAGTCTAATCCATCACTACTCTGAGGCAGTAAACTTGTATCATACCTAATGGAGTCTCATACAAGCTTAGATCATTCAAGACTAACGATATTTGTCCATCAACACAGTCTCTAGATATGACACTACCCCAATCTGTCTATGCATGTGCACTGATTGGCATATTATTCTGACCCACCAGAGTAATTTTAAATTGATTGATGGGGTTTTGCTCGAAATAACATAAGATACTTTTGTTGCATTTAACATGCTTAGCTTGCAACAAGCACACAGAGTTGGATTATTAGATCTATTCAGAATGTAGGTAGTTTTTGGAGATTTAAAGAGTATCTTAAATGCTATATTATTGACAGTGTTATTATTGAACAACAAAAAGTTGATCTGTCAAAAAGAATTGTCCTTTCAACACGGATTTAAAAATAAATTAACTATTACTAGAGTTGAAGCCACAAAATAATTTTTGGGAATCATAACGTGAAGAGAACATATAAAGGAGGATATTGAGGATATTGGATTATTTTGCAAGGCTAGAAAATATTAAATATTTCCACTCTTGTATCACTATATAATACATTTATGATCTTACAAAAATGTGTTAATTAAAAGAAAATTTTCAGGGTAATAGTCTCTGCGTCTTATAAAGAAATATGTTGTGCTGACTCTGTTAATGATATTGTACCCCATAATGTACAGTAAATATAATTATCACTTTGAAATGTTAATATAATATATATATATATATATATATATATATATATATATAAAAAATCAATACAAACAGGATAAAAATGTGAGTGAGTAACACTTTCAATTGTAATTGTAATTATAATCATGATTGCTTTATGTAAATTACAATCAGTTATCATGTAATCATAATATTGTCAAGTAATGTTAATTGCTAATTACTTTGGTTTTGAATCATCAAAAGTTGGTGCACACACAGTTGTGTATGTAATTATATTTAAAGCCTACCTTGCGAGCTACATATTGTGGGGATGGCTCAGACACTGTATCATCCATGGCTTCCTCTAATAGATCACTGATATCACCATTACTCTAAAAGACAAAATTTAACAATTAATGCTAAATTAAACCGTTTCATAATCCATTCTACTTTAAGACGTTTCTATATAAATCCCACAAAAGATGACAGATGTTGTCATTGCACAAAATAATGGAGTGCGTAAGTAGTTTCTTTAGCCTCAAACATATGGCTGAAGGGGTGACTGTAGGGTAACATCCCACAACACACAGGTATGAGTTGGATTTGAACCCAAAGCCTGGACATTTGTAGCACAATTCTCTAACCAAAATGCTATCACTGCCTTAAAAATGAAATATCTAGCCATGAAAATGTTGAACCTGACTTGTTGACAAAACAGAGTTTGTATGGATCTAATCAGTTAAGAGTATTTAACAGGACGTTCTCATCAGCAGCAGATGACTGATGACAAATAGCACAAACTATGCTGCTATAATTTAAACCAAAATATCTGTTCATTTCCATATTGAATCTTGGTTACTGATGGTGGATTTTGCAGACTAGGATCAAGAGAATTTTATGGACAGTGACCAACATCTTATATTATTGAAACATAAATATATCACTTGTTATAGATGCCAGTCAGATGCACTCGGTATGTCATTCAGCCATCATCCAGAACTGATAAACAAATCCTAACAAGTCCTTTTATATATATATATATATATATATATATATATTATTGTTGTTAATTAGGTATAAAAATTATCAGACACCAGGGCTGCCAAGTCCTAAAAGTTGTCAGCCCGGATGAAAAGTTCGTGGCCCAGGTGCTGCAAGAGAATAGCAGCCCAGAAACCGCAAAGCAAGCTTGACGTGTACGAAACCGTTGGGCTATAAATACTAGTACAGGGGCAAGGGCGCATAATAGTTTAGGCATGATGGGGTAAATAATTGTCAATGGGATGGGTTTATAAATGTAGGTGTGGCGAGGTCAAGAAAAAAGAAAGAAATGCCCCAAACTTATTTTCACCAGGTGAAATACAAAGCAACTAATGATTTAGTTATTAAACATCCATCTTTATTTCAACATAAAATTAGATATCTTCTTTTTGGAGTGAAGGTTCTATCCTCAAAAATGTGCAACAGTGTGAGATTTAAATTTCCTGGGTAACTATCACTATCAGAGCCATGTCTGTAAGAAGATTGGTGGTTGGTTGAAAGTGGCGATCCCATTGATATTCGGCTAATCACCACCGTCGTGCCAATGCTTCAGATATGTCAAATATAAACTGTACATATCAGCAGCAATCATATTTATTACAAATGATTTTAACTCGCAAAATAACAGGATAAATGAAAAATAGAAACATTCTAAAATCAAATGCAAGACAGTGAAAATTTACTGTTTTCAGAGCAAGAAAGGATCCCAATATGGAGAAAACTTTACCACATAGCTTCCAATAAAGGTACACAACAGAAGAAAATGGCTTCTAATGATTTATATTTATTTGCAAGATTTACAAGTGAATACAACAAAATACAAGTTCTTGTCTCCCACAAAACATAAATTGTTGACAAGGTTCTACTGTATAAAGCATCAAAATATTTCTACATTGGCATATGCATTCAATATCTAAGAAAAGGGTTCATTTCTGTTAGATAACATTCACAGACAATATGAAATGTACTGAAAACAATCGTTTTCCTAATTAGTGTAAATATAATGATGCAGTTGCATCTCTGCCAAAACATGCTTCAACAGGATTTCAAATTCCCTGTATTTTTACTGTCTTATTTAAGAAATTTCCCTGTGTATTGTGTGTGAAAATTGCACATTGAAAGATCTTTTTTAGTAACGCGATCTCCATCCATCGCATATGCTATAAATTTGGAATGTAGGCATCCTGTGCTGTAGGTACCCTGTTCAATATATATGATATACACGATCAAAATTAACCCTTTAAAAAAATTAAATAAAATTACCTCAGACACATCTGCACTCATCTCATCATCACAATCAGATTGTGTTGTGGCCTCAGTCTCATCAATACTGTATTCAGCACCAGAGTATTCTTCATCTGATTGTGTTGTCGCTTCAGTCTGACTGGTGCTAGAAGTGAATAAATCTTAAAGTTAAGACACTTTCAGTCTCTTCCAATATTATGGTAAATGATCAAAAGCTGCCAAATAAGTTCAGCCAAATAATCCATACACAGTGAGAATCCGTTAATCTGACAAGATTTGTCATATGATAATATGTCGGATAAACATTGGAATATCCAGTCCATGACATACCGGTAGTAAGTGTCACACATTTTTAGATCATAAAGACATGCAAGTGTATGTAATAAAAATAATACGCAACAGCCATTGGAACCACAATAACACTTATAATTTTGTGGTGTATTTATTTATTTTCAAGAATTATGACACATTAAATGACCAGATAATTTTGATATTTGTTAATTACAGACATTATAAAGAAATAAATGTATCATTTAGCCCCTCAAATTAACTCATGATCTGCTCATTGGAAATATCACACATTTGTGTTTGTAATTAGCCATGAATGATTATGGTTGGCATTGTGTGTCAGTGTGTATGGTCAAGGACGATTATAATTGGTTACGATATAGCAATTATCGCATGTAGGCAGGTTAATTAACCATTACTGACAACATGTTGGTGTGTCTTGCATGACTGAACATTTTTGTGTTGTCGGATTATCAAGGTCATTTTACATCGAAATGCCACACTCTGTTGGTGAAATGAAGTATCAGAGTCTGAATATGATTTTGCTAAATCTGTCAGACAATAATGTGTTGGAAGGTGGATTTGCTGGATAAACAATGTCAGGATTAATGGATTCTGACTGTACATGGAACTGCTTAGAGAAATTTCTGACAGCAACAAAAGTTCAAGATTTGGTGATCAATAACATCATATTGTACAACCTATATAGTGAGTGGTTTGTTTATCCTTGTGTTGGTATCACGTACTCAAAGGGATAACACACAATAAAATACACCACAGAGTTAACGTTATTTTATTTGAACCTTAAAGGCACAATCTGCTACAAAAACCTGTTGGTATATGCTTGTACATAATATTATGTGGCTATAAATATGTAATAACGCTATTGTATATATCATCAAATAAAATTACTTACTTACTAGCATCAATAGTTCTATTTTTATAATACTATATTTTTCTGACATCAGCCAGTAAAAATTTATTTTGATGAAATTAAGGACGGCACAGAAATATTGCTAACCAACTTCATACCTATAATCACTGGCTGTGGATGCTCCACGTTCTACTTTTGTTGTAACTGTGACGGTTGTTGGTGGCACTGATTCCTCATCAGAACTGGTATCGTCCGAACTGAACGAATCATGGAACTGCCTGCGCGCTGAAGATGCAGATTTTGTTGGCGTCTGACGAGTTGAATTGGGTGTCAGCATGTCTGACCTGCCATTGGTCTGTTTACGGACGACGCTATAGAGACTACTACGCCCAGGTGTAGTGATGAATTTTGTCTGCACATCAACTGGAGTTTCTCCTTCTGCAACCTTGACCTCAGTACTCACCCTTTCATTGCCAAACTTGCACGAAGTCATCGTCTCCTCCGTAATTTTCACCGGTGTCTTCTTTGGCGACCCGTGACATTTTTCAGCTTCTTTTCTCAGACGATCCTTCTCTCGTTGTTCCTTCAGATCAAGGATGGCCACTTTTCCCATTTCTGACTTTGATTCAATTTCAAAGCCCAGAGTTTTTAACTTGTTTTCAAAATCTGGGAAAAACAAAAAAACAACATTTAAGCACAAAATTAGTTAAAAGTGATATTTGGCACCAGAATTTCAACACGTAAATTCGGTAACAACCACATACGTTTATCCTGATTGGCTGAAATCCCTTTACCACCATGTTCCCCCATCACCATTTCTAACATCTCTTGATGAACTACAGCAACAAAGATGGACAATACATGTAGAAATTAAAAAAAGGCTAGAAAACTAACCACAAACTACAACTAATTGAAGGTTAGAATTAGTAAAACTAATAATTTCTTATAGTTACATTACAAAATCAGGTGTTATTGATAGATGTTTGTATAAGCAGACAGTAAAACACATCAAACTACAACTACAAGATGGTACAGAATGCAATCTACCTATCTCACTGTGTGTGTGTTATATACATTCGTGTGTTTGTGTGCATTTCATGCGTGCACATTCAAATGAAACAGGATAATATCAGTTATTTATCTTCTATCTGTGATACTATTCCTACATCATCCAGTTCTACTATTTTATGGATAAGACCATAAACCACTAACCAGAATGACAATCGTACTTTAACAATGCATCATCTCAACTGAGACGGAACAAAATTCCTTTAATTGTTTTCTTTCTGTTATCATACAAAATAGATTTTGGGATCAAATCTACCAAGAGTTTTTTAAAAATTTACTAAAATAATATGATAAAGACGGAGATTAAAAACATGACAGGGTTTGGTCAAACTGATGAAACGTCAGACTGTCAAAACATTTGATTAAAATCAAGATTTATGGCCAAAAAGACATTGTGCCGCATTAGCATGTGAATGCTTTTAACAGTTTAATTAAAGCAATTCTTTGGTGGCCAGTATATTTTGAGAGGATCCTAATGACAATGACTTTTATTGCCTCGATTAGTCCTTCACTTCTAATAAAAACATTTACATAATGTCATATATCAGCGCTTCGCAAAGATAGAAAACCGAATTAAAATGTATAATAAACTAAATGATTAATGGATTTGCATAGTGTGACTGACACTGGATCAGACCATCAAATACTTTCTGAAATAAGTTTGTTTTTAGTCAGTACTTAGACAGTTGGTTACATAAATTAGGTGTCTCTAATAATAGAGCAGAATATGTATAGATGTCCACTGCTGACAATATACAGAAATGAACAAAATGTCAGCCGTCAGTTTACATGTACAGCTAATCAAAATACACACACACAAATGGTTATTAAGTAAAACAAACATGTTAATGACATCTATATATAAATCTGCTTAGTGAAAACAGCTGAGTGAAACTGTACAGCATCCGATATATGTCTTCTGATTGTTGCCAAGGGCCTAAATTTCTGCATACTATCCAATTAAAATGTTGATGTATTGCAATGTAATCAGTGTGTTCTGATAAACTAATGTATCAAACAATTGGAATTAGTCTTATCTACAGTTTTAATAAGGAACTACATATTTCATGATTGGATGAAAAGATCCAAAGAATTTTTTTAAAGGAATCAACTGTCACTACACTTAAGAAAACATGAAAAATAATAAGCACAAGTCCTGGAATTTATTTTGCAGTCACATACGTTCTACTTATGCAGAGATTTATAAACGTCTCCATTACTCACCTGCTCGGATCTTTTTACGAGCATCTTCATTGACAGGTTTTGGAGTTTTAGATGTAGATTTTGGTGGAGATGGCTCGGTCACTGTGACTTGTTTCTGTGGTGAAGCAATGTTGTTCGATGGCAGTGGTGGAGGAGGTGGAATCCCCCCTACTGTTGTGACACTGTCTGTTGATGCAGGTGCGACCTGAAATGAAATCCGAATAAGACCTCTCTGTTGAACAAGGACTCATGTCTTAGGACAGTATTAATGACAACAGCAATTATTGAATAATATATCATCACCGGGGTTATCTGGTAAATATAAATAACATAAATAATAATAAAGTACTGATAAGATGCATCTAAAAAACTGAATAAGATATTTGAATGAAATGCATTATTTATCCGTGAAAACAACCACGAACAGTTTTAAGAGCAGATTTGATCTTTTCAACTGCTAATGTTATATTATCAACAGGTGGGACTCTGATACTAAATGCACAATCACCATATATTATATGACTTGAGCCAAGATACAGGAACCTGGGAAAGTATCTGACTGGATGACCCTAGTTTTGGGGATGACTTTCAAATGGACACACAGATAATCAGGTGCCACTTCTTTGATAGATTTTATAAATTGTTAGCAAAATCCTGAAATCGATACATTGTTTAACAGGTAGACATTGCAGGGTGATTTGATCATATTTTTCAGTATTTGCCACTGTATGGCTCTGTCAAATACTCCCTGAAGTGAGAAATACCCATTAGGAAATTGTTATTGGCACATGTGTTATCTTGTATCAAGAATGCTGAATTTAACATTGATCGATTGTAAAGGTCAGGTAATGAGTGCTTCAATGTTTGCAATTTAAGACAGTCCACTATTTCTCTCTTACACACAGATGGATCTGTAATTGAAGCCAAAATTCAAAAATATGCTTTCTGGTGATGTTGCTCTAACTGGAAGGGACATCATTTTTAGGGCTAAGACAGTTTTTATATGGCAAATAATTTTAATCTCCAGATTTTTACCATCCGGGGATTTATACTGATTTGCTGAGGAATTAACAAATCCGACAATCACACATCATTACTGATGCGGGGACCGACCTACCGTACAAATAAATCTGGCATTAAAAAGCTAATATGATAACAAATAAAACCAAAATCCCACAAACATAGTTGTTTAAACTCGGTGCTGGTCACAGGTTGAGGTTGGATTCGAACCCAGAAACTGGATGTTTGTGATGCAATGCTCTAGCCACCGTGCTATAAGAGCCACCTAAGCACATTAAGAGCAATCACCTCATTTTCCACGGTGTACCTCTCCTCGTTCAACACTCCATTCTTCCAACGATTCTCAAGCTGGGCCAGTTCGGCTTGTCGTTGTTGTTTGAACTTCTCAGCTATCTCATTCTGCTTCCAGCTTTCCTGCAGCAGCTGCAGCTTGTCTTGGATGGTCTTCGCAGCTGGCGCCAACTAGAAAAATGTCCCCAAATTCATCACATAAAATCACAACACGTGCCACATTATCTATCATCAGGATAAACAATAACCCAAAACACGAACCAATTTTCTCACCTTAGCGGGAGATTTAATCGGCGAGGCCGACATCGGAGGCTTTGCGGGATTCTTAGCCGGGGAGAACGGTGCTTTGATTGGCTTGGTCTTGGTGACGACACCTTCCCCGACTTCTTTTTGTATTTTCTGTTCCCAGTCAGGGCCATCGTTGACTGAACCGAATTGGGCACAGAATCATCTGCAATGGTTGCCTTGCATTGCATAACTGACTTTGTCTGCTGTGGTATGCCAGTCCTGATGTTCGTTTTTTTCTCATTCTCGACCCGTCTTACCCGCTCCTGCCAGCCAGCAAGTCTCGCTGCCACAGGCTGTGCCGATGGTTCGAACGAATCACGTCTCTTGTTGGCATCCTGCTGTAATGCTGCCAGTCTGCTAGCAATACCAGGTTTTACCGGACTAGCATTTCTGGCGGACACCGATTCTGGAGCAGTTATACACGAGTTCTTCGGACAAGTAGGACTCGAGTGACTACCTCCTGTCAGTGGGTGAACTGGACTGGCATTGTTGGAGGTATTATTTGCCCCATTTCCCAAAGTCACAGTTAATGAACTTGTGACCCTCGACCCTTCCTCTCTAGTCGGCTTATACTGTGATCCCTTGATGGGCGAGCGACTTTTGTGTCTTCTATCATCAAGCACATGCTCATATGTTCTGTCTGGCTTCGAAGGTGCTGAATTGTGAACTTTACGACTGGATTCACGACCTCTTGGGCTAGATTCAGTAACTGTTGAGGTTGTTGTTGGTCTTGGTGGCTCCCAGACCTTCTTTGGCTTCTCTTCTTTCCTGAAAATGGAACATTTAATCTAACAACAACAACAATAACCTCTACAAATGTATATTTACTGCATTAATACCAGCAATAGGAATGGAAAAAAACCCACTGATTATAACTTCTCAGAGGAAAACAGCGACATCTGAAGCTATAACATTCTGTATCATTTAATCAAAGTTGTGGAAAAACATGTTACTTCCATGGTTTCCACAGCCATGGAAATATAATTTTCCAGGACAAAATATACAAGATTTAAAGGTAACAAATCAAGAAATGTATGAAAAGTGCAGACATGGGGTCAATTCCATTTTTGTCAAATCCAACTGAACTTTATTAATTCCAAATTCTCACTGACTCTTTTTTACTTACTACTTTTACCATGAGTTGGTATTCCAAGTGCCTACTTGGAATACCTACTCCAAGTAATTTATATTCCAAGTAGGATTGTCAAGGAAGAAATATTTCTGAGTTCAAAAATTAAATGGTAAATTAAAATTAAACTTCAATTCAAGTCTGGAAAAGTGTATTATATTTATTCAATGTATGATTGATTATTGACATTTTTTTATTGTACAGCCTCCTCACTTCTAGCTGTCTGATCCACCATCTTTTATTTGAAATTTAACTGACATTGGATATCAAGACTATGTACTGGTACTCTTTTTCTACAATCTGAGTTTTTTTCTACAGGCATAATATTTATGGGCTTTTTTGTTTCAAGTGGATTATTTCACAGGCAATATGAATTTGTTATTTTCTAGGTTTTCCCGGATGCATAGGAACCCTGTATTCATTTCATTACTGTTCTGGTATCCTGATATGCAGTTTAGGAAAAGTATAAAATTCACCATGGAAGGTATGATAAATAGCCTAGATCTGTATTACTAACTTCAACGATAATTTAATTTTTTATAACTGTATTAATTTCATAACTGTTCTGGTATCCTGAAACCAGAATGAGTAATTCATACAGATATTTCCCACATTACTCAGCACAAAAATCGTGATTGACTCACTTGATAATGACATGTTTTGGATCATCTTCCCAGCTGCTGATATTCTGAGCGAGATGGGCCAACCTCATCTTACGAGCCACTGGAGTGGGCGATACATCTCTAGCGGGTGGTGTTTTTGCAATCTGGCTAGATGGTGGTACTGGATCAGCAGATAGAGGACCTATAAAAAAAGAGCCATGTCTTAGCTGCAAGGATCTATATATATATTATAGTGTTACACATAGAGCAAAAGAACACAAACACACGAGGTAGCCCCTTCAACTTAGGTTTTACTCTGCTCCACCTTAAATTCATCCCCATTTTCACAAGAAGCAGTACACAAACAGTTGCTACATACTGTCCAGTTTCCAACTTAAACACAGAATGATTTATCTAATAGAAATCTACTGCCAATAAATAAAAACATTCACAAATAATGTCCAATGATATTTATGAAGATAACAACAAAACCTAATAATATCCAAGGGCATATTATGGATTGACGTATAACACCATCTTCTTCCATATATAAACAGCAACATTTTCCAATTTGGTGGTTCATCAATTTATGTGGGAACCATAAATATTGATGTGTGAGAACACATGTGATTTATTAGACAGTGAAATATAATTACAAAAACATCTATATAACAAATACAGCTATACCGAATATACATTTTAATATAAGCTCATTAAAAATGATTATATCCAAACAAAAGCCCCATGGAAACTATGTGGTAAAATGCATATAATCTTAATCTAAAAATAATTTATAGCTTAGAGAAAGAAGTTCTTTTGGTCCCAAATTATTATAAAAATAATAAACAACAACTTACAGTCATCCCAGTTTTTTCTTTCAGACACCAGATTATTAAGACGTGACCTAACGCTTGGGATCGCTGGTGTGTCAGCCTTGGGGAGATCTTCTCTTGTGCACTGACGCTTATTAGGGGAATCTGTGTATTAAATATAATAGCACTTCATCATTAATAAAGTAAAATACACCAAGGGGCTTAGAGAATTCATTATTTGTTAAGAAATTATTAGAAAACAACAAATGAACTTCTTAAATACATAATAAAAATAATAATAAGATTGTTCCTACTTCTAACCTATACCATCACATACATAAATAAAAGCATTTGAGTATCAAAAGTATTGAGAGATGGTTCATAATCAAGATTAAAATGTAAACTTATCTTTTCTAAATATCACATGTAATCTATATTAAAGGTTTACATAGCACACAAACATGTGAACCATCTTAGACATTTTGTGTGTTATACAAAGGTTACACTTGATCCTGTGGATACAATATGATCTTTATCATTAATACACCTGAGATTAGCAATAATCTAAATCCATCATGCAGTACCCACTACTGTGAAGCAAAAAAAGAAATGTTATTTCTTGCAGTGGGATATGAGCTATGTTATTTGGTGAGACAAAACTCAACAACAATTTCAACACAAATTTGCTTATTTCATTAATTGTGATAATTTAAAGACAAAGCAAATAACGACTGTAAGTGGATGATAGAATAAACACAAAATGAGACTAGCATCAGATGAAAGGGTCCAATATCATACACGTTTGAGGGAAATGAGACGGCCAAATGATACCACTTCATAGACAACAGTTGGAATTTACCACATGACATGTAGGTCTGCATTGTACCACCGAAATCACTGAACCAATAAGATGTGGTAATTAAACAATAAGTTATAAATGAACTGATGTATTAATTAGCTTAAGACAAGCTTCTAATTTATTATATTTATACTTAATTTGTGCACTTATAAATTTTACTAGTTTTCCTTGTACACGATAACTCATTAACTGAAAGGATAATAGTTGGTCATGCCGACAAAAAATTGTAGTCAACAAACTCATAAAATTACATTACAGATGTCATTAGAGATATCTTTTAAATATTAACATACTAATAATTGTAATAATCAGGTAATTTGTAGTTTAAACATTTGAAAAATTATAAAATCATTCAATATAATACAGATGATTGCTTAGTAGTAATAAATCACATAACATTTTGCATCAACAGTAACATAAAAGAACACAAAAACATAATGATATATAACAGTTAATCGTGATTACATATTAATATATGCACTACTTCAACAATCATGGATACACCCGACACCATCTTCACAAGAAGTGTGATTCTACAAACTACTTGTATGTAACACTTTATGTACCCATGATTGAATCCACGCACATATACAAGCAATTTTTTTTAACAATGTTATGATATCACTGACCAGAATTTAAATGGGCAAAACGACGTTTCAAATGACCTAGAGGGAAATAAAAGGAATACAAATACGGGTAACTAAAGAGAATGCAGTAATAACTTTTTATGGTTGGAAATAAATTCCAGATAACAAACAGTTACTGAGTTAAAAATAAATCTTTATAGTTGTAATGATAATGATCACCATTAAGTAACTATGATATGAAAGAGTCAAATTGGGAGAGGGGGAATAGGTGAATATAATCTGCAGTAAAATTTGGTTAAAGGGATAGTCCACCTTCAGAAAATATTATTTTAATATGTAATGCTTAGAACAATAACCAAAAATTCCACAATAGTAATCATGAAATATACCCAATATCATAGATATAGGGAAATAATCCAAATTACTGGAGGGCCGCCATTACAGCTGCACCGGAAGCCAGATTCGAAGGCGGGAAGGAGTAAACTAAAATGCTCTGATGCCACATTGGTGATCTCTATACTAACACGGATTATAATTTCTCTTGAGCGTTAATATCTGAGCCATTTTGAACCATCTTCCTCTTGTCAGCTTCCTTCTGGCTCAAACCGATATGGTTGTATGTCATTCATGACATAATTTTAACAATGCAGTTGCGTTATGATCCAGAATCATTCTTTCCTCGCACTTATTTACTACATGCTTGTGTATGGGCTCTACAGACTTAAGGTCAACCGGATGCGTTGACGTCAGCATTCAGGAGCTTCCCGTCTGTGACGCTTAAAATGGCGGCGCCCAGATGCCATTAAAAGTCAGCACTTTGAACTGGATTATTTAATATGTGGGTGATCGTTTACACATTTTGACATTGTTTATGATATTTGTGAGCATAGCTGTATTAGTCCTGATTTTTTTTTCTGAGGGTGGACTATCCCTTTAAGTCACTATACAGCAAGAAAATCGAAATGATTGATTGTGAGTGGCAGGGAACTGGATTGATCACCACCCAATAAAGTTTGCCAGTCATTTATCTAGCCAATTTGTCACTTGCACAGATATTAATTGGTACTTTCTACATAGATATCTTGCAAATACAACAATATTTCTGAATACGGTTCAATAACAATTGAGTTATAGATATGTGTATATATTACTAATTTATTGCAGATCCTTTAGTGTGAGTTATTTACGCTCAACATTATCCCATGATTTCATCATCTGCTTGATCCTGTTTTTTAAAACTGGATGTGTCACAACCTGTTGTCATCAAGAAATTCTCCCTGTGTGTCAACTAGCTCAGCTTCACTGTGGAGCATGGTTATTAGCTGGTAAAAAGGAAGATTGTGCCATCCTTTACAATCATTGTTTGTTTGAACACTTCTCTGGAACTGGGATTCTGGGGCTACAGACTGCTGTAAACCTGAGTTCTTTGGGTATAATCGAATAGTTTGTGCAACAGCCTTGATCAGGGGAGTGGCAGGAGTGACTAGCAGTTGGTCCTAATGACAACTTACCATTTATATATCAACTGATTGGGTTTAGCAACCACCAAAAGCCCTTGGTCTATCTTTCCCAAACCTAACTGTCCTGCACTATGTACCACAAGTACGATATTATGAAAACCCACAAAATTCACATTTCAAAGCTTCTTGGCATGAAAGTATTGTTGTATGACAAGCTATACCCAACACTCGAACAAGGATCTACAACAACATGTAAGCAGGCATGAGAGTGGCCTTTGAAAAAATCCAGAATTTTCAGGAAAGGAAGTCGCAGAGCAAACCGAGACTCATACGCCTGCGGTGTGAGAGAAAACAAGTAGGGATTTGTGCATTTTTAGGACAATCTGAAACTAATAGAATGGGGGATAAAACACGATTTTTGTAGGAACTTTTTTCAAACCAACTTCATGAACTTGACCCACTTCTCATCTAAAAAAACTATATTTTTGGCTCATTTTAAATGACGACACTTTTATAATAATATGCAAAGCTGAGAAATCTTGTACAACTCTGGAACTATCCTAAAAATTCCAAATTTACTTAATCTTGAATCCTTACCGTCATCCACAGTTTTTGTTGACGGGATATTGTAAACTTGATTTTCACCCAAAGCCACAATCCGTTTTCTACGCGGTGACGTGTCGGCAAGCTTTTTTGCCAATATTTCACGGCGTTTGTGTGCTCTGTCGAAGTATTCCTAAGTGTAAAATAAATGATGATTTAAAGTGATCAATGGAAATTGAAATCTGACAGCGACAGTAAAACCGTTGGTTCAAATTCTGCCTTTAAAACTCTAAGCAGATTTAAGATATAAATTGTTAACATGTTACAGAAATCATGACTACCCAGACTGAAGGATAGTCTTTCTTCATTATCCAGTCATATTATATAACACGGACAAAGTTGCGGTGATTAGATTTAGAGATCACCGTTATGATTAGAGATCAACTTCACTCGCTCAAATTTAGATTCTAGATCTACCCGTTTTATATTTCAAACGAATCAGTTCTAATAACCTAAGGAATTTATTTACCTGAGCAAAGGCGTCTATGTTTTCCGAAGACATGGCTCCACTATTACTGAAACATCAAAATAACAATCGTCAAATAACTACTGAGTTATTCACTTTCGGCTTGAAGAAGCCCTTAACAGCTAAACACCAGCTCCGACTTTAGTAAATAGAGTTTTGAATTTAGCGGTTGGAAGAACCGGAAACGTCCATCTCATTCACTAGGGGCAGCACAGTCGCGCTGGCGCTAAAGTCGTGACGTCATGATTTAGGAACCTGGCCGTTATATGAATTACGAAATTCAAAAATAACACGTGGATATGTACACACCTGCAGGGCTGGGTTCATATATATATATATATATATATATATATATGGGTCATTCGATATGAAATCAACCAATGCTTTCCGCCTGACCACTTCAGATTGTATTAATATTTTGTATATATCAACTGCCATATAAATGATGATGATGTGCGATAGCCGGACAAAACCCCCAGCGGACATAATGATAACCCCCTGAATATGGGAAGTAGAGTTAGGTTTAGGGTTAATTGACAGTAATTAACACACATACAAATGGTTGTTATAATATGGCCACTGCAATTGAAAATATTACAAATGGCGGCTAGATCGCTATGTCGTGGTCTGAGAGCATAGGGATGATAGGGTTAGGGGGTAGCCGAACATAATCGCCTGTGGACATAACCCCCCTGAATATAGGAATTAGGGTTAGGGTTAATTGACAGTAATTAACATACATACAAATGGTTGTTATAATATGGCCACTGCAATTGAAAATTTGTGTTTGGCCTTATATAGTAATATTTTCAAAAACTATATATTAAATTAACATATAAACCACCTTTAAAAAAAACACACTTACATTCAGGGTGTTTTGTCCGCCATCCCATTTGTGCATATGGTAGGCTAAATAGGTTAATAAAGCGAAGTCAAAGAATAAACACCCTTCAGATATGCCGCCGAGATTCGAACACGGATGGTAGTGATCTGTGGTCCAATACGCTACCGATAGACCACGGAGGCACCCCACCATGTATATGATGAGGTCTGGCACAATTTTTAGCTTTCACTAAGAAATGTTTTCAAAGTTACACCTATTTTGCAATTGGTTGCAGAACAAATGCCCACCGAAAAAATCCTCACCGGAAAAATGCTCACCAAGAAAAAAAGTATTAAACAAAATATTGAACAAAACAAAAATTAATGTTTTCACTTATTTAGATTTCCATTTTTATATCATGTATGAAAGTATTTTTTGGGGGGCTTTAAAGTATTAAAGTATAATGTCAACATTTCCAAATGTTACATTCCCAATACTATCAATATTATTTTTGTCAACTGACCTCCAATTAAAACAGTACATTATCAATTAAAGTTATTTACTATTGAAATTTAACTGGTCTTTTAATAACCTATATAAATCAAATGCAATATGAAACTTGAACTAGAAGATTAAAGTTTTTCTATGTTGAAAATTAATTGATTCCTTCATCGAAGCCATGTAATAGTTAGGTTTCTTTGTATCATCAATTGCGATGTTACGTATTGTACATTAGAAATTGTATCAGTGATTGTAATTATATAATATTGAGGGATTTGTTCAATGCAAAATCATTATTCAGGATTCAGGATGTAAATAAATGAAAAGAATGTGTTTAATTTAATTATTGGTGAGCATTTGTCCGGTGGGCATTTGTCCATATACCCTCTAATTATGCCGCTTTCAAAATTTTTAGCCCTGTTTGAACTTTGATAACTTTTAAATTAAATGGCATAGAGACGTGAGACTTTCAGGGCGAAAGCTGTGTCATAGCTCTATCGAAAACTGCGATGAAGCTAAAATATAAACATGTGGTTATCGTGTCAAGCCAAAACATTATATATAGTACATTAAAATTATCTTGTAAAATATATTTACCAATTTGTGTATTATCTTTATTATTTTTAATTAATCATATACCTATTTATTTATCTTAATCATTTTTATGAATCGTAGCAAATTAAAAATACAACACAACAAAATATTAATGATGGGGCTAAAGACCGAAGGTCAAAAGACTTGGGGGGGGATTGTGTTTGTTAATTTTAATGCCGGATTTACTCCAGGACATATGGTTATCTCCTGAGGATGGGGTAAATGGTTTTGTGGATGATGGCTGATCTTATTATTATATATTTTGCTTTATCTACTGCGGGAAGGGAATGATGAACCGGGAGTAATTTTTGTGTGTAATATTTTGACGAATATTTATCAGGTAGTGAGTTGGAATCTATGACGTTTTGGTCTAGGATGTTTTGGCCAGCTATTTTTTGAAGATTGGACGTTTTGGCCCAAATTAAAAAAAATTTCCTAGTTAGGAGCTGAATATGTAGACCTGGACGATGGTGTTGAAGAGACATACAGTAAATTACACAATCAGGATCTCAAACCATATACAATTTAAACCATTAAAAAGGACATAGAAGTAAGTTAACATATGCCACTATATAATATATGTAACTGTGAGAAACCATGCAGCCAAAAATTCAGCTAAATACAAAAGCCACATCAAAATATAACATTTGATCGTTTTATAGATCATTTGTAATGCATATATACCAACAAATAAAACATGAAAAGACACAATCAGAAGCCATATTTTACAATTTACATGTAAAGTTTATTTCTGCATGATTTCTGACAGCTAAATACAGAAGTCACATCAAAACATCAATTTGATCATTTTGTTAATCATTTATAGTGCATACATGCCTACAAATTAAACATGAAAAGACCCAGTGAGAAGCTATAAGCTAATTGCTGTTAATTAAGGTGGTCAGCTGCTACTGTATAAAAATCAAGCTAACTCGCTATAATTTCATAACCTTCTTTGCTGTTCAACCATGGAAATCATCAACACTAAAATTAAACGACAGGCACCTACTTCCAATGACAAACCAAACCAGATACTAACCTTTGCCATGGCTGCAACTCCAGATCAGGCGAAAGCCAGACTACCAGATCCAGACACCATCAAAAAAGTACAGCGTCGCACCATAGCATCACACCGACCCAAAGACCCACAAACGTTACAAACATTAGTTATTGACAACCAATGGGCTCAAACAGTCGGCTAGAATCCAACCAATCTCCTTCATTATGACAATGGAGATGAAGCAGATGAAAGCGTCCTAGTGTTTGCAACCAGAGAACATCTCCGCCTGTCATCTTGTGAGACTTGGTGTATGGACGGTACTTTCTCTGTGGCACCTCGGTTATTCGCTCAACTCTATATGATATCCAGAGATTAGTCAACAATGTCCTCCAACCACTAGCATATGATCTCCTTCAAAGAAAAACCCCAGAAGACTTACGAAATCTTATTACGTATTCTTGAGGCAGCAGAATGTGATCCATCCGTGATTATTGTAGACTTTGAACGTAGTGTTGAACTTGCTATAGTGTCTGTATTTGGTGAACATGTTCATTTATAATTCTGTTTCTATCGTTTAGCACAATCCATATGGCGTAAAATCCAAGCCTTAGGACTGGATAATATGTATGAAACCAGTGATGATTTTTTTTTGTGGCTAGATAGATGGACTTGCATTTCTTCCAGTTGATGAAGTTACTGATGGTCTGATTCACCTGAAAGACACAGCTCCAGAAAAAGCAGAAACTCTGCTAGAATATTTTGACCCAAGGTACATCTCTGGTCAGCTTCGTCCCCGGCACTCCACCAACATTCCTACCTTATCGATGGAACATGGCATGAAGTAACCATGTCTGATCAATCTCGAACCAACAACATATGCGAAGGCTGGAATAACCGATTTCACACCCTTGTAGGTCAAAATCCCCCGACCATATGAAAACTGATTGAAACTCTACAGGCAGAATGTGCTCAACCACTCCAGCATAGATGCTCTGCCGAATAAGCGACAGCCTCGGGATTCTCCCCGAAACACAGGCAAGAAGAAAGTCGATTTTTCTTGACTTAAAAGCGTCTACACGAGTTCGGAGTTTTGTATCCTGAATGAGACTGATTAGTTAAGTCCGAGATCCGGGACGGGCCGAGATCGTGACGAGTTCCGGATCTCAGTACTTTTCAACTTGCAGTCTTTAAATAGCGTATATTAATTAAGCCTAATAGATAATTAATTGTGTTTTATCTGAGATCTGGTTTAATTCTAATTAAATCTAATTATGATCAACCACAACGATGTTTTATACAGTTTCTGTAATCATTATTTGTACAATCGGAAGACAGGAAGACACCATTAGCAGAACACACACACACACACACACACACACACACACACACACACACACACACACACACAAACTATATATATATATATATATATATATATATATATATCCTTTTTTCATTTGTAGTCTACGTACGTGTATATTATTGATATTCTTGTTGTTTTATACGTATACTCAGATGTGTAAAACAACAACTTAATTAGAATGTGATATTAACTAGAGAACACACACACACACATAAAACAGACCCATAGTGTGTTGATATAAATATAGATGTGTGTGCGTGTGTGTCTTTTGTATATGATATTCTCCCCGTATCTTAATTACTGTTCCAGTTGAAGATTCCTTCAAATTACAAAGAAATGTTCTTTCTATATTCACGTAGTAGCTATGCTAATGATCTTTAAGGAAAATAATGTATCGAAAGTTCGACACATACTAACTATAGCTAAGATATTAATGACTTGATGAAAGTTAAACCTTTAAATCATCGTTATCACCAATATATGAAGAATTAAAAAAAAATATATATAGACTGATGATACCTTTGTTACATCATGTGTAGGCTACAAGAATTATCTACTATATGGCATATCTGATTATAGTTCATTGTTATATAATATATATATATATATATATATGTGTGTGTGTGTGTGTGTGTGTGTGTGTGTCTTTCTCTCTTCCACCCTATCCCCCTCCCTTTCCCCCTCTCCGACTGTCTGTCTGTCTCTCTCTCTCTCTCTCTCTCTCTCTCTCTGACAAATCGCCTACATCGAGTGCAGAACTGTACTGCACATCTGGTGACAAGCACCCGCAAAAGGGAACATATGTAACATCAGTTTTGTTCCAACTACACTGGCTTCCTTATACCTTTCAGATCAAGATACTCTGTATGTGTAACACATATTCTTGTACTGAGTAGAGCAGCACAACTGTATCTAAACGATTTTATCCAAAGTTACGTACTAGTGAGACTGATGCGGTCTGAGTCCTGTTCACTTTTAATGTACCGAGCGAAATCTTTCTGAGCATCAGCTCCTAGGCTATGAAATAGGTTGTTAAATCCAGGGTTGTTTGATTTAAGTCATTGAATTTAAACCATGATTTAAATCACTGCAAAAAATATTTATTTATTTATTATGTTTCATTTGATTTTTTTTGATTGTTGCATTTAATTTTATTGATTATTTTGTAAACCTGTGATTTATCAATTAACTTGCAGTACGAAAATGAACAAATTTCAACATCAAGCAGTCTAACAGTGACAATTCCTCCAAAACTATGGTTGGCATGATCCTATCAGGTCAACACAACAGGAGGTGTGAAGCTAATCTGAAGTAAATTGGATGAATTTGGGGATCTAAAAGGTGTGACTTGAAGTTGTTCAAAATCACCTTACATAGACATCCTGACTAAACACCAAGCAAATAAACATTAACTCAATAATCCCCAAAATGTCTGTAGACACTTGTGACATGTTATGCAGTTTTGCTTACCTGTCAAACTTGACACACTGTTTTGGGCATTGGCAAGTAAACATATAAGGACATACCGTTTTTGACAATGAGAACAAATATTGTTTTCGTCCAATAAAAGTATTAAAATACTATTTTGTTGCCTCATTTCTAGATGTTTCAGGTATTTCCTCTCAGAATCCAGTGAAGCTTCCAAATCGTGTATTTAATAGGGAGCAAGTATTCAATTCAGAAGCTCCATTAAAATAAAAAATTAAATTAAAAATAAATCTAATTAAAAGTTTTAAATCTGATTTCTAATTTTTTTTTCAACACTGGTTAAATCTTATTAAACTATAATTGCAGCAGGTAAAGAAATATTTTGTAAGGTTCTTAAAGCCCATATATTTAAGTTAGGCTAATAATTTATGGAATCGGCTTCCTAATTCCCTTCAACATATTAAACTAAACTGTAAACAGTATTTTCTTGAAAACATGTTTTACCAACAAAACTATGATTTTGTTTGAGTCATAACTATCCATTAGCTATTGGTATATTTTATTCAGTCAGTCCAGGTCGTACTATTATTAATACATTTACTAATAATCTGCTGTTGTCGTGTATCTTTGATACCTGTTTAGGTCCACCATGGCATTTTTTTATACTATTCTTAGCATTGACTTTTAGTATCAGCCTTTTCTTTATTATTGGTACATATATTATTTGGGATATTTACATTATACGGTGATATCTATAATAATCGTTGCATGTATATGATTTGGAATAAATAAAATCAATAAAATCAATAATACATTTAAAAAAACAGTGTATTTATGTATAACATCTGTTTGTACTGTATGAGCTTAGGAGATGTTTTAATTATGTTTTAAATGTAAATTAAGCGCCTTATTGCAATTCTAATTGAATACGGAGCTATATAAATTATTATTATTATTATTACATGAATCGCCATCATCTCAGTCAGAATAGCGCAGCTCTCATACTCATAGTATCAAATACTAGAAAATATTTTCTTATCTCACCAGTTTTTCGAAAACAATGCATTAATTAGCTGTCAGTGCGAAAGCGTACTCACTTCACTGTATTACTAAAACAACTTATCAATGCTTTATTCTTCATTAGAAAGTCATCCCGAAATTTCAGATCATATTCTGTCCTGAAGATATTATTTCCGGTGCCTGTATTTCGGCTGATGTCATAACTGGGGTTTCGCTGACGGCATTGTACATCAACTTTAAATATATGGCTCCTCCTAGCCGTGTATTCCTAATCCAGCAAGATCGTGTTATCCACAAGGCTGAAGCCTAGGCCGGGGCCCGTAGGGATTAGGAACCCGTCAATTTATTTACCTAAGGCACTGTTAGCAGCGCCATAACTTAATGATACTTTGCACTCTGTGTTGTGGTGATATATATATATATATATATATATATATATATATTTATTTAAATACTATTTTTAAAGTGAGTATAATTTTTCAGGATACCCGCAAATTAAATTGATCTAGGCCTACCTCAAATAGCATAACAACATTGGACCAACGTCGCTTTAGGCCTGCAAGGTTGTGCATGGCTATTTGCCAGCATTGGACCAGTGTCGGACCGACGTTGGCTAATGCGAGGTCCGCCTCGCGTAGGAAAATATGTTAAAATGAAACGCCACAGCAAACGACCTTCACCTTTTTCGGCCAAAAAAGAATTCTGACAGTTGAGCTTTTCTCGTTCATCTTTTCGAATATCAAGATTTATAGAGTGAGTATTTCGATAAATCAACAGTGTAATATGCATCATGATAATTCACTCTTTCTGAAATATAGGTACGGAACATACATTAACCTAAACTTATTTTGCATTTATTGTCATTTCAATTGGTCAAGGTTACAAAAAAAAATTCCCGCCAATATATATATATATATATATATATATAGAGAGAGAGAGAGAGTGTTGGCATACGACGTAGGACCTATGTTGGTCCAGCAATGTTGTTTACACCTAGCACCCAAAGAGACCCGTTCTAACCATGATAGCACCTAGACAGTATACATGATTCTAGAGTTCCAATACGTGCAATCCACAAATCAGTTACAATGTGGCACCCTATAACTAGTATATAAGCTTATATAATTTAAATATATTTTGAGTACGAACAAACCACTCTAACTTATAAGTGTAACATGTGATTTTGAGTGCACCACAAACAAAATACACAGAGTTAAATTGCATTTGAATGTATTAAAGGATATGTTATCAGAGAGGCGTTCCTCTTGCCGCGCCATGTTGAATTTTGAACCAGTGGCGCCTCCAGCGACCGGAGGTATTTATCAGATAAACAACACCTCTCTGGTTGTCCACGTGTGATCGTGTACATGTGTGCACATGGTTGAAATGAATTGCCAATACTAGTACTATATGTTACATGATGACATACTCTTTTGTTAATAAACACTTTAATTGTGCACACATGATATTGAAGGAAACGAAGCTCTGAAACTGTAAATAAATAATTAAGTGATTTCACAGCCCAGTCACTTAATTAATTCATAGCCTACAATTTGCGATCACTTGACAGCTGATTAGAAAATAATCGAACGTGGGTTAGGTTATTTCACAGTTTTGTGTGTGGAAGGCGTAGTTTTTTAAATGAAAACAGTTAGGTATATATGAGGTAAATGCATACAAACATACTTTCATCATGTCAGTTTATCATTGTCCATAAATTTTTATTTATTTGGATATAGACATATAATGATATATACAGCTATTATAACGCAACCATAACACAATTCACCATATCTTCATCATGTCCATTTATCATATATTAACTAAAAAAATTATAAGTTCATTTAAAGTCTACACCTCAATAATATAGACCATGCAATATAGGCCTGCCCAGCTGAGAACAAAGAATATACATGGAATATTAACAATGTTTATGTTTGCGTTAACATGTTAGAGATAGAGAAATTAATACTTTCATGCAATAAGCGGCATCAAATCTCTTGTGCCATGGGTTCATCTATAGTTACAATCAGTCATTTGTTATCAAATGGACAGAGTAACCCAAATTGTTTCCAGCTCTAAACAACCACTACTACAAAAAATATGACCTTTAGTCCAGATCAGTGAACTGTTTAAAGTTAGACAGAATATACCCAGAGATGTAATAGACACATGTATTGACTACTGTAACAGATAACACCAGTAAATCTGTAACCAAGAGATTGGCCTGTTTACATAGTATCTCATCATCATAGAACTTCAAGGACTGAAACAGAACAATACCAATGAGCTGAACATTCAAGTACTAATTCAGGTGCTGGTAATCCTTTTTTTGTATTAAGATATGAAATGGGCTGACAAAATTTCATGGGTTTGATGCCTTGGAATAGCATTCTAGATAAGTTGTCTGGTTCATGAATTCCGTTTCAATGAAATGCATATCATACATTCTACAATTAGTATTGCAGTAATTTAAATCTTTCCTCATCATATATCTGATCGACAACAATTAATAACTCATCTTTTACTTCTGTCAATAGAAAAAATAACAAAATGAATGTTTCTACCACTAGTTGATGTATTTAATAATTAATTTCATAACATTTAAATTATAAATAGAAGTCCATATATATCAATAAGTACCAATTGATTACGTTTAAAAATAAATATGGATGCAGGTGATCATGTAAATACTCAGCTACTTATAATTATTGAATTAGGGAAAAATTATTGATTTTAGTAATGTAATTTTAGAAGTCGAATTATATTATTAACAATAATAAAGTAAAATATACCTCCCACCCATAACATCTTCAATGGCTCCATACATGTAACTGTAAGCTTATGTATATGTTACATACCCATTTTGTGATTAATAGGGTGATATTGTTCAATAAAATTTAATCAGATTTTGTCTGAAACAAATATAGATCTAGATAGAACCTGTTCGGGCCTACTGCTTGGGTCATGTCAAGTAGGGGCGTGTCTACTTGTTATGCTTATTTTTTAAATATCCTTTATTTTTAAAAAGCCAGATCATATCAAACTTTTACACTAGCTTTCATTTCCTTTCGGGGTTGTCTTTATTTGTGCATACTTTTTCTGTTACTGCAGCCGAAAGCGGCGCAGAATGAACCAGTGCCATTAGGCGCCATGTTAATGAAGGGAGCTGTCCGTGACAATTTACCTCCGGTCGCTATGTTAAAAGGCGAAGTAACACGTCTTGTTATAAATAGTCTTTGATGTTATCAAAGATTTATTTTCAATGTTCTATCTTAATTCTATGAACAGGTTGTCGTGGTCTAGAAGTAAGGAACTGGACCGCAGATCGCTGGTTCTTGGGTTTGAACCATGATCTGTGTCTGGGACTCCTGTTATCACGCATATAGTTCATGTCCCGATGTATGGCCCTATTCAGACCTGGGTCAATTAAATAACTCAAATAAATAACCATCAAACGTGTGCACCCTAACCTCTCACCTGCATTTTATAGTAGAATCTCCACCTGGAATGCCAAATCCAGGTGAAATGCTATTTTGGTTTATTTTCATAATTACAGGCAGTCCATGTTGATTCACCCGCATCCAGGTGAATGTGCTAAGTTCATTCAGATTCAAGTAGACATTTGTGCCAAGGTTGTTGATGATTTAGCATTAATTTAGACATTTAAGAGATTTTTTAAATTTACCCGGGAGGTTTTTTAGTGATTTTGATTGTTGGGTTTCATTAGGGAGATCTTTCCAATATGCAGGTCCTTTGTAATTGATTTGTATTGATGCAATAGTTGTTCTTCTGTGTTTTATATGTGTTTTGTTAACTCGTCTGGTGCTATATCTGTGGATTCAGTGTTTTGTGGTATTAATGGAGGTGGTAGTTGGTTTTGAATTGCTTTGTACATGAATTTGCTTAAGTGAACTCTGAATATCTCGTATCTGAAGTAAGTTTAGTTCTTCGAAGAGGGGTAGTGTATGTTCATTATACATTTGATATTACACTTATTGCTTTTTGTATTACATACTTTTAAGGAACAATTATGTATAATTAAATTAATAAAAATGGACAAAGCCTTTGAATGCCTATTGTGTTTTCAGTACTGTTAAGGACTCTCATTGGAACAACGTTGTTTACAACGTAGGACCAACGATGGGCCAACGTTGGACCAATGATAATTTGGCAGCATTTAGCCAACATTAGCTCGGCGGTCAAAACTACGCTGGCCCAACATCATATGCCATCAATGGACCAGTGTAGCGTACAACACTGGACCATGGTTGGTCCAACATTGTTGTGCTATCTGGAATGCATTGTACCCTGTTGTCTACCGTACCAGAAGGGGGATTTGAAGTACCTAAAATTAATGGCTAGGCCTCGCCATGGTTTATTAAGGCTCCGTAACCCAGTTTGACATTATAATTGTGACAGGTCTGTTGACGCAATAATAATGTCAAACTGGGTTAGAAGTATACGACTATAGCTATAGGCTCTTCCTAGTAATGACATTTAATAAAATGACATTATTATTATTATCATCATACATACATACATAACATACATCATAGGCTGCAGTGTTATACCCGCCACTATAGCTATTTGGCGCAGTTAGTTTGTTGGTTTACACACACATACACACATACATACATAATACAACTTTAACTTTCTTCCAAATTGAGGAACAATTAAATTAGGAAATGTTAAAGCTGTGATGTTGGTATTATGTAGTCACTGTTTATTCTCGGTAACTCTATATAACTGTTTTCCTTCGTTTACTGTTATGACGTATGTGGTTATTTCAGTTTTACTAACTGATAAATAAATAACTTAATTTATTAAAGATCAATCGTGATCATTAGTGCCAGCCCGCGCAAAGCTTGCGCATACACATGCCAGTATTGGGTGATCTGGGCTACATACGTATGTGTCTATTATCCCTCTAGTCTTTACGGAGAAATCACAGACGAATTTCGAAGCATCCAAGAAAAAGTGCATCGAATTCACTTTTATGTGAAAAAAATGGTTTTGACGAGTGTGTGTGAGTAAGATATACTTTTGGAGTGAGAAAAACCATTTTGGTTCATTTTGCACATGTGAAAATTGATCTTATATATATATATATATATATATATATATATATATAAAAGATCAAATTAATTTGCATAACAGGAAATAATGGCCGGAATAGAGTTTTCCCAAAACATCAGGTTTTACAGAACTTCATATGAAGTTCCGAAACCGCACCTTAGAATTTGGCCATATCTAGGGGAAGCTTATATTCAAGCACTTTATTTGTCACCTGCACAGGGCGAAGTAGGTCCTCTTCACAGTCTAAAACTCTGCAGTAGTCCACATGTTGCTAAATTTATTCCTTTGTGACACATCGAGTCTGGCTATATTGCCTCGGATCAAGTTTTCAGTAGTTCAATAGATGGTTGCTTATAGATGATTGATGGTTTACGGCCACTTTTTGTGCAAACTAGGGTAATTGGGCTTAGCAACCTTCAAAGATAATGAGGCGAAATCAAAGATGAAACACTCTTCAGGCATGCTCACCCCAAGATTTGAACTCGGGTGGCTGAGATCTGTCGCCAAATGCTCAATAGTTCAATAGAACCACGGTGTTCATAAAACGTACTATGAATTTTGAGTTAACATCACAGCCGTTGCAAAAACACATTTGAAAGCGTACCATGCTGTATATACCTCCATGTCCAAATTCAAATTTCAATATGTTACCCTTGTTTGTGGGATTTTTCATCTGATCATTTATATTTCAATAAGGAGTCAAATCACAACCATATATCCAAATTGTGTCCAATCCCGATGTCAAACTATTTATTCACTCAGTCACTCGTATATATGATCTGGACATGTATGAATGTTTAAAATGGAATAAATCGATCCCATTGGTTGAAAATTGTATTTAGAGTCCAATTTCTATTATGCTAACGCAGGATTTACATATTATAACAACAAAGACCTACATCCAAACAAAATAAACAGATAGGTTTTAATCAAGGTTTTATTATGATGGCATTAATTTTACCAGTTTAATATGTAATGACATTTGATGAAATCTTAAGATTTTCATTCTCTCTCTCTCTCTCTCTCTCTATTATATATATATATATATATATTGTGTGTGTGTGTGTGTGTATGTATACTAAGGACATGTCATTTCAAGTCTGTGTGTACCGTTATTATGCATACATATTATTAGATGTACATTATATTTAATATTATGTGAAATTAATATGATCATTATGTAGTAATATACCTCCCGATATCTAATTCCATCTGATAATGTCTTTATACTCAGTGAGAAGTAACAAACATTGTTAACACATAATATATATACCAAAAACTGGCTACAACAGTTCAGCAACATCTTAAGTGTTTCCAAAAACATTGAAAATATGTTATATACATATTATATTATCAGTTTTGAGCTGGATTCTTGGATTTTTTTAAATGATCAGTTAGTGAGCCATGTATAATGTGTTTCTGTTATAATTAACCATTATACACCTGGGCAACCATTTGTTTTATGCATTCTTCGCATAAATTTAACTGATAAGATAAATGCACTTAAGTTTATTATATTTACATGTAATTGCGATGTGTATTTTCCTTATATTTTAATGCCTTTTTATGTACATTGCCTGTTTAGGTACAGTACCCGGAAAGGATACTTTATATAACACACAGTATTATTATTAATCACTTAAAAACACCAACCATTCTACCAAATGGAAAACGTTTTAAAGCTGAAATTTATTAACACTACTTAATAAACAATATCACAGAGAATGTTGTTGATAAAAACCTATAAATGAATCTACTAGACATTTGTGGCGTAATCAAATAGCAAACATTGTTATTAAATACTCGTAATAAAACAACCAGAACATTAGAATAGTGTCTGTTGTATGAAGGCCAAAAATCTCTTTATTGAACACCAGTAACTTAGGGATATGTACAGCTTAAAGAATTACTATGCAAAAGATCTTGCAATGTTTCTGATTGTGGTATCAAATTAGATATTACACCATTAAGAAAATTATGTAGTAAATAGCTTTTTAACAGTCGTATTCTTTCATATCAATAATTATCTTATTAAATTCATAAACACATTTATTATTTGTGGATGTATATTTAAACCTCTGGCATACTTTAAGCACAATAATTTTAATGTTTACAAACATTTGTTAACAGTATAGCATCATAATGGACAACTGCATCAACAATATATATTATATGGAATATGAATGCCTTTATAATGGCAAAAAGTGACATAAAATATATAATTAATGTAAATAATGGACGGAGTGGAAATGTGTGTCGGTGTTATAAAACAGACCTAGCTGTATAGTTAGGTCCAAAATATAGATAACAAAATTGTAAACATAATACATTATCAGGACAAACAATAATGTCTCACCTGCAAATTATTGTGTAACAGGTGAAGAAAATCCACATTTGGGAAATGCTCATTATGTATGATTGTAATAATTGTGTGTGTGAAAATCTATGCATAGGTGTGTGTGTGTGTGTGTGTGTGTGTGTGTGTGTGTGTGTGTGTGAGGTGGTGTTGTAGTTATGAGTTTTGGTATAAGAAAAGCAACTGACTTGATGAACTACAAGTGTAAACTGTGGTCTCAATAAATAAATATTAGCATGATTACAACAGTTTGGGTAACTATCACAGATACCGCTGACGTACAAACAGATTAACGTCTATTTGATATCACAGAGCAGAGCGACCCCTCTGAGCACCCAGTGATCTGGGTTCTGAGTGGTCTTCAGTTCCACTGAGGCAATGTAGGTCAGATCGGTACGTCTTGGCTTCTTGTAGATTGGGCACTCGTACATCCTTGGATCACGGCCAGATGTACTATTAATGGCGTACATATGGATGACAGGCAGTGGCTCAAACAACACCTTGGCCTTGGGCTCGATCAGACGAGCACTTCTCTTGTCCCAGCCAGCACCTTCCAGGAAGAGGCCATAGACATAAACACCTTCTGCTGGGGGCTGGCTGAAGTCATCTTTGAATCCCTTTGTCACGTCATTATGCAGGACAACTGTATCTAGAGCCCATCCTTTATGTGCACGAGTCACTTCCTGAAGGGTACAGAGTATTGAAATTAATCATTCATAACAATATCTCTAATCAGTTGAAATCTTTCCATTAAAATGACTTATTCTCAGATTTTGGAATCCTTCACATTATTCCTCACCACTGGATGCAATTAATTTATGCTTGTCTCTGGCTGTTATACTGTTATTAGAATGCACATAAGATCTGCTAAAAATAGCTTTCATAGTTTTATCATACAGAGTCAATCGGCATTATAAGGTAGTTTAGGCAACAAACCTGTCGCATAGCTGTGAGGAATCCTTGGGGATTAAAGAAACCAGTCATCCAGAAAGTCAAAGGACGTCCATCAAAACACCAAGTGTGGAATTGCATATTGCGTTCTATGAGCTCAGTAAACCAGAATCCAATTGTGCTCGACTCCCACGATATCTGTGTATCAATATATATATATATATATATATCAGTATAATAGATGGTGTATTCAGCACAAGTATATACATTAAAATATGAAGCTAAGTTACCTGCCACCAAACACAGAAGCAATTTGTATTCTGATTGTAAATACTGATTATTAGTAAAATAAAAAGTTCATACATTTATAACATATTCTATTAGGAGTAAGATCAATTGTGTGACTAATGCTGAAGTTTATTACTGATGTAATAAGCCTGGCTATCTAAGATATGGCATTATTTTCTACAGATCATTTTCATGTCAAATAAACCACATAACTATGATAAACAAGATGATAAGATAGTTTGGATACCTTTTGCCAAAGTTCTGGAATCCTAGCATCGTACATACTATCCAGAGCATCCCTTAAGTTCTCCGACATGATGATTGTACCATCGATGGCCAGTTTGAGGTCGACTAGTGTAGACCTGACGGCTGTGATAACTCTCTGCATCCTATCAATCTCCTGCTTCAGGAAGATGTTCATTGGTTGAAGGGAACCCATCTTCTGAAGTCTAGCCCTCACTTCAAATGGTATGTAGTCCTTGGGCAATTTACCCAGCATGTCATCAGCCAGACGGTAGACTGTAGACTCGCGTGTCTCACCACCACCACCTGAGCTGTCCTTAGGCTGGATGTTTAGGATTGTGTCGAGGATGTTCTTGGCTGTTTTGCTTTGATAACTGATGGAATATGAAAAAAATTTCATATGAACAATTACTGTTATAGTTAGTCTATAACAATTGGACAAAGATACTTTACATCACACACAAATATCAGTACCAGAGTTATAAGTTTGAACTATTAATTACTATATTGTGGAAATTACTTCAAAAATATAAAGTTCAATTTCATACCATTCTAAGTACTGGTATTTGAACTTGGAATCTGTATGAATCTAAATTAAAGTTATCACCCACCCCACCCATGACATTTGAATTATACCAAAATCTTCTCACAATGTCATAAAAAAGAAGCATTTGAAAACTGTTTAAAATATAAGCCTACTTTTGGGGTAGTAGTCACATAAATGGGTAAAATAATCTCTAAAGATAATGAAGTAAAATAAAAGACAAAACACCCTTCAGACGATATTACGCTGAAATTTGAATTTTGCACTGTAACTGGATTATGAGTAACCCCAACCACTGTACTAGCTGTGTCACTGAGGTTGATTCTTTTGTACTAGTAGTAGTACAAGAGGTTTACCAGTTCTGCCATAGAGATGCCTACACAGAAAAGTAACTTATTAAAAGATCCAATTACCATTAATTTGACTCAGCTTGGAAATTATGCAGTCACTTACGTAATGTTAGCATTTGGATGGAGGCCAAACACTTCAGGCGTGTCATACAGGGGCAGATTGTTGATGTACTCCATGTATTCAGCCACTTTGGTACACTTCGGTATAATATATCCTTTGTAAAAGCAAAACTGTGGTGTGAACATTGGCTCACCAAACCACACCTTACAGAAAGTTATCAGCAGACGTTTGTCAAAGTCATCTGTTACACGGCCACCATATTGGATTTCACCAAACATGTATCGTACTGTTGTCCAATTAACACCCTGTACACAATGAAAAGAGCTTCTTATAGTTTTTATATGCATATCTGTTTACTTAATTCTAATAAAGCACACACACACATATATATATATATATATATATATATATATAGAGTGTATTTGAGGATTTCAAATAGAAATTAAAAAAAGTATATCAATATTATTTCACACACACACATACCTTCTTGATATCCATATCATCAAGGTGATTTTGTACAAACTGCACACTAGCATTGAAGTCACTAGTGTTGAACTCATAGGGAATGTTCCAGCCGAGGGGGCCAAACTTGCGTCTTTCTTGTACCACAGAGTGTAGAAACGTGACACCAAACAACATCGGCTTCCACTGAGGCATGTTTGATATTTCAAGGAAGTCTTGGGTAATGCCTGCATAGGTACGTTTAAGACCTGCCTTTATACCTTGTGGTGGCTCATTGGTGAACTTGATTGACATCTGTCAAAGAATCACAGTTAGCATTAAAACACGAGAACAAGAAATGGAAACTTAGAAAATAATGTATCCTTCTTGCAAAGTAAGCCAGACAGCATTCCATAAACATATAATTGCCGTCATTCTAGTTACAAAATGTAAATTTTTAATTTAATTTATTTATAATTAGTGTAACGTATATGCCCAACAACTCTTCTAACATTAACAAACATATATCAATCAACAGCCCAGTTACCTGGAGGAAGGTGATGGGAAACTTTGGATGTATTTCTGTTGTCACCCAGAGCCTGAATTCATCGTGTACGTTTTCCGTGTCAGTAACCTGGTCCATGACCTCTACCACATAATCAAGAGACAAGTGACAGTTCTGTAAGAGTACCCAGCCACCATTGTTGAGATACTGTGACATGAGGCGACGGGCATGTACATCTTGTCCTTGTCCCATGGAGATGGCACGATATTCTGTATAACAAAGACACAAACACAACATCATCAGGATTATGTATGTTCAAAGCTGGTTTCAGATTGTAAGGTTTATATGCCATTGGGGTCAAGTGTATAGCAATATAGATATGTGAATAACGTTTAAAAGTCAGAATTTGACCATTAATATACAAAATAAAATAATTAAAGACCCACTTATCAGTAGTAGATTTAAGTTAGGTCTTATATTTAGTTGGTTTAGTCTTGATTACATTTTGTGGTGTTAATATAAGTACTCTATTACCTTTTTATTTATTGATCAATTATCATTTTAACATCTATTGAATAATGAATGAACTTCAGCTGTTTTTGGTTCTTTCACTGTAGTATGTGTAGAAGGCTTAGAGCTGTTTGCAAGCTTTATATTATTATTATTTCTTTACCAAGCCCATAAGTAATACACAAAATAAATAGTGTAGAAAATTGTTAACTACCAAAATTCTGCAGCATACTCATTGTTACGCCATAATTAATAAGTAATGTTATGGAGGGGCCATGATGGTTTTCTGGTATATATTAATAGGCTACTGAAATCAAGAACCATTTCAGTTACTGATCACATACTAAACTATGCCTATGGTTTGATAATGCAGCTATTTTCCATCAGTGCCTGGCTGCTAATAGAACTACTCTGTGACAAACACACTATTTGTCAATATAATGCTGGCCTCAACATGTTGATAACCCAAAGGGAAGGTAATATTTGGCATAATTTAGCTGGAAATACAATGATATTGTTTTTCAACCCTAATATTGAATATATGAACAATAAGCAAATTTATTAGGTGCGATTTCTCAGTTGTCATTCAAAGTCAAACTTAATCATGATAATCGCCATAATTATTTAATCCAATGCTTTAATTAATGATGTGATTACAAAGACATTACTATCAAAATATGTGAGCGTGTGTAATTGAACGGAATGATAAATGAGGTCATGTAAAGAATGACAATGGGAACCACATCAAAAGAAAATGATTACAGCAAACAATGTGTTAATTAATTCCAAAGCTGGCACATGGGAACTACTAATAAACTACTTTAAAAAGCATTATGGAAATAAATGCACAGCAGCAGTTATCTATTGTTACACAGTGGGTGAAAACGGCCTGGGATTAAATCGACCCTGACATCGTTACCAAATCATTCAAGAAGTGCTCTATCAGCAATGATTTAGATGGCATAGAAGATGATGTATTGTGGGCTGAAGAAATCCGACACCAACGAAGAAGGCGACAACATGTATGATGACACACGAACAGATACAACAGATGTTCAGTGAAGAGAGTGATGATGATGAATTTTTGGGTTTTGAATCAATATTGCTGATTTTAGTGCGTCTTATATGCGGGTTCAACTCCAGGGGGGCTTACTGGTCCAAGAAACAGGTGTGTCTTATATGCGAGTGTGACTTATACGCGAGTATATACAGTACTTGATGATTTTGAGTAAAAATGCCTTCTCTCAACTCTCATTTAGTCCACATCTGTGGCCAGTGACACATAAGTAGATCAACTTTTCTGTGAATCTTGACTTCAAACTCACCAATCTTGAGCTTTTTAGCAAGAGCCTCTATACTGATTGTTGGATCTGAGCCCATGGAAAGCAATCCAACCAGTGGTGTACGTGTGTCACTCTCATCAAACATCTTCTCTATGTCCAGAATGACCCCCTCGCCATACTTCTGGCCAAGAGAATCCTCAATGTATTTATGTGCCTGTGATAGCGTTCTGTCTGGGCACCAACTGCGTACGAGCAAAAGACGGCGGAATACATCCAGTGAGTTGTTGTAACCATCCGGGATCACCTCCTCTTCTGGGGCTTCTTTGTCAAACCATGACTTCCACTGCTTTTCATTACGACCGATCTAGAAACAATGACGGTAATCTAAATAGCTGACTGTGCATTTAACACTGATAACATAGAGCAATAGGTCATGAAGAAACCGCTTCTGTACTAAAAGTCAAATAAGAAAAGTGTATTGGTTAAATTAATTATCTTCAGCAAAACTTTCAGGTGAAATTCTACATTAGTTTAGATGAGAATATTGCCATAGATTTGTTTGAAGGGAAGGATAAGTATATTTTTATGCTAATATACTTTTAGTAGTACAAATTAGCCACCCAAAATGAAGAAATGATTATTCAACTATAAAGAAATGTCTTTTTAAAGAGTGCTCACTCTTATGAGCTGCTAACTGTTGAGTGTATATATTTAAACTATCTAATTTGTACAAACCTGCTCTAAGATGCCAGAGAACTGATGGAGGTTGCTAAGTTCCACCAAATTCAGCCATGTTGTGTCTGTTATCCACTTACAAGGCTTCGGCTGGACTACATTCAGATCAAGTGCAGCACCTCCCTTGATGAAGGTCATGAACTCCTCGCGTTTGATCTTATTACTGGCCATATCAATCTTCAGGGCCAACAGTAGGGTGAAGGTCATCTTATCAGTCTCATATAAACCTCGTACAGAGTACTTAAACACTTCAAATGTCATGTACTCAATTATGTTAGCAATACGTTTAGACGGTATTGGAGACTTTAGTGACCTGAAAAATTAAATGTTTCATCTCACATTTACATGTCACAAATAAAGATGTGCAAAAACCTGTACATTCTGAACATTTGTTATCATGTGGGGAAGACAACTGTAAAGCATAGACTTACTAGAAAAGAGCTACCTTCTTTACCTAACAATATGTGCATGTTTAATCCATATATAAGAATACAAAAGATGTGAAACTAAATGAGTATTGCTAAAACT
This sequence comes from Paralvinella palmiformis, assembly GCA_025642065.1. Classification (NCBI taxonomy): domain Eukaryota; kingdom Metazoa; phylum Annelida; class Polychaeta; order Terebellida; family Alvinellidae; genus Paralvinella; species Paralvinella palmiformis. The sequence goes on along the minus strand of JAODUP010000112.1, from coordinate 300,230 downwards.
TCTGATTATGAAGTAAAACTATAGGCTTTCTGACACAGATCTTCAGTTTGGATATAAACTATATACTATGTTACAAGTACACATTGTTTCATTCTTTATGGAATCACACTTGATAGCTAGCTAACAAACAATATAAATGTTAACTATACATAATTAAAAAGAGTCTAATTAAAGAAAAACAAAAAAACAAGAGGAAATAAATAGATAAATCTAATTTAAGCTTACACAAAAAGTATAATTTTGAATTAAATGTTGATGTTTTATGGTCATATGATTGGCTAAATTGGCCAATAAATCCATATAATTAATAAGCCAAAACAAAAGATGAAACACCCATCAGACAATTTAATATCTTTCTATTTCAATCTGGGGCCAAGGACCCCTGATTTATATCTACTGTATGTACTCGCATATAAGTCGATTTTTTGGGTAGGGAAAAGAGTTCTCAGACACAACTCGACTTATATGTGCGTCATATTCCCTACTAGCTGAAGGAAAGATGTTTTCGGCCATCCTTGACACACAACACAATAGGATTCAATCCAGTAAGAGCCAGAGTCGGAATAAAATCATCATATCGCTGCCTACTAATCCATTATTATTCAATAAATAACAATTAATTTTCACCAAACTGTTATTTAGATCTCACAAACATGCCACTCTTTAAGTAATAATAGTTGATTGTCATGTACTGTTACCTACCAGTACCTCCAGATGTGCTGGGAAACAATTAATTAATAACACTTGCCAATTGAACTTACAATCAGGCGTGTTTGTGTGAGCCACAGTTGGAACAAAATTGCTACATTTCTGCCTACTAATCTTAGTCAATAAATTATGATTAATTTTCACCAAACTGTTATTTGGATTTCACAAACATGCCAGTCTTAATGTAATAATACTTGATAGTCACGAGCTGTTTACTACCAGTACCTTCGGATGATTAGCAACAATATAGAAATCACTGTTCACATTGCAAACCTTGCTTGCCACTTGCAGTGAAACAATTAAGTAATAATGCTAGCCAGTTGAAGTTACAATCATGCATGTTTGATGTGACAAGTTTGGTTATTAGTTAAATATAACATCAAAGCAAAATCTGTGTGTATGTGTGTGTCACTGCCAGTGAAGAAATTGATACTGATATATTTACGACACACTTGCTGACACAATGAGTTTGAAATGACCGGGTCAGCTTTTTCGTGAATGAAAACAATGATTCGGATTTTGTGGGATTTTAAGCCAATACTTAACCTTGACTTATACCACGAGCATATGCCCAAGGAAAGATTTACAGGGTCACAAACTGACCTTGACTTATCTGCCGGGTCAACTTATACGTGAGTATATACAGTATTTCTGTGGTATATTGGACAACTCTATAGTAAGGCCAGACTGTATCTGTTGTCATTTACCATCACACATTAATATCTTCCTAGATAATGTCAGTATATGACAATCTATCAAAATTCTTGTTTTTTCTGTCTGAATGTAATTTAACAACATGATTTAAAATGACTGTGATTACCTATATATAGACAATAATTACTCAACTTTGCCAAACTAACAAACGGTTTTATATATATATAAAATACATTTCTCTACATTTTCTCCAGGAACCTGCAAACTGAGATTTCTGGATAAACTGTGTCTCACTGAGCACAAATATAGTTTTTAAAGAATTGGGGTGATAGAATCATATCTGTTTTGTATTTTATCACTATGTGAACTGCTATCCCAAATTATTACACAGTTCCACACAAACAAAATACTAACCTGTGCATGGAATGATCGAAAAGGCCAAGGAACTGCTTCAGTGATGTCTGGTACATACTATTCACCAGACTCATCTCTGTGATGAGGAAGTAGAGAATACTGCCTCGTGTAGCCACAGGACGATACTCCTCTCTGGCCGTATTAATTTTTATTTCAGTCTCAGCAGCTATCTGTAGTTTCTGTGACACATCTAGGGCTGTTACTTTGGTCACATTAAGCACATTAATCAGATCCTCATCATCAACCAGTGAACCTAAAAGGCAGTAAAATTAAGGCGTCTTTTACTGATGAATTGTTATCAGGGAATTAAAACAACCTCAGATATGTGTGTGTGATGATGATGATTAATGATGATGATTGATGTTTTATGGCCAGTTTTGTACACAAGGTAGGCTCAATGGGCCGAGTGACATTCAAAGGTAATGAAGCGAAGTCAAAGATGAAACACCCTTCAGATATGCCCAAGCCGTGATCTGTGGTCCAAGGTGATCTGTGGTCCAACGTGCTACCAATTATGCCATGGAGGAGCCCCTGGGTTAGTGTGTACATGCATGTGTGTGTGTGTGCATGCATGTGTGTGTGTTACAACTTAGGAACATTCCAATCATATGTAAATAACTTGATAAAATAAGTTTACTATAGTTAAACGACAAGAAGATTCTCCAAAAATATCATATTATAAACTGAAAGCTGATTATTTAAATTTTAACTTCAGTCCAATAACTTTACTTCAGAATATTACTTCCATATAATAAACTAGACAATGACTAGATTATATATATATATATATATATATATATATACACACACACAGAGAGAATAATTCTTGTAATTTAAACACATAATTAGCATAACAATTTCTGTGTTCATTAAACAAGAATCTAAAGATATTTTGAAGCTGACTGTGCTCTATAATGTCAACTTAAATGACATGTATTCAATGAATTACAGCATGATTTAATCAATTAATGTCAACGATGAAGCTTTGTATGAAGGCATTAATCTAAACCTTTATTCTTTTGTACTAAAAATATTAACATTTATTAAATCATGACGATGTTTTACCATCAGTAGGAAAGATTTGGGCGTGCATATCCTTGAATTTCTTACAGCAATAAATAATACCGTAGGTCCCAACCATTAAGCAGATACTTTGTGTCAATATTTTGACCCTTATTTTTTTTTTTTGGGGGGGAGGGGGAGGGTTAATGGCTGGTGCTGTTTCAGCATCAAGAAATCCAGTCATTGGGAGAAAAATGTTCAGTGTGTTAGCAGCCATCTAGACTCTAGTCTAGATCTAGATGCAAACAGACATCAATCCTCATTTTTATATAAACTCATGCAGTCATGGAGTAAAAATAAAAATGAAACAAATTGATGATATTTATACATGGCTTTATAATGAAAATCAATATTTATATGTAGAATTATCTGATTTTTGTAATTATGGATAAATGTTTTTGACTCATTTCATGAAGGCAACGTCAGTAACAAGACAACTCGTACCCAAGAGTATTGCATCTCATTCGTTTGGTGGCACAGACATTAGGGTGCCCCCATATACATATTTTGTATGGGCATATTTATTACTGATTAATTAATTTATTTTCAGTAGCGTTAGTTACTAACTGACTACATGTATGGGTAATTTACATTGTCTCAGTTATTGCCACATTAATTAGTGACCAAAACATCAAATTCAAAGGCTCAGTAGTAATTGACAATATGTTTAATTATTTCTAAGTCATTGACTTCATGTATGGTTCATTGAATGTTTAATCACACTGTTAATTTAAGTTTGAGGTCCTATGTATACGCTAAAAGTTTGTGTAAATGATTGTTATAATTTGCCTTGATCTATTGACAGTACACAAAACACATTGGTACGAATAACGAATAATGAAAACAAAATTATTTTCTGCATTCAAAACGTCACTTGGAAATACTGCAGAGGAAAGTTCAGAGTTTTAGGTCGGCTTATTGGACAGTACTACTTATAAATTATGATATTTTAGGGGTAAAAACGACCTCGGCTTAATGGTACTTAATATGGTATTATCTTCTACATTTTGAACAAACAGAATAAAACACTGACAAGTTAAGGACCCTGAGCAACACACATACACACACACTAAGAGTGTAATTATTTGTAGTACACAGATCACTACAACTCTACTAGATTTGTTTATACCTTTGGTGGAAGTAAGCCTAAATAATAAGTTATCCTCCAGTTCCTTCATCTTTCGTTTATTTGATGTCACATCTTCCATCAACTTTACACGTTCACTTTCCAATTCCTGAAGAAAGACAGTCAATAAATACACTGTTAGGCAAATGACAAATATAAAATGGTGTCATAGCTAAAATTATATAAAAACTAATGATTAAGTGGAGACGTTTCTGATGTCCATAATAATTGTTCTATTAAAATTTTGTAACATGACTATCATACAATGTTTGTTTAATATTACCCCATAAAGATACTGTTAAAGCTCTTCAGTATAATGACTTACAGATTTCTCAGTCAGAATGACTCGTCCCAACAGCTGGTCTTCCAAACCTTTCATTGTTACTGTAAAATCAATGATGGATGTACGGGCAAATATCTCTGGTGTATAAGCCGGGTTTGGTAGTTTTGTTGTGATGTACATCATAAAACCTTTCATTACATCCACTTCTTTGTCCCCAACCTTTACCTATAGAAAAATGAAATAAATATGTAAATATAATTAGTTTAAAAATTACCAAACTTCTATAAAAAAAGATTCTGTCAAATAAAAATATGGTACAAACCAAACCTACTTGTAATACTTAAACTAACAATAATAATTACGTTTCTGCTGTTACCTTTATTTAAATGCAATAGGATTAGAAAACATTTATATGAACAAACTAAATCTATTAATAAATATATTAATTAATTTATAATATTTGTTATTTTCATTCCATCAAAATTCAATAATAGCATAACTGAACACATTATTATAAATAACATTACACAAAATGATCCACTAAGATTAAATAGATTTATTTTACAATTACCTTGAATGTGGAACCGAGTTTGATGAAATTTTTCTCCAGTACATTGTCCAAAGCAGGATCAAGTTCTTCACCTACATCTTCTATTAGCAGTGGGCGACCAAGGGATAAGGCATCCTCAAGATGTTGACGGAAATACTTATGGTTCAGGTTAGTTATCTGTAAATACATGGTCATTTACATATCTCATATTGGTTATGATAATGCATGAGTGGGTAAGAGTGATTTATTTAAGCTTGGTACTTGTCCCATCTGGGACATATCTCTCTCTCTCTCTTTCTCTCTCATTTTATTAGTATGTGTATTCAGTGTCACTATACATACAAGTGTTAATGTCAATGTGTATGTCTATTTGCCTGTCTTCCAGTTATGGTCATTATTAATAGAAGCATACCAACTTTACTCCAATAAAAAACCCTACCTGAAGCTCTTTCTTTGCTTCTCGGTTCTTGATCCAGATTTTGCCTTGTGTCTGTGGATCAGTAAGCAGTGGATAGCGAGATGCTGTGGTGACAATGATACCATTCTGGATGGACAGCTCATCATTAGGCAAACCTTCCAAGTTCCATTCAGCAATCTGACGAAGACAATTTATATCTATTACCTCTAATATCCACACACAGCTAACACTTGAACAATGTTTTTAAAACTCAATGATTGCCTAAGAAATACGTTGTAAATGAATTAATGAACAATCTTTAACAAGTTGACATTGATTTATCTTTGCCTGCCATCAAGTTGCACTCCCTCAATCCCCACAGGAGTATACAACATCCAATTTCCAGAGCAAGAACAATTTGTTTATAGATTGTACTTCAGTTTTTCTGATTACCCATTTAGAGCAAAATAACCAAGTCGTGTGACTTGTGAGGGGGTGAATGAAACTTGCACACAAAAAGTTCATTTAGTGTCTGTCATCTTCTTTATGTTGCATCTTAAAGCGACTAAGAAAAGACAGTGGACCATTTCTAAATCTCAAACCTGTGGAAGGTAATGCAATAAATGAAAGAGATTGACCAGTTCTTCTAGTTCTACTGAAGCAAAAATGCCTTACACTGATATATTTGTTGTGTACAGGATTAGCTTGCATGTTCCTAATAGAAAGCAAACATTGAGCATCCGGTTCTCTACTTACTGTTGTTGGTTCAGTTAACAAGTCCACGACATTCAAGTTAGCAGTAAATGGTATCTTTCTTGTTTTCATCTCCTTTGTCCAGGTTTTGTTCAGTAGCAATCTGAAGTCCTGATTAAATGGTCCAGAGTAGGACAGAAAGGCTGTACACATAAGTACATCACCGACCAGCCTGGAGTAACAAGACAATCATTATTTTACAACTCAACAAACACAGATGTTAACACTGTTACAAACTGTTTTAGAGCACAGTATGCAGCCCTAAAAGGTGCATAAAGTCAATATGACAATATGCTGACAGATATTAAAAAGTTAGAACATTAAGCAATTCCGTGGAATGTCATATATGAGTGAACAGGTTAGAAAATATGCTGACATGAGCACTAATAAAAAAATTCCTTGAATCCCTGTTTTCAGCATAAGTATTTCATGTGAGATTTTATGTGTTTTTGGATGATTATCTGAAGATATCAAAACAAGAATTGGATATTAATTACAAATTACAAAAGATTTTGCACACTGTGCTGCTAAAACATAATTCCTTATATTATTGAAAATAGAATAAAATTTACACCAGTAATTACAACATATTTACTATACTGTGGCTGATACAGAGATGAAAATTTGCTATTTTCTCTGATGATAAATTCAAGCCAACATACTTGCAAACAATTGCTATATTTGCCATAAAAGAGCAAACTCTGAAAGGTGCCAGAAATAGGGTGACATAACATACATACTGAGGAACAATCCCAGATCACTAGTCATAGTTGTTAACAAAACATACCTTCCTATCTGTGCCTTAAACTCCTTGCTCTGTTCTGTCCATCTTTCTTTCTCTCCTCCGAGACCACTGATAAGAGCCGAAGCAGCCTCCATCTTTCTCCTACATCGTTCAGCATCTTCAACGAGCATCTGTTTGTGAGCCATTGCCTTGTCATACTCAGCCTGTACCTTGTCGAGCTCCCGTTGTTTCTCATCCAGCTGAGCCTGAGCTGTGTTTAAATCAGACATGGCGGCTTCTAAACGTGCCTCCTGCACCGCTAGGTTAGCCTGTTATTAAACAAGAGATGGACTAGTTAGTGTTTTGGCAAGGAAACTATTCTATCATACAACTGAGAGAAACATGGCTAGATTATGTTAAAATGTGTGAGTGTTGTCTGGTATCATGCTGCAATACTGTGGGCTTATCTTACACTCCCAAACGATCTCTTATAGAGTAGAGCACACACACACACACACACACACACACACACACACAACCCCCCACATTCTCTCTCATTCTCTCATAAAGGAATAAAATGGTCTTGAATAATAATAATTTGATTTTTACTATTACTTCTGACTATCTCCTGCCATTAACTACTATTATCACAGATGGCTAAATTTAATCAACCAATTCAATTAATTTGTGAAATGCACAAAGCAGATGTGTGCAGATTTGACTGAATATTTCCAACTGAATCCATAAAAGTGATCAGGAATAAGCTAGTTAGTAATACAAAAACACTGATTTCTTGTATAGTTTAGATTGTTGAATGAAATAAATTTGAAACAAAAAATATTTTAAAGACAAATACATAACCAACACTGAAGCATTATCATAAGAAAGTAAAATAAAATATAATAAAGTTCTAACAAATAAGCCAACTTTTGTGGGATTTCACTTGTTAAATATAGTATATGATGATGACGATGATGATAATAATAATAACAGCAGCAGCAACAACAACAATAACAGCAATAATAATAATATTGTTTAACCTTCAGTGGTAACACCTCCTTGTTGATACCAAAGAAGTAGGACATGGCTTTGGTCCAGGAGCACAGACCAGCCACATTGCCACAGACACGCTTGGCATTCTCCATGTTGTAATCTTCGGCATCCAAATAGGGCTGCATCAATTCCACAGTCTCACCATTAATAGTGTCCTTAGGGAAGGTGGTTAGTGCTGCCAGAAAGTTCCCTCCAGACAGAATCTATAGTAGATAAAAAAGAGAACATTCTTAGTACAGTATCACAGTTTAATAATTGGATTTCTATATTTATATAAATATTTATGCAATATTATATATATATAACTGACATTTATATAGCCCCCCCCCTATGCAACTAGATAGCTGTTCAAAGGTGGTTTACAGTATTATTATTAATTGTACTGTTTCTTTTATTTTGATAGTTAACCTTGAGAGATTCCTCCCACGATGGTTTTCCACAGATCCTCTCAGGGTCCATCTGAATTGGATCCATCCTTCGCTGGAACAGCAGCAGCACACAATCCATGATCCTCATAATAAGGTGAGGTGGATGTCCTGATAAACAAGACATAAACATAATCTTTAGCATGAACAAAACAAAAACTCACTGATGATGGATGATTAAATAACCAAATGCCGATTGTAATGCCAATAAGTTAGAATGATGTTCTCAGCTAGTACAGCACTGACTGAGGAGATAACTCATAGACAACCTCACCAAGACGTCGGACAGTGGCTATATCAGCTGGTTTGATAGTGTTCAGAGCAGCTTCGGCTTCTTCAAGAGCTGGTTTAGCAGCTAGTAGTTTCTCCTCGGCTATGCCCTTATCAGCTTCAATACTATCTACGATGGCCTGGGCTTTATCTTTCACTTTCTGTACTTGATTTTTGACCTTCTCAGCTGCCTGGGCTTTCGATGTTACCTGAAACAACAGAAGCCCTTAACTGTAAATAGTTTTGTTACGCCAGGATAATTGTTATTTTAATTAGGTGTGAATTATTTCTGTAGCGAATTAAGGATAAGTGGTTGCAATAGCAAGATATCCTAATTCTAACTCTTATAATAGAAAAACTATATTTCTCTTTTTCTCTTTATTCACCACACAAATTTGTATTTGTAAATCCCATAAAAGCACTGATTTCAATCTTCAAAACTTAGTAGACCCATGGTTCAGAAAATAATGATCAATTTTATCACACATAATGGACATATAAAAGATGACAAAAACATTATGCCAAGTTCTAAGTGATTTGACATCATATCTCTAGCTGGTATTAGAGTTGGTACACATTTCTGGTACATACAGTAAATAAACAAGTTGAAGAAACATGTCAATCACTGATCTTAACTCACTTAACTCACTTGTGCATATATAACAATCAATACATGTTAATAATAAATTCCTTTCTGTGTTATTGTACTACACTTTGTGTCATGCTGCTGTATTAGTATATACATAAAAATAGCAGCGAAAGTTATAAACAATATTATGGTATGGCAATGAGAAACAGAACTTTAACATGTTAATATTTACCTCTTTTAGCACCTCTTCAGCCTTTGCTGAAGCTGCAGCAAGCTCTTTCTCTTTTTCTACAAGTTCCAAACTTAGTTCACTTACTGAATGTGAAGCCTCGACAAGTTTCTCCAAACCTGAAATTATATCATACACTCTGAGAGAACAATTATGATATAACCTAAAAATTTCAAATACATCTCTAGCAAGCCATTCTTATTGATGTGTAATTAAATTACAGATGCATTATGCTTATACAGCAGAATCACAGTGATATATATATATATATATATATATATATATATATATATATATATTGTATATTGCACTATTACATAATGGTGACATATAAATGGATGTTTGAATTCATGTAGGTAGTGTATATAAAATATGGTTTATGATGTATTTACACTTGTATAATCAAACATTTCTAGACATAATTGATATATATATATATATATATATATATATATATATATACATATATATATATATATATATATATATATATATATATATTCTTACAAAGAACAGTAAAGCCGTACAGGGGAACACTAACCTGTGTTCATTCTTTCTGCCAATTCACCAATTTCAGCTTTCTTCTGTGCATAAACTGTCTTATAGCTGACTAAGAAGGACAAGTATGACTTAGGCGTAACATGAGTTGTACGTCGATATCTGGTGAAAAAATAACCAAAAATAACCAAAATAAGTACCGGTAGCCAGGCAAGAGTAATACAGTCTCAAAATTATACATCCCCAAATGTACTTGAAATCCAATGATAACTGAAGATAATGATTAAAACATTTTGATCATAGATATGTTTCATTCATTTCCGTGTTGGATGGCTAAAATAATAACTAATAGAGAAGTAATTGTCAGTTGGAATATAAATGATCATTAGGTTCTTGTTGTATACAAACTATCTGTTGTTCATTTTATATGATAAAATTACATAAACAGACCAAACAAGGAAAATATTGCATTATAAATATTTTCAGCAATAATTAACAAAAACATATTGTAACATGTCCAGAAATTGTTTCCTTCAATGGAAAACAAAAGATAGCATAGCTTTATTCATCATAACGACATACTCGGCTAATATAATATAATTAATGTATGTGAACGAGTGGCCTTGCCTTTGGAAATACTCAACACAGCTCTCAGCGACACCATCGTGGAATGATCCCATACAGTGAATAATCTGCTTCTTCACCTCAGCACTGCACTCAATCTCAAACTTAGACAGGTAGTGATCTGCCACAGCAACCAGGGCATCTTTTGGCCAGCGCTGAAACCAGTCCATGGTACACCCAGAAATCAGACCTGGAAACTTCAGTGCTCGACTTCGGAATTTCTCACCAACCTGTAAAAATGACCACAAATATATACCATTAGTCATAAAATTACTTATTTCATATTAAATTCATTTTACTCCAATAATTTTTTTTCCTACGATAACATTTATAGCAATAAATCCACAGTTGATTCATAATGATAGGCTTTTATGATGACAGATTTAAAAAAGCTTCAAAAGCTGTAAACATTCTTGTGCTGAAAAACTAAAATAAATGGTAAACATATATGTTACTGCAGCAACATGATAGTTATTAATATAATGAAATTTTTAAACAATCTTTTGGATGTAAACAATCCAATGTTTTGGTAAGCTAATAATAATACACACTTTACATCAGCAAGAACAAATTATAAACACAATGCCTTATCACCTGATAATATCATATTTTGAAGGCCACTAGACCATAAATGTGTTTTAGTGATGATAAGAAGAATGCAACAAGGCACACACAGGAATAAATACAATTGTTACGTGACTGTGACTTATGATCAATAATTTACTCACTGTATCACCACCAAATATCTTCTAGTTATATTAATAGAAACAATCCTAAAAGTCAGGGATTCTAAAGAGTTTCATTTGCTGCATTTCTGCAGCTATAATACTGGAACAGAATTCAACATTTTACATGGAACACTCCCTGTAATTTTGCAAACAAATTACCAGTGTATTATGGAAAGTACTGATTGTGTTATGTAATCTATATTAGAACACCCCTCTGTGTTTAAGCTTTACACTGATAGTTCTACTTCTGTCTTAAGCCTAGAATTAAACAGAGCCATTCCTGTACTCATGTTGTATGAGATACAAATTTAAATATACATTTTCAGAAATGGCTGACTTGTAAGTTGCAACAAATGAATATATATTCACTTTTTTCATTTCCAAGAAGTTTTAGAATAAATTAAGTCTGTACCACAAATCCCACACACTTCTAGGAAAAATCTACTGCTGTAATATTTCCACTCTGTTTATAATTTGATGACTATAACAACAATGGAGAACTGTCATGCATCATTCACATCATGTCACCAGTGAACAGTTACTTTAATTACAGATAGACAGTTGGGTGAATAGTTTGTCAAATTTTCAACTCGTGCTTTTGTTCACAGCTCCATTAAAACCAAACACAGATCTAGTGAATGTGCATGAGTGAGTTTTTGTTTAGTCTCATCCGGTGATGAGACACATTACTGAGAATCATGGGGAATACTGTAATACAGAATCACAACCAAACTGAAGTTGTTGATCATGTTGACAAAATACTCCATTTGAATCAATCAGAGAATCCATCCCAGTATGTGAACAAGATGCCAACTTGTGAGTGGTGTCACCAATTTCATAGAACAGAAGACATGACATACCTCGGTGTCCTTTCGTTTTCCCTTAATATGTATACATATATATCTTCAGCATTAGATGGTATATATTATCCCAGTACATAAACTCTAGCACTCTAGTAATGTTCCCTAGTACATTTAGGGTGCTTAGATAATGTAGTTGCTAGTGCAAGGCACTGTAAACCTCCAAGTCATGAGATAAGTACTCGTGTTACCTGAGTCTGTGTAATATCTTAATTTTAAGTCAAAGGCCAAATTTGACCTGATCATATAATTTCCCTATAGGGTAGCCCCATAGCTGTGTCATGTGTGATCAAGCCCAATATTAAACAAGGCACTCACTCACTCAGCACAATTAATTATTTTGCAAACATATAATTAATATTGTTATATACCTGAGATATGAGTTTTACAAGTTAAATCTTTTTCATGATCTTATAAATTTTACAATATAATCGTTCAATTGTATTTTTTCACAAAGACTTTAATAGTGATATAAAATTATTATCCACCAATCACTTTTGTTTGTTGGTTAAACATCAACATCTTACTAGCAGTAATTGCAATAGGAAACAGCAAATTATTTCATTCATAAATTAAAATTATATGAATGGACTAAACCATAAATAAATGTAAATTATCATTATGAGGATGTCCATTACATTTAATTCCATGTTACTAATAATGGTACACAACTAAGGGAAGGACCTATATCGTATGAACATTGATGATTGGATCATTATTCTGTCACTAAAGCTGTCAAATTGTTGAAATATACTTACAGGAGAGAAGCACAGAACAACGTGTAGGTTCTGTCTTGTCCGACCGAGGAAGTAATTTTGTAGATTTTCAATGGTTGGTGGTCGACGAGGGAACTCTTTCTTCATGATTGGTATTAGTTCTTGTGTTATTTCATCCATTTCATCACGTGCAAACAAATTTGACACCTACAGTAGAACAATTACATCTGACACTTAACAAAAACCTAGTTATTCAGAAGTAGCTTTCAAACTATTGCAAAATCAAATATATATATTCTGAACAACACAAATATGAATGAAACTTCTAATTGAGTTATTCAAAAGAAGAAAATCTTACGTTTATATAGAAAATTTCCTAACGTGTATTCTGATAACTATGTAAGTTAAGACAGATGGTGGGAAGGATTCTCACTACTTTATACACATCTAACTAGAAAAAGAGTATATATGCTAATTTGCCACTTACCACACCAGATGAGAGGACATTATTCAGGTACTCCAGGAAGCCTTCTTCCTTTATTTCTTGGTCAGTAAATATGAATGTTATGCCTTTCCCTTGTTGTCCTGCGACACGATACAAATACTTCAAGTCTTCCAGTAGGTTGGAGACATTGTAAGACCTGTTAGTGAAATAATGGTTATTACATGGAACAGAATAGGTCATGGGTTGGGAAACTCTGTGCATCAACAGACAGCCATCTGCATTAATTAAATGTCATCAGGACATTGACAAAAAGGCAGTAGTTTCTTTATAACTGACTCTCAACACAGCAATAACAAAGCAATATCACAACAAAAGATATTTGATATAGGACCACCTCATTGTGATAGTATAAATGAGTGAATTGAGTGTTCTGTTTAGTCACAGCACTGGTCACAGTTTGAACATATGGTTGAGTGACTACTCTTTAATGATACATTCTACAAACCCAGGTAAACTGAGATTCGAAACCATAACCTAGAGGCTTGCTGTGAAGTGTGCTATGGAAGCACTCAGTATTAAAAGGAAAACAGTGATAAAAGCACCATATCAATTTGTATTGTTAATACAAAATTGGAATAATGCTTTGACATGTATTAATATTCAAAAAATATTGCCTGCTACCTTTTCCCTATGATATATCACCTGCATCACACACACACACACACACACACACACACACACACACACACACACACACATACACACACAAAAATTGTACCATGTGTAAGTTAGCTGTTCAAAGATTAAAAGCATTTAAAAATGAAGAAACTGCCACTATTATATACTTACTACATACTTTGTGAATGTGTTTATGCCAGTTGAAAGAGTCTGATTCGATTATATCATTGTGTCGTAAATGTTGATTACAAAGGGTGTGACTTGCACTGATACACCAAGAAAGAATCACTTGTATGTAGTATTACTACTAATAATAAATGACTATTGTAGTGGTATTGCTTGTGCCGTTTTACAATTAAACCAAAAAACTACTGCTCAACATATTAAAAGAATCATCTCAGTGACAAGAATAAACTCTGATTTATGTGCTAAATATTCTACTTTTGATGCCTCGTCATAAACAGACGTCATAAGGTGCTCAATAAATGGCTGATGTGTTCCGAGTTCAACAGCCAGATGTGCATGGCATGCAGAGAGATGACATTAAGTCTGCAGTACAGAACTATATTAAGAGCTACAAACCCTTTTCGACTGTTACACACAAAATGAACAACAAAAGTCAATACAAAGCTCAGTAAATAAACAAGTAACATTATATTGACATGAAACTCAAATAAGAGATTTATATGGTATTTACAATTACTGCAGTTACTTCAAATCTTGCAAAATTAACTATTTTATTTTTCTATTGAAGCATGAAGGCTTCTGCAATTGTGGATATTTTAGAGTATTCAGAGTTTAAAATATTTATTATTTGTCAAATTTCTAACTTTATTAACATATTACTGAAGTAATAATTCATAATATTTATAATAATAAAGCGCCAATAAATTTCTTAGTTCAAAGTATTTATCTAAGAATGACATTAGTCATTGACTGTCAATAAGAGTGAAATGTGAATCACTCAGTGATCAAATCCAGTCACATTTTATAAGAGCATTTTTCTTTTAAACAGAACATACAGTTAGGTGTATGTGTGTATAGCTGACACTACGAAACCATTTATGTTGTGGTACACTAACCTGCCTCCTGTTTCCCTATTAGCATAACAAACCAGATAAAGTTGATATAACGTTAACATATCTTCCAACAAACAAGTAAAACGTACTGCAATCACAGACCAGATAATCCACAGAATGGAATATATCTGACATCGGATAGATAAAGAGTAAACTATTAACTTATGAACTATTTCACCAATTTGTTGACATTACATGTTTTAGTTGAATATAAGTAGCTTACGGATTCAATACTCCGCTGATAATAAATCCAAAATGATCTTGAATTATGATTCTCAATCTATTCATTCATGCACAGCCCCAAAACCTCATCCCACCAGCACAAAACTAAACAATAAACAGTTTTTTAACTGCTAAGATGTTAAACCAAATTATTTTAGATAATATTCCTGAATAGAGAATAGATCAATCGATAAAACTACAACCATCTAACCTGAGGGCAAACATCTATATTTTCAAGTGTCTCATTAATATTGCCCACCAACCTTGTCAGTGTGATCTGGAAATTCTTGTAACCTGCTATGAATGAGGCCAGTTTGGTCAGTGACTGTTTGCCAGATCCTCCTACGCCAACGAGCAGGGCATTGCCTCGTGGTGTTCTGATGATGCGAGACACCTTCACCAGATGGGTCATGGCATCGGTGAAGAAAACAAGATCCATTCCTGATCCTCGGATAGCTTCATTGTACTGCTGCATGAACATCTGGAGACGCTCTTGTAACTGTTCCAGGGACTCAATCTGTACTCAATTAGACAACAGAGTCAGTAACTAAAGTGATGAGTACTTCAGTTTTAGTTTCAGAAAAACAGTAACACATCATACAGTAACTAATGTAAAAATATGTGTTTACAGTAGTACGATAATATCCAGCATATGTTTTTACAAAACTAATAACAGATAAATACTTTACAGTATAAGAAAACAGTAGATGTAAATACAATTCATAGGTACTTATATTCACACCATGTAGAGCTAAAACCAGTTTGCAGAGAATAACTTTTACATAATAAGTTCTTATAAAATTAATAATTACACACACACACACATATGTGCATATAAGTGTGTGAGGATTAATATTTAGTGATCACAACTGCAAATATAAAAACACTGATATCTAGTACAAGATGTGAATTTATTAAATAATATTTTAACTCTCTCTCACACACACACACACACACACACACACACACACACAAACTTACAGGTTCATAAATCTTAGGCATATCAAAGTCAGTATCCTCTGGTTCCTCACCAGTAGCTTCTGGTGCATCTCTGCAAGATCCAATGTAAGACATGTTTATAACAACAACTCAGTATCTAATAATGACACTTAAGCTAATATAATCAGACAATTTGTATTAAACTAATAAAGATATTAACAAGATATTTTCTAGCACTTCAGCATTATCAAAAATAATTATAGTGCTCTTCCTTCACATTTATCAAATTTATTACTAAAAGAAATACTGGAATTACTCAATCACTGGCAATTTTAAGTTAACTGCTTGGAATATATTTGTTTTAGGTTCAATTAAAAAATCAAAGAAAGAGTATTAGAACAATAAATTAACATATATTTATATCATATATTTATAGAACACATAACCTATTAACACTTCATATCATGTGACATAAACACTCCAGAAGGCAAAACTGGTGACCTTTGACTACGCAAACGTCAACAACTCCTCCAGCACTAGCTGTTGCTCCGTGATAATTAACAACCCAACAATTTCAAGTTTTATCACACACTGTAGTGATTATCAAAGTTATAAGTGGAATGGCAGCTAAAAATATGTATGACAATCAGTCTTCTGATAATATATGAAATAATTTGTTTTATGAGTGAGTAACAAATTTGGTTTCTTTAGCAAAAATCAATTATAATATGTTACAGCAATATTTCCTATTTTTAATTACATTTTAGTATGAAATATTTCTGACTTATTTCAGTATATGATTCATACATTTAACATAATAACCTTTGGTATTGTTGTATTTACTACTACTAATATTATTATTAATATTATGTTTAATTTAACCTGGATTAACTAGTTAATACTATGTAAATTTAATAAAAAATAATAAAAATAGGTATCAATAATATTTGCTACTACTATACCACAAGTGCAATTTGAAAAGGGTGCTACATAAACATATACTTTATTACCCAACAATTGGTGCTAGTTCAAAGTTATATGATATGACTGGCTGAGAGATGTGACACAAACTCTCTTTTCAATAGCATGCATTACAATGGACAGTGATGACATTTTAGTGTATTACAATACTAATCTGCATCCAAGATATAATTGTGCAAGTAGTTTTTCTTCCAATTTAAAAAAAAATTATATTTGACATTTTCAATGAGGATATGAGGATTTAATATATACTTATAGAATGATGAGCATTAATTTATCTGGCCATCTTGCTGGATCTGTTGTAGTTTGTTATGTGCTGTTACAAGACTAACTACAAAAACTAACTGGTTTACAAAAATATAAAATGCACATCTATTACAGAACTTATTAGACTGGATTTGTCTTTAATTATAGTTGGCATGACTACAGAAATCATAAATCCCTAAATTCTCATTTCACATCATAAAACGTGAAAACTCTGAAACAGGATGTGTTGTGTACAAAGTAACCTTACCTCTTCCGGCGTCGGGTTGGAGGCCTAGAAATTGTTGATATCAGTGATACTTAAATCATCTCAAATTCATATCAAAATTATTATTCAAACAAGATTCAGTTTTTTTTTACCAAGACAGGTACCCTTACAAAACCTATCCCCAAAATGATCAATAACATCAAAATGAACAAACTGATTGCAAAAATATAAAATAGTACTTTTCATAAAAAAATTATTTAAGCAACAACTATGCATTTAAAAATGAAAGAAAGATACACAAACCCCTGAAGATGCTCTTCATGTGAGAAAGCTCACACACACACACACACACACACACACACACACACACACACACACACACACCTGAATTAAAATAATTACAAGGACAAACATTACACACACACACACACACAGACGCATGCATGCATTTTATGTAAAAGATATAAAACCATCAAGTGTGAAATCCATGAGAATATACTTATTATCCTCGTTCTGGGTGAATGATCTCAACATTACCAACAGAATAGTCACAGAACATTTCCACTACCTCATGAAATCCATGAAATATGCATTTGGGGTGACTAGCTCCACATATTCTTCACCCAATTCTTCAGAAACTACACGAAGAATTGTTTTGTCCATCCATGCAAGGTCTACGGGATTTGTAAATCTGTCATAGATAGAATGTGCACATTATAAACAACGGCTAACTGGTGTTCTACATAAACTCTACAGAAGCTCCACTAATGTGCCCCGTGTGCTCACGTTCCTATAAAGCTAAGTCAGAATCAAGCAAAACAGAAATAAAACAAAGCATCATACAGTTAGAACAAGCTACAAACAACAAGCTAGTACAAGTCAAATAACTTGGTTAATGGTGGCAAAACACTCAAACAGAAGTATCCAATGTGTGTGCCTGTGTGTATATATATATATATATATATATATATATATATACACACACATACATACAGTCTAGTCCACCAGCGAACAACACCTACTAGCAACCTTTGATAGACACTATTTCCTGCCATATATATATATAAATAACCACCCCAAGGCTATCAGCCAAAAATGTCTCCCCCACTAATGCCACCTCATCACAATGCCAACTTTCAGCCAGGTCCCAAAGTTCGCATAAAAGAGAGGTTAGACTATATTAGTTTATATATATATATATATATATATATATATTATATATATATATATATATGTATATATATATATATATATATATATATATATATATATATGATTGTTTGTGTCTGTTCCTGTGTCTAGGTGTTTATCGGGATATGTTTATTTAACTTCATGCAGTAATAACTTGCTTATAGATCATGCATGAAATTTTAAGGTTTGTCATGCTGAATAAGGAATGTGCTGTGTAAAAGATAAAAACAAAAAGCCCAAACAATAGCAGGTATATGTGCATGCACAAACAGAGTATAAAGCTCAACCTGCAAACAAAACAAATGTTAATAAAATACACACACACAGGCACAAGATACCAAAGCCAAACAACACTCAAAAACAAAAGCAGAACACTCCAGAGTATAAGCTGCCATCACAGTGTGCACGAGGGAACAAGACAGGCTAAAATGAAGTAAACATCTGTGTCGTATTCCAAGGCAATGGAATTTCCAGGACGGCACATTCACTGATCATACCTCATGAAATCTACAAAGTATCCGGTTGGCTCGACCAACTGGGCAGTGGTCTCTCCAAACTCTTCTGTCGCTACACGAAGCATGGTTTTTGTAAACCAATTATAATCATCCACTGTTGTGAACCTGGATATTATCAGAGATCAAGGATGCAATAATCCATGTTTTTGATAGAGATGCATAAAGAAGTATTGTTATGTTAGGTTAACACTGAATCATAGATAGATGGCCTACTGTTATATACCTTGGACAGCAACATGGATAAATAACATGTGGAAAAAAGTTTTCATTAATTTTATTGAGAAAATCCCATTAACACATAATGATGTATTACCATCATATGCCGGATACATAGACTTCAACATAAGTATTATACTGAATGCAAAGTCTGATGGGCCACAATTAATCCTGGTGTAAATTCAGTAACATGTCATGTAAAATATATTTCAAATGTTAGTGAACAAAAGAATGTTCTACAATGCAAGCGAACAATACATTTATCCATTGGTATTGCATTAAAAGATTTACACATTTAAAAAGCTGAATAGAAATGTAGTTTTAATTTCAATGAAATTACAGTTTACAAAACAAGATTTATGGCTGTAGTCATCCTGCCATCATGCTTACCTGTCAGCTATGACACGACAACATTCATGCTTCCATAATGACATCACTGTCTTCACATCAGTCACCACATCAGATATGGTATTAATCATTCCCTGCCAGATACGTGACAAGTCACGTAAATTGAAAACGTAGTGGAACTTGGCTGGTGTTGGCAACATCTTCACCTGGATGTAAAAACATTAAGTAATGAAGTATACAGCTTAGACAATGCCATATTGTAGACAATTATTAATGGCAACAAATTATATACTGACAACATTACTACATATTCTAGTTTTTATTTTATATGGAAATAAAATCCCAGATAAACCTCTGAATTGAAAATAAATTTCACGATGCAACATTATACCAAATATACGATGTAGCAAGAAATTAGACCATGGAGACACCAATGTGTGTGTGTGTGTGTGGGGGGGGGTTGTTATTGTTAATCATACACCTTTATAACACATAGAGTCAACCTTATTAGATAGATATCAGACATAGGTCATAGCCTTAGTTTTATTAACCTTGGTAAGTTGCCAGAGCCGCCTGGTGACTGGTACTAGTTTCTCAACCATCTGCCTCACATCCCCATCAAAGCCTCTTTGTGTGCAGTAATGTCCAATTCCTATGACACTGAATATCTTATCAATAGATGGATTGGCAGGAAGTGTACAGTTAAAGATGCAGAACTGCCTCTTCAAACGCTGTGGGATGTCATTACGGCCTCCGCCTGGTTGGATCATGGCAGCCAAGAACTAGAAGATGATCACAGATGAAATTTTCTTACTGTCTGTCTGCATATATGTCTGTCTGTTTTTATGTGTATGTGGTATCAAACACTATAGCACATCATTTTACTATTATCTCAACATATAATTTGATAGAATATATTTAAACTAATATTTGACTCTCTCTCTCTCTCTCTCTATATATATATATATATATATATATATATATAGCCAGTATCATATATCAGGTCATTTCTATGTTCTTACCAATGTTATGAAACTGATATTATTATTAAATAATCATGTATGTTACCTGCATGTCAACAATGTTAGTGAAGTCTCCTGGCTTCTCTAGATTATAGAATCCCTTCATCTCCATCAGCTGCCTAACAATTTCGTTGGCCACTTGGTCTCCCCATTCATTGATGACTGGCATGTTGATATCATCAATGAACACTGTCATCTTCTTGCCAGCAGTCGGTCCAAATGTGCTTCCCACACGCTTCTCCACATAGCTCTCAATGTTACGCTAAAGAAAACAAACACAGGAATTGACAGAAAAAGAAAGGAAATGGAGAATTAAGAAAGGAAATGGAGAATTAAGGAAGTTGCTTACAAGAACAGTTTCCCTACTAAATTTAACTCATCTTTAAACAAGGTCTCATCTATTATACATATATTTTTTTTAAATTGTTGGGTGCTATAATTGCATAGCAACTAAATGATAATGCTATATCACAAGAAATTAGTTATCACGTATAGTGCTAAGGATATGAAAATTATGCATTATAGATCCATCTAAAATAAGTCTATATTAGATGAATAACTCATAATTACTTAAGACTATAGTAACATAATCAACAGATGGATAAATATTAAAAGTGCATTAGTAATTTTTACCAACAGAAATCACACTCGTCTTTACCTGGAAAATCAGTGGTGTTGTGGCAGAGGAGAAGTTCAGTGATTTAAAAGCATGTTTTTCCGGATCATATTTTGATGCAAATCCATTGATCATCACTGTCTTAGCTGTACCCTGTTCACCAATCAACAACACTGCCTTCTCCTGCTTGGTAATCATTTCAATCAGGTAATCTGTACGCACGTTGTCAACATTAGGTACCAGGATTGAAGCATATTCTGGTGTTGTGTCTGGTGGGTAGATGTACTCTTCCACCTGGGTATTCCAGTGAATCCATTCACCTAGATCATGATAAATATAGATAGCATAGTATTGTGTATGTATATTTGATGGTGTACATATTAATTTTCGTACTGCTACTGGTTTATATTTATTCAGATTGATCTTTAAGCTACATAAAAAACAACTTGGTCTGTCCAATTTCACCACATGGGGGGGGGAGCTCGAATCACAAGGCAGGCCTCTAGTGTTTTTAGCAGCTCAGTTTCATGTGTGACATCATGTTATGACTCAGGTATTTCCATGACAGACTCACCAAACCTTGGCAATTTGCTTAGAATTGGTTTGCTTTAACCATTCATTTATCAGTTCATTTTACAATTTTATTGATTGGTGTTTCATTAGATCCATAGGAAATTGAGTCTAATTTTCTTGTCTGGCTGGGTTAGTTAAATATTTTAGACAATCAACACTTTCATTCTGAATTCTCAGAAAAGTGTATGCTTCGGAGTTCTTGTTCCCTCTTTTCAAAACTTAAAAATTATAGACCATTTTTGCTGCCTCAAACTGAACTGTAATTTGTTATGAGTTTGAGGTTAATTTCTTTTGCTTTATAACAGATCCTAGTGCACAATAAGTATAATATCTAGTGTCACAATACTGTTCTAAGTTTTCATGCCTGCGTGTGTCTTTACTCTGTATTATATATTTTTCTGTTTTATATGAATACATCAACAGTTATGCACATTAGTTTTGGGTATGTGAACTGAAGATCTAGTAGGTTTTATCACACTAGAAGGTTTTAGCACACTATTTTAAGCACTCACAGTTTTGTTGCAAAAAGGAACCTGGGGAAGATCAACCATAGGAAATAATTTAAAATCCTCATTGACTGACAGGGACCTAATCGAGTGAAACTGCTAAAGTATCAAGAATCTGCCTACCTGCCCCTCTAGAACCATTCTAAAAAGGACAATACAAGCTTTACATACCTTTGTCATTGACCATATAATCAAACATGGTGTAATCCATTCCTTCAGGTATTTCAGGTAGATCAAGTTGGAATGATTCAGATTTGCACAGGAACTCCTCTAGTTTCACACGGTCATCCAGCTCAAGGAAAGCACCAATAGACCACATGATAGCAAATACATACAGTTTGTCATAGTGACCCTTGTTGATCGATGTCTGGTCTTTTTCATCCTTTGATGGTATCATACCTTGCAGCAGGTCTGTGGCCTGTGGGTTGAAGTAAGAAGCCATTAACACATTGTAAACAAACTCACTCAACACTTTCTAATCACTTAAGAAACAAATATATACTACACTATGATGTAGCATTTACAAATTTTACCCAGGTGAGGATAGAACTTTATTAGATGTACACTATTACAGCATTTAATGACCCATATTACTCACTTGTCGGATAACAAATGCCTCCAAGACATCCATCTTGAAGATGAGGTTCTGGGTAGCATATCGGTATATCTCATTAAATGAATTGTCAAACAAATTCAGTATGATATCACTCTCATGTGCAGAACGTTTATTCAGCCAACCCTAGAAAAAGATTGTAAGTTACAAGCATTTTATATAATGATAGCTGTAAAATAGAATGTCGAGTACACTTATGTCAAGACTGTCTATAGGTTTAAACCTTTCCCATAGTAATAACATAAGACCGAATCAAGTAAACTAATGATCCACATCTTAACATAAAATGAATCACCAATACATTTTATAACTGCCCTCATTAATAAATATTATGCATGCTTAGCAATAAGTATCAATGCCATATGAACCATTTCTTTGAAAAATGTGTCATGAATAAATTGCACCATAAAAAGTTATTAATAGCCTATGGCTATCCTACCTGAAGGATTGGCTTCCAGTCAAGTCCAGAACTGCTCATATAAACCATACCATTCCTGGATACCGTGGCAGGTGAGGCATTGTCAATATTATGAGGCTCAAAGATCACCTTGCACAGTGGTGCCATGGGAATGCGATCCCCATTGGCCAACGTCAGCGTCTTATTGTCATCGAGTACCGAGTTGAGGTTCTCGATCCAGATTGCGTCAACTGGCCCGTCCAGTACCAGCCAGATGTGTTCACCTTTCTTTGCTCGCAATGTCCGCCTCCACAAAGTGGAGAAGATACCATCCGTCCAGTCATTGGTCGCCACATCTAGGCGACCAAACATCTGAGGTGCTGTTATGGCCTTCGGATTCATTCTCATTTCCTTGTGTGGCTCCCCGCAGTCAGACATTGCCTTCATCAGGATGTGGATGCAGCATGTCTTGCCAGCTCCTGATGGTCCCAGGGCCATCATACCATGACGTACACGCTGTGTCTCAAACAGCTGTGGGATTATGATACTGGTAATTAGGATAAATGTCAGTAATAATAATAATACACACACACATGCATGCATACACACACACACACACACACACACACCCCTATACAAAGAATTGGATGCTGTCACTTCAAATAAACACTGAAGGACACTGTTTAGTATTTTGATACCTTAATCATTACAATTGTTTTATGGAACATGAGTTAACAGTGAAATTGCATATTTGTACCTAAAATACTTTAAATACAAACACCACTACATTTAAAATATACGAAACAACTATAGTTAAGCATAGTAAGATCTGTGTAAAGATAGCAACAGTGCATCATTTTAGATCAACATTTAAAGCAGATTGTTTTAAGGGAGGATCCTCACAGGAATATGACAGAAATCATAATTAGATATTTATTACCTGGATCAGTTTAAGGGCCCAGGGTGGATGGTGGATGAGCTTAGCATCCTCAACGTTCTTCTTGATGGCCTGCTCCAACTCAGGATACCCACCTTTATCTAACTGAATGCCTGGAATTATAAAATACAGTTTTTTAATATATATATATATATATATATATATATATAGAGAGAGAGAGAGAGAGAGAGAGAAAGAGAGACAGAGAGTAAGATTAAAACTAAATTATATACTGAAGATAACATACAGAAATATAAACCAAACAGCCAACATATTAATTGACTGAAGCTATTTTACATTTGTTATTTAAATGTTTTACACTGAATATGATATTCAGTGTAAACATTTAAATAACAAATCAATGTCTAAAGTTGATCAATTCGTAAAATGACTGACATTTCTGCTAATTCTGAAAACAGCTATTTCACTCAATCACTTTAGAACAGACTAATTTTAGACATTCATATCAATACATTCACCACATCAATGCACCAGCAGCGGAGTTTCACAATTTGACCGATAAGATAATTACACACCGGGGAACAAGTCGTTGATGAGTGACAAGAAGAGAGGTTCATCCTGGTCAACGAGTTTGGAGAGGTTCATATCCCTCAGCCCTCTCATAACGATCGTCTGCTCTGTATCATTAGGGTTGGCACGTTTAGCGGCTCCCAGGGTTCGGAGGACGGACAAGATGTTCCGCAGACCAAAATCGTAATGCACCTGTACAGGTAAAGAGTGCAAAATTATGAAGTGGAATATAAAGCTCAGACCTAAAAACAAACAGAATTCACTAATCATGGCAGATGAGATAGAGAAAGAGACGTCCCCATCAACATGATCAATTCAATATGACCCAGCCATTTGAAATAGTCACATAACAGCTTGGGATTTTTATATCATATTAACAGACTTATCACACACAATATTACTGTATTATAATCACTAACACATCAGCCTTTGTTGGGTTCTTATTAATTTGTAGAGCTAACAATGATATTTAATATCATCACAGCACAAATACGTACAAACTGGTACAACTATCCTACACAGTATCGCTAACATAATGCATGGCATACAGTGCACATACAACACTTTGTAACATTTATGCTATTTAATATTTATCCAGTATAAATATATATGTGTCACAGCCAAATCTACAAACAAAATAAACAGTAACGTTCAACCAATGGTCCGATGGACCAGTAAATGGTCTACGTTCGTTTAGTGCATTACGTTAAAAGTTGAAGTTTTGCATATTGAAAAGAAAGAGCCTAAACTGTTGTCTTCTGATTGTGCAATTACTGGACAATCTACAAGCCAGTGCAAATGTTTCTGTTCATTCATTCTAAAAGATAGACTGCGTAATAACATAACACAGGTTGGTCACTTTTACTGTGTGACCTCCTCCAGTGAGCCAATCACTTTACTGGGTGCATTAAAGTTATATGTTCATATCCTGATGTGTAAGGCATACGGCATCCAAATGGCAGCTACATTATACTTCACACAAATTATAGCACCAATATAATGTATTGAGACTGACTAAACACTTAGAAACGACCATGTTTTCGTTCATTGTAGAATATTGCAAAGACAATTTATGTGCTAAAACTACAAGGAACGTAGCCAGTATTTCAGCTTAGATGCACTTTGTCATGAATATTTCAGCTAATTTAATAATATTTCTATTATTAATTTCATTTTCAGGTTTTCAAGTTACCAATAAAGCAAATACTTTTTTTAAATCCATTGTACAAAGTATTAAATTAACATTTAATAGGTACTGGTATATATAATACATAGGTGCTATAATTTGAATTTACACTGTTGTGTGTTTTCATCCCATTTTTACCAATAGACCTTCCATCTATACCTGTCTGAATGGTGCTGCTTCTCCCTATATCATAATATGACAAGTTTAAAGTTAAATAAGTTCAATTAATTTCTTTGGAAGCCAACAAAATACATGAACACATAATAAATCTATTGACTGAAATCAAAATATACATAATCATAAATATGATGTTTTATTTTTGCAGATGGGAAACTACTAGTATTCCAAGACTACATCATGCATCTTCAGATATTCAGAAAAATGTAGCAAGAGCCACTGTAATAAATAAATTGAATTTTCATGAAAATAAAAGCTGAAAAAAATAAGGAAAATGTTGTACTCAGATAAATGGGATACAATTGAATGACTGTACTCTAGGAAAACTACAGGTATCAGGATGGGAGATTGATAATGGATAATAAAAATCTATATAAATATACAGAAATCGATAGCAAAATATTTTCTATCAAATTTTACTCCTCATATACCAGGATATCAACTCGCTGGAAAATAGATAAATGGCAGCAGTTTATCAATTGGAATTTAACCCAGAATTTTGTTTTATCATTTTCTTTAACAGAGCTAGCAAACTACAAACAACAATCAATAACCGATATACACATATTAATGAGAACAAACAAACATGGAGATTATCACAATCCTTAAAAACAAATTTAAACTAATGTCTTATACTCCTTCTCATTCAATATCAATACACAAAATATTAACCACATCTACTCATATGACAGTTTGTATCACCAAGAGATGATAAAGAAAAATTCATGAAATGTGAACACCATTTTGTTATTTCTTTCTGTCTGTCTATACTAGTTGTAGCATAAAGGTTGAATGTGTTCAATCGATATCACTTAAATAAAAGTACTATTTTATTTATAAAAGCCATCTTGTACCTGTTTAGTGAGCTGTTCCTCACACAGCTTGTAGAGAATAAAGAATTTCCGAGAAAGAATAGTGTTTTCAATAAAGCCGACGCTGGCCAGTTTAACACGGATAATGATCTGACGATCAGGGACCATCATGGCCACTGTACGGAAGTTGATCTTCAAGTTTTCTGGTAACTCCTGCCTTCCGGCATAACCAGGATTCTATACATATATATAAGTGTAGAAGTCATTAAAATTCATTCTGCATAGAAAGGTTCAAGTATAATATTAAAAATTGCTCTACAATATAACAATGATGAAGATAATTTTATTCAACAATAAATCCTGCACACACACACACACACACACACACAAAGACATATACACAGGCATGCACACACATACACACACACACACACACACACACACACAGAGAGACATATACACAGGCATGTGCACACACAAACACACATATGCACACACACACACACACAAGCAGACACTTAATGAAATTAAAACTGTTATTATACATTATGATAATTTACATGGCTTCAAACATTGTAATATATCCAAAACAAATTCCCATAATCTTAACCATTCAGCTCACCATAGTTAAGAATATGCCAAATTCTGGATTCATGTCAACATTGTCACCGTCTGTGAAAATGAAGTTCTTCTTGCGTTCCTTCTTACACTGCAGTACTACAGCAATCTGCTGAGCAGCTACTGACAATACAGGTAAGTCAATTCTGTTAAACTCATCAAAACAGCCCCAGGAACCAGACTGGGCCAAGCCTGTAAATGTAAATAAATTCTAAAATTAATATGAAACAGATGAGTACTGGGAACTTAGCTGAAATTAGCTGATTCTTTATTACATATAATCTGGAATTCTACTCTGAAAAAGTGAATTTAGAAAACATTATGTGACTCATTACCATGTTCACAAAGGATATTATTGTGATATCAAATTCATTCACAATAGTAACAATTCAAATGTTAGCAAAATATAACCAACTCTATTTTTTTAAGAGGGTTCTCCTTTTTTTTTTTTAACGTTTTCTTACCTTTGTATATTCTGCCAAGTCCTCTGAAGTCCATCTGATCTGAACAGTTAAATACGACAACATATTTTCCAAGACAGCGCCCCATGTCCTTGACAGTCTCTGTCTTTCCAGTACCTGCTGGACCAGCTGGGGCACCACCCATTGACATACCTAGAGCCTGAGCCAGTGTAATGTAACATCTACAACAAGATCAATATATATATATATATATATATATATATATATATATATAAACATTAACTATAGTAAGCATTATGCCGGTTTTAGCTATAGCATAAATGTTGGTTATTACAATAAATAAAACATTCCATGATATACTGTAAAAGTCTTCAATTTTGACCTGTGGCCCCAGTTACAATTTAGATTAAATATTTCAAATGAACTTGCATATTGACTATGCCAGGATCAGAAACAAAGCCACCTACCAGTAGTCATTGTCATATAAATAGATAGATGACTAATTCAAAAGTAGTTATGTCAAAACATTTAACCAATTATTAAGAGTTGCTAGTATAAACTGGATTATAAACCACGTAAAACCATTCTCTAAACAGACATGGTCCAGATTTCAACTGATGAAATGTTTTTGCTCTGATATATTCTAGATTCTGAAGAGTACTCCTTTAAGTTAGAAACTCCAATTAAAAAAAACAAGATTTTAAGATTACTGTAAATCTATAAAAAAAACCACGTGAATACCATATATTTTATCAGAACCAGCCTATAATAAAACTTTGATAAAATTCTGAACACTACTAACACACACCAAACAAAATTATTACTATTTCTAATGAATGATCAACACAATAAGTTAGCCAGTTCTTCCAGACAAATCACAGTTTTTCCGGATATCAACATTTATGCAACCAGTACCTGTCAGTTAATGGTGTGATAACCAGCCTCTCAGTACAGCCTAAGAATTCATTCTGGTATTCAAAATCAACATCTGTTATGGATATAATACACTTGTCTGTGTCCTCATTGAAATAGAAGCGAGTCTGTTTGAGCCACTCAAAATCAGTCGGTGATTTGATGTGTTGTCGACACTGAAAATATAACACAAAATAATGATCTCCCATATTATGGACGCAAGGGTTATGGGAATTTGTAATTATAAAACAGTACATCACTGAGAGCAGTAAATGTGGATATGGGATGTAAGTTCTAGTCAATTGATAAAAATAAATCTCAGAGGACAATTTTAGTGTTTTAATGTTACTAACGGAGTGAAGATAGGTTAATTATAAGTGGAATTAAGTTGCTATAATAACCCATGATATATTTATTTAGGATATAAACATCAGAATAACACTGGAACGTTGTTATAAATTCTGTATGGAAAACTTGTGAAAATTAACAATTGATGTGGCTACACATTTAACTCAAAGCAATTATACATTATAATATATCATAACAATAATTATTCTTGTATGACTGTATTTGGTGTTAGAGGGTATAAAGCATTTGTCTTATGTACTTTTAAGTTCTAAGCAACCTCTCAAGTAGTATAATTTTATGATCCAAAATACTTTTGTTATTGGACTGAATGCAGATGTTAGGCATAACGTATGCAAGTACTAACCAGATCATCGAAGATATCTCTTTGATGTACATGTATTGTGATCAGGGTCTCGAACTTTGTTCTTTCTACTTTGGAGAGGTCACGGGTGGTCTGGTCAATCAGAGTGTTCAGAAGCTCCAGGAAGTTCTGATTCGTCTGTTGCATCACTTTACGATCGTACTTGGCATTCTTAAGAGCCTCAGTGGAATCTCTTGTCCAGATAAGCTGGATGCCCAGAAGACCAACCTATAATAGACACATCATTTAGTAAGGTTCTAATTCAGTAAGACGTGGTCTTCACCAAACATCAATAACTGTACACAATAATGGTCATATTATACTGTCATAGATGTAACAATGATATCCAAAATGGTATAAACAACAGATAGCTATCACCCACACACCAATAAAACAACTTAGATGACGGGCTTCTTGTTGAGAAACATCTAATAAACAAAGGAAACTGGTTACTTAAGTGGAAAAACCTTATAATACGTTTATAACAAATAGGTATTTGGATTTGTTTCAAAATATATCTAATCTATAAAGAGACAACTATTTCATTTCAAAAAGCTTATGCCTATTTACTAAATATTTAGAACCAGTCCTTTCTCTCTTATATTAAAAAATTAATGTAGGTTGATTTTACTTTCATTGTGTACTAAATCATATTAAATAAGATCGGGTTATTTTATATTGTACATTTACTATCAATATTATTACTATTGCAGACAAAACTTTTTACAAGTGAGGTTTGTAGCCCAAAATAATGATAAATGCAATGGAGCCAAATTGTAATGTTCTCACATCATGAAATTAAGCCAAATCAATTTATTGTAATGCTATGATAACAGCTGGCATATTGGTGTCTAAGGAACATTGTGTCCCGTCTTTATTCAGATTTGTTAAACATTATTAACATCGTGTCTTAATTTAAAAATGTATGAAGTAGTTAGACCAAAAATACCTTCTATCACAAAAAAGACTTCCACCAAAAATCAGCCATAATGTAGCTAACTGGAAACATTACATGATTTTTTAGTATGATTCAAAGAATCACAAAGACAAAAATCAAAAGAATTTCTGGACTCTTCATGAAATCTCACTGTTCTTATGATTAAAATCCCATCTAATCATCATTATTGTGATACTATATAAACATCCTCAGAACAAACCTGGGCTGGAAACATGTTAAGAAATTCCAGAAGCTGGAAGTTGGTGTCTTGGATAG
This sequence comes from Paralvinella palmiformis, assembly GCA_025642065.1. Taxonomy (NCBI): domain Eukaryota; kingdom Metazoa; phylum Annelida; class Polychaeta; order Terebellida; family Alvinellidae; genus Paralvinella; species Paralvinella palmiformis. Next base: position 269,237 of record JAODUP010000112.1, on the reverse strand, counting down.
CTATGGCGGCAGTTCGTATAACGCTGTGCATTGATTGATGTGCCATCTTCATTAATGACATCAGCCATACTTCTACGTTGCCATCGGCTTTCACTGGCTTCTGGAGCTGTAGAAAAACAGATACAAGACAGATATAAATATTATGAATGTATCAGTTATGTTCCAGACTGCTCTAAGATATATTATCAGATTACACTATCGTATCTATAGCCTGGTTGTTGGTGTATAACTCCATGACCTACAAAACATGCTACAACAACAACAAATATAACCGATTTTGTTGCAAGACTAAACAGCAACATACTCCATTGTACAGTATTTGTGAGAAGAATACTGTAAATATCAGCAAGTAATGATGCTATTGTTAGAGGGTGAAACGATTAATCAAGAATTGCAATTACGTACTGCAGTTGTACCCATTATTAATTTTTTTTATTTACAAAATCCATTTGCGAATTATGATTTATGGTGATTTTTATAATAAATCATTTCAGAAACTTCCAAACATCATTGTTTTGTATTGTGACAGAAATTTCGGAGAAATGACAATACTAAGTCATTGATTAATTGAAAATAGATAATACTGTAGGAAGCTATATCTGATTTGGTAAATATCTAACTGATGACAACACCATTCTCAGTACCTGTAAATAGTTATATGATTTTCATAATTATTTGGACAACAAACTTTCTTTTTTATAGTGGCCATATATTAGTGTCATTGGATAAATATACAATGGTAATCTACCAAGCAGTTTCTAACCCTGTAATGAGGATGGAGTATAAGGGCATCAATAAGATAGAATTTGTTACACTTTAATTCTGGAAGAAAGGTATGAGACTGAGAAATCACAATTTGCATGAAATTGTGAGATATAAATTGGGATTTAAATCAAATTGTGAGAATCCAAACTGTTACTGCCACAGACAGCTAAATTGTAATATAACATCATCTACAATGCTGGACCATAGCCTAACTATAAAACAAGAGATCATGCAGTTATGTTAATCTATGTATACTCTACATTAATACCGTTTGTAACCTATACATGCTGGTGGCATGCAGGACCATATATATATATATATATATATATATATATATATATATATATTTGTGTGTGTGTGTGTGTGTTTGTGTGTGTGTGCGTACAGTAATACCCTGGTTAGTACCAGGATACATATTTAGAACATGGCCCACTAACCATAACAGTGCTAATTGAGATAATTATAAAATTGACGTCTTTATATTTCAGAAAAAAAAAAATTAACCTTTTATTTAAATTAAAAAAATTCTAATTCACGCTGAAAAGCATTCTTGTGTGCTGATTGAGAGGAAAATGAGTTAACTCAAAAGAACAATTTTTCTTCTAAATTATATTAACTGGTGTTATTTTGTTGTCTATCAGCTTTGACTTTTCACATTTACATATATGGTTAACAAAAAGGCATTTTTCGCTCTATTTTTATCAAACGGAATAAAATAAAATTTCTTAGTACTAACTAGCATCAATGTTAAAGACATTATGTTACAGATATAAGAAGCAAAATTTCATGAACCATTCAAGTCATAATTTAAAAAAATATTTTCAAAAGTGAACCAAAATCATTATCAATACAAGAGTCTATAAACATATTTAAGGTTTACCATGAAATTACACATGTATTCCATGTGTTGTTCCATCTCAAATTAGAAGCACTAACATCTTTTGCACAGTTTTATACACTATGAGTGGCAAGCACTAATTTAATACTTGCCAAACATACACATACTGACTAAATGCTTGTTAGCAACAATGCTGTAACTTGTAATTACTGATCTCAGAAATTATCTACCACTGGCAACTGTACTGGCACATAATAACAGGTCAGCAACAACCAGGGTATTAATATATGTCAAATATGATTCATATATAGGTATAGACATATGATATATAAGCCATATTACTGTACTGGCTATACTAAATATTCCCCATTTCTAAACAAAATGAGAACAGTAATGAACAAATTCAAATGTTTAAAATTCTGAGACATTAACATATCTTAAGTGGGAGCAAGTCACGTGATATGTCAACAGCCAAAACTTGGTTTCTATCTCAAATGTAAGCAGATCCCGTTTTGCCAACATAAACCATTATAAAGCTGAAATCATGTTGTTGGTAAACATAACTCTGTCCAAATCTAAATTCAGTACAAGCATGTTTACACTCAACATTATTCATCTGTAGAGTAATAATTTGTATCCATATTGAGATGAGACGTTCATAAATATCTGTCATAAACAAAGAAAACTAACACAAACTGAGGTCACCTCTGTGGACATATTCTATTGTCAAAAATACTATTTGATCTAATATCTTTGCCAATTATCACTTACACAAATAAATCCATTTGAATAAGAATTACACCATTTCAGCACCATGTTGGTGAAGACACTACTCTTACATGGATGGTTAAATGTATTAAGAAACCATATGTGACAAGTGATCTAAAATATTCACAGGGTTCATCCTGTGCATGTTTTATTTATTTTACTGGTCACATTAGCTTTAAAAGGCTTTTGATGTAATCACTATGGAAGAACAATGATAGTTAAATTTGTCACTTATTATTAATACAAATATATGTGATAATTATCAAATATATTCATCAATACTATATATATATATATATATATATATATATATATATATATATATATATATCACAGGTTGTACAGGTTCCATGTAACAAGACAAGAACTCATTGGAATATCATCTTGACATGGATAAGAATTATCAAGCTATATAGGCCTGTAACAATACTTTCATATTGTTTAAGTATGGTTGGTTTAATACGAAACAAAATAAATACAGTGATCCAATTCATCTGAGATACAATAAATATATAACATGAATAAAGGAAACACAAAAGTAATATGAAAAAAGTGTTAAGAAAAAACAAATCTAAGACAATAGCTGTATTTATTTATTGCATTAACATCAGTAGTATGAGTCACAATATCAAATAATATAGATAACAAATCATGGATCATATTACTCTGAAATGAAGATGTTGTGTTAGGATTATAATATATATATATATATATATATATATATATATATATATATATATAAAACAGCATAAGCTTTGCCTTCAAATCCCAAGCCAAGCTGGATCAAAGATCAAACTAAGCTGAACATGTATCATGTAGGCATATCACCAATGTGGAGCTGAACTGAAGAGAGGATCAATGAATGCTATAAACTATCACATGTACCATCTGATGTTCTGGTGTGGACTTTAAAGAGAAGCAACATGCTTGTTGGATTTTAACTAGGATATCACATCAACTAGAACCATTAATGGAACTTACCTGGATAGCTTCTCTCTTCAATAGTTAAAGAGAGTAAATATTTGTGTTATTACAATGATATAGATAACATTGTAGCTAATAGTTAGCCAATTAACAGAGCACTGTAATTCTGTGCTAGAAAAATTGAATATTAACAGAGATCATTAGGAGACATGGGGTCAATTCCATTTTGTCAATTCCAGCTCTACTCAAATCCATTTGGTCAATTCCAATTCCACATCAAATTTATCAACTCCAATTCCAGATAGAGCAATTCCAATTCAATACCAGATATTTTTATATGCTTTTATATACAATTGGTTATGCAATTTAATCCAAATATATCAAAGGGACTAATTGAATAAGCAGTGATTGGCAATCACTGCTTATCCAATTAGTCCCTTTGATGTACCTACTCAGAGTACCTACTTCAATCACTGATTGGAGTAGGTACTTGGAGTAGGTACTCTGAGTACCTACTTGGAATACCTACTCTGAGTAGTTTATATTCACTGAAGAAATATTTCTGAATCAAAATAATAAATGGTAAATTAATTTGTGGGTTTAATTTTTTTGTAGCAAACTTCAATTCCAACTCCAAATTTATCAATTCCAATTCCATTTTTATTTTAAATAAACAATTCCAATATTGGAATTACCCATCAATTCCAATTCCAGAATTGAATTGACCCCATGTCTGATCATTAGTAACAAAGTGCTGTTATAAAGATAGCTGAAACACACAGGTTAGCACACTCCAGTAAAACTGCTACAAGTTAAACAATAATAAATCAAGTCAAGATAGAAGGACATGATAATAGACACTACCATAATTAGGGTGATTACAGAACCAAAGTAATCAATTACAATTGTGATTACATTTAATGGATTACAACTGATTATGATTACTCAAACTCTGGACATGTAACTCATATAAATTGAAACCAGAAAGTTACTTTTTGAATTTCAACTGCTGAAGATCTACCCATTACAAATTAATCTTTATCGCAATTAATAACAGGAAATAAAAAAGTCCCCCAATCAAAAGACAATTTAAAAAAATATATATTTATTTCAATTTGTTAGCAGCAACTTAAAACTTTGTGAGCTTTAGATAAACAATTGTCCAAATTTTGTTCAATGTAGATTCGACATCTTCATTATCATAATAAATCTTCATAGACCTACAGTTTTTGAACAAACACAATTATTAAACTGTTTCAGCACAAAAACCAAACAACAATTAAGACTAGAAAACCAAGAATATATATATCCTTTAAAGCTATTGTTAGAAAATATTTGTGTCATATATAAAAGAATTTAGTGAAAATTTATTTTTGATGAGTGTATTAGGGTAAGAAATTCAGTAAAAAGTACATGTTACAAATGCCAAGTATATATTTTATAGACCAGATGGATAACGCTGTAAAGACAACTTGGTTGAGACTGAAGAAGTGGCAATGTCAATATTAATATCTGACAAACCTAAGGATTGCTGAGGCAATAAGAACCCAACAATCCAATTGACTTCATCCAAAGACTTAAAATTTAGAACTAACACATGATAGGATGCATTAATATCAATCAACCAACATTTGCAGTGATGCTAAGGATTAAAGGGCTGATCAAACTAGACATTGGACATTTAGCAACATAACACATCATGACCAATATAAATAGGCCTTTGTGTTGTGCAACTGCTGGAATATTGTGAATTTGATCAATTTATTGATATTAAATCACAGATCACATTGATACTAGATTAATGAAATTTTTGTTTGATAAATTTCGATATCAAGGACATTCCACTGGTAATCAAAGTGGTTATAAGCAAATTGAGTGAAAAATAAATAATATATACATATATATATATATATATATATATATATACATATATAATTTTTTTAATGAATGACAATCCCACCAAAACACCTGTAAACTGATCTATCATCATCTTGATACAAAATACACAACAGGTTTGTGCTTACCTCAATAGTTTCACCTTCAGAGGAGTGTACAGACAGGATAATGTCATACTGCTTCTCATGAAACTTGACAGTCTTGATGTTGTCAAAGACAGAGAGGAGATGGGCCTGGATTGTGTGAGGATCACTGGCCTGACCGAGGATCTCCAACAGTGCCGGATCAGATACAAAGAAGAAGCGTGGGAATAGGAGACGCTTCTTTTCCAGATATCTGGAATGGGAAAATTGTAAATATGTAAATGTGTGTGTGTGTGCGTGTGAGTTGGAAAAAAAAACCCACAGCAGCACACAATCACAAAATAAAGAACTGAGATCTGAATCACTAGAATTAAATGGAGTAATAAAAAAATGACCCATACACCAGCAATCTGGAATTAGGTCATAACATTAAAGGTTACAGACACCTGCCAGTCACAGACTTTCTAAAAGGTTCACACCATAATTAAAACTGGTCACAAGACAACATTTAGTGGAATTTATGGTTTGATTACTTTATGGTATGCAGGAATGCTCTTTCTGGATAGCATAGTGGCCCAAAGTCAAATAAAGGTTGCCTCAGGCAATTGGATCACCCCTACTAATTTTCAACCCTACACACAACACACACACACACACACACACACAGTAGTTGATCAGAAATGAGCCTGGTCAGAGATAAGTGACAGTTTTGCCATTATAACAGTTAACCACTTACCCAGTCAATGATTTCTGACATAGCTCCAGCTGTTCTAACAGGTGAGGTAGCAGCTGACTCAGGGTATCATCTCCCACACAGCACTGGACAACGTTAGGAGTCTCATGAGCTCGTGTCATTATCTTGATCCATGATTTATCAATGTTGGAGAAACGTTTAGCTTCCTGTTGGATAAGGAAAACAGATTAAATGAAACTTACTTAGGTGTGGTATAGAATAATCTCATAAATATAATATAATAGTGTATGGACACATGTGTGCATGCATGTGTGAATGCATGTGCACGTGTGTCTGTCGTTCTATCTATCAATCTAAGATTAAGCATACGAAGAGAACCAACAACCAATTATCCAATTAATAAAATAAAATAGGACAATTTATCATTCCAATAACCAGTTCTTGGACATGTCCTAGTGTCAACAAAGACCCACCTGAGGAAGCTGTTTGGCAATATCACCGCCAACAAACACTGCCTCTAGATAGACCCAAAGATTCTGCACTGTCATCCAGTTCTCAATAATTTCTGATGAGTTGGATAAATTGTGTACCCAGGTTTGGATCTGTTTCTTGAAGGGAACATTGTACCTATGGACACATGAGATGGATATCAGAGACACATGAATCAACAGCTGATCATCACTATGAAGGAATATTCTATATGTTTTTTTAATTACAAAAGGAGAAAGAGTTAGAATAAATAGTTTAACAAAGTGATGAAAGATACATATCCTATCCAAATCAATATCAAATCAATTTTAAAAATTCTCAAAACAATTACAAGATTATCAAATCATGGTTACAGTGAAACCCATAGGACATTTATTATGACAAAGAAAATGCATTGTTTAAATATTAATGTCTATTCTACAAGATGGTAATACTAATTTCTTGTTTAATAATACATGCACTTTGTAATTATACCTGAACATCTGAATATACTACCAATCTCAACGTGGATTCTCTCATAAAAATATTTAGTTTTTCCCAACTGATATTTTAAAACAAAATCCAATGGTATATATCTACTCTGTATCAACTAGTCCTGCTAGCTGAGATAAACAAAAACATATTACTTAAAAAGATCAGTTCAGTTTGGATGTTTTATTTAGCTCAATGCAACAATTTGACCACAAATCTACATACACTGCAGGACTGGTGTACTGGCAATACAAGATGTTACACTTTGTTCTAGTAAAGTGATGAAGTTTTAATGACAATTGAGCAGTGTGGCATTCAATATTACTTATGTGTGGAACTGAACCAGACATTACAGTGACTGACACATACATTTTATGACATATTTTAATCACACATATTGCTAGTAAGTGAACAAGTAGCAGTATCAAGATACAGGCATTTACACAAATATATGAGATTAGCGGCAAAATATTAATTATCAGTGTAATCTTTAGCATGCATATTTGGTTAGATTTCTGTAAATATCATCATTCAAACTAAAGTAAATATTAGCATAGAATAATGCCAGAATGTTATATCCCCTCCCTCCAAATTAATTATAGAAACCAGTGAATCACACAAATCCCTTAGACACAGGCAATAATGAGGTTCAATCCCATAGCCTGAAGGTTTATACAACAACAGTGCACTGCTAACAGTACCATGGAATCACTCAGAGAGGTCTGGTGAAATTAAGGCATGCAGGGTACCCACAGGATTTCAATAATCAAATTCCCAATATGTTTCTTAGTTAAGATATTTCCCTGTGTATTGTGTGCACAAAGTGCATGTCGAATCAACTTATTTTAGTAACATGGCCTCCATCCATGCCTAATGCTATAAATTTGGAATGAAGGCATAAAAATTCCATGCGTTTTCCCTTTATTTTTCTAAATGTTTAAATTCCTTGTATTGTGGGAAAACATTTGAGTAAATTTTCCTGTTTTCCCTGTGCTGTGGGTATCCTGTGCATGTGTCTTTATTAAGATAACAAACACTTTCACCACAAATCAAATGTTAGCTAAACAAATCAAGACTCTCCCTTTATAAAACCATATCACATCTATAAGCTTTACCTGCTATCAGTGTCAAATAATAATAGTCAATAAGGAGAAATAAGCAAACTGTTGAGGATGAATTTCTTCACACAATCTCATCATCATACATTTTTGTATTCACCGATGATGTAAATAATACGGATCAAATGATCAGCCTTTTTGATAACAGCTTTTGATAGCAGCAAGCAGTATTAACGAATACATTTCACGAAGCAAGCAAAAGGAAGCTAGTGTATTCCAGTTGTTATAATATTAAATACATAAAACCACTAGACACTGGCAAACACGACAGAGTAAGATTTATTAATATGAGAAAAAAAGCTGAAAGCTGTAGAAGCAACATTCATAAATATAGTTCTTGGAGTAAGCAAAAAGGAACAGGTTTAGGCCTGTTATTATAATGTACAAGGTTAGATCCATGGACTAATTAGACATAGGAATGGTCAACACAGTAAAACTTATTACATGTAATACGAGAAAAGAAGTTTAAAGATATAGAAAGAAATCACAAAGGATGAAACAGAACTGTCACTATTAACTATAAAAGCTAATTTTTCAAGAGTGTTTCACTATTGAATTTAAGCATAAAAAACTGACCTGTTATTCATAAGAGAGCTCAGAACCATTAGTGAGTCCTCCATGGCCGAGACAATCTCGCTAGTTGTGTCACCACGGAGCAATAACTCTCCACGGTTCTTGAAGTTACCGAAGGCAAATTCGTGTCCATTCCATTCGGCTATAACCTGCTTGAGCTTAGCTTCAATATCTTTCTCCTTCACGGCTGATATACAGATATCCTGTAATGTGATAACAGGGTACACAGAGTCAGTTTACAGAACAGCAACTGTACATGCTAAAATCATAATTTGTTATTGTTTAACTTAGGGAATACTATGACTATATAGTATATACTTATGTAAAAGTCAATCTCATATATAAGACAACCTTTTTATTCATTTTTGGTTGAAAAATGCATCTGTTATTGCATTCCAAGCTATTTTAATAAATAAACTATACCATAACGCACATTAAAATTAATCTTCTGTGGTAGATGAATTTTTTTATATGATAGCTTCTGACTGGAAACAGCATTGAAATAGTATCAAAAGAACAATGTTAACTGTTCAACCTTGTAAGCATATGTTTTCTTTTGTTGAGCAAGGTCTAACAAATTGTATTTTATAATGATTTTGCCAGGTACATATTATGTTTTATGATTCAACTATTTTGGAACAGGCATTTCTTGAATCCCCAAAAATGTTATATTAGGTATTCAATGTACTCAAGAACTAAAGTATAGGGTTTATTAAATCCCCATGAAAATCACTCTCTGAGAACATAAGTTCAGCACCAAACCTCAATTTCCTCCTTATACTGCAGTAGTGGTGCCTCCAGAATGTTTCTCAGTGTGAAGTTTTCCCCTTCAACATCAAACACATGACCAGTTGTCTCCTGCATACGGTTCCAATGTCTCGTCTTCATTGCTTTGTTGGCCATCAGTTCCAGCAGTGGCACCATCTCATTAAAGTCATCAATTGTCTTACGGAGGTCTTCAAACGCCTGCCATTCTTTCAGTGCCCTCGGTAACTTGCGACATCTTGATAATAAAATTATGACCAGTATAAGGACACAAACATGATATCTATTCTGTACTAGTCGTTTTTAGCAAATGTTGACAACCAGCGAACTGGGATTTAGAAACAAATAATTATAGTACTTGCTTTACCATTTGAGTTTCAGTATCACTTATCACATTTAGTTACCAGCCTAGTTATTCTTTAATTGATAAAATACACACACACACACACACTAATAATTTCATATTATTTAGCTACCAAACATGACACTACATTGTTACCTAATCAGTTTCTTAAGTTCTACTGACATTAGCTAGCTTACATATAGAGTAGAACAGCAGCAATATAATTATATGTTTGCAAAAATATTTCCCTGTATGATTTTAGTTAGGATATAATCTGTTCTAAACAAAACCCCATTATACCATCAACTCCCAACAAACCTAGTTTGGAAATCCTGTAGTTCCTGGTTGATCTTTTCAATATCAACATCCTGCCAGTTGATGTCATAGTAACTGTTAACTGTATCAATGACGTCATTGTACAAGCCATAAAGCTTCTGTAGAAGGTTCAGTTCCTTTTTTATCTGCAGCAGTTCAGGATAATCGGTTACTGAGAGTCCAAACAGTTCCTCGCCACCTGTGTAGGTTGTGTACTTGCGGAATAATGTGTCAAATCTGTTCTGGAAGATGATCAGCCGATCTGAAGCATCTCGTGGAGCTACACCTGGCACCATCGGTCCAGTCTGCAATAAGGAGATAATTAAGTGGATGCATGAAACATTCTAACAGAAAGAGGGGCCATCTCAATTTAGCACCATCATCAATATTCATGGAGACTGACTGACTAGTGTGAACAAAAAGCAAGTACTTGAAACATGTCAGTGAAACTCAGTACAGTATTTTCATGACAAACACCTGGATATAAATAAAATCATCATAATAATTACATAGCAAATAATCCATCTAAATATACTACTAATAAGAGATTTAATACTTAATAATGTAAATCAACTAAATAAATATTTTGTTCATATTATTTGTCCCAATACTGAATTAAAGAAATTGCTAAATATCATTGTTTAATAAACAGATGAGTATAATTATGCACAACATAGAATTTACACAATTCTCGGAAATAATCCGTGATTGTTGTCTCACACACTGCAGTCTCAGGTGAAAACAGCTTTTTATCCTGGTCTCCTCTTGACACCATCATATTAAGACAGTTGGTAACAGCGTACTGCATTAATCCATTTGTAAAGAGAATTCATTATGAAATACAGACAGACAACTAAGCATATAAATAAAACAAGCACCATGCAGAGTTGTGATTGCTATATGATTACTATATTGCTGCAACAGAGTACACAAATTCGGCATTCATAGTCTCGGACTTAGTGTGCTCTCTGTATCGAGACTAGCATACGAAATAAAGCCATTCCCATGTGGTCATTCCAAAATTAAATCAAACAAAATTCGTGTTCATACTTTTATGCTGCGCCTTTGGCAGCTTCTGCTGTGAACAATAAACCAACAAAGCCCAAACTAAACACGTTCTTGGCAGCATAGTGCCACCAGTGGCTTCACGTATATATAGGCAGCAAAAATAATTGCTGCTAACTTATACCACAGCTGTGATATAGTAGTCACATCCAGCAGACATGCAAAGTACCTACACTAACAATATTCTCTTCTTTTCCCTTCTTGTAATCATCGTTAATACTGTGGACGGTCTTTATGTGTGCGAGTACATAACAGGAACATATAAATGTTGTCAATGGGTTTGTTTTAAAATTATTTAATTCTGTCGTACGCTAGTGCACTGGTGTTGTCCATACATGTCTACGAATGTAATAACATTTGGCAATTACCAGGCAATAGTTTCTACGTACACAGGCAGAGTTTCTGGTGCGTAATGTGCAACATAGAAAATAACTATGTACTTAGTTACTGAGCTAGGACAGTGTTTCACATTTCTGTATAATAATTACATAAAAACCAGCTTCATAGATGTCCTGTAAGAAAGTGGTCAGTGAACCATTAAAATATCAGTTATAGTCTTTATATTTATGATGAAATATACAATTTTATAATTATTAACAATCCTCAAATTTTTTAACTCGGTAGCGATACCTAGTCAAACTTTAAATCTAGTAATTCAAAGTTGATTATGCACAATTTCAGTACTACTGTGTATGGTGATTAATAGCCAATTAACAGGTCCTTGTTTATCCATGATCCTTATTTAATTTACTATACTCTAAAGCATAAATTGAACAATGGAATTATTAGAATCCCATAATCCATTTATTCAAATGGATAAATAAGTAGGAAAAATTCACTTACATTAGCTGAATGAGTCAAAGGCAACAAATTTATAAGGCAGTTCGGGACAAAGTGATTATTGGAAATTTGTCTCAAGGTGTAAACAATCATGTTTATATTTTTATCCCAGTGTAATGTGTATCTGCTAATGCTTGAATAGTCTCTGGGAAACTGATCTTAATCAATCTAATACATAATGGTTGAATCTTTGATGGGAGATTATATATTAATATAAAATTAGCTAGCTTATGCAAACTGTTTATAAATAAGCTTCCTTTAGAAATTATATCTCTAGTAAAACAGATGGATCTTATGCTACAGTACCCCCACCTGGTGTCTGCTTTTAAAACCTATTTTTTATAAAATAAATCTTTTTTTAAACAGGCAGTCAATCCATCATACACAGTAGGTTGAACAGTTGGTTTTAATACTAGATACACAGAATGCTTATCAATAAATGCATTAAATATGATAGTATAGATCATTAAGGAGATAGCTAGTAGCAAGACCATCGGTGGAAAACAAAGGAGATATGGTGTGAAGATGAATATCTTAATTAGACGAGTTGATCTAAGATAATCTTTATTCACCCGGAGCCTACCTCGTGATAGTCTGAATAGAATTTGCCGCAGTCCTCAACAAAAATCTTAACATTTTCAATTAGTTCCTTCTTGAAGTCTGGTTGTAGCTCAATGAGATGTGACGAGACCTCGCTGGTCTGACCCTGAAGCTTCTGCCAAGAGTAGCGCAGTGTATCCACTCTCTCAGTCTCCTCACGGGCCACTGGCAGGTCATGTTTGTTCAACATAGCGTAGGATTCCTACAACAAAAGGTGGGAGTTTTATAGTTATATAACACTGAACAATTTCAGGTATAATCATGGTTGCAAAATCAATGATGCCATTTAAAGCTAATTAATATAACAATATTAAATTACTGGATAATATACACCAATATGAATATAATGTGTAAAGTTTATGTTCACCTAGGAAAGCAAATACTCATTTAGGTTACCAGTAATAAATTATTCATTTTTGGTCATTAAAGGAACATATATCTTATTAAAACATACCTCTATTGGGCCGATGGCCATGTCAATTCGGATTTCATTCTCACGTATTTCTTTCAGTGCAGCCATTGCAAAACGGATGTCATCCAGATCTTTGATCGGACGAGCTAGCCTCTTGGTCAGGTCTTCAATAAACTCAAATATGTTCTCCATCTCAGCACGGTACTTGATGTTACAAAATTTGCCATACTGTATACGCCAAGCCTTGGTCTCTGTGGTCAATCCAAGTTTTAGCTTCTCTGTAATGTAAACGATATGTAATTAGCTAATAATGTTAGTAACTTATTGTATGAACTAAATCTTCTGATTGCATAATTTTAAAATTTCCATTTTTACACTGAAAAGATATCGATTCAGCTAATAATTAGGTAGAAATATTGCTGAAGCAGCTTTTTTAAAGCTAAGACATTATAATATTTCACAATACAGCTAAAACCAATTAAGATTTATAAGCTGATTTTCACGAGTTCACAAGTATTTGAGCTGTTAATTCAAACTTAATTAACCATTCCAGAGCACCTTCATAATACAGCTGGTAAGGGTTCAAATCTTAGAATTGTTTCTTTCTGTGAGAAGTGTTATTTATTATATGATTGTCCTAGAAACAATCTCCCATGTCACATGCACAATCTTCATAATACAAGGTTGACATAGTCAGAATGGAACATTACTAATAAGGCCATAATAATAATAATAATAATAACCTAGAAGGCAATTAATAGTTAGTTCAGTCATAATAAGGAAGATAGTCTGTAATTTAATGCTTCCACATGAAGATTAATTTTAAAATAACAATGACCAAGGAGCCCTGTACCTTAACCCACTTAGCCACATTATTCACCAGTCCTATCTTTAAGGTTTCAAACAACAAATTATGTGATCATTTATTTTGAGAATAAAGCTACAATCACTGAACTGTGAAATTACCTTATTTTTATTCAAATACAAGAGAACTGTCAGCACTGTAAATAAATAACTCACCCAGACAAGGTATAACCACGTAATGCCAATAAGCCAATATACCACGAGATAACAATATGGCAAAATATCAATTCTACTAAATGATACCAACTAGAGGCATTCTCAATCATTAAAAGGCAGAAGCCAATTAAAACCTTATTCCTTCCCTGATGAAGTGATTCTTTTGTTTAGCCATGGCATTAGTCTTATCAAGTGCACAACCCAAAGGGCTACTCTCAAGGGAAGAAAGATGATCAGGCCAAAGTCATTTAGTGGTGGATGAAACATCCAACAAACACACTTAACACTGGGATCTGATCTTGTGATCTTGAATTTTGCAGTGCAGTGCATCATAATTATAATAATGATAATTACAAAACTTCTATAGCACCAATATCCTCGAAAAGAATCAAGCTCAGTGGCGCACCTAGTACAGGGGTTGGGCAAAACCATAGTCCGGGTATGACGCAAAGTTCATCAACAATGATCAGATGGCAAGGAAACTTAGGAAGGATAAGCGAGTCTGAATAGATGAGTTTTCAAATGGTGATAGAAAGAAACTATGCTATTTGATGACTTAACATGTTCAGAAAGTGCATTCCAAAGACTGCTGAAAACAAATGCAGGAAGCTGGCTATAAGTTTTGTCACTCACCTGTGTACAGAGCTATTGGCCCAACATCATAGTGCTCCTGTTCACTGTTGATCTCTTTTTCCAGTTCCTCATAATAAAGTATCTTTGTCTCAAACTCAGATAGATGTGGATCTTGCTTCATGAATTCCTCGAGCTCATCATCATGATTCTGCTGCCATATGACATGGTACTTCTTGAACTTATCCAGGGCATTCAACACATCCTGTTACAGAAACAATAACACACAGGAGTAAAAATGTCGGATCAAACCAGCCAAATGACATTGTGACCTGATTAGCAAAGTTTCTGGTCATTGTTGTTCCTCAACAAAAAAAGAGCAAATAATGAGAATCTGATGGCAGGCATAGATGAATGGCTGTTAGCTCAGGTTTAACTATGAATCACACATACACACGCATGCTCAAATACACACATAAACACACAAATGAACACATGGACAATGAAATGATAATAAAATCATGTGTTTTCACATACATAATCACCGTAGTGAATTCTAAATAATAAATAACAGGACTACACACCTTCTTAGTAGAGTTGATGGATGTAGAGAGCAAAGACAGTAGACGTGATATCTCCTTGTTTTCTGACACTCTTTGGAAATAATTCTTGGTCTGAGCCACTAAAGCATAAACCGATGATTTTTCATCATCATTCTTGTGGCTGGCTCTGGCGCCAAAATCACTACGGGAGCTCTCTGATGGTGCATTGCTGACAAGACTGCCCCTTCGTTCCATGTGTTGATCGCCGAGTGAGGATGAAGCTCGTTCCCTCTCTTTCTCCTCTGTCAGGAAGTGCAACTCCTCACACCATTGAGCAACACCCTTTGATACGTTGATGATGTACTGTGATGCCTGTGGAATACAGGATACAGTGGAGTTATTAAACAGAAAAGGATCATGTTCTCCATTAGTATATATATATATATATATATATATATATATATATATATATATATATATATACAAACACACACAATACAATACAACATATCGTTGCAGTCAGGCCTGAATGGTGGCCAGTGGCTAAAATGCAGCCAGATTCTATGGTCTCAAACACCCACCCATATAATACAATACTAATTATGTTGCAAATAGCGGCCATGCCTCAAGTGCGTATTACGACCAGCACATGTAGTCCCAAATGTCAACTGAAGCCCTCAATAACGGCCAATCAGTATACAACAATGATCACAAGTGGTCAATTTCCAACCAACCCCCCACACACATGCACCAGTTATCATCAGTTTTCAACCTCTGATCAGCTCACATACTAACCTTGTTGACAACTTGTTGGACCTCCTCCAACTGTGGCTGCATGGTGATGTTTGGTATAGCTAGTATACCATGGCAACAGAAGAATGGCATATTATCCTTCTTCCCATCTCCCATATCTGCCAAAGAAATGATGTAACATTGTCAAAATAAAGTCATCTTTAGAATCAAATACTAGCATAAGTAATTAAACCATTGCTCATGTTTAAGTGGTCTATGCACGCAATGTTACTTATTGTTCAATATACTAAATATATTACACATTTCTCTCTCACTGTACATGGAGAGTGGGAGCCTAATATTACAATCTAACAAAGTACCTCCTATATAATGAACCATACTGCTGGATGTAATCCTTTTCCGGAGACCCTCCAGCGTGTTCTTAGTTACTTTAAGCAGAGCATCCAGGTTGCGGTGGCTAAAGTGAGCCAAGAGCTCTCTGGCGGCATCCAGCAGATACTCCCTCTGAGCATGTTTCTTCGCCTTTTTGTCTGGAGCTTTTGTTGACTGTGGGCGAGACATCTTGGACCCGGCACGGCTGCTGGTGTGACGAGACTCACCCGGACTCTGGCTACGATCTTTAGCCTCTGTAACACATTAATAAGTACTTGTTTTTATGAGTGACATGACTAAAATATCAAAGTTGAAATTCATCACTTGATGAACTGTTCATGAACATTCTTGAACTATTCATGAACTACTCATGAAATGTTCACATGACTGGTTCATGAACCATAGTTCATGAACAGTTCACCATACAAGTTCATGAATGGTTGAAGAATATTTCATGAATCTGGAAAGGTTCATGAACCATTCATAAAGTGTTCATGAACCTAGTTCAAGAATTGTTGAAGAACATTCCAAGAACCTCATATACAACTCATAAACATTAGAGTTCAAGAATTGTTGAAAAATATTTAAAGTCCGATTGTTTTACCGAGAACAAAACATATGAAACAAGAAGTTTTGGCATAATATTATTTAGTTTCTATGATGAAATACCAACATTTAAGACTATTAATTGTCAGACATAGGGTCAATTTCATTTTGTCAATTCCAATTAATTCCATTCAAATTCTAAATCAAATATTCATAATTAAACTAAGAATATGTTTTCTATCTCGGATTTTTTGTGTTTGTTTTGGGGGAGAATCCCCAGGCTGTCACTTATTCGGCACAGCCTCTATGTTGGAGTGGTTGAGGATCTCCTCTCCCACCACTCAAAGAGGAGCAGTATGGAAAGATGGAGCCGAAATACCATGAAGGTGGTCACTGGCAGAGTATTTAATTATTTTACGTCCTCAGTGGGTCTTTATTATTTTTAATAATTCAGTGGAGAAGGCAGCTTCAGTTAATGTGGTTAGCAAACCACGATGTTGTGAGCCGAGGAATTAATCTCTGGAAAAGTTTCAACCTCTTACTGGAATCGAACCTGTCCCCTTACCAAGTGTGGGTTTAGAAGTAACAACAACTAGGCCTATAAATCATATGCGCGAACTCTCGCGCTGATCGTTCGAAACTATTGCATATTTTCTGGTGATGTGATTGGTCAACGACATAAAGCGTGCCGGGAGTTTTGTTTTAAATGGTTCAGTGGTTTAAGAGCAGCAGCATACAAGTGTTGTTTATAACAGCTTTAAGAAGTTTTCAAGTGTGACCATCTTAAATCAGCATGTATATTTTAGTTGACTGGGTGTTGGAGAGCCTGTTAAGTATTGTTAAATACACAGGCATTGCTACACCAAGAAAGGATTTTCTGATTATCATAAAGGAGAGCAGGAGATGGCATTAACAAGCCAAGGATTATATCTAGAGTCTAGACTCTAATCATAATCATATAATGATACTGTTAGATCTACATCTAAGTAACGTTCAGATTTCTATTTCTATTTGACTATTATAGTGTATTTGTGTATATTTTTAAAACAGATACTGAAATAGCATGTAGATCTAATAAACGGTTTATGTTTTAACACCTAGACATGTTTATCTACTCATGACTTATCTATCTATGATCTAGACTAGTGGCATCAATTGTAAATATAATGTTAGGTAATAGATCTAGAGGTCTGCTATTACCGTAAGCTGTAACCATGTAGCCCAGTGACAGTCATAGTCTGCCCAGGGTTGAGCTCCAA
Source organism: Paralvinella palmiformis (assembly GCA_025642065.1). NCBI lineage: Eukaryota > Metazoa > Annelida > Polychaeta > Terebellida > Alvinellidae > Paralvinella > Paralvinella palmiformis. Next base: position 251,216 of record JAODUP010000112.1, on the reverse strand, counting down.
ATTTTAGTTGAGTTCGGAATTGTTTAAACCAGGCAGTTGAATTATATTTTATTTACATGAGAAATGATTGTTATTTTTATGATAAAATAAATAATGAAACTAATTAGTCTGGAGTTTGTCACTTACTGAAATGTGCATATTTTACAGTGAATAGGACCATTTCATGTTCAAGAACCATTCATGAACTGTTCATGGACCATGTGCATTGAAATGTTCATGAACAGTTCCCGAACTCTATGCCTTGAAATGTTCATGAACTGTTCATGAATAGGACCATTTCATGTTCAAGAACCATTCATAAACTGTTCATGTGTTGTTCATGAATTCTGTGCATGAACTGTTCACGCACGATTCTTGAAAAATTCATGATCTTTTCACCAGGGGTGTTAATGAAAACATGAAATTAACAACAATACTAGTAACTGGCTTAATAATTAGTGATGAGTTCACACTCAATTCATGGTGCAAACACTTATTACAATATTAGGTTTAAGCTAACGCAGTTTACTGAAGGATGCAACATCTCACATATACAGGGAACATTAGGATTCAATACCACAATATGCAAGGCTAACGTGATATACTCAACTAGCTCTGCCATGATCATTATCATAATACCTTCACTTTCTTCAAGCTCCTCCTCTTTGTCATCTTCAGCAAGTGGTACCTTCTCTTCTTCAGTTTCACCAACCTCAAGCAGCATACGGATCAGCTCATTGGTTGCTTCTTCTACATTCAGGGACTTGCTCTGCAGAAGCTGGGCTCCCTTTGAACAAAGCATCTGCAATGAAGAATCATTATACAACTGTAAAATGCCTGGTTACTATGGTAACAAAGAGACATCAAGCAGTTGTAATACCTAATAAACATGACAAATGACATCATACAGTAATAACAGCTAGTAACTATGGTGACAAAGCAATGATGTTTGGTCATAATACAGGTACTAGACGCTTTTATGCATGGAAATACCAGCATGGGAATGCCTTGGGTGGCAAACCCTCTAAGATGATTCCTGCACAGCAGCTATCTGTTACTTTTGAATTAAAAGTATCTGCAGCATATGTAAGGCATAAAAAGATTTAGCCTTCTATTAAAATTAGTCATTTAGAACTTCCTAAAAAATATCAAACTACGACCAGTAACAATATGGCTTGAATAAAAACAAACACACACCTGAGTTCTGTCAAGAAAATGCTGTACAGTCCAAGGCTCATCCTCAGGTAGATCACAGAGCCGTGTTGTGCTCATTTCATGTAGTACAGCATTGATCCGGAACTCCACAAGATCATTGGCTCTATCCATGAGTAACTCCAGCTCATTGAGGGCATCGTAAACACTCTTGATGAACTGGTCTATGTTGATAGATGTCCATGTGAGCTTGTTAAGGCCTGGCTCGATGGCATGGTCTACCTTCTCTATGTGTGGTATCATCAGCTGATCAAAAGCGGCTGGGATTTTGGCACGAACACGTCGGTTCTCAGTCAGCAGCAACTACAATGACATAAAATCATAGGATACAGTATGATCCAGTAGTTTGGAAATACTGAAGTGCATTTTAGGTTTAGAATTTTAACTGTTAGGAATATATTGGAAGGGCTTTGAAAAGTTGATGATAAGTAGACTGTATCAGGTTAGTTTTTCAAAACATAAAATAGCTGTCTCTTTCTCTCTCCCCCAATAGACCAATCCAGGTAAAATGCATTGTATCAGTTACCAACTGCAGTCTCAGGTTAATGAAGATTTTTTCATATTTAATGTAGATGTAAAGGACTAAGTTTTGGAAATATTATTTTACTTGTACCTGGGAATCAATCATATATGTATCACCTGTATATTATTAAATAAAAAATATTATTACATCACAGTATTAACACCCTTGACATTTACATATAGTAAACATAGCACAAATTCACTGATTCAGAAAATAATTTTTTTTTGTTTCAATACAAGATATCATGTATAAATACCAATGTTACAGTAATAGGAATCACCCAATGAATTATAATCTACGTGATCATTGATTTTATCCATTTACAACTTCATGTCAGATGGCAAAAGTTCTATAAAAAATAAGTAGACAGGCCGGACCAAGACAACCAAGCAAATTGCACTGTAAGTTACTTAGATTAGTGGCATATATCTATTGGCTGAAATCTATGCCATTCCTATTAATTGCAAAATTATGATTTGGAGATCAAATACCCTTAATGGACTATAAAGAAAATCCAAATATAGCTGGTAAATAGCCTATATACAGCTTTTCAGTAAGACATTTTATGGCCAGTAAACGCATAAATTGCCATGCAACACAGTGATTCCTGGACTTCTATTCCGAGACCGTAGTGTGAAATTCAGCTGCATGGTGGCACCAGGGGTAATTGAATCAGTCTATTAGATGGTTGTCTTGGATGTACAATGGGACAGAAAGATGGACACACGCACACACATACAATTACGTGAATACATCATCTGCTGCACACTGTTTGCACTTACATTCAGAGCATTGTACGTATCTTTGAAGAGCCCTTGCTTGATATGAAGGTTCCTTGCTGTTGGAGGTATCTCCAGACCAAGACGAGACATGCATTCTGTTTCCTTTAACATAGTCAAAATTTGGGGATCGAAGTTCACATAGAGTTCTTTGGTTTCTGGGTGAGCCACTAGAAGGGATGCCGAAAGGCCCGATTTCGCTACCTCAACCTGAAGCAGAATTGGTAAAAATTAGTATGCTGATTCCGCAAATTAATCATACAGTAATTCCAGTATTTCTATATTACTTGAAGATGTAAATTATTTTAATGCATTATCATCACATCTAAATATAATGTCTTGCAACTCTTTATAGAATGATTCTTTGACTGTGATAGTAAAATATTATAAATTCTGATGAAGTGTTGATCTCCATTTACCTGTATTTACTTCGAGTTATGATGATACTCGTCAAGTGATAATAGATTTTATATAATAAAAGTAACCAAATAATTCTGCTAGACTAAAACTACTGAGAAAATCTATGATGTGCTACTTGACTCGACCTTATTTGGAGAACTTATAACTATTATGAATATGTGGTGAAGTACAACATTGACATAAATATTTGTTGGTGCAGCTAACTGATATTCACTAACATCACCCAAATGATACTATTAAAGTGTTAAAATGGCCATTTCTGGGCAACTTTTAAAGTATAGAGGATCAACACATGACTAAATACAGAACTAACTCCAATCTGTTATGGATGAACAAAACATAATATTTGCTTGATTAGAAGGCAGTATATTAAGTAGATTATAAATTTCATAATGATGGCAATAAAACAGTATATTGACTTTGCTAAATTGTTTTTAATGATTTGAACACAGAATAAATAATACTGACAATGCAATCACCAATTTGTTCAACATACATAACTCTGTTGTATTTACGATTATTACTTCTGATATACCCTGAGTAATACATAGATCTTGATTATTATTATTATAATACATTATGTATATAGAACTTTATACAGTGTAATCTAATACTTGAAATAAACAATAGTAATAATTCTAACATCCATTATTTTAACAGTTTTTTCTTTGCTGAAGTGAAGATACTATGATACACTATCTAGTGTGCCGAGAGTGAGAAATAAAACAAATGGTTAACCTGAACGGGAAACTGACAGTATAATAGGAGATAATAATATATATGAACCATATATTGATGTGTGGGTGGGTGTGTGTGTGTGTGTGTGTGTGTGTGTGTGTGTGTGCATGTGTGTGATCAGTAACAATTTACGGACAAACTTTTTACATTTAAAATGCTAGTTACGTACACAAACTTAGTTATGTACAATCAATGTTGTTCAGTATATATCAAGGGTTTTAAATCTAAAATACAAATATTTTATTGTTAGTATACATTAATACGAACTAATATGCACAAGAACAATTTCTTATCACAGATCATATTATGCTGAAATACAATGTCTTAGTTAACGTGGACCCATCTCATAGACTAATTAGGAGTAACTAAAATTAATTAAATTAACACGACTAATTAAAACAAAGCAATTCTAATACTTTGTTACCTACGATAACTCCACCAAAGCTATTACCTGTCTTAGCCATCCTCTGTGATAGAGCACCTCAAATTCCAGTAAAACCTTAGCAAGTTTGTTAAAGCTTTTGATGATTTTCTTAGCTTCCGCCCCCTGTAGGATAGTAGGATGCTGTTGAAACGCCTCCATCGGTTCTTGGATTCGACGGAACAATTGACGTGCCCACGCAATCTTGCCTGCATCAAAAATAATATATATATATATTTATATATAGTATATCTAATTTTATGTTTTGACAGCCAGAATTATCAAATTATTATGGTCTATACTAGTTAAGGCTATAGCAACCACAGTGTGGATTATAGTAATTATGACACTAATAAGTCACCCTACAAGTTATAGTGTTTATGACACAAACTATTAAGTTTATATATTTTTAATGGCAATCACATAAACCAGACAGGCAACATGTTACTGATAATACAGACTACTGTCCATAATAATGATATACATTAACAAAACAATAAGCTATATTAGTTTTAATTACAACCATCTATAATAATCATTATGCCAACTAGATAGTATATGATCTATAACAGCTGTTAGCTAGTTTATAATCTATAATAGTTATTATGCCAACTGGCTAGTCAATAGTCTACAATAGTCTTATCAACCTACAATATTTATTATATACCACCCGTAAGTCTACAAAAGTTATCACACAAAACACAGCTAGTCTAATATACAATAGTTATATGATATACCAACCAGATAGTTTGTGGTATACAATTAATGATGGTTATCATACCCACAGTCCAGCTAATTTATGGTCTATAATCTATCACAGTTATCATATACCCATCGCCTGGCTAATCTATGGTCTATAATATATCACAGTTATCATAAACTCACTGGCTGGCTAATATATGGTCTACTAGTTATCACAGTTATCATACACCCACAGTCCAGTTAATTTATGGTCTATTATCTATCACAGTTATCATACACACACCATCCAACTAATCTATGGTCTATAATCTAACACAGTTATCATACACCCACAGTCCAGTTAATTTAAGGTCTATTATCTATCACAGTTACCATACACCCACCACCAAGCTAATTCTATGGTCTATAATCTAACACAGTTATCATACACCCACAGTCCAGTTAATTTATGGTCTATTATCTATCACAGTTATCATACACACACCACCCAACTAATCTATGGTCTATAATCTAACACAGTTATCATACACCCACAGTCCAGTTAATTTAAGGTCTATTATCTATCACAGTTATCATACACCCACCACCAAGCTAATCTATGGTCTATAATCTAACAGTTATAATACACCCACAGTCCAGTTAATTTATGGTCTATTATCTATCACAGTTATCATACACACACCACCCAACTAATCTATGGTCTATAATCTAACACAGTTATCATACACTCACAGTCCAGTTAATTTAAGGTCTATTATCTATCACAGTTATCATACACACACCACCCAACTAATCTATGGTCTATAATCTAACACAGTTATCATACACTCACAGTCCAGTTAATTTAAGGTCTATTATCTATCACAGTTATCATACACCCACCACCCAACTAATCTATGGTCTATAATCTAACACAGTTATCATACACCCACAGTCCAGTTAATTTAAGGTCTATTATCTATCACAGTTATCATACACACACCACCCAACTAATCTATGGTCTATAATCTAACACAGTTATCATACACTCACAGTCCAGTTAATTTAAGGTCTATTATCTATCACAGTTATCATACACACACCACCCAACTAATCTATGGTCTATAATCTAACACAGTTATCATACACTCACAGTCCAGTTAATTTAAGGTCTATTATCTATCACAGTTATCATACACACACCACCCAACTAATCTATGGTCTATAATCTAACACAGTTATCATACACCCACAGTCCAGTTAATTTATGGTCTATTATCTGTCACTGTTTATCATACACCCACCACCAAGCTAATCTATGCTCAACAGTCTACAACAGTTATCATATACCCACCAGCTATAGGAGGTAGGTCTCTAGCCACAGGAGGATCACTCTTGTTCTTCTGATAGATTTTAGTCACCATATCAATGTCTCTAGAATAATGGAGTAGAATGCGTTGATATTTCTCCTGTATTCCAAGATTGGGAAGTCCGAGGTTTTCAAACTTACGCAGCAGCCACAATGCTCTTTGCGTGGATGTGATCCGTTCAAATCTCTGGTCCATGAATGAACAAATTGTTGTCTGTGAAGGAAAAATCAACAATTTAATCAACAGTCACTAGCTGCACAACTTACAGATTCAGAAAAGATGCAGCATGATAATCTTCGGCATCAAAACTTATCATCTTATTAAAGCTCATCAGATTAAAGTAAGATTACTGTTCTACAAAACTGGGTTTTTGTACCTTGTAAAGGTTTCAACAAAAATCACATAATTTGGTTTGATTATCAATAATCAATTAAGCTATGTAATAAAAAGGATATATAGAAATCAAGAAACATATACAGGTTAACATATACATTGCTTTTCATATAAAATTAAATTAAAATTTAAATGTGTCATTTTTTTATAGCGTAAGACTGAAGTATGTTGTTTTTGGGGAACAATGGTTAACTCTCTGGGGAGTAGACACTTTTTAGCTGACTATTATGGATACACAGTAATCCTACAGCAACTAATCACATATTTGTTTAAGTTGTTTGTGTCAACAAATAGAGATATAAACTGCTGAAATGTTTTTTTATAGTCAAACCTATGTACATAGTATCGTATATATTCAGGTACAAGTAGCACTTTTTACACTCCGAAATCGAGTGTGACTTATACATGGGTCAGGCTAAAAAGGGAAGGGTTATTTGGCCTATACAATACAATACTATTGTTTTTCAACCTTAATAATATGAACAATAAACAAATTTATTAGGTGTGTTTTCTCTGTTATCTTTCAAAGCCAAACTTAATCTGATGCACTAATTAGTGATGTGATTACAAAGACATGTCCTTACTATGGAAATATATATATGTGTGTGTGTGTGTGTGTGTGTGTGTGTGTGTGTGTGTGTGTTGAACGGAATGGTACTTGAGGCCACATAAACAATGACCAGAAGGCCACATCTAAGGAATACAATAACAGCAAACATTCTGTTAATTACTTCCAAAGCTGGCACATTGGAACTATTAATAAACTACATCAAATAGAATTACAAAAACCAATGTGAAGGCAACCTGAGTGGCTGTCCTATCATCACACAGTGGGTGAAGATGGCCGGGGATTCTATTGAATGGCGGCATCATTACCAAATTGTCTAAGAAGTGTTCTATTAACAATGATTGAGATGGCATGGAAGATAATGTATCATGGGTTGAACAGCATGACAAATCCAACACTGACCCCAATGAAGAAAGCAACAAGATATATGATGACACATGAACAGATACAACAGATGTTTGGTGAAGATAGTGATGATGATGAATTTGTGAATAAATATTGCTGATAATTTGCTGATTTTAGTGCGTCTTATACACAGGTTTGGCTCAAGGGGGCTTAGTGGTCATAGAAACAGGTGCATCTTATATGCGGGTATGACTTATACATGAGTATATACAGTAGGTTAAATGGGCCAAATGATCTTTGAAAATGATGAGGTAAAATGAATATTTAAATAGCCTTCATACATAGGCTGGCTAGGATTTGAACCCTGGTCCTACGTATTTGAAATCAATCATGGTACCAATTTGTTGAAGAAGATGTTCATCAGTGAATGATGAGTAAGCAAGTGCTTTATTTAGCTCATGTGCTGTCCAATGATTACTTCAGATATGCACATGAATATTACCCTGATAGTATGATTATATTTTTGGTATCAAATCAATGTCTACAAATATTGATATAGAGTTTTCCATGAATAATATGCTTATATATATATATATATATATATATATATATATATATATATATATATGTGTGTGTGTATATATATATATATTGATTGACTATATTATGATTACAACTAAGCATTTTTGTTCAACCAAACATTCTTGAAGATCATAATTACAAAGCATTTGTAGACATTTGGATTAACAACCACCAAATCTTTTCAATTATTTGTGACATATTTGGAAATGTAATTAATGAAAAGAAAACATACTAGTGATGTGTGTTAACTTGTTAAATATATTTAGATACTGAGAAACGTGTATGAGTAATAGTGACTTACGTGGAGGTCATTGATCTGTCGTTTAAACTCCTCAAAATCTTGATCAAAGTCCATCTTTCTCTGGTCAAGATAGTCATAGGGCTTCTTCCTCATTGATGTTATGATTACTTGGAACTTGTTGGCCATTAGTTCCATACCTGGAATAAAGACATAAAATAAACATTGCTACCACATTAACAACAGCAAATATATATTATAGCAAAAAAGCTGTTGCTCTTATTCGGTTTAGTGGACGATCTTTTCTCTCACTAACAGTAGCTATTCCTGTAACATCATCATCACCAGGCATAATTTAACTCGACCACAGCAAACTTGATAAAAGTATAATTTAATTTATTTAGAATATAGACTAGTTAGTATAGTAAAGATGCAACATTTTCTATTTATCTTCAAGTGAGCAGTGGTTTGTTTACCACATTGTTGGTAACAACCGGGATATGTGAATGAAGAATGATTTCCTTGGGAAACAATTCACAAGCACAGGTACCATAATTACACTTATTATGGTCAAATTCCTATTTATAGTTTAATGACCTAAACAACATGAAGACTGACAGAACTTGGTCAAATTTTAAACAAGCTTTGAATGTGAGACCGCTAATTAACTGTCTATAAACTGTGCTAACTATTAAAAAAAACATTAAAACATACAGTACTAATTATATTGAAGAGGTTTTGATTATCTTTAAGCTTTTAGCTAATAATAACTTCATGTGCATCTAAATCAAAATCATTTATAAAGCAAAACTAAAGATGCAAGTTACTTCCCAGGTAAGACAGTAGAAAATTATCCTATATGACATTCTGACCTTATATTTGTTTTGATGAAATGAAATGGCACTGATCTGAGATATCAGTATATGACAGATATGAAGCCATCCTTGACTTAACATGTCCATGACTGATCAACATCGGTGTTTTAGCTGTTTGAATAACATTTTGACAATTTATTTGGATAACCAGATAATTCTCTGGCTAAAAGCCTGATTATCAGTTCTTATCTTTTTTATTAACTATCTTTGACCAACAATTTGCTGCCTACCCTCAATTTTGGAATCCTGAAGATGGGAATACATTTCCATAGTCTCGAACATCTCAATGATCTTCACCAGCCTCTTTTTGAATGTGTCAAACTTGCCGAAGATGTACATCTCAGAGAAATCGGAGAAATTCTTCTCGTTTGGCATCTGCTCGAGCTTGCGTTTCGTTTTGTGAAAGCAGCTCTTGTACTCCTCATAAAGCTTAATACAGTCATTCAGCTTCCTGATCACTTCATCTGTTGGCTGCGTCCATATCGTTTCTGATCTATCACAGGTGATATAAGCCTTACATGCCGTTATCATCTGGTTTGTAATCTGAAAATGATGACCATTGATAGTTAGATTGAGTATTAATATGATAATACATAAAATAAACAGAAAACTAATAATATCATCATTTTACTCATATAATATATAAATCTATTAACGTTTCATTTAGCATCATGATTCAAATACACCGCAGTGAATATTTTGTGGATTTAGAACATCATCATGTATAAATCTATTTTGGTTTGTATTTTTAATGTAAAGATACAGCTGGGAAATACAACATTTCCAGGGTTCATTACAAGTCATTCATTACAGCACCAGATTCTGTTGATTATTACTATACTACAATTTTAAATATTTTAAAAATTAATCCAAACCAGAACTAACCTTGACAAAAAGTGATGTCATTCTACCAGATGTATTATAGTATCTAGATATACTGTTTATCATTCTGATGGCATTTATCAGTCCAGGTATACCCTCCAACATGCCAACCTACAAACATGATAAATATTTATTTAACACAGAGACATCAACGAGTCTAAAATTGATCAACATGTCAATAAACAATACGAGAAAAAAATGTATTAACAGTTTACAAAGAATACAAATGATAAGCATATTACAGAATACTTTAGTCTCTGCAGTCATATCCTATACTTTATTTTCATAACATGTGGGTTAGCAATACACACACACACACACACACACACACACACACACACAAACACACAAAGAAATATAGAGAAACTGTCAAATAACTTACAGGATCACTGTTGTAGAGTGGATCACAGAACTTCTCCAGTGTATAGAGAAATTTCACATTATCTTTAGCTTCATTGGCTGAGTCTGTGATCCTGCGATCTAACTCAAGCCATGTCTAAAAACAAAATTTGTTATATAAAAATCACAAGTGTGTATATCAAGTAAGGTGTTTATGTGCAGTCAGTTTGTTTGATTACAAGTATGGACTTACATATAAGGCACTACAATTTTATATATTACTATTATTATTTGCTTAATTATAAGTGAGCTTAAAAAGGTGTGTGTGTGTGTGTGTGTGTGTGTGTGATGTTGGGCGGTTTGTATGTCTTTCTGTCAATCTGTGTCTTTTAGCTTCCTTCACTGTGTGTATATCAGTGTCTCAGTCCATCTGTCTGTTAATTGATCTGTCTGTGATTGCCCATGTTTAACACATTTGTTTCAGGAGACACTGGCTCAAGAAGTTTAAATGTGGTTACATGACAATTCAGTCTAACAGCTACTCGTTCTCTTAGAACCAGTTTCAGGACTGACCTTAACAGTTTTGGATTTAGCAGCATTCAGACACTGGAGTGCTGCCTTCACTTCGGTTCCTTTGATCTGATCGAGAAGATAATTAAACTTAGACATCCGTTTCTTCCAGTGATCAAGCTCGGCCCTTGGACCAATATCATCTGCTTCTCGTCTCATCTGTTCACTCTCGGCTAACACCTACAGATGTTAGTTTGTAATATAAATTATCTGTATTAGAAGAAGCTGGGATCGGATATATTTCAGAAGGCTTTAATCACATGAAACTAGTCTCTCAGTAAAAGATATACTAATTCAGTATAATATGTAATGAAGGAATAGCCATGCCTTTGTGTATCACACAAACACACACACACACACACACACAAACTACCTGTTCAATTTGTTTGACCCAGACAGCTACACAGTCTTCCACAGCTTGTAGAGCCTCAGTACTGTTTGCTACAGCATTATACTCATGTGGACCCTTCAGAGTGTGTAATGGATATGAATCACATGGCTTTAATACAACCTTCTCATCCAGTGACTCCTGGGCTCCTACAATTAACGAACAAGCAACAACATTACACAGTAAATGAAAGAAGGTGAAAGAAATTGTGGGCATTCTGATAATACATACACAAACCTGAGACTTTTCAATCCAGTCTTTGCTCCTTAAATGTTATCAGAAAACATAATAGTTTGTTTGTAATAATACTAACAGAAAATTGATATGATCCTTTTATGAGTAAAACTTTTATAAAGTTAAAAATCAGTTTCAAGCATATGCATTCTAAATTAAGTAACATGATAATATAAATCAATACAACTGCTCTCTCTCTCTCTCTCTATATATATATATATATATATATATATATATATATATATATATATATATATATACACTACTTCTACTACTACTACTAATCCATCATAAACAATTAAGTCCACTTACCAACTAGGACACTGACAAATGAATCCAGTGTGTTAAGGAATTCAGTTCTTGTTTGAGCACCAGCTGTATTATCTAGTGCACCCCAACCTTTCTCTAGCTTACGCATAGATGGTAAGAAGACATTAGATAACAATGTCTCCACAGCATGTAGTAACCCATGTCCATCACCCTTTGATGTTGTGTCCAACATTGTAAAGTTAACCTCCTGCACAAAGTAGGAAATGTTACAATTTAGGCTATGTATGAAATTATATAATGCTAAATAATGAAAATGGTGATGATGGTGGTGATGATAATGATGAAAATTATGATGATGTCAATTCTTTTATTATAATATAAAATGAAAAATGACTAAAAAATATCTATACTATTATTAGTATTCTTCCTGTTGAATTGATGGTGGTGCTAAATTGTATTGGTTCATACTTTTAAGATAAAGTGCCAAACAGTGAGTGAGCTAGTAAGTGAGTTCTCTGTTCAGCCTTGGTGAAGTTCACACCCAGGATACTTGCCTGTGACCTGAGACATCTAACAGACACAGGTAACACTGGGATTTGAAACCGCACCTGGAGGACTATCGCACAGTACACCATTAACTGTGCTACAGGACTTCAGCTATAAATGAGCAGCTGATAGAAGCAAATGATATTTATAGTCTGATGCAAATGTTCATACTCAAATTCCAACCTCTAGTAGCTTTGAAAAAATAACAGTTCTGATGTAAGCCGAGGTGGGAGTAAGTGGTCTGTATAGCCTCAGTGTTGATTATGCCTGAGACATATGAAACATCCCACAAATACAGCCAATTTGATCTGATTCAAACCCTAATTTGCAGGTTTGTCGTGCACTGATCTAACTACTGTATTACATCAGAGTACCCGCAAAACATGTATGTAAAGTGCCACACAGCGGCCTTTCAGCATGCAAAGTTCACTTTGTACTAGGCATGAGAGTGGCCTTTGAAAAAATCCTGAAAAGTAGGAAAGGAAGTCGTAGAGTGAAGTGAGCCACGTGTACCTGCGGCATGGGGTGTAGGAGGAAAATTGGTGTTTCTTGCATTTTTAGAACAATCTGAGACTACTAGAGTGGGGATAAAACATGACTTTTGCATGAGAATTTTTTCAAACCACCAGTTTGACCCAATCCTCCATTTCAACCCTGGAAAAACCCTGGTAAAATCTGAAAAACTCATGGCAATAAAAGGAAATAACTACCTGGATGATATTATCCTCAGTGATGGCCTTCTGAGGTGAAGGTCGTAGAAAGACCAAACACATTCCACGTAGTGCAACATCTTGTCCATCAGTGACAAACACCTTAGGCTTACCGGACTTCACAGGGCGGTTTCCCGATGGTCCAAGCCTGACATACTCCACTGGAGGAAAAATATAAAAAAATGCAAAGGAACCATTTAAGATGTAATGTGTAAGCTACAACCTGAGAGCTACAACATGGGAACTTTTACTATTAACTGCTCATAAAATAACAATTTCCATAAAAATCAAGCAAACTTCCAGTGATGATGTCAGTCTTCCTGGTGGAAAACATCTTCATAACAAAATCAATATTTAGTTTTCTCAAGTTGGCTAGAAAATTATAAAAGGAGCTAATATTCAAGATCAAAAACATTTTATCGTGAAACAGAAGAGATTATTGACACAGAATGAAGATAAGCAGTAAAATGTATTAAAAGGTTTTGTTTAGGGAGATTCATATAGTTAATTAGCAAGGTATATCCAGGCTTCATATAGTTAATTAGCATTTAGCAAGGTATATCCAGGCTAAACAAGCATGGACATAGAACTTTATATTACATAAACAAGATGATTTCTTTCGTCAGATGCAGTCCGCATTCATCTGTTTCAAATAGCATATGTTCTTGTTGTTAATTCTAATGTAATTGAACCTATTTATTACATATTTTAAATGGGAAGTAATTTCATTTATCATTTGTAGAGTCCAGGAACCTGGTCATCTGACATCTCAAATGACATGCTGTTAGTGATAGACATGAGGTATTTATATTTACTACCTATACATTCAAAAGTGTTAAAATACCAATTTAAAAGATAAGGTAAAATTTTGGAAAATATGTATTCATATTTAAATTCTGTCCAAAATGTTCATTTTAATGAATGCTTATATAAATATTTCACATGTGTCCTTTAAAATAGTTTCATGCACACTCGGAGAAATGTGTATTCATTGATATTTGAATATTTGTTTAAATTTCATAGACCGACTAAAATATTTTCATACAAATATTCATTAATGATGGACATAGAAGTTACATGCAGTCACGTATAATTAACAAATAACCTGTACATAATTGGAATACCAGTTTTTACTACATTATTCCCATTAAGTGATAGATGTACTACATGGAGTTACACAAAGCAAATATCATTCTTAGTTGCACAACGGATAATTGACCACATTGATCAATGTGAAACAATTCTCAACATGTAGATATTTTGTAAAGGATGGTTCAATGTCTACATTAATTAGGTACAACTGGAAGTACTAGAATTTGCTGTGATATAAGTGAATAGTCCTTCAAGTGTCACTTCACATTATATAAAGCTCCCATCAATGTATATGGCAATAATAATTTAGAATTTTACATTTCTACTCCACATGCTTTATATAGTATGAACATCTAGTAGCAGGTTGAACAAAACAATCCATTATTTATCATTACAAAATGTTGTCTACTAATTTGATTAAATAGTGCTTATTTATATAAAGGAAAGTTAATAATTTAAAACAGTGAAGACAATGTTACTGTGCTAAATATGCACATCCTTTAGACTATCTTATACTATTGTTATATTGGTACATCTAAAGTGAAAAAGTATTATTTATAGTATACCTAAATATATTTTTAACATCATAAACTAAATATAATAAGTCATACTTATACATTTATTCCCATATATGTATATTGATATGCACTTAAACATGTCACCGGTAAGTACAATTAAGCATCAAAATTGTGTCATGAATGATTAAGTAATATTAACGAATACTTTCAAACATCTTTATTTCCATACTTTCATTATTCATGAATTTGTATTTATTTTCATATTCATGGAATTTGAAAGCATTCGCATTTTAAACTTTGAAACTTTTGTAAAGTATTTACCCCATGTCTGACTAGTGAGATATTCATTAGTGTTATTCACAACAGTAAGCACTATCTTGGTGTTAGTGTGCTAAATCAGATGTGTTTATTTTTTTTCACAAGTAAACATTAGTGTAATGATAACTTTCAAACAAACAAATCAATTACAGGTAACCTGATTGATGATGTGAGCATAATGCTACTCTTTATAAAAGATTATCTACAGAGGTAAAACATTATCAATGTTTAAAATAGAAACCCAGTTCCCTTTTGACCATATGAACAAAGAAAAATCGAAGAACAGATATTTCATCAAAGAGGAAGCTATACAGACAGCAAACATATTGATAATTTTTGGATCAAGCATATATATATGGATTTTATCTCACTCCCACAAGTTCTCAGTTTCTTAATGTTCACTTGTTAAGTCAGACTTTGAATAGGAGATACAGGTTTTGATAAGTAAGCACAGGCAGGAGCAGTGAATAAAAAATACAGGCAAAAATCTGTATTATTATCATGTAGCAATTTACACTGTGTATGATGTGGGCTTCTACCTTCTTCACCATGAGCATATGCTGAAGGAATTCTAAACCCAACGTGAGCTGAAAATAGCAGTATTAGTTATTTTATACAAACAACTATCCATACAAATAGGATAGGAATCTTCACATCCACAAATTACCGAATGCAGGCTGGGCACAGAGAATGGCAGGGACATTTATTATCGTAATGCCCTAATTGTTTTTTTTTTAAATAATTAATTTAGCCTCCGACACTTTACCATGACATCATTATCACTGGGGAATGCAATTATCCTGACCGTACCTTAATTGCGATCTCGGTGTGTATAAAAGGTCTCACTTTTCAAATCAAACTTGTGTCATTAGATCTCCAGTGCGTAACACAAGAGATATCATCACTTTATAGATTAAATAGTGGAGAAAAAACTTGGATCTAACAAATGCTATATGTTACGTTATGACCGTAAACATTGGAAATACCACAGAACAAGGCATCACCCCTCCAGGGCACGCACCCTCTGCCATAACATGTAAGTCTTGAACTGAATAGATATTTATGAACTGTAAATATCAACACAGAACGTGTATGGTGTGGGTTTGTGGCAGGTGAGGGTGTGTGTCAAATGTAGGTGTGATTCCGTACAGAATGAGTGGGGGTGGTGGTATTTGCATTTTTGGCACTTTTAAGTGTGGAAGTTCTCTAACTCTAATGTTCACGCACGCACACACACGCGCGCGCGCACACACACACACACATATATATTATTATCTCTTATAACTTTTGACAACTATCAGCAATATGCTAATACATGTCTAACAATGAAAACTTTCTTCATGCTGACAAAATCTAGATTGTCCTTATAAAAAACTACAGTATATAAACATCCCCCACGACCAATAAAAGTCATCAACATAAACAAAAACAATTAAATCTCTGCCATCCTTTATTCACATAATATTTATCATTATTCCTTATCTATCTCTATTTTAAGTGGGTTTCTTTAAAAAGTCAACAAGATTTTCATTTAATATTCATAGCCATTGTGCCTCAGCTCAAATTCCAAACATGTCACTGGTATCCATATATAGAGAAATCCACTCCAGATGTTTACCATGACTGAGGTAATTGTGTACTAGCCAACCTGATGCTAATATTGACCACACAGAATCAAGGGTTAACAATACATAGAAACCGTGACATGATCAACCTCGGGTATTGTTCACTGTGTTTGTGAACGGTCATGGGTACATTACTCACGTTACTTCACCAATCTGGAAATGATCATTAGTCCACTGATCTTTATGTTCATAAGTTATTGTGTAACAGCAGAATGGATCATTTAGCATTGTCGTGGAACAGGAAGATGAGAACAAATATCTCACTAAGTAGTAAAACATTTCTTTAATAGCTGCACACACACACACACACACACAGCTCTAATATTCTAATCTCTCTCTCTCTCTCTCTCTCTATCTATCTATCTATCTATCTATCTATCTATCTATCTATCTACCTACCTACCTACCTACCTACCTACCTATCTATCTATCTTTTCACCTATCTATTGTATATATTTGTTATATCTATTTATCTATTATATATATATATATATGTGTGTGTGTGTGTGTTTATGTGTGTGTGTCTGTTTGTCTGTATACCTATATATCTATATATCTATATATCTATCTATCTATCTATCTATCTATCTATCTATCTATCTATCTATCCATCCATCTATATATCTCTCTATCTATTATTGATCTATATATGTGGGTTGTTATAATCTCCTGCACGTTGTAAGAGTTGAGTAACAAGAAGTGACACTAAATTTTATTTTCTGTTTTAAAGAAGGCTCCTCCCCCCCACAACCAGCAAACAGAAAATAGTTAACCTTAGCTTCTCCAGCCCTCACCTCATTATTATAAAGCCATTTCCCATCTATAACTATCCATTGTTTAGATTATCTTAGAAGTGTTCTCTTATTGGCCGTTGCTAGGTGTTGTCCTCCATCATGACTATAAACAAAGTGGCTAACAACGACACTCTCAACACATCTGAAGGCTTTACAAAGCTTGGTGATTTTAGAAAACTTCACCCCACTC
The DNA here is from genome assembly GCA_025642065.1 of Paralvinella palmiformis. Taxonomy (NCBI): domain Eukaryota; kingdom Metazoa; phylum Annelida; class Polychaeta; order Terebellida; family Alvinellidae; genus Paralvinella; species Paralvinella palmiformis. The sequence continues at coordinate 233,616 of JAODUP010000112.1, read as the reverse complement.
AGTTATGCCACATTATAACTATGAGGCTACAGTGTGTGGTCATAGTCGCATAGTGATATGGATTCCACAAGTAGTACTTGTTGTGTGGACTGAGAGCACTTCATTCTTCACTGGGTGCTTTATCTGCCAAACGATCCGCACCACAAATCACTTCAGATCAATACTGGCTCATTTCTCAAGTATCAAAATATCAGTGATATTGATCAAAAGATGGCTGAGGGCTTTCTATCTGTTATATAAATGATGACACAATAGGTGATAACTTCATCGTTATTTAACCAACACTACGATTGTAAAATGAAAGTGGGCAAGAATGGTAGATTTGCACATAAACATGATACATCGTCAAGGAGTAACCTAGTAATTAAAAAACTTATTTATAGGCATTTAACTAGTGCAAACAAACAAACAAACAAACAAACAAACAAACAAACAAACATATTCATTGCTGTATAGTAACAAGCATTATTTTTATCTTTAAGCTGTACATGCTACCTACTTCACTAAATGAAACAACTAAATTATTAAAATGTTAGATATAAATAAAGGTTATAATATATTATTATATTTCAGGTACCCACAATTTATAATATCTGAATGGTCTTTCTGGGAATAAGTTATATAGACTTAAAGTTAAACTATAAACTAAAGAAACAAGACAGATTATAATATATTTGTTAGATTGTTGTAGTGATTACATTTAGAAATACTTGCACATTATTACACTATTCTAAGTATTAAATACTAGGCATACCTACACTATATAAGATAACTGTACAACCTAGATATAAAAAGACCTATAGAAACTTACACTGACATACCAATGTATTTATTAAAAATACATCAAATAAGTCATCAAATAAAGAGATAAATTATCATATTAACCTGTTTCCTTGTCGGGTTCTGGTTCTTGATAGTAGAAGAGCAGTTGGTTTGAGCCATTCTCGGCAAAAAAATCATGTATTCGCTCAATCTGTGTGTAAAACAATTAGATGTTACACCAATACACTGCAGTTCAGGATGAAAATAACTTCTAAGAGTCAACAAGTTACAGAACAACTAAAATAGCTTTGGCAAGATAATGGCTACCACTAATATAATTAAGCATAACCAGTTACACAGGTATATACCATTTGTACTCTCATGTTTTTGTTCATTCATTATTTTCATATATAAGTTATGTATTTACCAACTGAATATATTTATTGGCAATTTTAAACAAAGATGAAGTCAACATTTTGTACATATGAAATCACTAAATGATACCAAAAACTGCATAACAGTCTACTTTTACATGATGCTAAAACATTAAATCAAGCTAAGGTTATGTAAAAGATGGATCACTTGGCCTTGTGGATAAGAGTGTGGGACATTCTTACTCATGTTCATGCTGTGCGGGAGGTCGGCGGTTCGAATCCTGACCGCGTTTTTTTCCATCCAACCAGGCAACTGGGAAGATTTTCTCCATCGAATATGTCATATATTGTAAATTGTTAATTGATTTAGAATTAGTCCCCATGGTGAATCAGTAAATTAAAGACCATATGCATCTCCCTCATTTCAGCTAGCTAAGCTACGGAAAATAACTGCCATTTAAGCCAAATTTTAAAATACTATTATTTTGTATTATTAATATGTATACTCTTATATTTGCTACATTTGTAAATTTAATTATCTAATCATGTGCAAAAACATGGAGTAAATATGGTGATAGACTCGATTACGAAGTTAAATAAAATTACTGAATGAAACATGAACAAGGACAAACACGTTATTATAACACTTTTTACATAATCAAAAACAAACATATTACAACCAGTCTCAACCTTTATAGACAACACACACGATGTGCTTATTAAACAAAGGTGTTTTATTAAGGCAGGTTCAACTGCCTATAACCAAAGAGTGGTGGTCTTTCATGGTGGGAAGATAGGGTTATAGAGTTTACTGTGCACTTATTTCTGATAATAAAACCAGGCATTCAAAGATTGGTGGCACACAGCATATGATGTCTAAGAAAGCAAGCTGACTGACTGACTGACTAACTCACTGACTGATTGATGAATTGCCTGTTTGAATGACTGATTACTGACCTGTGTCCCTTCAAGGATGGCATCTTCCACTTCAGATTTATCCAGCCCAAGACTATCAGCCACTGTCACCAAGATGTACTCATGACGGTCATCGAGTTGGGCTCTCTTCGCTTCACGCTCCTCCTTCAACTTTTGCTGCAAACAAAAGTCACCAAATTACAAATCAGACGCATTTTAGTTAGCCAAGTTAACTAGCACTAATACAATATAGTCTAATGGCTTTCATCGAGTAATGGAGCTCATTCCTCAGTAATGAGCACCAGCATTAGCATAGCATAGTGTAATGAATTTTTATCATCTAATAAAACTCAATTTCAGCAACCACCAACAGTCTCAGTACGGCCTAGTCTAAGAACATTTATCACATAATCCAATTCATTTCTTAGTAACCAGCATCAGTACAGTATAGAGTGAGTAATTAATCTGAGAACCTGTGATGTAATAAAACATGGTTTTCAAGCCAGTTTAATTCCATAACATTATTTCAGAATATTAGATTTAAAAACTGTAAATCACACTAAAATATGGCTAAATACTATGAACATACTTCAAGTTTCACCAATAATGGCATAATACTCTGTAACAGGAAATTACCCAACTAATATATATATGTCATAAAATTACCCACATTTTTATGAATATAAACATAAAACTAATCTCAAGATACACTGAATAATAAATAATGTGAAGAGACAACTGTACACAGGTTTTTAATTATCTGTTAGCAAGGATCAAATGCTGATAACTATTTTAGTCACTGTTTTCCATCAAAATGATCACACAACCGTAAGAAGATAATCTCTATATCACCGTGCCAGTTGAGGTAGTATACGCGGTTACCTGCAAAGCTCTGACATCTTTATCAGACATAATCTCTTTCTTGAATTTCTTTTTATCCTTCCAGCCACCCTGACTTAATGTGTCAGCCATTTTTTGAAAAGAAATGCTCAATATTTAAACAACAAATTGTCAACTGTCCTCCAATCAAAACCGAACAGAACGATCTATCCCAACTGATAAGGCAGATGTCCCATTATCTCTTCCTATCACCGCCAATGATGTTGTCAATAAACTATTAATATCTCTCAGCACCGAGCCATTGTAAATTAGAATCAAACTGCAGCTGACCAGAAAGATCACGAGACCACCATATCCAGAGCTAGAACTGAAATGTCACTAATAGCTGAAGGCTCTAGCGGCCAGGTACAGAATGACAGAGTAGGACTAGCTGACTGTCAACAAGCACTGCCTCTGTGAGTTATTAAAGCCAGCCAACCAACTAACCAACCAACCAACCAACACACACACAAACACACACACACACACAAACTGTCAGACAGAGAACTTTTCTTAAGTGCTTAATCACTGATATAAACACACACAACACAACACACACACTTTGTCACAAAAACAATAAATTGGGATCATATAACAGATGACTTGTGACATTTTGCTGATTATAGATAACACTGTTGTAGACAATCAGAAAACGGGAAGGAGTAATTATTGACTGGCTACGTGGAACTCATGCTGGGTGAAGGGATGATGAAAACTGGTTTAGAACGCTCAATCTTAACATCTGTATGATCAATTGATAACATCTTTTGGCCTTCAATAAATTCTTAATGTTACTTTTTCGTAAAACTTCTAAATGCTCTGTAGCTGAGAGTGAGTTAAGATAGTGAAACTTCTTCTTAATGGTTCTCATATGACTGGGAGATCAGAATTTAAACCCCAGTCATCATATTATAGTAGGGTGGGTATGTGTCCAGCTATGTTAAACTAATAGTCAAGACCTCCCAAATACATAATTTATTCCAAATTCTAAGCTTATTTAAAATCCCACCAACATAGGTATGAGCTGGATTCGAACCCATAATCCAATGGTTTGTAGTGCAGTGCTCTAACCAATGTGCTATCTGAGCACATCCATCAGGAAGCATTACAATGCAGACAACCTGCCAATCATTTAGGTCATAATTATTTTTTAATGAATACAAAGGAAGAAGAGTTCTGAATTAAAGTGGAAAATTTTAAACTCACAATTAACTTTACCAACTAGTACTATCAGTATCCTGCCACTCAGATCAAGCTCTGTGTAAGTGCCTAGCTACAGGTTAGTTACTTAGAAAATAATATACAGGTGTGTATATACGTGTGTGTGTGTGTGTGTGTGTGTGTGTGTGAGTGTGTGTGAGTGTGTGTGTGCATGTGTGTGATGATGATGATGATTGATGTTATACGGCCACTTTTGTGCACATGGTAGGATAAATGTGCCGAGTGATCACCAAGAAGTCAAAGATGAAACATCCTTCAGATATGTCCACGCCAAGATTCCAACGCAGGTGGTAGTGATTTGTGATCCAATGCGCTACCAGTTAGCACAGAGAGGGGCTCTGTGAGCTTGTGTGTGTGTGTGTGCAAGAATGTACATGCACAAATGGTTGCAGCAAGATGAACATTTCATCAAGCATAGACAGAACACATCTAGCTCATAATGGCCAGAGCATCCTTATCTCACACTATTCCCTTAATGATTGACACATATACTTAAGTTTACACCTGAGCGGCAGTCTGTTGATAAACAAAGTAAGTAACATTATACAGTCATCTTGTAGAACAAAGTACACAAAGTGTGTCCAAAACATAAACTCATACTGAACCTAAGCACTGTTTATGCATAAAATAACACCCAAACTCGAAAACATCCGTGTGAATCAAATAAGGATAAGATCACTGTCAACAAGATCAATAAAACGGATATTGCCAGCTTTTAAATGGATTCCTGTAAGGTGACTATCAATAAAAACAGGAAATAATTACAACAGCAAACATCACCATTTCAAGCCTATGCCCATGATGATTCAGCAGTACGGACATGTCATAAAAAAACATTAGGAGATACAGCAGTAATAATTGGTTACAGCATTTCTCTCTAATTAAAATTATTTTGTGAAAAAGACACTGGTCAGGTTTTACCCTACTTTTAATGATTTATAGATGGACGGCCATCACACCATAACTATTTATGATGCAGGCACTTTTACAGTTCAATGATCATATTATATATTTTATAATAGTAGAAGCAGTCATTGTCAGGAAAGGAATAATTATCAGTCTACTGTTATGATATCAAAAGGACTTCATGCAGAATTAGAATACGTGAATGACTACATGTAAGCCTAAATACGTTGGTTCATGCAGACAACTGAGTCATAAATATCAATGATCATTCTCCCTAGTGAATCATAAGAAATACTAGCAGATGGCTCCATCTAGCGACTGAGGAAAGTAGCTTAAACCAAGCGAGAAACAGCCTGTATAGCAATAAGAAGCACACTCCAGTTATGTGTTAACAATAAATATCATGTCTATTATAATGGACATTTATCTAGTAATATACATCAAACATTTCTGTCTTTTCTGTCTTTGTACTTGTTGTTGTTACTGTTGATATCATCTTTATGTGTACCCATTATTCTAATGCAATCTTCTATCAGCTGAATTTTTTATTTGAAAAACACCTGAAGCAAACTTTCTTTTATCATAAATAACATTATGTAAATTAAGACTTTAAGTAAAACAACACCACACAGCAATAATCATCATTATCATTATCCTTATGATGTTGATGATGATGATGATTGATGTTTTATGGCCACTTTTGTACACATGGTAGGTTAAATGACCTCCAAAGATAATGAAGCAAAGTCAAAGATGAAACACGCTTCAGATAATTGCCGACGCCAGGTTCAAACTCAGGTGGTAGTGATCTGTGATTCAACACGCTACCAGTCAGACCACAGGGGGTGCCCTTATCATTATCCTCACATATACAGATACTTACTATTATATATATCCCAAGATGTACTGCCTGATTATTGACTAATTATAAATTATCCACTCCATGGTATCAGAGAGACACAGTTCAGAAAACACAGTACACAGTGCTCTTAACGTCATGAACCGAAAACCTTGAAGCATGATGGAGAAACAATACAAAAGTCCACTTTGGTATCTTGTGCAGAAATAATAAACTGACAAAAATCACAGCCACCAAAACTGGTTTTCAAATGGTAGATCTTATATTATAGTCACTATCCGGCGATTTAATAACAGACCTAATTAAATATGCTTTGTACATATTTATGTTTAAAAGATAACAACTCCTCTCAAATTTCAACAAGTCTGAAGTTAAAATAAATAAATAAAACTCAGAACTGTTGTTAAAAGTGCCTAAATCATGAGTTTGATTTGAGATTGAATATCTTACAGATCAATTGAGTGATATTTATTTATTGGCTTACGGTATTGTCACTGCATACTAAACGTATTGTTTTATTCTATGCGGCGCATAGAATAAAACACTTTAATCATTCACGTTTTTCAACATGGAAAAGAAAACCACCAAAACTCTTTCAGGCAAAACCTTTTATCACAGCCTAGGAGTGAGCCCGGATCACTTCTGTCACACTTGGAATACATACTTGTAAGGTGACCCCCTAGTGAAATTATTTGATCATTCCACAGAATTTTAATGAAGGTGGATGCTAAGGATATTTAAACAGTAAGACTATACTGCGTACAGGTGGCTTTAGATAACCGAGTCTAAATAATGCATTCATATTAATGCTAGTCTTTAATATCTACTGCAAACACAAATTAAGCAAAGAGCAAAAGGAAGTTCACTGATGCCAATCAAACCTTCAATAAGTAAAATTTCTGGAATCAGTATAGCAGCCAAAAGCTAAACTGACCGTACTGATCGCATCAGTTGGAATATTGGAGTACAGTAAACTACCAAGGAAGCATTACCCTACTACAACCTAGTAAAGTAAATAACTGGTATGTTATGATGATGATGATGATGTTTTACGGCCACTTTTGTGCACATGGTAGGCTAAATGGGCCGAGCGACCTTCAAACTGTAACGAAGTGAAGTCAAGGATGAAACAACCTTCAGATATGCCTACGCCGAGATTCGAACACGGGTGGTAGTGATCTATGGTCCACCCCGCTACTGCTAGATCACGGAGGCGTCCAAATGGTTTGTTATATTTATTAATGGTATGTCATGAATGAATATAAATTAAGTAGTAATAGGACACAGGTGTATATAGTCAGTAAACAAACTTACAGTGTGCTGTTCAAACTGATGGTGAGTAATTCTACGTCGGTGGAGCTGTTGAACCCTCTTCCAACGTGACAGGTTTATGTTGGGTTCCATTGCTAATGATACAGTATCATTTACCTGTCTCCGGCATCGACCCAAAGACGTAGCCAATACACCGATAGATAGATATTCCAAAAGGTAAAGTGAATTGTATCTAAATGCTGTTGCTGCCTTCCAGGTTATCAATCCGCCAATAAAATGAACCAGATATTAGCTGCCGATTAGAGGCCGTGTCAGTGATATGGCAGAAGGTGAAAGTCAAAGTTTTCGAGGGCTGAAACTGAATCACTTGTAACCAATCAGACCAGTGAGTTACTGCCGTCGACATAGAGAGGATGTAATCCAATGCTTACAAGGCCGCTGATAATTTACTGGTTACATTAATGGAGTGTTAATAAATCTAATCACCTGTTCCGGCTCAATATAGACAACACACTTGAGAACAGTGCGTGTGCGTGCGTGCACGTGTGTGTGTGCGCGTGTTTATCAACAAAACAACCCAAACAATACATGCATTTGGTAGCAAGCCAATCACGAGGCACTAACACACTCGTCAAATGACCATCAAATGATTATTAACTCACTCAGATGGACAATTACCATTGAATACACAAATTATCACCCAGTACACAATCAAGGTTGACATCTTCGTGATATGCTTACCAAGTTATAACTAGACCTATCATCTATATCAGCCTACTCTGTCTGATATATTGTTTTATAATGATAAATTAAGGCTTAAGTGAAATGTCTAGATTATCTAGAAATCATGAAGATAAGCTGGCTACTTCACAATCACACAAGGTATCTCAATTACTGTACAACAGCACAATCACAGTATAATCTACATATTGTCAAAGACAACTGTTACAAATGGGACATGTGGAAATAAACTATCTCTCTAAGCTCTGATATTTTTAAAGGCTGTGATTTTCTAATGCACGCCAAAGATCTCAACCAACCAACTCAGCACATCATGGAAGTAGCAAGTTTACATGATGTGACAAATGTATACTGAAATATAACAAACATTTAATTCATCTAAAGGCTTGATTCAAGTTCTAGTAAATCATATTTATGGTTAAAACTTAATTTCAGTTTATCAATTGAAAATAAATATCACCAATCCAACAATTTTGCAGAAACATTTAATTTTCCACACAAACACTGCGGTAATATTTATGGTTAAGTCAAGAAATTACTGGGAACATTTATGAAATAAACAGTTGTATCTAATCTTAAAGGATGGTGCAAAATGAGGTGAATACATAGACTCCCTATTATCGCCCACCCGGCAGTGCTCTGTCTCGTTTCGCGGTCCACCTATAACGCGGTCGACAGGGCATGGACCCCAACGACCTCGTTATAACGGGGGCCTACTGTAGTATAAAAAGCTATGTAAATTATCATACACTGTAAACTCTTTGACAAATTTAACTTAACAAGAATGTGATAACAATATGTGATACTTGTATCTGGTCAAGTTTCTTCCAAACAAAAACATTGGATGGTTATTATTTTATTTTACATAACTTATAACAAGCTGACACTGGCCATAGTTTATTACAATTATTTTTTGCTCATTAATACTGCCAAAGTAAGAAAAATCTAAAACATATATAATATATATATATATATATATATATATATATATATATATATATATACTTACTGCAGGCAGCAGACAGCTGCTCCATATAGAGATCATTCCTTTGTTGTAATAACTGATGTTGTTGTAGAGCTCCCTGTATGACATTATGTAAGTCTCTATTACACTCATCAAAGCTATCTCCATGACTGATAGATTCGCCTGTTCCACTGTCTCTCAACTCTTCCGACACAGAATGTAACATTGTTCAATTTCGAAGACAGCTTAAATGTTTAGGTCACCAATTCACAAAACACATTTAAATACTACAGTATGTTGTCTACCATTAAAGTCTAACAGTGACCAAATTATTCTACATTGCAGGAAACGGGAAAGTCATCTGTTTTAAGCTTTGGATCCACTATTATATATATATAAGCTTGTGTCTCTGGAAGCGACATGCAACATAATGGCAACGTGAATATCAAGTCATAGTACTTATTTTATGAGTCACACATCCTTTGGAAATTAGATGGTGGTTGTTACTCTACCCATCCAATCATCCCCGCCCCAAACCAAAAACTCAAGTGGATTAATACTCTGCCGGACAGACCGAACATAGCTCTAAAAGGTCAGTCGCAATCATCTAAGTCAGGTAATAATCATGGCTCAGAGAGACAGTAACCTTTACCAAAATAGGAAAATATTTCAATAAACACACTGAAGGAACTGACTCGGAGATAAAATCTGGCCAATCTACAGCGATACAGCATAGACACAAGTGTGAGGAAGTTAGTTCATGACAATTAGGATTAAGGTACAGCATTTAGTCATCATAAGCTGGATGAAGGTTATACTCGTGAGGTCAGTGTCTGAGCTGACTCTCAACAGCTCACAGGGTACGACAATGATAAAACGCTGTAAAGGCTTCATAATCCATTTAATGGGTTTTATTAACCGGTGACAGATGATTAATTCCATATATCGAATCAGATTTGATCTCTTTTGAATACTAGAGAGATGAACGTGTTATGCTCTTGATGATACATAAATTATGGAACATAATGCCAACCAATCAGTGTACATTTTGAGAAGTCTTAAATGTTAAAAATCTCTCGTGGGGCTCACATTTCTAACCGGCACAAATGGCTTTAGTCAACAATTACACCACAATGTTTAGCCTTCACCAACATTTGAATTTTGTATTGAAACACACGACATAGTATATTATCACAATAGTTAATCCAACATAAATAAAGTTGATGCTAAAAATGTAAGATATTTCTAAAATATTATTTAATTTGTGTATTAAACAAAAGGTATATACTGCTTAGTCATTACATAATTATTTAATATATCAAAATAATATTTAATAATTACAAATACTATGAGTAAGAAGTACTTTAATAAACATAATCTATTTTTTCTTGTCTGCATTTCTCTTGACTACAGGCACAATGTAACTTCCACAGGTATAAAAGCAAGTGGTTGTCATGGTTGAGTGTAATTTCCCCAAAGATTCATAAACACAATGAACAATAAATATTCTTCTGTGTTTGGGTGTGTCAAGCAAAGTTTCAGGGTGCTCTGATAACATAGTGAATTAAATCCGGTATTACTAGGATTTAAATCACTGTGTTACCTGTGTTTTTGGTAGGTGTCCCTCAGGGTTCACCCATTGGCCATAGTGGATCAAGGCTGGATATAGTACTCTCACTCACTCATTATTAAAATGTCTGCAAGCCAAATATTTAAGAGCCAGTAGAAAGTTACAAAGGCTGATGTATACCTATTGCTTTTTTCAGGCTTATAGACATCAGAGCATCAGTTATAGTGAAATATAGGACTTTATGTGATTAAGTTGGTATAAAGGAGTGAACTGGCACTACGGTCTAAATGAGTATAGAGACTTTTATAATTTTTACACAAATCTTGACAGAGGTTAAGGTTATTGACCTTCCAATTTTAAAAACTTCAATTAAAATAATTACAAGGGCAGACATTACACACACATACACAGAGAGAGAGAGAGAGAGAGAGAGAGAGAGAGGGACCACCTTATTGTTGTTGACCAAATCTATAGTAATCTAGATACCAGGTCAACAGTATGCTTCTCCCGCTGTTGGAATGCTAAATATCGTCTTACAAATACGGCAATTATATGAAATACGTAAACACTAAATAGAAGAATATAGTTGCTGATCCAACACATCTAATAGAGTAGCAGCTAAGTGTAGGATTTGTGTTTTAACAACAGCAATAGTAGTACATCTCTGGGAAGGAAAATTCAGATTGAATATATTTCTGATGACTGGTAACAACCACTTACAAAAGGAAAGACATAACACCACTTGCTTTCTCTACATTTCAGATCGCTGTACAATATCCTGTTTCACATATTCAAAGTACCATATTTAAACAATCTGGCCCAAAAGTACATACCAATGAGATTGTTGTACGTTTTATTCTCTTTTAATGGTGCCATACAGCCACAGAGTAACGTTCAGAAATAATTCTTTCCAAGCATTAGCTCCTAGCCTGTGGCATTTTATCTGGTCATATTAATCTTGAAGCAAGCCAAGAAGTATTTTATAATGTTCTTAAAATGCATTGACTTAAATTAGCCTATTTATAATAGTTTATCAATTAAAGCCATACATTGATAACTACTGGTACATAAAATACTATTACTATTATTACTATTACTATTATGGTTATTATTATTATTATAGTCCCATATAGATGTATCATGTATTTTCTAAACTCATTTAAATATATATATAATTATGACCACTACTTATTATGATTAAAAAGCAATAAAACGTATAAATTGAAAATGATCCGTATCTTAGGGACTAACAACCAAATATCACAGAAAAGTATTATTGTAAAAAGATAGTGAATGACTCTAAATACATTCAAGGGACACACAAAATTACATATTTACCTGTATAAACGAAGTGACTTGAGTTTTCTTTGACACAGTTTTCCACTTTGAAAACATAATGTAGTTAAACCCTTGGTTTCTCTACCCAAAAAAGTTTTAAATAAATTTCAAAGAATTGATCACTCCTTCTCCTGTATAATTCCTCTACACCATATCCTATTTTACAATTACAGCACTTGCAAAATATATCCAATAAATAACAATTCCACTTTGTAGGTGACTCTGTATGGTGTAATAACACCTTCTAAAATTTTATATTTAACTGAATTTAATTTAAAATAGTCTCTACTCAGTGAAACAATTTGCAGAAAAAAGGTTAAATGTTCAAAGTGGCTTGGACAACTGACTGATATGTTCCTCTGAAATATCACCAACTTAATCCATTCATTGTGGCATCCTCTATTAATAAGTACCTGGCACAATCAGAATTACATATCCAATGACAAAAATGAATGGAATGTTACACCTATATGGAACAATTTCCAACAGATGACCATGATACTTCATATCAAATAACTAGAAACGCGATATTTATATATATATATATATATATATATATATATACTCATAAAATATAACACCACTGTCACCTGACATATCCGCGGTTGTCTGATATGTGCATTTCCGTATTACAAAAAAAATAATTTCCCATAGATACCAGATGTATACAAGCCACAACAAGCCGCAGTTAATCATAGATGAATAGTTGATGAACAAACGCAGAAATAGCTGCTACCATCCCACCTAACTGTCCTACTCAAACTACGTCAGCTATCAATATTCCACTACATTCCAATTATAGTCATGTTTTACACTCTGCTGTGTCTAGATGATGGGTGCACGCATGCATGTAGAGAAAGACATCAATGATTTATGATGCTCTTAAGTTCTATTCAAGTCAGACTGAACAAGACCATCAAATTCAAAATAAACATAATTCAAATAGTGTGGGGGGTGGTGTGTGTGTGCGTGTGTGCATAAATGTGTTATACGTGTACATATTCATAAAGAGCCCGACTTTGTTACCTTTGCTACAGACAAGTACTGATCTTTGATATAGGTCAGAACTATACTTTTAAGAGTCTATCGTAATTCAAAGCAAGTATAATTAATTAAACTGAAATTTTATCTACACACTAGGCACACATATTAAATCACAGATTAACTTTATTCCTTATACTATAAAGGGCTTTGGTCACTACTGCAAGAGATGAAAAGGACCAATTATATTTAAAATATTTATACAATTTTTTAATAAATACATCAACCTCGAATACTTATTGTCATCTGTGAATTTTTTCTTGGTGGAGTTTTAGTCAAGTGGGGTTTAGTCCAATAGTGTCTTGTCATTATGGGGTGTAGTCCTGATCATTTACCTAAAATGAATTGTCGGCAATGGCTGAATGCCAAGAGTGGAAGTTAATTCCAAAGGTGAATTCCAGGTTGTTAGAAGAAATGCATAAAGATACCATTTCTGTTGTATGAGACGTGGTTACTTTGGTGGCTGTTCTTTACTGTGGTAGGAATACTGCTCAGTTTTATTTAATATTTTTTTGTAATCGTAGTACTTTGTCTTGGAACAAATATAACTGTATGTGTGTGTGTGCACATGCACACAGCCACTCACATAATGTATACAATTTTTCATGTTAGCTATACATGCAATGAGTCTATAACATCATACCTAAGAATATTCTTCATCCCAGATCAATAACCCAAGCTCCGTTTGTTACTGAACCCAGTCAACCATATACATAGGTACCTGTTATTCTTAGAGTTAAATCATAAACTAATCCACAACAACAACAACCATAATTCATCACGATGTGGGCAAACGGCGCAATAACACAAAGACATCCACCTTGCGTTACCAGATGCATACTATAAATAAAATACTTACAAATCACAACAGGTTTAGTCAGCTTTCAGACAGTCAATTTAAGGCATATGGCCAGTTTATCAATACAGAAACTAGTCTTAGTTTAATGCTGACCTTATGCAATGTTTATGTTGACACTGGGTTTTAAATTTTCTTTCACAGTTATCTATATATACGTGTGTGTGTGTGTGTGTGTGTGTTTATGTCCTAAGCTCAATCAATAAGATCTTTAGCAAAGACTGCGTAGCTACATGATAACTAATCAATTTTAGTGCTAATCAGGATCAGGATGTCTGGTTTGTTTAGCTTATAGACATCTGGGACATATGGTTTGATGAAAAACCCCTTAAATAAACATCCAACAAATACAAAAATGAGCTGGAATTGAACCTACAACCTAAACACTTTCAACTGAAATCTTTTAGCTGCCAAATAACATTTCACGTATTCACAAGCACCACAAACGAACAAAACAATCAACAACAGGGCTCAAGAGATACTCAGTTTCGAAACCCGGTTATTGTTGGGAATCATAAAAATTCCCTACAAAAATATCCCACAAACATAGGTATAAATTTGTGACAAATCCAGGCACACAATCAAATATTCAGTGATGGTTATTTTACATTATGGTGTTCTCTGGGTCTTGTCTAGAAACAAGAGACTATATACACATTAGGGGTATTTCTCTGTACACAATTGTTATTGCAAAGATAGGCATGTAGAGACCTGTAGAACGTGGTTAATACGATAACTTGCCGGGTCGACCAATGCTGTTGATTTTGTCATGGCAACTGTGTAAACTGTTACTATCGCATCGATTGCACACGTTTTGTCTAAGTGCTGCCACCTGGTGAATGAAACGTAAATAAAGTTAGCAAATACTTTTGTGTCCTGATTTCCTACAATAATCTCATTTAGAATCTGTCTGTCATGTATTCGGTAAAGATTATCAGAACTATGATTTAAAAATTTGCTGAGACATTGGTTTGTTTAGCATCGGAGATGGTTTCATCCGGCACATATAACTGAGGTGATATATATTGATGCTTTTTCAGAGCGGAGTTTTTATTAATGGATGAAACATCCTACAGACACAGGCAAGACTGGTATTCAAACGCTTGACCACTGGAGCTCTAAAATGCAGTAATGGAAATCCCTGTTATTATAATCTATAAGGGGGAAGATTGTGTGTGTGTGTGCGCTCGTATTATATATATATATATATATATATCAGGTGTAATCAGTGCCGGGGCTAAAAAAAATCCAATCCAACCGGATTACTTAAATATGACAGCATTTTCTATTAGAAATATTAGTTAAATTGATTATTTTGTAAAAAATCAATTGAACCTTGCACATATCATTAAAGTTTCAATTTACAGTTGTACAGCTGATAATATATTGATCACTATATCTGTTGCCAAAATTAATGTACAACGTTTACACTGTGACATAAATTATCAGCAAAGACTTTAAGATACGTGCATAATACATACATTACAAAATGTCTACGTAATGGGGAAATATGTATTCACACACACACACACACACACACACACACACACACAGAGAGAGAGAGAGAGAGAGAGAGAGAGAACTATTAATCACTGGTCGATCCTTATATTATTACCATCAAGTAATCTTTATCCAGAATATGGCCAGCTTTCATTTTGACGGGGCTCGACACCAGTTGACCTTTGTTGGTCCGAGTTGATCCGGCAGACAGCGACGAAGACTGCGACAATCCTGGAGTGTCGAAGTTGATGCTGACGCCAGGAGCCGTAGTAACAACGCTATCGATGGAGAATGGCGTCTTCGCAGAACGCACGTCCATGGAAAGTTCACGGCGCATATCGATGACGGTGGCAACGCTGGCCGATCTGAGACTAGTCGGAAACTCAGTGTAATGATCGTCATTCTCCAGGGATATAACTTCCTTATCCATGGTTGTAGCTATAATCCCGAGGACTTCAACACAGATGTAAACAATCTAGATCTGCTGTCTTACATCACGACAAAGACAGACGCTGTATCCGGATATCATCACTGATCATTCGGTAAACGGATCCTCGTCAAGAGATCGGTGATATCAGCAGCTCATAAGTATACCGCGTTATTAACGGCTAGCTGATATCGGTGTGATATGGAATATCACCGCTAGACGAGTTTATGTACAACTTCAAACTTAACCTCGCATACACGATATACCACGCAATACTAGTACGTCATTGCCCAGTGAACATCCTAATAGTATCACCGCGTTCAGTGACAAATGAATAAGATGAGTCGTCAACATTACTGATACTGGCATGAATATTCCACAGTTTATTGTCAAACGTCTACTAGAGAAGGCAGCCTTCAGCACGACTATATTATACAACTGTACGACGGTGAACATGTTGGTGTATGGCGTGGAACGTTGTCTTAATATTTGCCCATTGCATAACGACGTGGCAGGACTTTACTTGTCTTGAATGATATTATATTAATGAAATGGCGCTCGTTCTGATGGCTATGTCTACACGGGCAGCCCCGACCAGACCCCCTTGGGTAAAAGGAAAGCTAATTTAAATAAGGCCAAAATAAACAAACGGCATCGATGCCATTAACGCGACCCACCCAGGTGATCACCCTTCAGAATTTATCTACCAGAAACTAAATTATCTATTTTGTCTGGCCTCAACATTTATGCCATTTTCTTGACACCAGTATCAACAGAAATTATGTATTACCATTGTACTGCACTGGATATAGTAATTAACTTGTGATAATCAGAAAGGTTTTACTTCAGATGGGCATGTCATTATGTATCTGTGTCAACAAGACAAATGGATGACCAAACAATATCTTTATGCAAACAGCAATGACCCCCCAGTAACTAAAATATGACTCGATAATTATGCAACTTCATCGTTTACATTCATAATAGACATTACCAAAAACTATTATTAATTTAAAATTACCAACACACACACACGCTCGCACGCACGTACGCAAAACCCATCTATATACACATTTATGTAAAACCAGTGCTGATGCTGATTGTACACATGTTATGCTCTAAGCACATTTAATTCAGTAATTATCAAGAGTACTGTACTAAACAGACATACCCTTTCTGCTGCTAGTGGCATACTCGGCTGTAGGGATAGACCCGGTCCTGGTTACTTGGATAACACCCAACAACTAATCCATGTCTTCTTTATCATCACAGTCTCACGAGACTTCGCCAATATACTGTTCATTATCCGCTGTCTGGAAAAATGTTGTTCACTAAACAAAACCCGACAGTTAATTAATCTGGGTATACATCCCGGGCTGCTCGTGTTTGATCGTAATCGTGCTCTGTGTATTTGATGTGGCTCTATGTACCCTTTTCGGTAACTAAGCATTCAAGCAACATGTGTCATGCGCTGCCCACCTCCGATAACATCTACCGTTACCTGTGGCCATGCCGGGGAATCAATTCTACGCGAAGTACTCATGCCGTCAATATCTGCTGATAAATTCATCATCATCCGCAACAATTGGTGCATGTACACGAAACAAACTCTCAAATCAGAGGCCTTCACAATCCATACTATTAACAATACATGACCCAATACTAGCATGTACAGGAAACAATTTTTCTAGAAACAGGTAAAATACACGCCACTGATATGCCACTATCAGTTTTTCTCTTCCAACATGAGACCTATTTCTGAGTGTGGACAAACAGGCCATAGGACAATGCTGTATCTATGTATAGTAATATTGATGACCACAACTTTGCAGCCACGTGACTGTAAACAGTATTAGCGGTAGGTATACAAGACATCTTAAATATATATATATTGTAAACGAGCGAAAATCAGTAACAAACAAATCAGCCGTCAATTTCGGAGGCCGTAAAAAGCTTATAGAGCTCTCTTTATAGATAAAGCAATCTATTCACGACCCATCAGTGCAAAATGATTGCATATTGTCTCCCATCACTACAGTTAACACTACGGTAGAAGTTAACAAAAACACTGTGTGTATGTCTGTATGTACGTGCGCGCGCGCGTGTGTGTTAACAAACATCATGCCTACTTATCGTTTCTGTAATTCCTAAAACACACCAATATATTAAAAACCAATAATAATCATTTTTAATAATTTTTGTAAGAGAAAATGTGTGTGTGTGTGTGGGGGGGGCTTCCTGTCACATCAGATCTGAATGAAAAACCTTATAATAATTGAAGACTCATAGCTAAATATAGGGAGTAGTACCGATGATAAAAACTCAATTAATTTTTTTTATTATTCTACAATACAACACATTATAATCATTAATTGACTAAATGTGATCAGGTCTTTAAAGTACCATTGCTGAGAGAGACCTAGGGATTAATTGTTAGGACAAGTTTGATAACGGACAGAATTTCATAATTTTTACTCTTCCTAGGATTCCTTCATTAGAGAAGTGTTCAGTGTTTACCGTCTGCGAGAGTATTCTGAATCTGTGTTAGTTGCTGTAATTAAATGTATTTGGTGCTATCATACAGAAAATGTATCTAGTACAGATAAAATTCTGAACTATTGTTTCCACCTACGATCGAAATATATATTTCACCTGTCCAAAATCTGGCAATCACGTGAAGCACATAGTGACTGACTTCCATGTTATGGCATCTAATCCCGGGGTTGCTTTTGTCTTTGGGATGTTTCAGCCGTTAGTAAAAAAAAGATCATCCAATTTCACTAGGCAGCACCGGACATCGCCAATGAGGCTAAACCAATTCAATCAGCCACATATTTGGTTTCGGCCAACCTCTTCATCAATGGTTCTATTGTTAAAAACTCGATCTACATTTCTCGAACATAAACATGACTGATCCATCTATGCCATCTCCAAACCGGACAGATATGGATTTCATGGCAGTAATCGATTTGGTTAAGTGCTGCTAACATTATCCAACGATCAGATCGCCGAGATCGGCTTTAGCTAACCCGAGGTATCCCGGCAACATTATTGAGCTTTGGACATCAAGCGTCATATAATGTAACGCGCTCGGTGAACACACGTAGACCTAGTGTTAGGTCGGCCAATTAACAGACTCCGCCAGCGATAACCCAGATCTGCTAACGTACTGATGGGGAGCTTTACCATCGGTGAGTGACACCAGCAAAATCAATTGAGTGCCTGATTGTTGATTAATCCTCGGCTTATCTGAGTGTGGCGCTTTCTAAACTGAAGTGGGGCACCATGGATAGCTGACACAAGGCTGTCATATAGCAAAGAAGGCAACCTTCACTATCGAAGGTATATACTCGATTTTATCTACGTTTTGCTTAGTTTCAAAACGGCTCCACGAAGGCTAATTTTCAGCGTAAACCACGGCAAAAATAAAATACAAAGCATTCTAATAACTTAGAAAGAAAAACACCTGTGATGAACCACGGCACAATAGTACAGGCATAAGAGTGAGTTTTAAAGAAGAAACACCTAAATTACAGTGAAGAAAAATGTGGGAAAAGCAAACCACATACAACAGAGATGCCGAGGTAAGACTCCAGAATCAAAATTGGAGTATTGTGCAATCCGTAAGTCATTTTATGACAATCAAAGACTAAGCGGAAATAAATCACGAAATATATATTTTCTTCCAAGCCTGTCACATGTGGTCTGAACAAACCAACCAACCATAGCTCAATAACAAGTAAAATTATTGTCACCCATGGTCTCAACCGAGACCATAAATAAATTTAAAAAACCAGTTGTGATAGGCTCAAATAACCGCTGTAAGGAAAACAGCTGTCATGGAAGTGCTCAATCAACAATGGCACAAAGATAAGTAGGTGTGACAGGTTTCTGTCAGAACTCATCCAACCATGGACGACTATAGTTGTTAGAGAGCAATAAAGGATGTAACAACCTGCCATATGTAGACTGATTGGAATCAATAGATTCTTATAATAATATTAAAGACAAATTTAATTTATGAAAAGTGTGATTGTGCTTACTGAGCAATAAATGAGTTTTGTTACTAATCTTTCCACATTATCACAAAATCTACAGACTATTTTATTACATATATAAATTATAGGCTGAATGCATTTTTAAATAATTGCTTTATTTTGTTTTATATAGATATATTCATGTGTTGAAAATTGAAAAAAAAGCCTTATATAAGGTTTTTATCTGAGAACAGATCACTATTGAAAACCGTATTAGAATATGCTCAACAATATTCTTCACACTGGCTGTGTCGCTAATCAGCATAATTGACCATGTAGAGCTAAAGTGGACACGGAGGCTTGGCATGGCACCAGGCAACCCATGAGAGAATGTCAGTAGGTCTTACTCCAGGCTCAAGTATTATAATATAGGATGTTCTGAATGGTGGATAACATCTCTAGATAATGAATATTCATATCTCTTTATTAGTCAGTAATATGTGTGGCATGCGTGTATGCATGTCTGTGTGCGCGCGTGTGTATGTGCAAGTGTGTCAGTGATTTTGTTAGAAGCCCGGACCCAGATCATTTGACCCGTCTACTTTCACTTTCAATGCCAATTTGTGCCATTGTAGGTTCTTCAGATGCCTACCAATATCTGATCCCCTACTTCATCTTTTAACAAAACCACTGTACAGTGTGTGTGTGTGTGTGTGTGTGTGTGTGTGTGTGTGTGTGTGTGTGTGTGTGTGTGTGTGTGTGCATGTGAGTTTTGTGACTTTTGTGATTTTACTGAATAATCAATTTCCTTGTAATAACAAACCCACAAAACAGAGTGACAATTATCCAGTCAATTAATACTATATAATATAATTATTCCAATACTACACATATACCATCATTATATGTTGCAACCATCTCTTCTCATGCAACCTGAGTGTTTACTTAACATGCTAATTCTACTTTACACATCACAGAATGGAGAAGAACATCTAAAACAATACATAATTTAGGAAAGTCAATTAACTGTTTATTGTATTTTTGTGTTAATGATATAATGTAATCATTTTAATCCAGTTAAAATGATGAACTGTGGCAATATAGCTAAAGCTGATTCAACCATTTTGCTTAGCCAAGTGCCACCTCACAATTATTCATTATGCTTGAAATACTATCATTAGTATTGTTTATTAAATGGACGCTTAATAAGCATATAGTTAACAAAACACAAATAACAGCTATATAATGAGATACAAATAATTATAATAATTCTTTGGGCGGAATAGATGAAACAATTCAGATGACCCTGTATTTGTTCTAATAAGCAACCAAGCTCCAGTTAAATGTTCATTTCTCTAACTTACATCAATTACCTGACAAGCTAAGTAATATTTGGGACTTATAGGAAGTGTTAAAATTTTGTTAATTTTTTATGATATACAGAGTTTCGAAAATTTACTATTTTAAGTCCAAATAATCATAAGCAAGCATCTGCGTTATATACAATATAATGGATTGTGCTATAGAAGAGCCACACTGAACTTCTAGATTGATCTGTAATGACCAATTTAGTAATCACAGAAATTAGTCTTTTGTTTGACACTATGTGTAATAGCACAGAACAGCCATTACTATTTGTGTGTCAAAATAGGAAAGCAGAGGTAACTGAGGAGTCTATTAGTGAATGGTATGAGGACTAATTAATATGATAAAATAATATTTTTGTAATAGCATTTAGTCTAGGAGTTTAATATATTCAAATAATAAGAAAAATTACTTGAAGTGTAACTAAAATGTAAACAGATTCATATTTACAGATTACATACATGTAAATAGCTTTTTCAAAAATAAATTAAATACCTTTTCTGTTTACCATTGAAACTTTATGTAGTTAATTAATAACATTTCTGCTCTAAGTATAGGTTAGAACGGTATTTCTACCAAAAGGTTAAGTACCTAGTAATTACATGGGTAATTACAATGCATAGCAGAAATTTAATAATAAACTGTGTATAATAAGCGTCGTGCGTGCATGCGTGTGTGGTGTGTGTGTGTGTGTGTGTGTGTGTGTGTGTGTGTGTGTGTGTGTGTGTGTGTGTGTGTGTGTGTGTGTGTGTTTGTTTGTGGCAATAATGAACGGGTTTTGAATGATCAGAATGGATCTAAGCAATATATGTTTTCAAAATATTTACATATCTTATGGACGATAGGATGAGACCACTACTGAATTGTTCTCAATAGGAATGACTGTGACTGATGACTTTATTGCCCATTTCACACCAAATGTTTTCAACTCATTCCATTATAGCATCACATTGTAAGTGTTTGTATTAAATTTTAGAACAGTTAAACACTCGTCCAAAATTAATTAAAATGAGACTCAGTGTCTACGCGGGCGCGCGCGCGCAGACACGCACATTCTAGTTCTATGCTGGATTGAACAAGTTGCATGACAAGTGTATTGCTGCAGGTCAATAACTATCTGTTCTTAATCCAATAAAACTCCTTCAACATCAAGCTAATGGTCGTGTCAAGATTAATCAATAAACACCCAATAACGTACGGTGTGCTTCATTTAATATGCCAGCTCATATATCATAATAAAAACCTAATAATATATATGCTCAATGTGTTTATTTCTCAGACCACAATGCAATCAACTGGGCCATCCATCTAGTAGGATATCTATTTTAGTGAGTAAGGAAAGAGAATCAAACCAATAATACTGACTACATATTATACTCACACACTGACACAATTAAAAGAGATGTTTGTCAGAGACCAGGATAAGTATTACTTAAAATAAATGACAATTTTCATGAATCTGCCAACTAACCAATGCCCAACATATAAACTACCAAAATAACGTTTTATCCCACATACTAATCCACATATTAATCTATTTTCATCAGTAACAAAATGATATTGGTACTCAGTTGAACAAAACACAGACTGAAATTTTGAGACAATGAATTTCTTCAAGAGTGGCAGTTGCTCCTCAGAACAAACTAAGTTACACACAGCTGGAATAATGGATTTAAATAGCATGGTTTATGTGCATCATTACTAAATGAGTGGCTTGTTTAGCCTGGACACTGGTCACACCTGGGTCAAACATGATTCAGGGTCAATTATCTATGGAAACATCCTACAAATATGGGTATGAGACAGATTTGAACACCCAATCTCAAAGTTTACAGCACAATACTCTTATAATCCACTATCAGAAAACCTGTCTAGAATTTGTAGAAAAGTGAACATCCATTATTAATTTATTAATTTGAATGTTGTAAAGATAACATCAACTGGACAGTGTCCCAGATCCCAGTTCTAATGATAAAATAACATAACAAATTACACCAATACTCTGATGGTGACAGGGTTGGCATTTTTTTTTTACACAGACGTTATTAACAACATTAATTACACTGACTTGTAAAAAAACTCAATTTAAAACAAAATTCTACAATGATAACAATATAACATCTACTACAGGATGACTGTAATACATAAATAACAATTGAGTAATCCTCATTATGATAACCCAACACCCAGTCTAGTTGACCCTTACTGATCAACATTTTTACAATAATTTACAGTATTTTATGGTTATTGACAGTTGTTGTTTTTTTGACAGTTCTAGTTTAGAACATACGAACACTAACCTATAACAATAGCATTAAAAAAACTGTCTTTGAAACTGTTTACACACACAAAAATCAGTAAGCATACCAAATACCAAACACTGTATCATAAAAAGGTTTGGATTCACTAATAAATTTCAGATGATTCTATCACAGACAGATTTATGAAAAACTTTACCCAAGTCCCAATTGTATAGCTCTGCTTATAATTAGCTTAAATTCTGTTTGACTCATTGATCTATTAATTTTTTTCATCATACATATCATCCTTTATATTGTTACATTAACAAACAAACAAACAAAAAATGTGACCCACAACATCAGTGTTAAAAATATTTCTCACACTATATATCAATACAAAAAATACTGGTACGGTCAAAGGTAAAGTATTAGGTGAGTGAGTAACTCAGTGATTTGTTTAGTAATGGCGATCATACCTAAGACACATTGCCAAAATGGTCACACCCCCCCCCAAAAGGAATTATCCCACAAATGGAGATACTGGTAATACTGGGATTCAACCCCAAATCTATATGTTTATACTAGAGTGCATTATGAACTGCCAAAGTAATAAAAAGATATGCTAAATGAAGTTATATCAACCATAAAAAGGATATACCGTACTCATGGACCATAGATGATAAACAATATCTTGAAGACCTATCATACCAACATAGAAAAATGTCTGTTTTAACAAATCTTTTAGAAACCATTATATTTGGTGATCTGCCTCATGTCTTGTAGTAAATGTTAACTTACTACTGGACCATTGGGCCTGGCTGCCTTAATTTATAATATGTAATCCAATCCTTCTCAGTGACTCACATAGTTTACACTTACCTAACTATCTTCATATAATTTTTTTTTTTATCCATCACATGTCAGTTTCTGCAAGTATTATCTACACACACACACACAAAACACACACACACACACACACATATATATATATATATATATATATATATATATATAAAACATTGTGAATTTATATATATATATATATATATATATATATATATATATATATATATAAAAGTCTCTATGTGTAAATGTAGTCTCTATGTATAGTAGTTGTACACTCACTTGAAAAGAAAACCTTTTTATTTCTAGAGGTTCGTTCAATGCGGTGTTAAACAAAGTCACAATGCATAAGAAATGAACGTTATGATGTTATACGCATTCACCAGGTGGCAGCACTCGCAAAACAAGTGATCGTTAGATACATGCATTGACCTAAAAGGTCAATAAGTTGTCTCTCTTATTAAGCACTGAAAATTAACTGTGGTACCAATCTAATAATTTCAGTGATTTCTTTCTTTATAATTCCATTTTAACAGGGTGAGAAATAAATTATTACCAAGATTCTGATAGTCTAGGAATTTTAATATCAGATTTCACTAGTTGCAACCAATGCCTCCTTTTATTTTAACAAGAACTCGATAAAGAAATTATTAACATAGTTGATCAGTCAATTTTCTTCATGACAATCTTCTCTGCAAATCCTTGTTGTACATCGCAGTGCTCCAACATCAATAGTTAAGGCACTGTATTACAAACCTCCAGGTTATGGGTTTGAATGCAAATAACCCTGTCTATGTAAGATGTAGAACTGAGCCCAAGAAAACTATTTTTATGTAATTTTGTGTAATCAAAGTGTGTTGTATGTAAGTATGTAAGTCTGAATACACAAATATATGTATGTTTTTTCTTTATCCGGGTAGTACAGCCCTTGTAAAATATTATTATATTGTTATTATTATATACATGTAAAACACAAGGGCTACATGGCCTCAGGCCTTTTGTACATGATATCCTCAACTGCACAGTTAACATTATAATGCTGCACTAGATATGTACATTATTCACGTATGACAGTTGAAATAAATAAATAAATAAATACCCCACAAACACAGGTATGAGTTGGCTTCAAATCCACAACCTGCAATATTTTAGCCACAGGAACTCTGTGTGTAGGATGATTCCCTAGGTAGCTCCACTTGGCCATATGTTCCAGGTGTTACCAGTTTGAAGGCTTAACAAACTACTCACTCAACCACACACCCATACACTCACTCACTCACTCACTCATCTGAATCCTCATCTACATTGTTGTCATCTGCCTATTTATGATCAGGATAAACATTGTTGTAGTCCCATTGAATGGCCCAATAGGAAATATCTTGACTAGCTTCTTTTCCATAACTATAACACCTTAACAGGAATGAGCTGTTCCACTTAAAATATGTACTGCCAGTCACATCAGCAATCATCAACAATCTGTTATCATTTACAAACACATCCTCACATAGTACTAACAGCATAGTTTAAACAGAATGGCAAAAATATCTATCAATCAATCTATTATTCAACAATCTATTACTGATATGAGCCACAACATGTTTTAATTATGTTTTCAATAAGCACCTTACAACAACTTAAGTTGAATAAGGCACTATATAAAATACTGTTGTTGTTGTTGTTGTTATTATTATTATTATTATTATTATTATATTGCTTACAAATACATCTTCACCCATGGCACTAACACTGTAGTTTAGATAGGATTCTAAAAATATTTTTGTGCATATTATGTATCTATAATTGCTCCCAAAGTGATAGCCTTCCAATCATGCTAGCACCATATCACTGTCATCAGTCCAACAATGTTTTACCCACTACAGACATTGAGCAGGTGTTTATTTCAAACCCTACAAACCAATCAAGGTATTTGCTTGCATTAAAACCATTTAGTCCATGACAAAATCAATAATCCATCAAACCGTCTCCCTCTACAGTAACTAAACTACGTGTATTGTGGTTCACTAAGTACAAATACTTGAATAAAGTGCCATCATTACTGCCGTTGACTCATTACGCTTGATGAGTGAGGTGTGAAACTCTGACACTGATAAAATTGAGGGAAATCTTTGGTCAGGTGAAGATGAATCATCTATTAGGATTCACATGTGGATAGTTGTAAATGTAAACTTAAATTTAATTGTGTGACAGTAATACTAAAAACCAGAAATAGATATGTAAAAACGGTTTCACCCAATATTCTTCGATTTCTTAGTTTATTCCCATTCCAATGTTTCTTTCCAGGAAAGGAAAAGAAATTACCTTCTTATAATAAAAATAAAACCTTTTATAATGCCATAATATGATATGTTATGATCATCATATGAACTGAAATATGGTGTTGTATGTTGAGATAATTTTATGTTTTAATGGTAATAACAAAGAAATCGTTCAGTTAACCTTATATTATGACATTAAGTTAGAAGGTGGATTAAATTATTTCTTTGTTAAGTCTGGGTAGTCGCATCAACGAACACATATAGCTGATGGATAAATTGCCCAGGCAAATGTGATGAACACGGCAGTGCCTTTTATTGATGGCTGAAACATGCTCCACAAACATTCCCCATGACCCGAAGGTCTTCAGTGAAGTGTGCTGCAAACTGCTCTACAACAATGTCTACATATGATGCTATGGTGAGATGACACTACGATAATATGGTAATATTATGATATTAAGCTGTGATCATATTATTATATGACTTTATCATGAGACAGAATAATGTCGAGTCATCTGCAGATAATTAGAAATTACTTACCAAAGCACTAAGTACTATACAAGATTATCTATTAAATAAATAATTATAACAACAACAGTAAGAGAGATAGCAATGAATATAAAATATGAATGATAGGTGCTATCAATTCGTGTAGGGAATATACAATGTAACCTGTCTATATTAGAGCATGTGAAAGATAACATGTTGTCTTCCAGGCTTAAATTATTTTATTCATTGAATACTGGAATATATTTAAGATAATCAGAACTTGTTTCATTAAAATATTGCCTCATAAGTTGGATTGAGAAAACAGGTCAAGTGATAATTAGTTTTTAGATTTTTTGTTATAAAATGCTAAAGTACCATTTTCATGTTTGCTAATTACTACACAAAATATAATCTTCTATAAATATTTTGCTGTCAATTCACCTACAGGTCGTTGTATATTGCGTACAGTGTAATAATATAACCTACTCTGTGATAGAGGTGCTCTAAGTAGTTTAGGTTTGGTAAAAAATCACGTAATTTTCAAAGAAATGATTGTTACACACATGCTTGTACAAGTGGTATGCTGTGATCTTTGTTTTTGTTGTAGGTGTGAATTGATTTTATTTCACTATATGTTCTATTAAATATATCTTGATTATAAAATGAATTGTAGTTTATTCACAAATTACAATATATACATCCAATAAATATTAGAAAACATTAATGTTTAAAACTTGATCTCTCTGATAAAATTAGTCTTGTCAAAGCTAGATTTTACAATGAACCTATCTGGTGAATAGATTAAGAAAAAAACTGCCTAAAAAAACCCCTAAAGAAGACTATTTACAATTTCTAAAATTGCCAACTCAATTATTCAACTTGGGATACATGTAGCATATATAGTTATGTTAACATGCAGCCATGTATATAATTCACTACAATATGGTTATGTATGCAACCCCCCAAAAACAGTCACTACTGGTAGTCTAACATAAAGTCTTTAAGCTGTTAGAAGAAACATCAGTTATGAAGCTGCACTCTATTACTTTACAAAGCTCTATCATATTACTGCAATAAGATTTGAGATTTGAAATTATTTGGTCAATCAGTCTGTGATAAAAAAAAACTAAATTGATTTAGTTAATAATTGTGAAAAACAAAAAACCTTCATGTCAAGCTCATAAATAAATAACAAGAATGTAGTTTTAATAAGATCTGTTTACTAGCAGAAATGATTCAAGGATGCTATACAATGAAATTACATAACAATATACAGTGTTCGGCTCCACACTGAAAAATGTTATGTAGAACAAAATATTGAAAAAACGTATACACATTCAAGTTAAACTGACAATAGTGAGCATTCTCCCCAAATAGACCTTATTTATTCCACTAATATTAAGATTTTAAAACACTATTGGAATAGGCTGTTTTCAAAAAGTTGACGATTGAATTCTGAACTGGTTGTTTCTCATACATCCTATTTTAAACAGAAAAAGGATTTATCCATCCTAGGCTATCACTTTGATCTTGTATATATAATGCTAATAAATAAATAAAAGTGAGGACGTCCATATTTGATATTTTAAAAGAAACAAAACCAAATATACATGTATTACATAAACAGACTTGTTACAACTAGTACTTGTTCTACCACTTAATTTATTTTCAAAACATGATATGGATGCGTAAATGATGCTAAGTTGTTATTGTTTTGTCCATTTGCTATGATGATACAGTGTTCACCAATTCCTCACCGAAAAGATTTTAAAAAGAAGCACAAAAAATCTGTGATAATAAAGGCGACCACAACTGGAGGCGTGACACTCTATAACGATAATCAATCTGTGGCATAAAGCAGTGAAAGTCCTCTGCAAACACGTAGCCATCAATAAGTGGCCAGTCACAGATCGATCAATAATAGGGAAAAGCCGACTAGATACTTAAAGGCCATGTCCCATGATTGGCTATTGACATTCTAAGGCCGAACCATATAGTCAATACCTGGAGGAGATCATCAATACCGGAACACATATATTGTACGGATGATAACCCAGATTACCTGCTGAGATGTTAATTAGCTACATTAATAAGCTCTAGACATGGTGCAACACAACAGCAAAATAAGCTCTAATCGTGTTCTTTTAAAGGGTAAGTTATTTTCATGGGAAGAGTAATAGCGGAAATGTGGGTGCAATTTATATGTCTTAACATTTAGATGTGGCTTTTTGACGCATAGATGTGATAATTATGTGTATGTTTTACACGGACACTGATAGCTGGTGGCTGGAAAGAAAACTAGAAATCAGGAAAACTAGAGCAATAAAAAGAAAACACCAGGTTTTGGTACGACCTAAAGTTTTGAGAAAATAGAAACACCTCCGATTTTATTTTCAAACCACACATAACAGTTGAGCTGACTTGAGCTGAATTGCTTAATCTCAGCACTGGTCACACCTGGGATATATGGCTGAGGGATGACATCCTCAGGAAACATATCCTATAATTTAATATTAACATTATTAACATTAACAAATACAGGTACAAGTCAGGTTCATTCCTGCAATATGAAGGATTACAGTGACGTGCTCTAACCACTGAACCATGGAGATCCCCCCCCAGACAGTTACCAGTAAAAATTTACATATATCAAGAAAAAAATAACTAAATCATGATTTTCCAGGATATTCATAATTTGTATACATAAAAGGACAGGTAATAACATGAACAATTCCATGCAGACACAGTCCAAGCTGGGTTTTACGACATATGAGTATGATTTTAATAATGAAATACAGAATTAAATATTGCTCAATATTTAATACATAAAAGTGATCCATAGATCCTAAGAGCATACGGTTTCTAAACTCTTCTGGAAATGAAGTTTTTGTTTATATAAATTGTAGTTTATTAGTTTTTAATTAATTTGGAATGTAATGTATATGAATCACCAACTATAGCATAAATATGTGACAACCAAAAACACCATCTGAATAGTTAGCTATTATAATCTGTCACACAGACTGAATATATTAAATATGTCAAATAAGAAAGGTTTTTTATTTCAAAAATATTTTATACATTAATAATGTATAAATACTCATTGGTTTTCCCAATACCCTTTGTTCACTATGTTTTATCTATCAGGAATTCAAATAAATTATCTTTTCACATATTTATAGTAATAGGTGTGGGTCATTATAATTAGGGCTAATAAAGATTATAATGAGTTAGCATCTGTTATTAAAACATGACTAATTATCCCATTTTCCTAAGTAGTATTTTTTTTAAATTATTTTGTTGCATGTGTACAAGTAAGTATGTGAAAACATATGCATGTGTTTGTGTATGTGCACGCACAAACACACACACAAAACATTCTTTTCGCAGCACAGAACCGTATTTGCAATTCTCATTACTTTATTTGACATCACCAATATACATTCATTAATAATTTGCTCACTATAAACAAATACAAACCACTTAACATGAGTGTTATCCTTGTTAATACCAATAACCTTCAGAAAGGCTTTGATGTATTAATTAGCTCAGTGCACAGTACCTTAATTAACCTGGCCCCAGCTATTAACTGCACATTATATGGATCAGACTGGAACAGATTTAGTCCCACTGTTCTCTGTAGTATTTTTATTTTGGCTATTTGTATCTTGTAGTTTTTTTTGTATGGTGTAGTAATATAATACAACACACCAAGCAATATTTATAAAATTAGCTTAATTTATTATGTACAATAACACACAGATAAGACACACACACACACACACACACAGCTAGGTAAATAACCATGTGTATGTGCATAAGGCAGACGAATTGACAGATGAACACACAAGCTTATTGGTAAAACAGTGAGTTGTGTATAGAAATATAAATCTATGAATGCAAATAAATAGCAATACTAATAAATTGTGCTATCACAAACATCCACCTAACCAAATAATTTGTCAATCAACATGCTGCTAATGTTAAACCAAACACGGCCACATTTCTCACAGCTCAAACCTTAAAAAGTAGTTTGAAGTGGAAACGGCAAGAAAACTTGCCCATAACAACCTTGTCTCTATTTACTTTGTCCACAAAAGAGCTCATTTTGTCAACACATCACTATAGACAGTGGCCTGAAGAGTTGTGGATAGATGACAGAAATGTGAATAGCGCGAACTGTTCGCTTTATAAGAGCCGCAGATCACCGGAAAACAGGCCAAGACGTCAACCAGGGCGCAGCCTGAAGACAGGAAATGATTGACATTGACATGTGCTAGGTCTGAAGCGATCAGTATTGTTTATGTGTACCTGCAGCGGTATCCCGGAGAGCTGTACCCAGCAGAAATATGACCTCCGGACAAGAGCTGGCTGCCAGCTCCCAGCAAGCGTGCGGCATACTAATATACAGGTATTACTATTAATCACCTGGTCATGCATTAGTGATCACCATGGCCAACCAGTCACTTCCATCTATTAGACCACAGCTAATAGCCAATGGTTTCTACGTAATGACCCAATGGAATAAAATCCCAGAAGTGACCAAAGTCAAATACAAACACACGGTTTATGATTAAGTCTGGCCGCGAAACAAGTGACCAGTGTTTGTCCTAATCCAAATCAGTCATCCTCACTAATTAATATCAACGTAAACCATGTTATAATGAGCAATAACAAGACTAAATGTGAATTACTTTCTAGTGGATTGTCTTCCTGGTTAAATCTGGTAATAATGTACTTCAGATCTCACTGGTCAGAGACCTATTACTATAGAATATATTAGGTAATTCAGGTGCTGGATTTAACAGGCAGTTGATCCATAATAGTGTGTAACTGAACTTTAATTCAGTGAGATGCCCATGCCATTTAATGCAGTAGCCCAAACACAATGTTCTAAGTTGAAAAAATAATTTCCAAATTCATAGGGAACTAAATAGGCATTTATAGTGAGGTAAGTCTTAATAATTTGTGATCTTCAGATTTTAGTCCAACTTGTTTTAAAAATAGTTTATTGTATGTTTACAATTATTGGCATGGTATCTAAGTACCTAGAGCATGATTCAAGTAATAGATAAACACAAATAGTATGTTTCATAAGGCTAAGCACAAATGTAAATGTGAAAAGCTTCTTTAGCTTCTTTAAGCTAAAATAAATACACTCAACCCATGTCAAAATAGGCCTACACTAGCAACCATCTTGTGTAATCAATACACCCAAAAGGTCTTCTGAGTCAGTTTCTGATTTTCACAGTCGACTATTAAAAGGACAAGTTAACAATCACAGATAATTCCATATGACAGGTGGTCGGTAACTCAGACGTGTTGTAATGTTACCAAGTAAATTTGTATGTACCA
The DNA here is from genome assembly GCA_025642065.1 of Paralvinella palmiformis. Taxonomy (NCBI): domain Eukaryota; kingdom Metazoa; phylum Annelida; class Polychaeta; order Terebellida; family Alvinellidae; genus Paralvinella; species Paralvinella palmiformis. Next base: position 201,446 of record JAODUP010000112.1, on the reverse strand, counting down.
GTTAATGGTTAGGATAAATACCTAGATACATTGTGCCAAAAAGACATTTCTTTTGTATGACCTTCATCACATAGGCTAATATTTATAGTCAAATATTTAATAAATTACACAACAATATTATGACTAGTTAATTCACTTTCCAAAATACAGAACAGAAAAGTTATTAACTGAATATACACTGTTTCAGGGAAATATGGTATGCACCTGATTTAAATAAAAAATAATACTGAAATTTTGAAGATTTTATCAAACATGAACAGAGCTGGAATAACCCTCACAAAAGAATAAAAAAACAAAATATCATATTATTATATTTCTATCTCATGTTATCAAAAGTAGGATGCAGCGTTGATTACAGAAATATTTGAACCCAGCCGTTATAGATCTGTGGCCAAGCGCACTATGAGTTAGACCATGGAGGCACCCTTCAGTAATGGTAAACATATCTGAGCTAATATTGTGACCTAAATAATTTTAGAAACAGTAACACTACTCCAAAATTTACAAATTGAAAACCTGTGTGGTGTGTGTTTATTATTTATTTGGAAAAAACTGTCTTCAGTATATCACTATATGCATTGTGCTACGGATGTTTTCCTTTTCAATAATGTAACACTAAGTTTTTTAAATGGTATAACTGCTTTATGTTGAATAAACTTTGTACTGTTATGGTTATTAGTCTCAACACCTAATGATGTCAAGTGATACTTGAAATTATACTTACAATATTATATAGCAATGAATGTACCCCTGTCTACATCCCCATTAAACCCATGTCTGAAAGTGTTTGTAGAATTTAAGTGTTCATCTAATTGAAAATATCCCACCAATTCATTTAAACAACTGTCAAGGCCAGTTACTTGGCATGTGAAATATACAAAGTAAAGATGATATGTTGTCAATCTGACAGAACAATGTGAGTCAAGCATGAACAAATTATTTTCCTTTTCTTATTTTGGCATTAAAATGTGTTCTAGATAAACCATTCAGTTTAAAGTTTCTCAAATCAAAATAAGCATATTGAAAATCTTACCTGTTTTTCTTTAATGTTTTCACCAGGAGCTAATCCAGCTAAACGTGACTTGTTCTTCACCTCAGTAGTGGTACCTCTTCCAGGTTTATGGCCAGTCCCTCTCCCTGGACGACTTGACATCTTTACATCTGGTACAAATCACAACTCAGAAGATGCTCTGAGAAAGAAATGGAATTCTTTATAATACTACCTAGTAACAATAACAGATTACACACTATGACTCACAGTTTCTATGAAAATAAACTAGTACTGCTAGTATTTCTTATATAATCCCAATATATTTGACTGTTATAGTAGAACATTTTTGTATAATGTACATTTTGTGGATACTATAAATTATACAAATAAATTATACAGAGTAGGAGACATATTCATGAGCAATTACACAATTCTGCCATGATTAATATAATTTTAATACAATTATGTGATTAGCTAATTAACCATATACATTGCTGTATATCCAGATATAATGTCGATTTTAAATAATGATATTACAGCTACAACCATCATAATTATGGTATAAAGTACCATGTTGTCATTATGAGCATGACAGCAGATATTTGCAAACACACCAAATCAAATCAAATATTACATACAATAGCTAACACTTTAATATATATAAATAAGGCATAATCTAGACTAGGGTAGTTATGCAAAAGATCAGTTATTATTAAAATATATTAAATTAAGTAATAACTGCCAGTTTCACACTGAAACACTACTCTCTGTCAGGTGTATAGACTGTTGCTAATTTTTTTCAGCACCATCCAGTTTTCAGCATGTAACAGTCTTGTGTTGCCAATCATTTGTTTTCATGGGGTTTGGGCATGAATATTTTGTTTAAGATGTTTCCAAATAAATTTTGGGTCATCTCCAGAAATCAGATAAATTTTTATGTTACTCAACTAAATTTGTACTGCTGTTATTAAGATCCTGACTTAACCAATACACTCAGGTTTCATGTAGACTTGTTGCATATCTGCCATTTACGCTCATGGTAATATGAGAAACCTAGAATCACCTGAGTTTTGTTACCGATTCTACTTCATAAAACATAACATCTTTTAAAAATTAATTATGCCAACCCATAAATGGAGCCTTCAAACCATGCCTCATTCCTAATAATATTCTTATGTCATCATGACAGAGTGTATTTACTGCATTTATGTCTTTCTTTTAGCTCAGTAACTCTTTTAGTGGATTTATGATTAATCTGATCCATTCTGCCATGTTGATGAACAAAAGTGACAGATAGTTATTATGAATAATAACTTCATAAATTTATAACCTGGCTTAATAACAGTCTAAAATGAACTGTTACTTTTAATACTATGGCTAGCAAGTAGGATGAAATGAAATGACATTTAAAAGCAATGATTAAAAATGATGGTGTCCAAAAACTGTCTCTGGTGTCCAATTACTCACATGGTGACCTGGATTCAATACTCCCACCAACTCATATCTAAACAAACCAATGCACTTTTGGGGGCCAACCCATTCATTTTTGTATTTCTTATTCTTTCAAATTTTCTTAATTTCAACCTAAAAAATGGCTCCCAGACAACATTTTAGTTCCTGCTATGATTGTTGACTGGCAGTAATGCATGCAGTGATATTACAGCATGTGTCTGGTGAAACATTGCTAATAGTAATAGGTCAATTCATATTGGCAATACATTTTAACGGTATTCAAGTAAAAAAATGCAAAAAAATGCAAATATGTCCGAAAAAGGCGCATACTTTTCTGTGAATTTTAAAAATAACACTTTTAAATGAAAGCCTACTAAAAATTTATTTTTAAGGTCCCTTTACTGAACATTTTCTTTAAATTTGACGCTTAATGGCAATTGCTGCTGCAGCTTAGTCAGTGTATGTATAAGATCAGACTCCTCCACACCTGTCTCCTAAAACGAGGAAGTTGCAGAACCAGCAACCTTGTATAGACCTACAGTCATGCAACCATCAGCATTTGGATTGTGTACTTTATTAAGAAGAAGATTTAGTAAACTGTAATAACGAGTGAAGAAGGCAATTTTAAATTAAAACCATCAACATAATTAAATCAAAATAAAATGAAAACTAACCGTAATTAGTAGTTTGACACTGTGATGAACCAGAAAGTGGAATATGAAGAAATCTGGTTACGCCATAAGACAGTAAATTCAATAAAATCAAAGAGAATCAGGACACATGTTTGGCTGGAATTGACCATTTTACATTTCTTTTACTGTGATCCACTGAAAATCAGGATAAAAACTAATCTTCTTGTAGTCATATGTTATGATGTCACATATGTGATACAGATTGTTCCTAGTACGTTTTATCAATCTTCCCTCATACATTGATAAACGATTAACTACTAATTTACGGTTAACTATCGGTAAAACTAAAGTTAGACTAAAATTAAAAACAAGGTTTGAACTAGACTGACTGAGTCACTGACTGTCTCTAGAACTTAGAAGGAGCAATACATTTATACACACCACTTAACCGGCTAATTATCCAATGTATCAAAAAATATCCATTTATACATCTATCCAAGGTGGTGTTTTTATTCCGATTATCAATCACGCCCGAATATCAGACAATCGTCATGCGTGTTATATAATAAATAAATATCCACAAACCTTACAAGCCAGGGCATGTGTTTTCCTATAATCCTCGAACATCGTCTGCTAAATATATTTGCTCCGTCGTGGAATTAACAGGCGATTTTCCTCATAGGGGTAAAGCGTATATCACTTTGTAGACTTTACTTGAAAAATAAATATTATTTAAATAATTACAAAATTCAGCAAGCTGTTGATAAATAATGTTATTTAAGTTTAAGAGTTTCTTTTGATAATTATATTTCGCCAAACTAAGCAAAAACACCATATGTTTTAAATAGTGCACGCTTAACTACCGTAACCGTTCTTGTTTACTCGTTTCCAAGCAACTAACAATGAATGGGCCTTTCGAGTATTTATGAACGCCTTTTGCCTATTTACTTTCCGTTCTGTGTCAGCGATTCAGCTGAATAAATGGTGTGTTTTTGTTTGTAGATACCCAGATATAAGAACTTAAGAAGAGGTGTCACGATAGACACACACACACACACACACGCGCACACAGACACACACGCAGAGAGAGAGGGGGGTCTATTATTAAAGACCTACATATAGATAGTGAAAGGTACGCACAGTGCGTATAAGTACACAATATATCGTTTGGCGATGTTCATGATTATTATTATGATTATATCATCCCCGCATATATTAATAAATTGTAAATGTTGACTATTGCGCTTACGAATGCACACATACGAATTCATAAACATATTTACTTAAGGCTGGGGACTTTGACAGTGATTTATAAAGAACGAAGGTGCGATATATATATATATATATATATATATATATATATATATGAGAGGGGGGGGTGCGGCCAACCGAGTTACATGATATGGATAGAGACCCTGACGAAACTACCCAAGAGAAAACTTACCCCGACATCGTATTTGGGTAACAATCCGTCAAAGGCATCGGACCAGAAAATCAGTAAACATTTCCTGTCAAGGGCTAATTAACAGTTTAATAGATTTTAACATACGGTACCCGGAACCAAGAATGACCAAGATCCAGAAATAATTTCAATCTTCTTTGCTTAAATACAAATCAATAAATATATGTTGGGATAGCTTTAACAAACACTATAACAGAGCAACTGACTACGTTGTTCTTCCGTAAACCAATTAAAATCAGCTAGCTGTTAGGAATGATCCAAGCTGTACCGGGTGTCAAATCAGTCGAGGAAGATAAGCGTAAATTCTGTCAAAAATCAATTTCTTACAGGAAGAATGACACGATGGTTGATGGTATATTTTACATGAAACCTACAGCTGTTGTGTATCATAGAATGGTAGCTGTCAACGATATCAATATAAGCTGATCAATCAGACCAATGTTGGCTGAAACAACAAAGAGTATATATAGGTTTCAGCAAAAGACTAATATGGTCAATAATTAGTTTGTTTCACTATGCTCAGCTCAGATGCAGATAATATTGTCTCCCCAAAGATTTCAATATCAACTACTAATCAATCATGGATGAGATCCGTATACCCCCCCCCCAAACACACACACACACACACACACACACATACCACAACCACCAGCATAACATTAGAATTACGTAAACAAAACCAGCGGATTGGATTTCGTCATATAAATGTACCGAGAAACCGCCCCAATAAACGCATGCGCACTGCGCGATATCGAGATCGACTACTGTTTGCTAGCGTGATAAAAAAAAAACAAGGGTACGAGTTTGTAAATCCAGATCGATTTACAAATTCTTATAACAGTTCCCAAAAATATCCATTACGTTAAATATAAACTTTTTTGCTATTTGTTTGCTATTAGATAGCATCATTTGTCGGGGAAAGTCAGTTTTCATCACTCGAAAGGCCCGAAACTACTTTCGCACTGCATTCTGCCATTGTTTGACTAAATTCTACTTATCTCGTAACCAACGATTTGAAATAAAACATCAGAAAAATATGATTATCTCAGATATTTAATGTTTTAATATAAATCTCTTGTTCTCACATAATAACAGGATTATCAGTGTTTAGAATATTTTTGTAGGACCCGTTAACGCGGTTAATGAAATTTCATTTGCTGAATCAGCTCGGTTTTCAGCCTGGTTCCGCCTTCGTCCGCCCAATCACGGAAGCACGTGCATTCACGGACACTTGACTCATTCTACTAATAGCAGAAAGCTTAAATATTTATATTTTTGCTGTAGTGCTGACCACGCAGGGCAGGTCATTTATGAAAATGACAAACAAGATAGGACTTAGGTCACTTCCGTGAGGTATTCCGCTCAGGATATCTGCCCATGGTGACAGCTTACCATTTATTACCACTCTCCTCAGTAACCATTGGTGAGGAACAGTATCAAAGATTTAAACACAAATAAATTACGTCAATGGGGGCACCATTGTTCAGCAACTCTGACCATACTCTCCAGAGTGACCAATAATATGTGAAAGACAAATGCATATTAACCTGAACTTACTGACAAAATATAGCATCGATTTGGGAACTTTAATACATAGTTTATCAATAGTTTAAACAGTTTGTATACTATGTGATTTCAAGATTGGTAAAAAAGGGTTTATATCAGACGTTTCAACACAACGATTACCGTTACCGCCTCTATGTCCTCATAAGTTGGAGCTTGGCATTTTCTTACTCATGGTCATACTATGGGGGAGATCGGAGGTTCCAAACCCTGACCGTGTCACTATAGTAAGAGTTTATTTCATCCAGCCAGGCAACTGTAAGGTTTTGTTCGCCGAATCTGCCTATTCTAATTTGTTTATCATTAAGTTATCGTGGTGAAAAGGTAAATTACAGACCATATATGCCTCTCTCTGATTTGAGGTAGCCACGCCACGTAAAATAATTGCCATTTCGACCATTATTATTGTTATTATTATTATTAGCATTATTATTATTATTATTATCGCACAAATCCCAAAGCTTGTAAGGAGCCCAGTGGAACGCGACCCGCAAACGGAGTTCGCTAGATGGCGTAGTAGTCGCAGAAAGCGTATATTCAACGTCTTCCCTATCTCTTCAATAGTTCACTTCAAACAGGAAATTAAAACTATTCTCCAGTCAAGTTGTTATATTTCACGAATATAGTTTTAATTACATAAATCAAGGATTCATTTCACAAAACGAAACTTTCAGTTGTAACGGACGCAGTTTTCACAACTTGGCTCTTTTTGTACTTCCCAATTTCTCGAAATTCTCAATGACTGCGTGGACCGTCGAATGTCACCATGTTACAAGTACACACGTTATATAATCCGATTGTGCTAAGACGTTTGATTAATAACTCTACAAGTGCATCATCCAGAAATTGAGAAAATATATTATCTGAAACAAGAAATTCTAGTAGGGCAGCATAATGTTTGTTTAGAATGGAAGGGATTCAAAAATAGGGCCCCCCAGTGATCAATAACACGGATAATAATGTTTATCTCATCTGTAAACGGCATCGTTTTATCATAAGTATAATATCTGCTGACAATATCATGCCGTATCACCTTTTTACCACAGTAGATAATTGTTTCCAACTTCAGACATACCCTGGAATCAACTTGCCGTTTTATCGCAACAAATATATTTCACTCTTTGTTCTCGAATTTTCACTTCGAACAACACATTTCCAGCCTACCATACGAACTCCGTCACACACACAAAACTAATTCAATGTATTGAATTATTAAAACGTTATTAAATTGAAATTATATAAACACCCCCCCCCCCTCCTCACTACCACTCATCATATATAATATATATATATATATATATATATATATATATATATATTACACACACACACACACACAAAGCTTTACGGGGGTATACTCAGAATGCATATATATTTAAATTAAAAGAATTTCTAAAACTTTTATCAGCTCCACTGATCTCATTGTGAGTTTAGCCTAGAGCTTGTCAAGTCATATATATATTCGTATACTGTGTGTCAGAGCTAACGTACGTCTTCCATCCAGTAATCTGATCTCATGGTGGACTAACACACCTTTTCGTAATGCATTCAACAATATTTTAGATCCCTGCCTAAGGATCGAGTAAGCCACCAAAGTTACACTAATTAACCGTTCGCAAACATTTGCCTTTTTAATATATTTTAAGAGCGTTTTCTAATTTCTATAAATTAGGTAAAAGTCAAAGAATTTGAGTTTTTATTTAATTATACACTATACGCATTATTTATAGCTGTCACGTGGTACTTTATTGCGTTTCTTTTGTTCAGTTTTAGGACCACTTCATTATTAATTGATTGAGAGATGTCACACCAATCATTATAAAACACACCTTTCCAGTGTGATCTTAATATATTGAATGGCTAAAAATACTTTCACAGAGGTTATATTGGGCAAGATTAACCAGGTACACCACTTTCATGATGTTTACGTCCTGGGGACGTTTCTAACGTGGAAATACAGGCTGTATTTCTATTGTTCTTGACATCCCGCGTTTCACTCTATAATGAATATCCATGCTTAGTTCATTTACCTGATGTATGCTAAAATAATTTTAAATCTTACTTCAGATGTGCGTATAATATGCACTTTAATAACACAAAATTCAATTGATTTTAATCGAATTCATCTGGTCATCCACGTTCTTGTGAGTGGATATATTAATCGCTGAACTGGTATCTCTTCCTGGGAACATTATGATGCTTTTAGAGACGCGAATAGGCCAGGAACCTCCGTAACTTGTTTCTTTGTATATCAATAGTTATGGCTATTAAATATGGCTTATAAATATAGGTTACTGTGTGGAATTAATTAGCCTCGATGCTGTTTTGCTTTGTTTTTCCGGAATAATCCCCAGGCTATCGCTTATTCAGCACAGCCTCTATGTTAGAGTGGTTGAGAAAACCCTCCCCCACCACTCACAGGGAGGCAGTACGGAAAGATAGAACAGAAATACCCTGAGGATGGTCACTGCCTGAGTGCTTTACGTCATCAGGGGGTCTTTAACGTCCCCCTTTATTTTTTAATAATTCAGTGGAGACAGCAGCGTCATTTAACGTGGCCAGCCAAGCACCCACGATATTGTGAGCCGATAAATTAATCTCTGGAAAAGTTTCGACCTCTTGCTGTGATCGAAGATGTGATCCTTGGCACCAAGTGCCGGGTGTTTACCGTTAGGCCACCGGAACTCACTTTTGGCCTAATTACTCGCCTACCACCCTTTATTCCCCTCCTGGTGCGTCGTCTGCATAGATTGAGCTCAAGCAGTGTGTTGTGCCATGGTTGGCTGACCTAATTAACAACCCAATATTCCGGTGTAGGCGGTCATGCTCAATACCGTACAGATATATGGCAGATAATCCGTGGTAATCTAGTCTAATAATTATCCGGTCTATAGTATCCACATGCAAATATAAAATGGTATGTGCATGTATTCTATGTCCATTCATGCGCATGTCTGAAAGTTTGTGGAAATGTAAGCCACATATAAACAACACTGAATGTAGACATTTGAGGAGCTGTTTAGGAGAAAGTCATTTCATAGCGCCCACCAAGCATGAGTTGACTGCAAAAAGATGAAAACGCATATTTCAATTCAAGTCAATCAATTTAATTCAAAATATAAAGTTCCATATACATATGAAACAGTGAAATATATACTATATATGACTTCCGTATATTTATACATGTATTGAATCCTGTATTACACATCCCGTACCCCCATAATGCATGTCGTATTCGCACGTGGTTTCTCTGGAATCTAGCTTAGTTTTAATATATAACAGGAAGAGACATCCGAAAACCTCTTTTCTGGCTGTTGTTTCCAGAGTTGTTTAATTAAAATCATTTTAATATTTTTTTTTTGTTATGTTTAAATCAGTTTTATGACTAATTTGATTTTTTATCATTATTGCATTTATTTTTATTGGTTATTTTGTAAACATACATTTATCAATTAATTTGCAATATTTTAAATTTATAATTGAATCACAATTCGATTTCAACGCCGTGTAGTCTAACAAGTCATACTAATCAGTGATAATTCTCCCAAACCTATGGTTGGGATGATCTTGGATGATGATGATGATGATGATGATGATGATGATAGGTGTTTTACGACCACTTTTTGGCACTACCGATAGACCACGGAGGCGCCTACTGTCCTTAGAGGGCATAGCTCCCGATATATATGACCTAGAGGGGAAGAAAGAGCATCGAGGCTAATTAAATCAGAGGCGTTTGGAAGATCAACACAATAGGTGTCAAGTGGAGCCACTGTGCTTCAATGTAGTCACACCTTTTCCATGCATTTAAGGGATCATTGGGATAATGTTAAGCACTTCGTGTTGAGGTAGGATTGTTATATAGGGGGAGCATCACAATTATTCGCTATTTATATTTATCTCATGCTGACTACATACCAGAAACAAAACCTGGCTGGAACTTTGAGATTACAGCATTGTGCATTTTATCAGTATATATTGATACTTAATTTTCAGCTTCACAAAGTCTGGCAGAAATCAGGATAGTGTGCAGTTATGCTTTGATAAGACTATAATGTTGTGGGGGAAATCACAATGTTGAGCAACGTGCGAGAAATGTGGCAAAGAAATGCAGGAACGTATCGCTAAAATATATTTTTTAAATCGATTTAGGTAAAAAATCTTATTAAAATTTTAAAAGTTCAAAAATTTCCCCAACCGTGCTTGTATCCCTGCTAACTTATAGTAATCGAGTTTATGAAGCGTAGATCATCTTGAAGCATTTGGTCAAAAGTGGCATTTACTAGTTTTCGACGGATAAGCTTACTGAACAGTATCGGGAATAGTGATTACAAACTAAAAACCCCATGTTAATTATTACAGAGTATTCTGTTCTTGTGAGAGTGCTTCATGGTGCTTCTGTGTACATCACCCCAAGCGATTAATATCAGAGATACGACGAAAGGTGTTTGGTGTTACTTACCTTTCTTGTACAGAGGAGCTTTTGAAGAGGCTTTTATATAATAAAAACCACTTTATAAGTTTGGTATAATAATAATAATAATAATAATAATAATCCATTTCGCCAGTATCAAGTGAATCTGGAACAGATATATAAAGATAATTGTTAGCTCATCGGGGGTTGTCTTGAATATTAAGACTCGGGTGGAGCCTGGATTTCTTTCGCTTATGTTAGATGTGTGTAGCCTGATTCCAGGTCACATGTGGGACAATAAAAAGGAAAATATGGATATTTCTGTGGGATATAACACTAGCCTGGTATATGTTCGACCTGGACATGTCCAATAATGTTTAGTTTTAAATCGTCCATTCGTCAATATATCGATCATCAGATCGATTTGATCGTTTCTCCCAAACCGATCAGTTCATTAAATGTGAGACTAGGATCTCTGGAGACAATCTGGTGTTAATGAATGAGTTCATTGGTTTGAAGTTTCAGATCTTTTCCTTTTAACTGTCACGGTTGTGCACTAAAATTGCAGTCAGCAGTAAGTTGATTTGAGTTGCTTAGCCTCGAGATTCTGGTCACGCCTGGGACATATGGCCGAGAGGGGAACCCCTAGGAAAACGTCCCACAAATACAGGTATGAATAAGATTCGAACCCACAACCTAGAGGTTTATAGCCCGATACTCTAACTGAATCACCACTGGAGTGGCCACAGTCAGCAATAAGACTGATAAACATGTTAAATATAATATGAACTATGATGTGAGACACTATTATAAATCATAATTATGACTAGCTGGCATTGTGCACACTATGGTAACAGTGTGACGTTTGTGTGACAGTTCAGTGACGCTTGTTGACATATGAATGTTTCCTGTGTGACAGTTCAGTGACGCTTGTCACGACTGTTACCGCTGTGGCAGTTCAATGACGCTTGTCGACACGAATGTTACGGCCAACTACCACTAGGAACTGGGAAATGGTCTTTCCCCCTGAAACATAGACTTGGAAAAGAGTCTTCGGACGCTTCTGGAGAAGTGCTAGATATATTAGTTAGCACATTCATTTGATGAATTACCTACAGCATCCCGCTGGATCACAGTTTGAACAGTTCAATATTCCTTCTGGAACCACATGATTATCTTTCACACAGAGAGACGGTAATGTCCGACGAAGATGAGAAACTTATTCTTCCAGCTTTCACAGAAGTTGTTAGTCCTTGAACTGGTATACCAATGGGTAATTTCACCTAGATCGGGCCATCCCCTAAAGCTGGCCACCTTTGGCGGCCCGTGAGATGGATAAGTTGTATTTTGAATTAGGACGCGTGATAAGTTGAGGTGTGAATAACACATTTTTATCGAATTTTTTTCTCTAAATCTTGCCACTAAGTAAATGGTATTTTATAGAGCACAAGTAAGGCAATCGTAGCCTTCAATACGTTTAGAAAATATATTTTTAAATATATTTTTTTGTGTGATAACAATCCCTTCATGTCCTTCTATACTAGAATGTTTATGCAGTCAATTTCACCTAAACCTGGCCATCGATATTCCTAAACCTGGCCATGGCTGGGATTTGAATTAATGTCAAATATTTGGGAGCGTGGGTCTGTTTTTTTTTTAAATTAAAAATGCTACTAGAGTGAACGGCCATGAGGTAGTAATGGTTAATTAGGCTTTAAAATTTACATAATGGCCTATAATAGGCCAAACGAAAGAAATTGATACATTACAAGTCCACAATAAAGTGACACGGGTGCCTTATTATATAACTGTAGTACTCAAGTTATTAATTGATTAGCTAATCACACTCAAAGCTCATACACACTAGACTTTGGAATGAGACTGACATGGTAGCAGCAGTTTAGGCGGTCAACTCAGGCGGAATGTCCCAGCGAGCAACCAAAACCGCATTTAATGTACCACGGGCAACACTTCAAACCCTCCTGAATGAGAAGATAACACTTAATGCAAAGCTAGGGACGATGTCCAAGTTCACCTGTTTCTGCTTACTTCCTCGTGTTAAGCTTTACATAACAGATAGTTTGCATTGACAGTATGATGGTTGTTGTGTGTACAAACGACTCTTTATTCATGTATGATCGCGTTAAAGAAGGATGTCCATGGTTAGGTGAAAGGTACATATTGACAGTCACAGGCCCGGATTGGGTAAAGTGTGGCCAGGATATATGGTGAAAACCTAGATTTGGTTTCAAATTCATATAGCACATGGTCATAGCGCTCCAATAACACACCTGTTGGCTAGGTTTAGTTTAACTTAATTTTCTTGGTGAGAAAAATTGAATTAGCTATCTTGAATAATGAGTTGTTGGGAACTGCCTGAACAACAAAGTGGCCATGATTTGGTTAAATTATCCTATAGTCTCTGGAAACACAACCTACACCGCAATACCGTACAAACTAGGCTATAAATTCTAAACATAACTGAATAAAAATATATTGGACTAAACTGTCGCGAAATCTACCCTTAATATTCCTCAGTTACTCTGGAGAACTAAGTAAATCACACCCGCAAACTACAATTTCGAGATAAAGCTACCAAGTGCCCGATATCACTTAGTACGATAGGTAAATAAGCCGAATCGTCCGAACCGTGACGTGAAACTATGGCCCTGACCTTATACTAATATAAGTAGACCCATATACTAATATAGGTCACATAAACATGGTTAAAGGTTCGTTGCTGAGAGGACATACTAGGTGTTGTCATGTTTTGCTAATTTTATCCATCGTTAATGATTGTCATCTTGAGGAGCGAAATTCTTCGTGAACAGAACAATGGTCGGAGCAGGTCTACCAAAATATTGGCGAGAAGCCGCCAGTTTAATTTTAGTTGCCTCGAATCGTAACCCGCCTGTGAAAAACATTCAGTTGGGCAACTTCGATGTTCTCATGCTGAAAAGAGGAAAGGGCAGCTCGTTCTTGCCGAACGCTTACGCCTATCCGGGAGGCGTGACCAGCGAAGCCGACTTCGATGCGAGAAATTGGACGAAGGTGTTCAGCAGAGTGCGAGGTTTCACCGATTTAGCGAAACTCCTGAAGCCGTTTAAAGTACCGGGTGTCCGACCTCCAATAATGACCAATCGTGAGTGTGGGGAGACGATTCTTTCTCCAGAGATAGCCTTCAGAATTTGTGCCATACGGGAGACGTTCGAGGAGACTGGCGTGCTTCTCGTCTGCAACAATTCCGATGTGGATCTCACAAAACCGGTAGAACGCCTACAGGGTAGGGTGCCACCCATGGCCATGGCCTTCACGGATCGGGATTTTGACGACCAGGATTGGAGGAACAGGGTTAGCGGTGACGCCAGTCAACTTCAGGATCTGTGTCTGACGTTCAACGTGGTGCCAAACATCTGGGCACTGTATGAATGGAGCAACTGGCTAACTCCAGTTTTATTTAGGGTTACACAACCCCCGGAAAAGCCACGGCGCTTTGACACCATGTTCTATGTGTGCAGTCTGAATGCAGTCCCTGATAAGAGCGAACTCTACACAGATGAAATAGCAAAAACAGATGTAATTGTTGTCTCAAATTAAATGTCATTTACATTATATTATTGATTTGATTTATTTAGCACAGTGGATTAACTGTAATAAAAATTATGTATATTTGCACAATTGTTTGTTGATATTTTTCTTCCTTTTAATTTATGCATTCATCATCCAGCTTAAAATATGCTTTATTTCATTTTTATCATGCAGTCTGAACATTTTGCCCATTGACACATTGTGTCTTCCATAAATGGCAATACTGTAATATGTTTGCTTGTATGAAGCTCTGATTCTGAAGGGTGTTTCATCTTTGACTTTGCTTCATTACCTTTGGAGGTTGTTCAGCCCATTTAGCCTACCATGTGCACTTAAGCGGCCATAAAACATCAATCTTCATCCTCCCTCCCAACATAGTTTTTAATTGTTATTCTGTAAATTATTATTGTTTATGCCATATATACAAGAATAATATCTAGGACAATGGTTACTGACATGGTTACCTGTCTCTGTAGGGAAGAAGTAGACTGGTTAATTGGCAATTATAATGGTACATGCTAATAATAAAATTAGTTAAGACTATCAAGTGTTTTTTTCTTTAAAAAATTGAGGTAGAAGGAGGTTCTGATGGCACAATGGTTAGAGCACTGCAGTGCAAACCTCCAAGTTGTGGGTTAAGATTCAGGTGATACCTGTGTTTGTGGGATTCATTTCCTTGACGATTACCCTTCAGCCATATGTTGCTGAGGCTAGATAGCTCAACATTAGAGGTAGAAGATCCAGGGTAGTATTAACTCATTTAGGGTCCTTAATTCAAAAGGCATAATCCAATGACATCACTGGAACATTTACTAGGACCTCTGATATCCATGTTCATTGAAAATCCCTCATCGCACATTTGCCTATCTTTGTATTTTGTCTAATCTGTTTAACATTTGTGCTTACTCTTGTAGTGGAAGTCGCCTAAAGAATGGTTTAAGCTGGCTCAAGACAAAATAGTCACATTTGTTGGCCCACAGGTCAAAGAGACATCACATCTGGCCTTCTTTAACAGTGAAACAGATCTCATGAGACATGTCTACCAGAGGGAGCCACTTGGCTGTCTGTGTTGGTTTCCAGTCAATCTACAGGTGTACTGATGGTCTAATAGCGACACTTCCAGGTGAGTGTGTGACCCCCCTCAGAGAAATAGGGTGGTTGAGGCAATGCCTTTCATTATTGGATGAAGCATCCCACAAAATAATAGAATGTCAGACTACATTATGGTTTCTGAAAGTGTAGAAAATTTATAAAATTCATTGCTTTGTGATATCTTTAATAATGTGTTCCGAGGTCCAGATATAGCTTTATTTTTCTCAGGCCCTTGAATGCACTAAGAATTTAACAGAATATAAGGTATATATTATAATTATTATGTAAACATAAGCAAAGTAAAATAGCTATCTGTGTGTTTCTTCTTCCAGGAGATGAGCTATATCCAGATAATCCAGATTACGAAGGAACAAAGGATTTGCTGGAGCTTGATGTGGATGTTAAGACAGCCTGTCTTCAAGCCAGGAGGTTACATCGGTTGATCAGTGGCTCTGTGCATTCTTATATTAATGTGGATGTGCCATGCGGATATGTACAGGGTACCTTTGCTGAAAAGTCGTTTCCCAAAGACTTCAATATCAGCAAGTTGTGATTTTGCAACAGAATCAGTATGAGAACAATGTCTGTATGGTGAAATAGGTAATAATGTATAATGTTAAATCCTTACTGATATATGGTTGTGTATGATATACTCATAAGATCTAGTTTACTAAAGTTATGGATTGTGATAGATTACTCCTTGCCTTAAAACAGCAGTACATGTGATGATAGGAAATGCATCTGTTTTTAATAATAAAAAGTATTTCAGTTTTTAGCTAATGTTTAAAAAAAAACCCCAGTCATTCCATTTGTGCTCACTGACAATGCTGTACCATTTTTCAATCTGTTTCCTCCAGTAGGCTATTGTTTATTGAATACTTGTTTTACAAACCCGCCGATCACAGCTGAAACCAGACGCAGGGAAATAAGATCGACTTTTATTCTTTTTATTATTATTTTTGCATCAACTGCCTGAACACTGGAACTGAATTAGGCTACCACATGGCCTAATCCAATATGGTGACAGGCAGACCTGGGATAATTGTAATCGTAATAGTAACAATTACATTTTTCACAGCAATAGTAAATCTCATTTTGAAAGTAATTGTAATTGAAATAGTTGATAAAGTAATAGTAATCCACTATTACTTTGCTATTACATTTTGTCAGACACACAATACTTTTTGCCAGATATGTCACTGCACCGTCAAATCTCACTGTCACCTGATTGGCTGCTCAATCAAATTGTCATTTATAATATTGTTCATTATTGATTCTGTAGCTGAGAAGCCACTCCATTTGAAACAGACTAAGCACTGTGTACTTAACCGAATCCAAGTTGATTACTATAGGGCTCCCAATTATCCCCCAATTAAGAATCTAAATCTGGCATCCCTGATTAGTAAATGTTGGCATTACTTGTGCCACTGTTCATATATAATCTACCTAGTTTACAGGTCCACATCATATCTTAAAGCTGCTATCACTGCATTACATATGATATACACATAAGCTGATTTTTAATATATTTTATGCTGTATTCAGGATATTATCAATAATATAGACATCCAGTTAAAAAAGTATAAATCACAATGGCTAAGGTATCACATCTGAGTCATTTTGAGATGCCTACTAATACTGACGTCAACTACAAAGCCAAATGTAAGCATTGTAGTTCAGGCATATCAGGCTCAGCCAAAACTATTTCCAACTTCACCACAGTATTTATTTCTATATTATAATATATTGTATACTGCATGTATTATTATTATATTATTATATACCACATTTGAAAAATGACAAGAAAATAAATGTAACAGTAAACACATACCGTAATCTACTATTATAAACATATGAGAGCGCAATCACATTACTATGCAAGGGCCAATTGATGTATTACCTGGTATTGTTGTATACACCATCTTGCTAATCATGCTCATTCAGCCATGACAGGCATATATGGAAATTCTTCACCTATTGGGAATTTACTAGTTGTTAAGTGTAACTAGGTAAGGTCAACTGAACAGTGTTGGTTTAATATGTAAATGAAGTTTTGTTTTGTATTATTTTATGATGAGAGTGACCCAGTAACATATAAAGCTACCAGCACTATAATTACCAATACTACTACTAATAATAATAGCATAAGAAAAAATGTAAAAGTAATAGTAAGAAATGTAATAGTAATATATTACATTCAATATCAAGTGTAATAGCAATACTCAGTAGTAATAGTAATCTATTACATTTCAACGTAATTGACCCAGGTCTGGTGACAGGTCAGTTCCACTTCAAAAATATTTCAGTTATATCTATAGTAATCAGTCTTCAAGCCTAGAAATCTTGTAAATTTAAACTAATTATAACCACCTACCCCCTCATCGAGAAATACGTACATAGTTCGAACTTTGCAGATAAGGCTGCCGTGTACGTATTCTTTTATTGGCACTAGCCTTATCACAGCGATATTTTTGATGACAATTTAAAGTAGATCTCTGTAAAGTTTGAACTATTTATGCGTTTCTCAATGAGGGGGGAGTTATAATTAGTTTAAGTGGAAATGGCCTGTCGCCATCTTGGATGAGGCTGACAGTGATATGTCTATTGTTTGCTTTTCGAAAATTATAAAGGCTCAAAAAGCGAAACTATTGGAGAGATTGTGAAATCCCAACTAAAGGAAGAATATGTTATGGAAAACATTGTCGTGGGCGAGATTTGAATATCAATGTAAAAGTAAAACATAAAACCAGAGTTATCCAGAATATGCGTCGTTGGGCATTTGTAAATGTTGGGTACCAAATCTGGCAAATCTTTCAGATACTAGAACTTTGTGTAAGTGTTTTCCAACCAACTGTATGTTTTCAGGGATTTATTTTATTTTCGTCCCGTCGGATCCCAAATTTTGGAAGGGAAGTTTTCCTTAAAACAAGTATTCAAAAAACAATGGCCTTATTAATGCTTCTATGTATTAAATCTAATCGAATGATGGAGCAGTAATATCTGTCGTGTTTTGTCACATTTCTCTTTTACACACAGGTATCTTTAAAGAAAAAAAATGGAGAACATATTAACACCGCATGGCTATATGTGTGGAGTCATCCAGAAATTGTCTAGTTTTTTGCCCTTTTTTATGTTAAGTGGTCTGATCTAAATATTGCTGATCAGTTAATGAGAGCATACATCAAATAGAGGGTTATAGTTACATCCTCTATAAAGATACTACCCCGATATATAGTATAATGCCATATGATTTATGTGAACAACATTAGTTTTATATATATATATATATATATATATATATAGACTCAGAGAAGTGGGGATAGTGAATTGAATTGATTTATATCAATTAAGTGTAACTTGAGAACTCGTCTAGTATCACATTTCTGTAATAAGTAATAAGAAGATTTGTTTGGATATAATCAAATCACAGTTAGCTGTAGTACTGGAATGTTTGGTTGATAGATTTTCTGGTGCTTGATGATGCATACGTAATAATGATTGAATTATCTCTCCAGTGTTACTTGGTAACTCCCTCTGGATAGAGTGAATTGAAATGTTTGGATGTAAAACGATATGAGAAAACATTATCTGTCAGTGGGATCCACTCTATATCAGGTGCGGGGCAATTACACGAAAAGGTTATTAGTTATAATTATATCAAAAGTGTTTAGTTACAATTATACAGGTGGCTATATGACCGTTTACGTGTAACGTAATTACATTTATAGTTTCACCAGTTATTATTAATTGTGGCTCGTAATCCAATTACAGTTTCAAGTAATTTTTCTGGAATTCCATAATCCCAGTGCGATGTGATTTAAGGCGTCTACTTTTGTGACATCATCTCTTACATAATCCCGCAGTATCTAATGATTAGTTTTATTTGTGTCTCTTAAAATCATTCAGTTTAGATGGCTGGAGTCTATAATCTTCTCTCGGTATATTGCAGCATTGTCATGCATTCTCGGAAAATAATACTTCAGAGACTAAACAATAATTCAATGGCAATATTGATCGTATAATTTTAAATACAATTATATTAAGAGAATAGTCAATTATAATTATTTTAGCACTTAGGAATGCAATTATAATTATTTCAAAAAGTGTAAATGATTATGCTAAGAAAAAACACAATAACTGCTCTATAATCTGACCATTTAATGTTTTAAGACTATTGTTAAGGGTCTGATACAGTCTAAAATAAAGTAACTAAATATATGTCCAATATGTGTGTGTGCGTGTGTAATCTGAAGTGTGAAACGGGCACCTCCACGGCCTCACAAGTGACGTGGATGGCCACAAATTACTACCATCCGAGTTCAAATATTGATGTGGTGTGTAAAAGCTGTTTCATCTTTTCACCTCATTTTCTCTGGTGGTCAACTCGCTCATTTAGCATACTCTGTTCATAGAACAGGCCTTCAAACTAAAGTGTTAAATGTTAGCACCACCCGAAACATAATTATGCTTCACCAATTTAAAGTACAAATTGAATTGAAATTCATTTATTCAGTATTAT
Organism: Paralvinella palmiformis; assembly: GCA_025642065.1. Classification (NCBI taxonomy): domain Eukaryota; kingdom Metazoa; phylum Annelida; class Polychaeta; order Terebellida; family Alvinellidae; genus Paralvinella; species Paralvinella palmiformis. The sequence goes on along the minus strand of JAODUP010000112.1, from coordinate 181,733 downwards.
TGTGTACCTGGAATTATTATTTTTTTTTTACTTAAATTGATTTTTTTTAAACAAACATTTCCTAACGCAAAACTTATTAAAGATTTTTGTAAGATCTGTTAAACGTGAAAATCATACGTATCATGTTCACAGATAAATTACAGATATAAGATAGGCCAGAAACTAGATAATCATTTCAAGATAGATAATCATTTCAAGATTGCCGGTTTAACAGTTCGTATGTGAACAAGCGTTTTCCTGCCTTAATATGTCTGTTCCTCAGTTTGGAGTGTACTAGACCAAATGTAGAAAAAGGTGTTATACCTATCCGGGCTAAACACCAATTAAGAGCTTAACATTAATCCAGAAGTGCGGCATGTTGCCGATTAGTAGCTGGAAAACGACGAAATCCAGGACCGTAAATCTCTACTATGACGAGTTAAGTGATACCCACTTAGTTAATGTTAATAAATATCCTGATATTTAAAAAAAACGTGTGAAGCGTGCGTAATACGATTATAGATATAAAATCTGTGAATAAAACATAAACAAATCGCGCATATCGAGACAATGACGTCACAGTAATTAATGACGCAAAAGATCTATTTCTAAAAGCCTTTTCTCCACATTTATATAGTTTACCAGAAATAATTGCAAATGTGCTGTCCTTTATCGTCATTGCACAAAGTCAGTCACTCACTAACAATTAGAATGTGCCATATACCATGAAGCCCGACAAAGTCTTTAGGGCGCCTCCGTGGTATAGTTGGTAGCGCGTTGGATCCTTACCACCTGAGTTCGAATTTAGCCTAACATGTGCACAAAAGTGGCCGTAAAACATCTATCATCATCACTACTACTACTATATAAAGGTTGTTTCATTTTTTATTTCGTTTTATTACCTTTGTGGGTCGCCATAGTTAGGGTTACACACAAATTGGGCAGTTGGCATATGGCTGCCAAAAAAAAAACAGTTTCATGTTTCGGTTGGTAAAATTCGGTTATCGAATTGTTTCCAAAAAGGTATGGTCTATCCATTAATATTTTAGTTTTTTAATGCATTTAAAACATTAAATGTTCTCATAAGGCGTTTAAAAACGTATACACTTCATTTCTAAAAACTTAAATATGTTCAAAAGCAATAAAAGACATTCTCCTTATATCTGAAAAATTACCATTCCTCGATCTTTATTTGAACTACAGGCTTCTTGTTTACTGGATTTTTTAATAACACCATTCAATTATGAGATTCATCATCTACATGTATCAACTTGTACGTCAGGTTTATCTTAATCCAGGCTTTAATAATTCACTTCCATCCGAAAGAATACGTTTGCCATATTATTAATCTTATCTGTGGTGTTAAACTCATCCATTAGACCAACTTCGCGAGTTTTTGAAAAAGGTGTAAATTTCAACTATAATTCGATCTCAGGAATTCATTTACTGTTTATAGATAGTCACGTTTCAATTATTTTTCCGGAATAGTTATTCAGTTACCTATTTCTATATGTCAATCTTTATATGTGATGAGTGAAATATCCTCACCTACGCCATTGTATTTATATGATGCATATATTATTGGGGACGGACACTTCCTAAGATGGTCGTATACTCGGCACAAAACTGAAAATAGATTTCTAGTACAGTTTCCAGATATGCAAGACTATAAGAGGGTTCGGGATATCTACTTTGTATTCAAAGCAATAAGCTGTAACCTCCAATGAAAAATAATATATGAGAGTGGAAAGTGACTATATGAGGAGGCCTGGTTGCCCAGACGATTATATAGTTAACTGTCTGTTCCCGCCATCCATGTGTGCTGATCCAACTGTTAAATTAATGTAATATAGTGCAACTTGTCAGTTTCATATGACAGAGTACTACAGATGTCTAAAGACATTGCACTTTGACAATACCGATCACAATCCATCACACTTCAACAACAGCTCCGGGGTCACTACTTGGGACTCGGGTATCACTATTCCAGCATACAGGTGCTCACTTTGCTGAACATGAGCGAAACACGATCGCCATCAATCGAAATAATGTCAACAGAAGGAAGACGATATCACCTTTACTACATGTCCACACAACTATTCCTCCGGTTGTTCTTCGTGAAAAAGAACCTGTAGTACTAATCATATATATGACCTTTTATCAATAAATCAGATATATGTTGACTACCACCATTCAGCAGCAGGATATATGACTTAATCAAGGTACATGACCTCTCTGAGAAACACTGAACAGGACATGAAAGTATCTTGGACAATGTTCCGTGTTATCAAACTACAACCCACTGATACCAAAACTGTAGACACGAATGAGGTGATCATAGCTATATCCATGTTCCAGTATCTGGCAATCGGTGTACTGTGGATTGCATTTGGAACCGGGAAGACGTTCCGCTACGTCCCATTACATAACTTCGTGAAATAACTGAAACCAACTAAGGCACGATCTCTAATAGTGTTCAATGCCTACACAGGGCGCAATCAGACTTCTTCGTTCACTGGTAGAGGTAAAAACTAAGGCACGATCTCTAATAGGGTTCCATGCCTTTACAGGGCGTGATCAGACTTCTTTGTTCACTGGCAGAGGTAAAAACTAAGGCACGATCTCCAATAGTGTTCCATGCCTTTACAGGGTGTGATCAGACTTCTTTGTTCACTGGCAGAGGTATAAACTAAGGCACGATCTCTAATAGTGTTCCATGCCTTTACAGAACGTGATTAGACTTCTTTGTTCACTGGCAGAGGTATAAACTAAGGCACGATCTCTAATATTGTTCCATGCCTTTACAGGGTGCGATCAGACTTCTTTATTCACTGGAAGAGGTAAAAACTAAGGCACGATCTCTAATAGTGTTCCATGCCTATACAGGGCGTGATCAGACTTCTTCGTTCGCTAGCCCAGGTAAAACACAACATCGGCAAAACGGAAGACATGGGCAATTGTCAACGAAGCGCGAAAAATCTAGCACTATTAAAGGGTGAAGTGTTGATATTATAACACCAACATATAGAACCCTGGTTGAACAAACAAAATGGGTAGCATAAAAGGCCTGTTATTCTTGGATCAATTTACATCAGATTCTACTTTGCCTCTCCTGCTGAATGAGGATGGACCATGCAGATCAGCTAATGGACGACGGAAAACGTATTGGACCTCCCAGGAGCATCGAAGACAATTCGGCCGTTCATAAAGTGTGGCTATAAACTGACGAATGGATGCTGCGGACACTTCGAATGTGTAAAAAAACATAACTCAAATATATCAGCCTGCGTTCACGCAGTGGCAACTGTGAACGTATATATATAATTAGGCATCCTCTTGCATTGCGCAAAATTCGGTTCTTTATTATTTTTTAAATATACCATGACAAACTATTTAATCTTTATTGAAGCGAGTTATACAATAGTTCATGAGGAAAATTCTTATGGCGTGGCGACCATCGTGAAAATGGCGGTCATAATATAATTTTTTAATTGTTGCTAAAATGACAAATTTGGCGATATTCTCTCACTAGATTCTTATATTACTACAGGTATAGAGTAAATAGTGCAAGAAAGTGTGGAAGCGTCGTTCGGACCCACATTATTCGTCATGTTTATGAAAAACTACAATATTTGATATGCAGTATATATTTACAGATGTCACAAAGGTCTACAGGAAATCCATCTCAGAGTCAACTGCACAGAAATGCAAGCGGAATTTCAGTGGCTCGTTGAATGGTCTAAAAGTGGTAATTCCAGTTCCAGTGCAAGGTCCTCCATCTCGGGCGGAATAACATATTATATATAAGATGGAAGACGCAGCCTTGTGTTGCAGTCCACTGAAGTGGAAATGGACCTTGATATCTATAATGCGAGGAGTTGCCGTGAAGAAGGCCTGTAAGATGCTATGGTTCATCAAGAGGATGTTCTCATGTTTAGATGAAGACCAGGGTTGTATAAAACACTCTCGTCAGATCTCACCTGGAATATGGCAACATCAGCAGGGATGCACGCTATCGGATGGTCATATTGGCAGTGGAAAGGTTTCAGCGTCGAACAATGAAGTTAGTTCCACCCATGAACCATATGTCCTACGAAGAAGGATCAGTTACCCTGAAGCTGCAGTCACATTATTTAGAAGACGGGAGGGGCCATGAATACAAACTATACAAGATCATAGATTGGACAGACCAACTCGTCCCAGTAGTCTTTAACAGAACGGTTAACGTACAAAACAGCGGTCATAGTCAGAGGTTACTCATGGAGCATTGTCGACTCCAAACAGATCGGGGTGAAACTCGTTCAATCAGCGAAGTGATTCTGGATTGGAGCTCAGTACGAGAACAGATTGTCATAGCCACTGCATTCACCAAAAAAAGACGACACGTACATACACGAATAACTAAACGATGACTAATAATTATATACATAAAGCCACTGACCTTTCAGGTCAATGCATAAACACATTTTACGCCAATGGCGACACAGTGGTGAAGTATACCAGTGGTATACAGAGTATCACTACTCCTGATACTCCGTAATATTGCATTGACCGATCTAGCTATGCACGTAAACAGTATACGCATTTTTCCTTATTAACGTGTTACAAGTGGTTAAGCCTCTTAACACAAACACATAACGCGCACTACAATTTCGAGGTTAATATTCCACAACAATCTAAATCACATAGCTATACACAGTTTTCTAATTGACTCTTTTCTAGCAACACCACGGGTGGCATATATATATATATATATATATATATATATACAATGAAGTATAGTAGGATTTTAATCAAATACATTTTACAGATTATGTACACATGTAAAACTTTCGGATCAAGGCATTACCCTGAACACAAATTCTCTTGTATTGCCTAAACACGTTATTATTGTCACTAAGATATTCTGTGATAATTTACACTTACTAATCCTTGGTAATATTTCATCATTTAGTACAAAATTCGAAATGTAGACATATCTTTAAACCTTTTACAACAAAATATCATAACGTCACTTTTGGCACTATTGTATTTAATGTGACGTTCTAACCCATATTCTGAGCACGCAGATAAAACAAATTTTTTATTTTAAAAACCTTTTTAGATGAAGGAAATTTCCATAATCCGCTAAATCGTCAGCATTTTGACAAAACGAATTAACATATCTTTAAACCTTTTACAACAAAATATCATAACGTCACTTTTGGCAATTTGTTACTGAGATTATCCATATAAACACAAACAAGATAAGGAGAAATAATTCCTCCTTGACGCAGCCAGCTCCTAACAGAGAATTGTAGGACATGATATTTTCCAACGTACATACATTTATTTAGTAGTACATGTAATGTATACCAAAATATTAAAATCCTAACTATAGATAAGGGTACTCCCCGCTTTATAATATTCTCAAATAGAACATAATGATTTACACGATCAAAAGTTTTGGATGCATCCAAAAAACATGAGTATACATTACTATTCAAACTCCTTTATTTTAATACAGCCTCTTTGAAGTCATATACACACATGTCTATTATTATTTTCTCTTGGAGCCAAACTAATTATCACATATATTTATTTTCTTTGTATATGCGCTTTGCTAATTAATAATAATAATAATAATAATAATAATAATGTATATTTATAAAGCACCAAAACCAGGTAACTCTGTTCTCAGGCGCTGTACAATAAAGAAAGAGATGTTTAACAAAACAACTAAATATAATGAGTATTGTTTGAATAGGGGAATCTTTTAACATATTCTTTTAAAACATTTAGTGACTTAGAATAATAATATGACTAGGCAACTTATTCCAAAATATTGGCGCAGCAACATTAAAAACATTCAGTCCATAAGTTTGGAGTTTGTATTTAGGAACGGCAAAGCTCCTAATGTTTCGTATGTGAAAATAGGACGTCTTGCAGATACCAGCCACATGAGTCTCCATGTTCAGATGTTGGTCGAAGAGTATACCAAGAGTGAGATCCAATTATTATCAATTTGAAGCTGAAAGTCACTAGAGTGTTTGCTGAAATAGGATGAGGCTAATACAAGTAACTCGATTGTGTTGCTGTTTAGTTGTAGTTTATTTGTGACCATCCAGGACTGTATGCCACTAATGCAATTTTCAAGACGCTCAGTAACTTCTTGTCTCTGTTCCATATCAGTGACATCATACGATACATATAATTGAGTATCATCTGCATACATATGTATCTGTACTCCATATCTTTGTGCTATCCTGGACAAAGGCATAGTATAGATGATGAACAGTATCGGTCCCAGGACTGATCCCTGTGGCACCCGAACAGCAAACACAGAACTTCAGATAAAGCCTCTTCAACAGATACACATTGAGTCCGAGCAGCGAGATACGAGCGAAACCAGGCCAAAGGTTTTCCGCTGAGCACTAGGAGTCTCTCCAGTCTACTACACATGATTTCGTGGTCAATTGTGTCGAACGCGGCCGATAAATCTAACAGGACCAGAATCACAGCCCTCCGTCATCGATTGCCATCAATATGTCGTTTTTCAAAGTGCTGTCTCCGTGCTATGCCTCACTTTTGTATGCTGACTGCATCTTTTCGTCAAGTCCATGTACTAGCATATGGTCTTTATTTGCGTGACTACCAGTTTTTCAATGATCTTTGACAGAGTGGTAAGTTCGATACAGGTCGATAGTTTTTCAGCTGTTCGGGATCCAGATTTCTTTATGAGAGGTTTAACCCTCGCAACTTTCAGACTTGTCGGGAAAACTCCATTACTTAATGAGATGTTGGCAATCTTTGTTAATACGGGACTTAAAGAGCTGATGCATGTTTCAAGCATTTGTGTTGGTATTGGATGTAGTACAGAGAGTCGGTAACAGAGAATTGTGGATTATCGTGTGATACTGACTCGATCTAGTCCCTTTCTAATTTTGGCTATCTTTCCGAAAACAAAATCTATGATTTTATCCGTGTCGGTAACAGAGAATTGTGGATTATCGTGTGATACTGACTCGATCTAGTCCATTTCTAAAACGAAAGAATTCGCCAAAATTCCGTGCCATTTCCTGATTTGAAGCACAAGTGGGAAAAACAACCGATCTACGATGTAAGACACTATCCACTACCTTGAAAATGTTACTCTGGTCACCACCACACTGGACTATTTTGTCATTGTAACGTTCACTCTTTGCATGATCGATAAGATCACCCACTCGATTTCTAGCCTCCCTATACATATATTGATGTACCACGAGTCCAGTCATATGCCATAAATGTGGTGTTTGGACGAAAGAGTGAAATTTATTACATCCATCAGATCAATAATATAGATTATCCCCTTAACCAGGGATACTTCTCTCAAAAAACTATTCTCGCTCTATTCTGGTCTCCACTTATCGCTTCTCTCCATAATTATTAAATATATATATATTAAATTATGCTTTATATATCGCCATCGGTGGTCTATAGCGGTTAAGTGAGCTCCGGGTGGTAGGGTAAGACCCACCACTCCAACATAAGGTGTCGAAACCCCTGAGGATTTCGAAAACAAATCCAAAAGATTAAATTTATCTAGTGCCAACGGTCACAGCTAGGCTTCGATCCCATCTGGAGGTCGAAACTTTTCTAGGGAATAATTTCTCGGCTCACAACAACGTGGGTGCTTGACCACGTTAAATGGCAGTATTGTCTGACGTTTTAATTAATATTTCTAAAATTATTTTAAACTGAAATAAAACTAGCCCCCAGACCTTCAAAGAACGCGAACAACCGCGGACCCCAGAAATAACGCTATATGTTAATCAAGTTTAGATCTTCGGCTGATGAGGGAAATTAAACATCTGTGTCTCGTGGATGAAATACACATATTTATTTAAAAGATGGCATCTACCGTGGTTGTCAACTCCTACCATATCCATTGATTTACATAAAAGTGATATTTTTGGAAACCTCTTGTGTAGCTGCCGTACGATTTTTTCTGTGTCAGTTTTGTAAGAGGCGATTTTTGCCTAGTTACGTTCTGTTCTGTGTGAGATATTCGTCATGAAATGATTTAACACAAATTGTAATAATGTTACTGTAGAATTTTCAGCATGTCTGCACATTCATTGTCCAGAGGCCCCAGACCAGCCGATCCAGCTGCAGTTTATAGACCAAGATGTATGGTATGTTAATATGAACGGTATTAGTTTGGGCGATAATAGGGGAATAAGCTTCCGTTCGCTTTTCTTGTTCAAGAATCAAGTTGTTATTGATAATGTACCGACTCGTTTCCCGATATCCAACCGCTCCACAAGCCTTGTGGTTGTAAGATGGGCGGCCCGTTTCACAACCATTTCATTCAGCACAGCATCGAGAGACGAGTGGGGCTCCGTGGTCTAACGGCAGTAACGGTAGCGTCACACGCGTGTTGGATCACAGATCACTACCACCCGTGTTCGAATCTCGGCGTGGGAATACGTGAAGAGTGTTTCATCTTTCACTTCGATTCATTACCTTTGGAAATCGCTCGGCCCATTTAGCCTATCATGTGCACAAAATCAAAAGTGGCCATGACACATCAATCACAATCAGGATGAAGCCATGACCAGTTCATGACAAATTTTATTGTTAACCATTTCTAAAATATGAATTTATTATTTTTGCATATGTCTGTATGCATTTATATATGAATATATAATGTCCTTAAAATATTTTCTGAAACCTTATATTTTTGAAGTTGTTGAATCGATACACTTCCCGTTTCGAAATGGGAAGACCATTTCAACAACTTCAAATTTTGAAAATAACAGCGGGACATTTCATTGCCGCATTGTTGCTAAATCGGCAGGCATTCTTAGAACCATACTGGTTGCAAAATTGGACGGTCCCATTTTGAAATGCCTTGGTTGTCAAGATGGTGCAAATCAATAATACTAATACTATTAGTAAATACTAATAGTAATACCATATATACAGAGTATGGAGTCACACTGACTGTTGGTGCTGGTCTTACTGCAGTATTATTAGTGAGCTCTGGTGGCCTAGCGGTTAAGCATCCGGCACTTGGTGCCAATGGTCACATGTTCTAACCCAGCAAGAGGTTGAAACTTTTCCAGAGATTAATTTCTCGGCTCACAACATTGTGGGTGGTTGACTACGTTAAATGGTCTGTCGTCTCCACTGAATTACTAAAAATAAAGGGGGACGTTGAATCACCCCCCCGTGAGGAGGTAAAATACTCTGGCAGTGACCACCCTCAGGGTATTTCAGCTCCATCCTTCCATACTGCTCCCCTGTGAGTGGTGGGGGAGTAAATTTCTCAATACTCCAACATAGAGGCTGTGCCGAATAAGCGACAGCCTGGGGATTCTCCCCAAACAACAAAATAAACAAACTGCAGTATTACAATTTAATAATGATTCACTGTCTTGTACTGCTTGTAATGCCAAAAGTAATCTAATCTTGATTTGAACGCTTTTAGTGTTGCTTCAGCTTCTGACTTCTGGGAGGGAGTTTCAGTCATCAACAATTCTTTGACCAAAGAAAGAGCCTATCATATCAAGCCTGGATCTTTGTATATATATATATATATATATATATATATATATATATATATAGAGAGAGTCAGAATCCATAATCCGAACATTGTTTATCCGACAAATCCACCTTCCGAGACATTATTGTCTGTGACAGATTTAGTTCCATTCTAAATCACTCTTTAATCCGGAAAAAATCGCGTTCTGACTCCAACACTCCATTTCACCAACAGAATGTGACTTCTCAATGTAAAATGACCTCGATAATCAGATGATAGTTCAGTCATGCAAGATACACCGACATGTTGTCAGTAATGGTTAATAATTAACTTGCCCACCCGCAATAATTGCTATATCGTAACGAATTATAACCATCCTTTACCATACTCATCAACACATCATGCTTCAATTGCCTGTGGCTATATCATAGCCAATCATAATCATTTATAGCTAATTACAAACACAAATGTGTGATCTTTCCAATGAGCAGATCATGAGTTCATCTGATGGACAAAGTGACACCAGTATTTATTTATAATGTCTGTAATTAACAAACATCAAAATGATTAATGGCTTCAATGCCATTCCATACCATTGTGCATGGTTATTGCATATTGGTTTAAATACAGAGATAAAAGTTACTTGCTATCAGATTCACTTCTCTGGCTGTCAAAATAATAACAGAGCAATATGTTAAGTCCAGTGAGAAACGCCGTCGCTAAACAGACCTTTATGATGGCTTTTATTCTGGTCATTTATTGTCATAATTATTCAAAATAAATAAATACACAACAAGGTTATAAGTGTCATTGTGGTTCCAATGGATGTTCCATATTATTTTTGTTACATAAAACAGCTTGTCTTTACGATCCAAAAATATGTGACACATACTACTGCTATGTCATGGACTCGATATTCTGACTTTCATGTGTATCCGACTTATTATCATGTGACAAACCTGTTCGGATTAATGGATTTCAAAGGTTAGTGGCCCTTATCTGATGTTAGTGGTCCTGAAATGGGAGCAGTGTGGCCAGTGAGCTAAATGCTGCAGGGGTGCTGTAAGCCCCACTAAGAAAATTTGGATTGGACCTTTTGAGAGTGCTTCTCAGGTTTATTTCAAGTAATATGAGGTCTTTTCAGGAGGGATTTTTGAACCAACCACCATACTGACTGGTGGCAAAATAATACAGTCTACACCCCAACTAGAACAAAACTTGATTTAGCTCAAATAGAGAAAATTCCTGTCTCAGATTAAAAAAGGAACATTAATAATACAGATTACATATAAATTTTCAAAAGTCTATCAGTTAATAAACTGATTCATTTACCCGAGGTGCACCATGCGGCTGAATTTCCTACTACAGTCTTGGGTTAGAAGTTTAAGAATCACTGTGTTGCATGCCGATTTACGCATGTAGTGGCCAATAAATGTCTTACTGAAAAGCTGTATATAGGCTTTTAATAGGGATGGCATAAACTTCACACAATAGATATATGCCACTAAACTAAGTAACATTAACCTGATTTGCATGGCTGTCATGGTCTGGCCTGTCTAGTTCAAACTTATTTTTTGTAGAACCTTTGCCATCTGACATGACGATATGAATGGATAAAATCAATGATTACATAGATTATAATTCAATGGGTGATTCCTATTACCGTAACATTGATATTTATGCATGATATCTTGTATTGAAAGTGAACTGTTTTATTTTCTGAATCAGCCATTTATGAAATATTTACTACATGTAAATATCAAGTGTTAATACTCTAATGTAATAATATTTTTTATTTTATAATATACAGGTGATACGTATATGATTGGTTCCCAGGTACAAAGAAAAAATAAAATTTCCAAAACTTGATAATTTGCTGAAAGATATCAAGTATTTATCGTTAGTGAAAGGTTGCCATTCCCTGTTAACAGAAAGGATGCCATCCCCCTGTTAACATAGCTGTTTCTAACCTGAGGCCGCAGTTGGTAACTGATGCAACGAATTTCACCTGGATCGGTCTATTCCTCCTTCAAATCCAAGTCAACATCCAACTTCAAACCAGGGTCATTATACGATAACCATAGTCTTCCAGCTTTCTACATAGCCAAGAATCCTGAATTTTATTACCCTGGTCGTAAAATTCTGGATTCAACCATCTGATTCAGTGTCCAGGCAGAATTTCCCCAAGAAAAATAGGTCAGAAGGTGAGAGAGGTGTCCGAAACACATGAATGATGGATACGGCAGTGTTGCTATTGCTAGCCCAATATCACCTACACATTTGGATTTGCATGCCGCATTACTCATATTGCGTATATGGAATCTCGGCTTTACCACAAATTGTTTCGCAGTCCAACAGTATGGTTGCCTGACTGGCGAGTAATTTGAATTAAATGGTCACCCTTACCAACAAATAGTCACCAGGGGCAAGTTGGCAACCGCTAATTTTCTGCCCTGCTATATATATATATATATATATATCAAGAGTGATGGGATTGTTTAGGCTGTGGATCTGCTCTTCATATGGGACAAATTGGAGACTAAGCACTAATTTTGTTGCTTCCCACTGAATCTTTTCTATTTCTTGGGAATCAGCGTGACCAGATATTACCATATTCAAGATGTGGTCCCACCATGACCTTGTATAATCTGGGTGCTGTAATTTTGTCCAGGCATGTGAAGGTCTTCTTAAGAAAACTGCTTATGTTATCTGATCATTAAATTTCAGGTTACTGTTGATTGTAATGCCCAGATCTTTCTCTGCTGTGTCTCTCATCAAAGTTATGCCATTCTTCTCATAGTCCAGATGAGAATTGTTACTGCCTAAATTTAAGACTACATTTACTCTCATTAAAGCCAGGCTGCCATTCTTTTGACCATTTAACCGAACAGTTTAGGTCTGCTTGCATCTGGTCATGGTTCTCTTGAGTATCTTGTTGAAGATTTTTGTGTTGTGAGCATATATCTTTGCTGTACTGAGTACCTTATCTGGGAGGTCATTTATAAAAATGACAAAGAGGATATACCCTAAGACACTTGCTTGTGGAATTACACTAAATTCCATCTAGCAGTAAAAGTGGCCAAGTGACTTGAACACTCTAGTAATGAATAGTTGTTAAATAAATGGATATGTGTATTTGAATATAAAATGCACATAAAATATTAATGCATGGCAAAAATTTGTGAAAGAATGAGATTGTTAAGAAAAATCAATGATTATGTTTGAAAGGAGATGAGTGATAACAGATGAAACTTTCATAAATATTCACTCCAGTCTTCGTTACATTTTTTCAATAACCACATTGTTTGTGTAATTAATTCTTGTCAGTAAAATCTCTGAAGAGTTGGATAATTTAGACTACTTGTAGAGTCTAATTCTAAAACTAAATTTGACAGAAGAAAATAGAATCACGTTCTTATCAGATTTGATTGAATTGCTCAATTAATCAAACCGCTTTATGGATACTCTAGCAAATGTTGACTAGATAATAAAATTATATAAGGAAGGCTAGAAGACATAATAAATTAATTACAACCCTGAAGTGGTGGTCATCATGCCTGAACAGTTGTAATTAAGCCATGGATTTATTTTATTCAAATATAATTTGGTGACTTTATATTATATAGCAATGATGATTGATGTTTTACGGCTGTCTTTGTACACATGGGAGGCTAAATGGGCTGACTGACCTCCAAAGGTAATGAAGCAAAGTCAAAGCTGAAACACCCTTCAGATATCCCCACGCCGAGATTCGAACTCAGGTGGTAGTGATCTCTGGTCTAATGCTCTACCAACTCGACCACAGAGGTGCCCTTATATAGCAATGTGAAGATTAATATTCATTATACTCCTACTAGCATCCTACAGAAATCAAAATGAGAATGTTATGGTAAGCTAAAGTTGGCTTAGAACAATATTGTCACCTGAGGTGACCTAACCCATCTTTCCATTTAGTAATATCTCAGTTGTTTCTACAAGGTGATAAATTAGGATTGTTAGTATCTGGTATTATTGCTAATATAAAAATGGGAATATAACACATTTACATAAAATATATCACTAGTCCAGAATTTTATTTATCATAATAAAGTGAACTACTTTTGCAGCAGGATAGGACATATATTTAACAGCATTGTTTACACCTGATTTTGTAGGACAATATTACCTTCATTTTAGGCAGCACATTGTAATATTATAGAATGCCGTATAACATACGTTTTAAAAGAGTTCTTGAATAATGTGAAAAATACAACTTGAAGTAATTTCATGGGTTGATTAACTTGTTATTAAAATTTAGCTGTTTAAAGTTTCTTAAAACAGGTGTAGATATTATACTGTTTATAAATGTTTTACTGTATTAACTACTAATAGATGGAAGATACAGGCTAGCAATTGATCAAATATGTTTATGGATGGTAATATGTATTTATATATTTTAGAATGCCATTTCAGTGTCATGAAAATTAGATATGAATAAATAGTTTGTATTCCCAGAAGCCCCTTTTTGCATACAATTATTATTACAGGGTTAAAAACTCTCTAGCTTACTTTACATTGCATTTGATTGGTTACATCAGAATAAAAGTTTGGTTGTGTAATCATCTTTAAAGTAATATATTTTATAGTTGAAAGAAAATTAGTATAATTAATTTTTAGGTTATTTATTTTTCTCTGTACCTATAGGTAACACATTCAATATCTTATAATTAACATTAATATGTGCTGTTATTTCTATTATTACTGATGCAGCAACCTGGATTTAGAGGAAGAGGGCCAGTACCACAACAAGGCATACCCCACAGATTACAGCCACCCACTGTACCTTCAGGACCACCGACACCAGTACCAGGTATCCCACCTCCTGCACCACCATTTAATAGAGCAGCGCCTCCACCCAGAGGGTTCCCAAGGGGCTTTCCAGGACCAAGAGGATGGCCACCAATAAGAGGACCAGGGAGACCACCTTTCCAAGGCCCCATACCACCATGGGGACCAGCACCACCCCATGCTGATGGACCATGGAATCAGCCATCTTATCCAGCTGAAGGCTCATTTCCACCAGGGGTTGGACCACTATATGATCCTGCGCAAGCTTCTGCTCCATCACAGAATGATACAATTCATTCTAATCCACATGTAGATCGTGGGGATCATCTCTCGTCCTACATAGATCCAGATTCAAAAGTATATCCAGACCAGAACCCTCATGAGAACTATGGCTATGATTATCACACAGCATTTTCGGACCCTAATAAAGAAGACGTGCCTAAATGTTCTTATGAACACAAAGATGTTTATGCATCGACTTCACATCATTATCGTGAAGATTATAGTTGGAATCAAAGTTCTTTTGAAGACAAGGACTTGCTCAGACAAACTGAAACGCTGTATTCTGATTATTCTACAAATGAGGAATACTTAAAGAACATCAACCAAGAACAAGTCCACAGATCGTCCGAGTGGGATTACAGAAGAAAGGCTGAATATCAAGAACAAAGCTCTGATTACTCTTCAAGAAGACACAGAAGAGATACGAGCGAAGATCCATATGACAGGGAAGGAAAAGATCGCGAATTAAAGACGGGCTATAGACATGGCAGAGATAGGCGAGAGACATCTTTGGATGATGATAGACACCGAAAGGATGATAGATTTGGTCATCACTCGAGAGAGCGGGTATCACAGGGTCGGGGTAGTACAGCATCACAGCGAAAACGATCATCGGATCTAAGGTATCCAGATGAATCGAGGAAACATAGACGAAATGAGGCTGGTTCTGAGTACAGTTCTAGGTATGATGCAAGCAGACCGAGACGAGAAACATCTAGCTATCGTGAAGATGACAGATTATCCAGTTCTGGTTCCAAAGGTCATTCTGCTAATTCTGAATGTAAACATTCATCGTCTGTTGAGCAGTTTGTTAGGAATGAAGAAGCACAGCAATCAAGAAGTTTGCCTTCAAGTGAAAGTGAATCTCATTCACATCACAAAGGTTCACTAAGGAGACACATGGACAGTAAAGATAAACCTTCTGGATCCACTAAAAAACCTAGGTTATTGTCTACGTATATCTGCATATAAATAAAACTTGTAGTCAGGGTTGGATTTATGACAGTCATAAACCTCTTTATAACATGACAGTGTTGTAAACCTGTCATAAAGGTAACCTGTCATAAATACCTTTATGACGTCACAAACTGTCATAAACCTCTACTCACTATATTTTGTCATTTAAATTTTTTTTAGAGCAAGTTGTGGATTATCATTATATCAAAATTAGTATATTTATATATTACAAACATGTATATAAAATAATATTGTATGTTGGTCTCTCTTATAGTATCAGTATCTGTGGCTTGTTTGTGTAGCTTAGCACACAAGGAATGGTGACTCGTCAATCACTCTGCACAGCTATGGTGTTTGTTGGTAACCACATATCTGGCACTTAGCATTAAATTTACCATCCACTGTCACTCTAAGAAAATATTTCTAGATGGGATGGGCAAGTCTACCACCCTTGAACATGACGGGTTATTGACCTATGCTGTAATGCACCAATATTTATGAAAAACATATACTTTTGAGTTTATGACTGGTCTTAGAATGTATTACATTATTATTCAATTCCCCCACCTTATATCCCCTTTGGCTGTATTGAAGCCACCCATGAAACTAACCATGTGTAAATGTGTATTTAATGCGAAAGCTATAAGATGGATTAATAGAATTAGATTAGCAGATATCTTGAGCTCTTGC
Source organism: Paralvinella palmiformis (assembly GCA_025642065.1). Classification (NCBI taxonomy): domain Eukaryota; kingdom Metazoa; phylum Annelida; class Polychaeta; order Terebellida; family Alvinellidae; genus Paralvinella; species Paralvinella palmiformis. The sequence continues at coordinate 165,490 of JAODUP010000112.1, read as the reverse complement.
CACATGGAGGATCATTAAGTGAAGCCACAGATAAACACCGGCACCAACCCAAGATTGCAGCGTATTGCTTGTCATCTAATTAATAAATAGGTCTATATAATAATTTTACTTTTAATATTACAATATTATATTAATAACATTAATAATTTAAGCCATTATAAAAACTACTTTTTAGGTATATTTGGGGACAAAATGTCACAAATGTGTAGGCTATTCCAATATTTATTTAAAAAAATGCTTTTGACAGTTTACGATGCTATCATATCATAAACCTGTTTATGACATGACATCATAAACGCCGGATTAATCCATGGTTTTTGACATTGTATCATAAACGTGCCAACCCCGCTTGTAGTCATAATAATAATATACAGTAATTCTGAAAAGCTTCTTGTTGACATCTTGCTGTAGTAACCATGTTTAATGGAAATTACTTGCCTCCTAAAATTGGGAAAATCCTGGAACCCTGAGAAATGCTGATTATTGCCTCATTACTTTGTGTTGACTTACTTATTGTATTCCAAAAACACTGAATTTAGTTTTTGTTTGATTCAGTCGAATTTATTATCTTTGCTAAGTGTTTAAAAGATTACATCTCCATGATACTACTTGGATTATAATGTATATAGCTACAGCAAGACCAAATTTGTTTTCAAGGTTAATGGCGTTGGATAGTGCTTGTCTGTTTTGAAGGTTGATTTGAATGAGGCAGACATCCGTACAATGGACTGCAGATCCTCGGATACTGGTTTAAATCCCAGTGTTACCATTGTGTTTGTGCAATGTTTCATTTGATGAAGTAGCCCCTCATCTGTATGTCCTAAGTGTGACTAGGGCTGGTGTTAAGTAAAGCCCATCATTCTCTTGGCCCACCCTGTTGTGCAGCATCATCGTACTTACGGTATGATTTCCGTCTACAATTCTTGGGTTATAGAATTAGTGAATGGCTTAATCACAGCATCAATAGATTGAGTATTTCAGTCATAGAGAATATTATCAGTGTACTAGAAAATATAACATTACTATTCATGTATGTCACGCTAGCTGAAATGGGCCATGAAATATTCAAGACATAAGCAGCTGGTTTGACCCATTTTTGACTTCCCTTCATTACCTTTGGAGGTTGCTCTCCCTATTTAGCTGACCATGTGCACAAAAGTGGCTGTGAAACATCAATCATCCTTCCAGTGTATAGCTTCACTAAAAAACATTGATTGTGCTGTTAATTTTATTTTCTGGTATTCCCTTGTGTTTCCTCATAATCACCCACATTTTTCAGCATCCCAGGAAATATACATATTTAGGGCTTGTAAGGCCCATTTAAATACTCGAAAAGGTTTTATTCTGCCTCAAGATTCATCGGAATCTCTATGAACATTTGTGATCATTCCTGTAGAATACCTTTGCCTGTGTAACTCATCATTTTATACTGGCCCAATAAAATCTTGAACATTGATTTCAATCACCAGTTTCACCCCTTGGCCACATATCCCAGGAATGACCAGTACATGGTATAAATAAAGCGTCCAGTCAACCCAGTCTTGTGAAGTCGTCAACCCTCACCCTGACAGTAATACCTATCTTTATGAATACCTATGTTAAAATGCCATTTCATTGATACACAATTATTGAAAAGCTGTCCCTCTGATTTTTAAGCCCTCTCGGGTTTTGTTATATATACTTCGCCTTAACAATCTCTTTTATTTATGGGTTAGTTCAAGTTGCCAGGTTTGTTATATATTTTCTAATCTTCAAACTATTCTTGATAAGCTTTACGAGCTATCTAATGTCCTACTACTCCTTGGGGCTGATCTGTTATCAACTTTACTTGTCCAGACAGCCTGTTGCATCTCTCTCTCTCTCTCTGAACTATGACTCGTTAACTATAACAGGAAAAACCAAATGTAAATATTGCTATTTTTCGCCACATTTTTACACATCCGAATAATCTAAATGGACCGAGCAGTCTCTAAAGGCAGTGAGATGAAATAAAAGATGAAATGCTCTTAATGTGTTGGACTGTTGCTTAGAATTTGAACTCCACTTCTAGATGTCCTTGGTTAACCAAACTATCAGTTCTGTTACAGGAAATGCCCTACCTATTTCTTGATGCATTTTTAATCTTCTTGAAGATGATGAGAATCCTAACACACCTCGACTTTCATTCTTAGGGAAGACCCGAGCTCCAAAGACAAACCTGATTTACCAGCTGAGGATTACATAAAATTATCCGACTTAGCTACGTTTGATGGAATTCCGTACATTGAGGATGATGTGAATAATGCGGAATTAGACGAGATGATGAAAATGTCTGAAGAAGATGTCGAACTGCCTGCGCCTCCTGCTTGGACGAGGTGTTCTCCTGCGGATCTGTATTTCAAACGAAAGCCACAGGTACCGTTATGGCAGAAACATTTAATCTGAACAAAAAGTGTAACTCCTTTGCTGGCATTTGATTTGCTTCCGCTCAAGATCTGTTTGTATGTATTTTTATAGAATGCCAGTTTAAACTTGAAGCTTGCTCAAAGCACTTTAGATAGCTGTTCTGACACTTTCAGCTAAGGGCTTTTATTTGTTTGCACTTTTCCTCCCTCACTAAATATGTCACAGTTGATGAAATCAAGATTTTTCTCAAGCTGGTATCATTCAAAGTGTAGCTGTCTTGATGGTTGGTGATAGATGCTGAGTGTATTTCGCACCATGTCATTTCGTATAAATTATGTAGAGTATGAAGCATAAAACCCTTTGAGAACAGAAGATTTAGAACAGACATTACCTTATGGGCGTGTTAAATTTGAAGTATGAGCCATTGTCATTTTACATTAATGTTAAATATGTATCTTAATTAATTAGAGGATGTTTATCTTTTTGTTCTGCCCGTATTGCAGTCAGGCGAGTTGGAGAGTTCAGAAAGAATGAAGGAGCTAGAGAAGAAGTTTCTTAAGCTACTCGTCCAGCGCGCTAACAATGTAAGAAAGGCGCGTCCATCTGTTGCCAGGCCACCAAGGATACCGCCTTCTAAGATCATTCATTGGCATAAAGAAGAGGTAGACAAAAAGCCAAAGCTCAAGGGTCAGTCGCTTACTTAATGCTTTTAAACAATAGTGGCACAGTGCATCAGTGTTTGTCTCTATGATGGTTTCTCTAATGGGCTGACCTTGTCCCTGATTCTGGGTTTAGGTTTGGTCTACTGAAAGAGAGAGCGAGAGAGAGTGTGTGTGTGTGAGAGTTAGAGTGAGAGAGATTTGGCCTACTTTTGTACCATAAAAATGTCAATAATTGCCCACATCTTGATTTATTACCTTCAAATCTTGTATAATTTGTCCTGTCTCTATGATGGTTTCTCTAATGGGGTGGTCCTGTCCCTGATTCTGGGTTTAGATTTAGTCTACTGAAAGAGAGATCTTGTATAATTTGTCCTGGAAAATGGTAATTTTGCCCTGGAAATGGCCTAGAAACTATATTTCCTTGGCTGTAGGAACTATTTAATTATCTTGGTAAGGAAGAAAAAGGGGAAATAATTAACAATGTGCATTTGAAAATGTAGTACTGGGCTGGAAAAGGTCTTCAGAATAGAAAAGTTGTTATTTTCTCATACTGATGCACATAGCAAATGAATGGAACAATTTCAGATTAAGAGACCTTAGCTAGTTTAGAGAGTATTCAGTTTTTTCTAATATTCTGCTAGGGACAAGTTACATGGTCAATAGTCATGTTACACCTGTGAGCATAATAACTCATTTGTGTTGAAATATGTTTCCATCAAACATTTTGTGAACAAGCTTAATTAATGATTGGTATTTAATGGCATAAATTTCCCTAACAGACATGTGGTCAATTTCGTTTTGTCAATTCCAATTCCACTCAATTCCATTTGGTCAATTCTTATTCCAATTCCACATCAAATTTATCAATTCCAATTCCATTTTTTACCTACTCCAATTACCGATTGGAGTAGGTACTTAGAGTAGGTACTCCATATACCTACTCTGAGTATCTACTTGGAATACCTACTCTGAGTAATTTATATTCCAAGTAGGATTATCATGGAAGAAATCTTTCTTAATTAAAAAATTAACTGGTAAATTAATTTGTGGATTTTTTGTAGCAAATTTCAATTCCAAATTTATCAATTCCAATTCCTTTTTTTTGAATTAAACAATTCCGGAATAGGAATTGCCCATCAATTCTCATTCCAGAATTGAATTGACCCCATGTGTGCTCCCTAGGGATCTGAGCTTTTCTGTTTATTTAACTGAGATTTTGCTATATCTGTCTGTTCATGTTGTTAGATTCTAGCACCAGTTCTAGTGATGAGGAAGAAGAATCATTGGATAAACTTCATGATAACTGGGTGGATGAGCTGCAGAGGAAACGTGAACATCCTGAACGAATCCATTCCGAACTCTGGTTTAATGAGCCAATGGAGGTAAAGGTTTAAAAAAAGAATAATTATGAATGCAAATCTCCAGATGCACAGACATGAATCTTTGTGTAGCACAAAATTAGAAACTGTTGACCTTATAGCAAGCTTCTGTTTTTGGTATTAAAATATAGATCTACTAAAAACTTACATTTATTAACTGTACACTATTAGTTTGTTCGTGTTCCCTTACTGACATTCTGTTTATTTATTTATTATGATATTATGCCTATGAAAATCATGAATATTAATACCAAAGAAAAGATTGTACATTTACTGTTTGTATGCGATTTATTTAGCAGTCAATCTGTAATTGAAATAAACATTCAGTTAAAAATATAATAAGAAATGGAATACTGAAAGAAATACTCAGAAGCTTATAAATAATATTAGATACTAAAACAGGTTGAACAACAACAACAAAAGATGCAATACAACAATTGAAACTTATCATGAAACAATTATGCACCTTTTTGCTGAAATCTTCTGATCTATATCACGACACATTAGGTTGGTGTATTCTGTGACCAATATTAGCTGAGTAGACATTGTCTGACTTCGATGCGGTTCACATAATTGCCACAAGGGGTATAGTGGGACAATGGCTAGAGCATATAAAATGTGGAGGCTTTTTCCTTGTACCAACAAAAATCTTCGCACTTAGAATGATTAAAATTATATTGTTTTTAATCAATATTTTCAAATTGTTGATCAATAAATGTATCCCATTATAAATGAAGGCTAGAGTACTTTTTAATCAGCATCAATTATTACATATACACAATGTCCACATGATAATTTTAATATAATAAAGGAACAATTTCAAAATACATTTTATTACAGATGTGTGTGTGTGTATATATATATATATATATATATATATATATGCAATATCATTAGGCTGTCTCTGCACCAAGATATTAAGCTTTGTTAAATATCCCCACAAAATATTTATTGAGAGGGGCCATTGTCACCATTATTTCAATTCCTAGTTTCTATAATGCATGGGAAAGGAGTTCTATTCCAAAAGAAAAACCTTCATCACAGAAAAAGTGTAAAACAGATCCTGTCATGTCTGTCCCAACAACAAAAACTTTGCAGTCCATTTCACCAACATCAAACTTTTCATTCAAAAAACCAATTAGTCCAAAAATAGATGATTATTTCAAGGCAAATCCTAGCATAAAATGAAATGTATTTTTGTTTGTTGAATAGATTTTTTAAATGTTAATTTTTCATTAAATAAATTTAATATCAAAGGATGTATATTGGTTATAATACTAGTAAATGAAAGTAAACATACTTGCTGCATTTGAACCCAGGTATTGGGAACAGAATGTTTTTAATACTTCAGTCCAAGATTCTGATTCCACCACTTGCTTCCTAATTAAAAAATAAATCCTGACAGAACCCCCATACTCCCCATCCCACCAATGGAATGGGACAGACCACCACCTCAACCAATCGGTCTATGGCTACAGGAATGTTACCTTCAACCACATTTCATATTTTCTGTTTTTGGTAATATTTTAAATCTTCACACCCATATATTCTTTTTATATATTGTTATTTCAGATGAACGATGGCCCACTTTGCCATTGTAGTGAAAAGGCTAAGAAGTCTGGAATACGTCACAACATTTATCCAGGAGAGGAGGTTAGCTAACAATATTACTCTTACTGTATTTAATCTTTGTCATCAGTTCTTTCCTGTATCCATAAATGTTGTTATGTGTATGTCCAGATGACAGATCCTGCCGGAAACTCTCGGATGTTATTTCCGCTTGATGTCATTAATATTATGAACAATTTCAGCCATTGCATTCATAGCTCTAGTCTACCTGACAGAAGTTGGTGTTTTTTCTCACTCCAGGCTGGAAAAGTGAAAATAAAATGATTCTGATGTTGACTTTTCTGGATGTGTTTGTACTAAGCTGGGATTTTCTAGCTAAAACAAAACTGCACCAGATTTAACAGAGAGTGCTCAATATATTGTAGATGAATTTTGTATTTAAGTACAATCAGTGTCACCATACAAATATACCACCCATTCAATAATCGTGATACAAGTATACATTCCATTTTGTAAATCACAATACATTCAGGAATGATCACACAGATTCAACGGTTTATATTTCTTTAAGCAAGAAATTCTTGGTGACACCAACAATCTGGTCAGGAATTCTATTGTGGCCGTTGTTGAGTCAAAGACTGCCATCATCAGATATCAGTCACTTACCATAACAACAACTGAAATAAAACTTTTGGATTATAGGCCATCGTATACAATGAATTTCAGCCCTGCCAAACCCCTTGTCGAGTGTAATCATCTAAATTTGGAGGTCCAACTTTTGAAACTAAAGAGACATCCAGAGTTTTGAATAGTTTTCTTAGAGATGAATCATATGATATATTATATCTTAATGACAGTTTGGCCATGGGTCACCCACGAATCCCTCTAAAGGTGACTGATTGGATTTATAAATGTAGGATCAGTGAAAAAACAAAGAGTTTTCATCTTCTAGCACGGAAACAACACAATACAATGAAAGTTTGCATGTAAAAGTACTAAATATTAAATTTTATTATTATTATTATTAACTTCAGTAACATGACTGTCTTTAAAATAATTTTGTTTGAATAACTTAGTTGTCTATTTAAAACTGAACATTTATCATAATTGCTTAGTTTCTAATATACTTACTTGAGACATTTGATGTATTTATCACATTTATTGTTGTATTTATGGTGATGCAACAGTTCAAAAAAAATAATAAATACCGAATACAACTGTTTTCCCATGACCATAATAATCATCATATTCAGTACATTTCACATTCAATGAATTAGGCAAATATTTATGTTCAGCGTTAAGTCCAACCTGTTCCCTGATGTATAAGTGTGAAGTTTGATGTGGAATTCGTGACATTTCTTCTTCTAGTCTAAATTTATGATTCCATATTGTAAATAGCACAACTGTTATTTGGAGTTATAAAGTCTGCTTTAATCAAATATGAACTAAAAGTGAATATATCCATCAATAAGTGCACCACATTGTTGTCAAAATGGTGTGTGTGTGTGTGTGTGTGTGTATGTATGTGTGTATGTGTGTGTGTGATGCCTAAGACATATAGTAATGTATGATATATGCTTTTAGGGATAGCAGTGTATATGTAATAATAGAAAATAGAAATAACTCTCTGTCTGTCATTTTCACATTTCCAATATTTATGTTATAGTTATATTTTTTAAATCATGATCAATTTTAATTACGATGAATGTAGAAGACAAATTTAGAAACACTTTCAATATAATTATGCCAAACGTATGAAAACAAACCATTTGAGATCATGACATGCTAAAAACTGATAAATACTGATCTATCTGTAGAAGATTGTATAATAGTTGTGTTTTTTTCTTCAGATAATCACTAAGTGCGACATAAGTAATAACAACGCCAATAAGCTGTACCACTATACTATCACGATGTCTCCTCCAACAAACTTCCTGGTAAGTTAGCTGAGGAGTACCCAAAAAACTTTTACAGATTTAACATAAGCTTTGGTATCAGTCTTCAAAAAGTAACAGCATGACACATGAATGCATCTGCTCTGTTTGAACCCCATTGCCTCTGTTTTGTAAAAGAATTACAGTCTAGAATTTCTACTTTTAAAACTAATTAATTGAAAAGTGTCCTTATCTCTCTGTCATTTATGTATCTTGGGAATATACTACCAATTTGTCATACATTCGGAGTAACTGTTTTTAAGGTGTTCAATCACAGGTAGCAGCTGTGAAGTGAAATTAGATGTACACCAGCATGGCCCATCTCTCTGAGAGTCCCATGCATTCTTTCTGCATAATTCTCAATATATCATAAATTCATATCGATCTGATTTAAAATAAAACTTCTGCTAAATCCAGGAGAGCAATCTCCACTGTCTTGAAAAAAGTCGCTTCCATTTATATTATGATATAAATGTAATTTCATAAAAATATAATAGATATATGATTTGTTTTTGTTAATTATCTTTTTTATGTTGATGTTCCTGATAAATTAAGTGTATATAAATTTATGTATGTATCACTTGTAATTTGGATATATCACTTAGTTACTTGTCTAGATTTACCTTGTACGTTATCAGGCAGTTTCTCTGTACATATCCTTTGAACGTATCCTGTTAAGTGAGAGCTGTATATCAAATCTACATTATCGTTGTTGTTATTTTTATTATTATATATATATATATATATATATATATATATATATATATGGTCCCTCAGTGCTGCCACCTGTAATCCACTATAGCTCAGTTAGTCCCCTGATCTGACCTGAAGTTTATGACTGTTCCCTACATTCAGCCGTGATGAGATGTTTTAATATCAGTCCCTGTTAATCTTACATTTCATTTTCTATCTTCCTATTTAATAATCTATCAGTGTATCAAAAAATAATTCTTGATTATCAATAATCCATTCTTAAATATATTAGACAATTATTACTGGTAGGTTATACTAGATGATTTAACAAACATTATTTATTCAGTATGTATTGAGTGTGTTCCCAATTGCTGATGGTTTATTAGGGTCTATACTTGTTACAATGGCAATACATGTTATCAAATTTAATATTAGGTACAGTTACATATTGTATAATTTTATGTTTTTCCAACATAGATTGATAAATGTATAATAGTAACCATATAATGGTTTTGTGTGTGTGTCTCTGTTGTGTGTGTGTGTGTGTGTGTGTGTTTTAGCTGTGTATAATAAGGCACAGGCACAGAGAATTTCAAACCATGAATTCAAACTCTGGACGTTTCTTTAGGGGACTGAATCCAGAGTGGTGAATTTTCTTGCTGAGACATGTGTAATGTCTCACCAGTCCCTTTTTTTTTGTACTGTGCCTGCTACAGTCATTTAAATGCTGGATAACCAGGCCAAACACCTAAACGGCGTGCCTCCAAAGACGCAAATAGTGCATGGAATATACAGCTCTAGGTCAACTTTTCTTAGAATGCATGGACCTGGAAACATACAGTCTCCACGCAGAGAAAAAGGAACATCTCAACTGCAGCATAATATGCCTTGTGATATTTGCTGGAGGGTCAAATACCTCATAAGCATACAAATCTTGCCATCCCACTATCATCCTTATCCTCTAAGCAGATCACATCTTGTCTGTGTACTTGGTAGAGTTTAGTAGATAATGTGTTATTTGAATGTTGTTATCACAATGAGTACAGTACTAGATGATACTGATGAGAATAATAAATATATATATATCTGTCTATTCTAATTTCAGACCAAATATCCAACTGTGATTAACTACGACAATCACGAGTACATCTTTGAGGGATTTTCTTTATTTTCTCATTATAAAATAGATAAGGTGTGTATGGTTCGCTGTGTCATAGTTTAGTATGAATTTGTGTAAAAGATGTCCTCATATAAAATGTCTTTCATATCCTATGAATCAATAACTTTTTTATATATTATTTCTAGGTGCCTGTTTGTAAGGTGATTCGTTTTAACATAGAATATACCATCCACTGGATTGAGGATGACATGCCTGAGGTTTGTTATTTTGTACACCTGGTACTGTGTTATTTTATTTAAGCATTTTATATTTGTATAATGTTTTACACCGATTGATGATTTTATCACATCGGAACCAGCTGTGTCAGTTGGGTCTTCTTTATGTGTACTTTTTATTTAATTTTTTATCGTCCTTATTTGGATGAATCATTTTAAAATCCCTTTGTATCATACAGGAGTTGGATGGCAATAATTATTATCGCATTTCTGTCCAAAAGGTATTTAGCTAGAAATGCAAAGGATGGTGATAATAGAGATCATTACCCACACCCATGGGTGGGATCTGGGGGGGGGGATCCCCTGAGAAAAATTAGGAAATATACTGCTTTTGTAGATGACTTCTTGTGGCATTTTTGTGACATGGGCACAAAGTACTGAAAATTCAGTTCAGTTGAAAAACAGAATCAGTACGATATATTCAAGCTCTCCACATTGGTCACAAATTATCCATTTTGACTGACTATACCACTGATGTTTAGTTACCTGTTTATGGCTGATTAAATGAATAAATGTGAAAGACCAGTAGCCTGTTGGTGGAAATCAAGTGTCCAATTATCACTTGTCGTTCTATGTCTAGTAATATGATATAGAATATTTATCTGTATAAGACCTGTATAAGTAGTGTCTTCATCTAGTATTATTTGTAGATAAAACAAACTAGTATCTTTATCATAGATATATTTTTGGAACATTTTTACTACACATGTCAAGAATTTCGAATTCATTTTTGAACTAGTAACATATCTCTATAGTGAAAATCCTGAAATAATTTTCAAAACCAAGTAACATAAATAGCTTCTAAAAGTATCTCCTGGCTTACATATCACAGTGTCTAAGTCATATCTTAAACTCTTTTCAAAGTCTGTGAACACCAAAAATATGTTTATTTTTATCTACTTATTTAAATGTGTCAGCCTGATCTGTGTTTACATTAGTAATTTACTTTTTAAATGTGTCAGCCTGATCTGTGTTTACATTAGTAATTGTCATATTTCACTGATACAGTCTGATGGAATGAATGTACAGTCAGTTAATACACTTTTAACCGTATACTTTAATACCTTTTTATCTAGAATTATATATAACCATGTACAGCAGCTATAGCCTACAATAATCTCATTTCATCTGACTTTGCAGAATTTTACCATAAACAGTCTCGATCTGTTTTCAAAGTATTTATTTACTGAACTACTGGAGTTGTATGACTTGGACTGGCATTCTACTGATGAGCAATGTGGAAGATTTCACTTTATGCCAAGGTTTGCTAGGAAATTGCCAGGTTTGTGTTGTTTAGTAGTAAAATATAACAATTACAGTAAACTACAATTAATTTAAGCACTAATAATATGATGGTGTAGACTAAATGTTTGAATGTTTGCCTGATTATAGTTTTAGGAGTGAAATGAATAGTTTAGCACACAGTGTTAGACAATAATAGGTGCATTATAATGGCCATATTCAGTTTGATTCAAATCTTATGTAAATATTATCCACACATTTTTATTTTAATAATTTATCTCTGGTTATCTCCTGGGCCATTCTTCAAATTGTTCATATGTTTTAATGTATTCAGGTAATAACATTTTTTGTTGAGCCAAAATACCGTGAGATTTCCAGGTGTTGAGTAGAGATGTTTTCATGATAATTTAAGCTGAAACATGTTTATTTCTTATAGCTTCATGGTTTTTATGATGGTTTTAAGTGAAGAAATTTACCTTTGGCCTGAAAATTCGTTAAATAATGTATTAACATCGAACAGATCTGTTGATCGTACCACATTCTTGACCAATCCAACTTGTAAATATTTGGTTTGTTTGGTCAAACAATGTCACAGGGGATCGTAAACATCAGTTAATACAGAGTTTATAATTGTTTAGGAATTTTTATTGATATTGCGCATTATCTACCTGATGATAATTTTTGCTTTATATCACTTTCTTAAATAAATGATTTGTTTTCAATGTGTTGATTTTTTATGATAAAGATAACGGAAAAGAGCTACTCTCAATGAATGAGGTGCTAAACTATCTACTGCGAGTCTCACGTCCACTTGTTGACCCTGCTGACCTTAAAAAGTACAGTATGTTTACCCAACGCGAATGGCAAAACTTTGTTGACCAGGTGCGAGGGATGCTCGTTACTCTGCCAGGAAAGGTAAACAAGTATTCCACATATCTGGTTCTATTGTAATTAAGCCTTTTCACATTGTTGCAATGATTAGAAGGATATTGGAAGGGGTTATTCTTCCAGATGAGGTGTGATTGCTAAACGTTGTTTATAAGTGCACAACTTGAACTGTGTGTGTCTGTTTACAGAGACCTAGCACTATCCGCATAGATCAGCTCGATCGTTTGATAGAACAGAATGATGAGACGTCTCTAACACCTACAGTCCAATATCCGAAAATAATACACTTTGGTGTTCGTCCTGCCCAGCTTAGCTATGCAGGTGATCCAGTGTAAGTAAATAATAATAATAATAATAATAATGAATGTAGGAGTTTTATGTATAAGTGTGTGTATTTATTGTTTGTTCCTTAATTTTATGTTTTAAATGCAATAATGAGATTTGATTTTGAAGTGAAGACTCTAATAGTTTGTCCAGGAGTAAATGATTTTTATTGAAACTGTGAAAACCTGATGACACATTTTCTGCAAAACCAGGAATGTGTATATTGCTGTTCAAAATTACAAGTGTCTTTAAGAATTTGCCCAAATACTTATTTTCTGATGAATGTATCATTCTAGCTACCAGAAAGTATGGAAGGAGTATATGAAGTTACAGCATCTTGTTGCTAACAAACCCAAAGTTACTTCAAAGGACAAAGAAGACCTGAAAAAGAAGGAAGATCTCCTACAAGACATTCGGATCAAAGGGTAACATAAACTGTGTGTGTGTGTCTGTGTGTGTATATATATATATATATATATATATATATATATTGGTGTTTAGGAATACATTAAAAAATGAGCTTACAATAATACATGGTGTGTGTGTGTGTTGTAGACAGAGAGAGTGTGTGTGTGTGTGTGTGTGTGTGTGTGTCAGTCATAGACAGAGAGAGACAGAGTGTGTGTGTGTGTGTGTGTGTGTCACTCTATAATTGTTGTATTTGACTTTTCCAGGTCAATGAAGAGAGAGGTTACTGTAGAGATCAGTAGTCAAGGTTATATCAGGACTGGTGTATGTTCTGATGTGTCACAGGTCAGAGTGTGTGTGTGTGTGTGTGTGTTCGTATAAAATAGATCACTTGTTTAACTTAACTATTAACAGGTTATATAAACCAATAGAAAGACAATACAGAACAATACGAACTAATCTGACAGGGTTCCCACGCATCCTGGAAAACCTTGAAAATAATAAACTAATTTTCCAGATTCTGGAAATGTCCTTGAATTTTACAAAATCAGGAAATGTCCTGGAAAAAATATTGCCTGTGGAAAAAATCCACTTAAAACAAAAAGCCCATGAATAAATATTATGTCTGTAGAAGAAAACTTCAATTGTAGAAGAAAAAGAGTACAGGTACATAGTGTTGATATCCCATGTTAGTTAAAATTAAAATAAAGGACAGCTAGAAGGGGTGGGGATGAAGGTGTATCATAAAAATTGTCAATAATCGATCATGCATTGAAATAAATATGATATCCTTTTTCTTCACACATATCTTGAGTTATTACGATGATAGCTTGACAACTCGGTTGGTTCTAATTACTTACATGATAGGGCCAACACAAGAGAGCTCGGATAGTCTGACACATTATGTGGATATTCTTGTGTGGCTTTTCCTCGGTTCTGACACCCAGCTTAGCAAATGTGTCAATCACTTAATGGAACATACGCGTTGACACACACATTATCTGTGATTGGTAAACATATTACCATTGGTGTAAACATATCACTGGGAGTTGTGATAAGTTTACCATTTGATGGTTGCTTCTGTAAAAGTTCACACAAAAAGTGGGAGTTTCTGTTGCAGATTATGATTAGGCTGTTATTGGTCTACTAAGTATCATCTATTAAGTATTATTATCAGAATACACAAAAGTTGTCCAAGAGTATGGATTTGATGATATCACTGAATGAGAACCTGTGACCTGATGAACCAGAAAAGCTATAATTAACTTCAAGATAGTATTCAATAAACATTAAATCTGTAGATTTGTGTAATTAAACAGACATTGAACTTTCCGGGTGGATCAAATTACAAAGACATTTGGATTAATGGTTACAAACATAAAGGTGTTTACAGTATTAACCATAAATAAATGCTGAGCAATGTTGGAGTTGATCACTTCTAGTTATTAAACAATAAATCTTTTTGTTGTTTTAGTGTCTGAAGATAAAAAATATTTGCTTATCATTGCCTATATAAAGGCCTTTAATGTTGATACCACTTTCAGCTTCATGGACACACACACACACACACACACACACATGCACACACACTTGCATGCCTGCAAGCACAAAAAACAATAAATGTTAATGGGTTTATTTTACTATATTTTTCAACATGCAGCATGCATTACTCCTTCCTGTCTTAATCACACATCTACGATTTCATCGTTGTCTGGATATCTTGGAGAAGAAAATTAAATACAAGTTTAAGGACAGATATTTACTACAGGTGAGCATTAACAGTGTGTGTGTATAATAGACAGAGAAAGAGCGTGTGTTTGTGTGTGTTATAAACAGTAAGAGAGAGTGTGTTTGTGTGTGAGATATGGGTGACATGGACAGTTAATTCTGTGACGTGGAGGTAATGATCTAATGATATCGATGCTCGTTGCCTGCTGATTGTTTACAGTTCTTTTCTCCAGCTGGCTCTGACGCATCCTTCCTATAGGACGAACTATGGCACCAATCCTGATCACTCCCGGAACTCGCTTTCTAACTGCGGCATGAGACAGCTAGAATACGGAGACAGACGAGTACATTATGTACACACACGGAAAAGAGGTGAGCGTTGTAATTGAATTGTAACCAAATTATAATAGTTATGATGATACGTTATAATTACAGTGGCAACTATTGATCCAGAGAAGAGTTCACTCGTAATTACAACTATTTGTAGGATTCAATTACTGTTACTTCATAACTTTGATTATAGTGTGTGAAAATACCATAATAGTCATTTGCAGTAATCTTGGCTTTAATTAAATATCAAAGAAATTAGTTAATAATGAGAACTGGGTATGACGTAGTAACTACAAAATATTATGGTAGGAATATAAATATGTGTCTATTATAGGATTGTTATAGGACTATTTACATGATAGAGTTGTTATCTTTCTTCGCTACAGATTTATTCTACAAGATGATATTCTAGCCACTGATTGTGTACTTAATGTTTGGTTGAACTAATTTTTTCATGTCTTGTTTGCAGTGACCATTTTACATATGATGTGTTGATGACAAATTTAGAAAAATTTTTTTTTTATAACCGTGGAAAGAAACATGAAAACTAACCTTCAGCAATGTGTGGTTGTAACATGCTGAAAACTGAAACATAATTAAAAAACTTCCAGTAACTGGACAGATATTTTACTGAAGTCCTAATGATGATGATGATGATGATGATGATGATGATGATGGTGATGTTAGTACTGAACTGGTAAACTCAATCGGTGTAATATTACTCAGATTTGATGTAATATTATTGTTCTTCCTGCCAGGTATAAACACGCTAATTCACATCATGGCTAAGCTAGGAAGGCGAGAAGAAACGGCCTCAGAAATAAACCATTATGAACGTCTAGAGTTTCTTGGGGATGCTGTGGTTGAGTTCCTAACCAGGTCAGTATCTGTCCAAAAATCATACTGTGTACGTCTGTTAAATGAGAGGAATGTCACAGTAACAGGGTTTGTTTAGTCGAGTCAGTCCGGATAGTCTCTTCAAGTGATGTACTTATTTAATTAATATACATCGGAGAGAAAATGTACTTTAATATGGACGTTTGGATGTTTCATGGTTTACGGCTAGGTACTTCTATGCAGAAAGTATGCTAAATGGGCCGAGTGATCTCCATATCTCTGTTTGACATATGATGAAAAAGTTATCATAAATTGCTTGCTCGCTCGCCCATTCTCACTTTATTGAACAAGTAAAGGGCTGCAAAACTACTGTCATCTGTCAACAAATACTATCGTGTAATTGGTATTCAAAAGATGGTGCTAGTAGTGGTTTTTAGTGAAACAACATTTATTCATCTTTTCAACATTTAAATATGAATGCTTTCATAGGGGTGGGGATTGTCTGAAAGTGTATGTTTTGTTAAAATTATGATAATGGTGAATGACCATTAAAGGGATAGTCCACCTTCATTTGAAATTTTCAGGACTAATACAGCTATACTCACAAATATCATAAATAATGTCAAAATGTGTAAACGATCACCCACATATTAAATAATCCAGTTCAAAGTGCTGATTAATCGACTTTTAATGGCCTCTGAGTGCCACTATTTTGAAGCTAGACAGAGACCGGAAGCTCCTGAATGCTGACGTCACTTCAGCATATCCGGTTGACCTGATGTCTGTAGAGCCTGTATGAAAGCATGTAAACAAGTGTGAGCAAAGAATTATTCCAGAACATAACGCAATTATCTTGTTAAAATTATGTCATGAATGACATACAACCATATCAGTTTGAGCCAGAAGGAACTTTACAAGAGGAAGATGATTCAAAATGTCTCAGAAATTAATGCTCAAGAGAATCTATAATCCGTGTCCGTTTAGAGAGCGCTCATGTGATGTCAGGGCATTTCAGTTTTCTCCTTCCTACCTTCAAATATGGCTTCCGGTACAGCCGTAATGGCAGCCCTCCAGTAATTTGGATTATTTCCCTATATCTATGATATCAGGTATATTTCGTGATTATTATTGTGGAATTTTTGGTTACTGTTCTAAGCATTACATATTTAAGAAATATTTTCTGAGGGTGGACTGTCCCTTTAAGTAAGTGAGAAAAGGATTAAAAAGAAGTTTTTTTCAATTTTGACTTTGGTCATACCTATGACATATGTCTGAGTTTTTGCTTGTTATGGAAATGAGATACATTTAGTACTTAGATATGAAGCCTAATCTGGAATTGTGTAGTGCAATGTGTTACCAACTTTGGTATGGAATTGCTATTTGTTTGCTGATAATAATAATAATAATATACATAGGGTAATGTAATATAGCAGTGTTGCTTCTAGGAATCATTTTTGCTGGATTCCCGAGATATTTTAATGTATGGTGCAAAATAAAACGATCCTTGGATACCACACCGCAGAATAAAATCCCATGACACAATATTCTAAGTGTTGTGCCCATTAATGGTTTCCCCATCACATTTACTTTAACAATGCCATACCAGACTGTTGAATTTGAGTGTGGGTTTAGTTGCCGAAACTCCATCAAGACAATTAAAACATCAAAATGTTCTGTGACTGACTTTGACTATGAGTTAGCTATAAATATGTGGAAGGAGAAGAAAGCCCATAGAGTATATAAAAATGTGTCTTATCAATAAAAGTTGAAGCATTTCTGTTGTCTTTTTTCCCTTCATGTTACAGATATAATTAATTAAGTGATATGCATACATTTAATTATGCTTACACTGTAAAACTATTTGTATAAATACCTCAAATAGGATGCAAATGTCGTCAGTTTCAGTTCAAATATTCCTAGGGGTATGCATACATACCCCTAGATGGTTTTCATGCCAAGTGCCCATGTTACATTAAAATCCCTCACTTTTTTTAAACCTAAGGGGGAGCTCCCCCACATTGGCTAGATCCTAGAAGCAACACTGTATAGCATCATATTTATTTGATAAAAATATCCCAAAAGCATTATTAGAAGAAACTGACCAGATGTAGGCAGCAATCTTCTTGGCTTTACAGTAATGGTATGTATCCAGATCCACGTGTTCCTTCTTTATATTTCAGTATTCATCTGTTCTTCATGTTTCCAAATCTGGCTGAAGGAGGACTTGCTATGTACCGAGCTGCTATTGTCCAGAACCAACATCTTACTGTATTGGCTCGGGTAAGTTATTGGGTAGATAGATGAACTGATGGGCTGACTGACTCACCCACTCACTCACTGGCTGGCTGGCTGGCTGGCTGGCTAGCTAACTGACTTACTAACTGACTGACTGACTAGCCAACTGACTGACTGAGTGATTGACTGACTGACTAACCCATTCACTGTCTGATTGACTGACTAGCCAACTGAGTGATTGACAGACTTACTGACTGACTCATTCACTGACAGACTGACCCACTAGCAGGCAGGCAGACAGGAAGATGGATAGAGATATAGACCAACTGACTCATTGACAAATAGACTGACAAATAAACAGACTGACAAATCCAGATACAGTTACAGTCATATCTGGCTTGACAACCATCTCTGTGTTATATATTTAAGATTTTTAGAGAATTACTCGAGTGAAATTACAAAAAGGGTATTCCCTCTTGAGGTATGAAAATGAAGTAACTATTGTTGTATATTGGTTACAGAAACTAGGACTACAGCATTATATGTTATATGGACATGGACCAGACTTGTGTCAAGACTACAGCCTGAGACATGCCATGGCCAACTGTTTTGAAGCTTTAATGGGTAAATAGAAAGTACTCTGGCTGAACCACAACAATGCCTTATCCATTGTGTTATTATAATAAGAGATCACAGTCTAAGTACAGTATGGCATCTGGTGGTAGCCAGATAAACTAATTGTATAGGCCACTGTTTGTGCACAGAACCTTGTTATGGGACACACACATACACATATGCACACATGCATGTATAAACACACACACACGCACGCACACACACACACACACACACACACACACATTAATATAATCCATTGATGAGTCATCCAGTGATTGTGTTCACAATTGAGGTTCATTCCACAGCAACTTAGTCTCAGTAGGAAAATCACTACTCTGGTATTTGTCCCCTACTGAATCATCCAACAGTTGTATTTATGATTCTTGATTCTCTGTACCAGTGCCTTATCCCACACTGATAAATCATACAATCCTAAATGTGTACATGCATTTTTGAGGTGATAATCAATGAAATTTGAGAATAAATGACCTGGATTGTTAAATAATGGGGCTTTTGTATTAGAGACTTTTTGTCCTGAAATATTTTACCTTACATCAATATTGTCTTCTATATAAAACTTTCACTGTTGTGTTCATAACAATGACTCATAAGAAAATGCTTATAATTATGGAATTTGCACTTTTCTGTGGATTTACACACCATATATTAATAAGGTGTCATATTTATTAACAATCATCTATAATATGATGTTACTGACAGAAAAATGAATATCTTCATTAATCTTAAACATTATGTGATGGCATTTTGGGCATGATTGCAACAATACAGCTATTGTTGTCAATGTCACTGATATTAGGCCTAAATTATGACAAAGTCCTAAATATTCAGGGTGGTCCAAGCCCCATTATTTTGTATGGAATATCATTTTGCCTGTATTATTTTTATAAATATTATTATTATTGCTCATATAGTTATATGTCTCTATTTGTATAGGAGCACTTTTAATTGACAGTGGTATTGAGGTGGCAGACAGGATATTTGGAGAGACATTATTCGGTGATCAGCTCGAGTTATACTCCGTCTGGACCAACCTTCCACCTCATCCTCTACAGGTAAGTCTGTTTACAGTAGCCACTGTCTCAATTACTATATGATATTCTACAGGTAGGTTTGTACACAGTTACACATTGGTTTCTAATTCTCACAAAAATAGGTACAAGGATATATTGGTGTGCATGTTTATTAATCTGGATTACAGACAAAGGGATCCGATTTGAGTTTATTTGGTGAAAAAGTATACATGATATATGCATAGCAAATAACAAAAATAAAAATCACCAAGGATAATGCATAAAAGCACACTAGCGTACACTTATTTAAAATGTGGTCCTTGTTTTACAGCGGGCTATACAGTGAACACCATTTGTTGCTTACTGTAATAGCAATATATTTATTTCTCCATAGATTCTTGTATATTTACCATATATATTTTGACCCTTATTTTGTGGGGTCGGTTTAATGGCCGATGCTATTTCAGTGTCAAGAAATCCAGTCATTGAGAAAAAAAATTCAGTGTGTTAGCAGCCGTCTGGACGCTAGTGACCTAGGTCCTAGTCTAGATCTAGATACAAACGGACATCAATCGTTATTTTGATTTAAACTCATGCAGTTATAAAGTGAAAATAGATGTGAAACAAGTTGAAGATAATTATATATGGCTTTATAATGAAAATCAATATTTATATGTAGAATTATCTGATTTTTGTAATTATGGATAAACGTTGTTTGACTCAGTAGTGCATTTCACGAAAGGCAGCGTCGGTAACTAGACAAATCGTCCCCAAGACATCCCGTTCCCAAGAGCGTTGTATCTAATTCGTTTGGTGGCATAGACATTAGGGTGCCCCCATATACATATTTTGTATGGGCATATTTATATTAATAATGGGATAATTACTGATTAATTAAGTTATTTTAAATAGAGAGTTTTAGTTATTAACTAACCTCATATACAGGTAATTTACAATTACATTGTCTTGGTTATTGCCGCGTTAGTGACCAAAACATACCATCAAAAGCTCAGTAGACGAGTAGTAATTAACAATATGTTTAATTACTTCTAAGCCATTGACTTCATATATGGTTCATTGAATTTTAATCACGCCGTTAATTTAAGTTTGAGGTCCTAGGTATGAGCTAACAGTTTGCGTAAACGATGGTTATAATTTGCCTTGATCTATTGACAGCATATAAAACACATTGGTATGAATAACGGATTATGAAAACAAAATTATTTTCTGTGTTCAAAACGTCACATGGGCTGGAAATACTACACGGAAAAGTTCAGATTTTTAGGTCGGCTTATTGGACGGTAACACCATAAATCAGATAATTTAGTAGAATTTGAGAAATGCTAATTGTTAAATAAGTAAATGAGGACTGACTTGTTTTTTTACAATCCAGACAAAATATTTTCAACAAGCTGACGTTTGGCAAAATTAACCATAAAACAAATATTTCCATACAGTTATATCCTTTTTTAACCTTTACTGCGGGAGTTTTGGTCTCCAACTCCCAACAACAAAAGGTCGCGCGTGTCTTCAGTTGATTAACCTGTTTATTCGCATCAGATATTATATGTGATGTAGTCCATATTAATGGTTAATATGAAAACGGAACAACAACAAAATATCAACAAAATACACAGAATTCATATAAAAATAGATTAATAGAAGCAGACGTATAGTTCCTAGTCATCTGATGCTTTAGATTGGAGAATTTGGTTGGATGACAAACATAATTAATAGCATTGTATTAATCACTGATAATCTCTGACATATTATTTTGACACTAACACATCACTGTCTATGATGTTTATAAACATACACCTGTTTCTATATAACCATTTGATCCTGTTGCCAAACTTCGGTAAGACGTGTTTATTTTTGTTCTTACTAATCTCGTTACAATATTTACACTTCTCTTTAACAGGAAGATGAACCTAATGGTGATCGACATTGGATTGGATCAAGCATTCCTCTCCAGGTGTGTACACCTTCCTGATGTGTTATAGTATACAATGTTGTCTGCTGTTTAAATGTCGACTATTAGAGTTGTATCTCCAGTAGTGTGAAGCAAAGCTCACTTTGTATAAGATTCGTTAAATGGAGGATTTTAAAGGATCTAATGCACCACGGACCTGTCTCTTGAGTTCAGTTAACTAGAATGTCTTCCGTGTTGTTACTTGATGGTCATTTCGTCTAATTATTTTTGTTTTTGTTTAGAAAATGGCCAAGTTCGAGGATGCTACTGGCATAGAGTTTACTCACATCAGGCTCTTAGCTAGAGCGTTTACTATGAGAAATGTTGGCTTCAATCATCTTACATTGTATGTTTGTATACATATGTGTGTGTGTGTGTGCACGTGTATGTGTGTTTGTGTGTATATGTGTGTGTGTGGACACACATAAACAACTATTCTCATATAAGAATTACCTTTTGTATCATTCTTCGAATGTAATTTTAATTTATTTATTCATTATGTGGTTTTGTATAACACGTTATATAAACATCGTATAGAAAACAAATATTTTATCATTGGCTTGGAATTAATACAGCTATTTATGACTGTACATAAATTGAAACCTTTACTATAAGCAACCAAATTTTCTTGACAATTGTTTGTTAGCGAACTTTCTGTTACAACATTTTCATTAGTATGTTTAACTTTCAGTGGTCACAATCAACGTATGGAATTTCTTGGTGACACCGTGCTTCAGTTTATTAGTTCAGAATATCTTTATAAACATTTCCCAGAACATCATGAAGGCCATCTATCTGTGAGTATGCTTTATACAAAGAACTGGTGTCATATAAGCTTGGCTTCTTATATTGTTCTTTGACTTTTGGTGAATGAACTTGTTTAAGTTTCATATAACTGGACACATTGATGTGGGAACAGTTATTTCTTTGTGTCAATATTTCCACTTAATTGGATATTCACATTTCCATTTTGAGACATAAACTCTGGGAACCAGTTTTTCAATTTTAGGAGTTTAACTGGTTTTGAGCTCTTCTTGAAATTGTTAGTTTTGTAGATGATCTGTATTGTTTTATTGTTTGAATAAGTCAACTATGATAACAGATATAACACACTTTTATATCTGATTTCAAATATTGGTTGGTCTGATATTAATTGTCTATTATTTCCTAATGGTCTCATATATCAGATGGAATACACATATTTTCAACATCCAAATATTCTTAACGGTCAAATATCCCATATAAAGACCCAAGTTTTAGTTCACAAATATGTGCTTATGTGTATGGATATATGTACACCAACTGAAGCAGCTTGTAATGAACCAGCTTACTTCAAACTTGACAGTCTTAAATTCTAATCTATGGAAATAATAATAAAAAGACTAAACCTGATATTTATATAGCACAGTTTCCATTAATAATCTTTAAATGTGCTTAACAATATTACTAGATTGACATAATAAAAACAAAACAAACGCACAGAGGAAAAAAAACACTAACATGAATACTCTAGACTTCTTATATCCATATTTACAAAGGTAATTTTGAGCCTTGATTTATAAAACTGCTGACAGTTTGTGATTCTCTAATTGATGATGGTAAAGTGTTCCAAATTCTAGTGACGTATGATCAATAAGTACTATTATCAAATGAGCACATATTAGTTTGTGATGCTACCAGTATGTCTTGATCAGAAGAACAAAATGAAAAATAAATTTATCCTTAGTAAAAAAAAAATGTCAGATCTGTTAGTATAAGAAAAACCATCCATGGCTGAGACCAAGCAATGTCTAAGTGGAGCAAAAATGAATCTAAACATCAAAGCCATCAAATTGATCAGAGATGATCGATTGAATAACCGTGATAATTGGTTAAATAAATCTGCTGCTGCTGCCAATGACACCTCTATAAGTCCTGTAGCGCCTCCATGGCCTAACTGGTAGCACAGTTGGCCACTGATCTATAGCACTTGTTTTCAAAGCCTGGCCCGGCTATCTCACAAGGGTGTTTCATCTGTCATGTCATTCTAATACTTTTGGAAGTCGCTCGACCCATTTAGCCTACCTCATGTACAAAAGTGGCCTTGAAACAACAACATTTCTATAAGTGGTCTTAAAAATGAGTACGTCTGTTTTCCTGAAGATTGATTTATATGATATGAGTTATCAGTGATGATTGAGAAAGTGAAATAATTAACACGATGACTTTAGGCTCCCACTGATTTTGCCTACTCACAATGTTGGCTGGCTTACTACAGACTTTGATAGAATCTCTCAGTCACAAGTTTCTTGGTGAGCATAATGCTAATAGAGGCCTAGGATAAGATCTCTCTCTCTCTCTATCTCTCCCACACATACACACTCACACACACACACACACACACACACACACACACACACAGAGAGAGAGAACAATGAATGACTTTGAACAACAAGGGAGTAGTAGTCATTTTAACAATCTTTGGAACTGTAAAAAAAATGAGGGAATTTCCTGATTACTTGTATCTTAGTCTAAGTATTGAATTTTTTCCCCTAAGAAAATGAGATGTTAAATAGATGTGCTCATTAATATGCAACATTCATGAATAATACTAATAAGAAATGATGCTAATCAAGTTTATAGTTTGATAATTTACAGTTAACAATGGTGATGTTTGTGTTTTGGTAAACAGTTGCAATATTCACATAAAAAATAAAATAGTTTATCTTACAGCTAACAATGGGGTTGTTCACATTTCAGCTGTTACGTAGTTCACTAGTCAACAATAGAACACAGGCAGTAGTGTGTGATGACCTTGGCATGACTAATTACATCATCAACACCAATCACCATCTATCTGAAAGAAATGAACTCAAGATGAAGGAAAAGGCTGACTTGGTCGAAGGTCTGTATTATACATGGGCGAAACTTTTTCCATTTTAAAACGGAATTCCATTTTGGGAAGGTCGGAATAGAACCTTTCTGGTGAATGTGGCCATAGAATGTGAGCTGTTGCCTAAATAGGCCAAATTATTAGCAGAGGTAATGAAATGAAAGATGAAACATTCTCCAGACATAGCTAAACTTAGATTTGAACTCCAGTACTAAAGGTTTTTGGCCATCAATGCTACCATTTCACCCATAGAGATGCCATAAACTTGCTAGTGAGCTAATCTTTTTTAACCAACCGTGATTCTGTGTTATAATTTTCCCGATATAAAATAACATCTTGGAGTTTCCCTATTTCAGGTGCAGTCCAAATGATCTGGAAACTGGCCTTCATTTATTTATGGTCAACAATAATAGTTATATTAATTCATATCACTGAGTGAAGAAATGTACTGTCAGTGTTCTTATATCACCTTGAATCACTTTTTGGTGATGTATTTGCTCAATGCATCATAAATATTTCTCAATTTAATTAACAATGTTTACTATTTGTCATTGTCTAGCTTTCCTTGGAGCACTTTATATAGACAAAGATCTGGAATTCTGTGCCACTTTCTGCAAAGTGTGCTTCTTCCCAAGACTCAAGGTAACAATTGGTTTTTATCATGTTTCTGTTCAGTTAAAAATTGTATGACTGCGTTAATTTTTTTAATGTGCACAGTGACTCCTTGACATCAAAATGTGCCTTCAAGTTCAAGTAAATTTTCCAAAATAACATACACCTAACAAATGATAACCATCAAACTCATCCTTCTGGCAATGCCACGTAATCTTTCTTTGCAATTCCCCGTATAATTTCCATCAATCATCAGTTGCCATCTTGTTTAATGAACCCAATCTCGTAAACAAAATATAACATTTTACACTCTTCTGGTAGACAATTGGAACTCGGGGATTTAGAGTTGGCACTCTGCGTCATCTTGTATATTATCAGAGGTGATTAAATGGGGGAATACCAGTAGAACATTTTGTACTGATTTACTATGAAGCTTTATTCATTCACTCACTCCCTCACTCACTCACCGAGTGAGAGCAGCAAGTGACTCACTCACTGCTCTTCTAACATATACAAAAGACTGTAACACCATCACAATATGGATCTGGATAGAATTACAATTATATTTATTTAAAGGAGCAGATTTCCTATATTGTTCACTTCAGTTATGATTGGCTTTGTTTAGTTACCAGTTTGACATCATCCAGATAGATAGATAGATAGATAGATAGATAGATAGATAGATAGTTTATTTCACAATTTCCATTTACAAACATTTTGCTTATAGACAATATAAAATAGATTTATCAGGAAATTGAGGGGCCAATATAGCTTAAGAGTACATTTGTTATGGGGATTATAACATTATTTGTATTACCTCCGCTTTGAGGGCTTCTAAAAAAGATCATTTCTATTCACCAGTTAAGATTTATGTTCCTTGAAGTTTTTTTAATGCTGCATGGTTATGTTTTTTACTTCTGCCATTCTTTGTTTTACTGATATAAACTATTTTTTTTTATTTCTTTAGCAATTCATTATGAATCAGGATTGGAATGATCCCAAATCACAGCTACAGCAGTGTTGTTTGACTTTACGTGAGCTACATGATGAAGATCCTGACATTCCAACTTACAAGTATGTTGTAGTCATGGTTTTTTGGTCTTATACTCTCTCTCTCTCTCTCTCTCTCTCTCTCTACACACACACACACACACACACACACACACACATACAGAGAGAGAGAGGGGGGGAGGGTATTATAATTCAGTAAAATACAGTGCAGTCATTTAGTCCCTCATGAAATAAAATGATAAAATTCTTTCCCCATTTAAATTGGATGTTAAAATTATATTGTGCCATTGTTTATCACCAACTAACAATGATATACTTGATCAAATCCAAACATGAACACTTTACCTTCATGACAGAGTCCTCCAGTCTACTGGTCCCACCAATACCAGAAAATACACGGTGGCTGTCTATTTCCGAGGGAAACGGATGGCTGTCGGTGAAGGTCACAGCATCCAGCAAGCCGAGATGGATGCAGCTTCTAACGCTCTGCAGAATAAACAAAGTAGGCAGATATGACATTGGCTTAATACATTTATAAGATAAATTACTGCATCAGAGTTGACTCGGTAGTCAATCAGAACATATGTATCATTTATGTTCAAGCTGTAATTTAGTAGTCTTGATAATGTTTTCATGTAGTTATACATTTTAATAATGTGCATTCTATGTCGTTTTAATTATTGATGGCATTTTGATTTCACAATTAAAACATGTGTACTTTGGTTTTTGTTAAGAATTGATTATAATGAGATCTGTGCTTCTTTCTCTTCTCTCTCTTTCAGATCTCTTCCCACACCTTTTGTATCAGAAGGCATTCCTTGCTCGTAAATTTCACCGTTATACCAAAAAGGACAGAGCAAGCAAATCTAGTCAATTGGATGGAAAGGACAGACAAAAACATAGGCATATTTCAAGTGGGAAAAAGAAGGAGTCACAATGGATAGATTACTAATCTTCAAAGATCTTCATCCAGATTGAATAGGCTATTTCTAGGAAAGTTTCTGCTTACAGAAGAGCAAATTTGGCCAATCAGGATTCACCGAGGAGAATGGTGTGACTGCTGAATGCAAGCAGGGAAATATGTTAATGCATTATAACAGGATCAAAAAGGGAGAAGGAATATTTGAAACAACTATGATTTTTTTAAATAGTAAATTTAATCATTTGCATTATATTGTAGAAAGAGATTTTAATTTATTTGCCTGAATCTCCACACAGAAGAAGCATTTGCATCTGAGATTAACTCCCAGTAGCTTTTATTATTGTACAATATTTTTTGAATATTGACTTTTGGAAGTCTGTCTAAAAATAGAATTAATGTAAGTGAGCCATAGACTAAAGATGTAAACAATCTCTAAAACTTCACTACTACACTTTGTTCTACTATCTACAGATAAAGGACTTCAGATTGTTGATGTACTTTGATTGTTTGCATTTAGACGTAGTACGATATTTCTATAATCACCATCTTTACTTGGGTGCCTTTACCTCGTGTGGATGTGAAACTTAATATTTATTTAGATTTATCAAAGACAAGAGTCTGTTTAATTGCACATTATATGTTGATAACATGCAAGGACAGATGAGTGTTGACTTAATCTATTAATCTGCCTATGTTGGCAG
This sequence comes from Paralvinella palmiformis, assembly GCA_025642065.1. NCBI lineage: Eukaryota > Metazoa > Annelida > Polychaeta > Terebellida > Alvinellidae > Paralvinella > Paralvinella palmiformis. The sequence goes on along the minus strand of JAODUP010000112.1, from coordinate 137,742 downwards.
CAAGCCAGCCAGCAATTTACTGATAATATTACCCACTGCCACATGCCATGTATTGGATCCTACCATTCTCTGCTTACAGCCAACTAATTGGATAACCTAAATATTATCAAAACTTATCTGCTAATCAATGAAAATTTTAATATGATATTATATTATCAGCAGTGAGTTTTCAGAACTCGCACTATATCTGACAGGTAGTGTTTATTTTATGGGTGTGGGTTGGCTTACTCTACAGTAATTTGTCTTTTAAAAATTGAACATGACTTAAGATACTTTGTCTACATGGGAAGTGGTAGTTAAAGACAGATTGGAGTTCTAAAGTACTTAAAAGTCTTATAACAAATGCACTATAAGATATTACTCTCTACCCGTTTTATTGACCATAGAGCTGCAAGAACAGTCTTGATTGTATTCGGTAAAAAAATTAATATAATAATATTTACAGTTATTTGAATCAGTTACTGAATTGGTAAATACAGTATAGAAATGTTTTATCTCTAGTTTGATCTATAGAATTGTGCCGATGTGTCGTTAAACAACATCCATCTCATCCCTTGATCTGTAGAAGTTCTATCTGTTTACATCACAGTAACTGTTATTGTAAATGAACACATCGTATAAGGTGGTATACGATGTGTATAGTTTTCCCTTCCATATCCCTGCTGATCTGCTTCCACCAATGATGTGCCCTGATCTATATTAGTGATCCATTTCTGAATTGTTTAAGAAAATGGGTTTATTGATCTGATCTGCTATCCATTTTGATCCACAACAATATACGCCTGGACTGTTAGTAAAGAATTATTAATAAAATATTTATTGTCGGTAAACACTATAAACATATGGAAATATGTGAGTGTAGTATTACTGTGGCCCCTTTTTTATGTGTTCTTAATAGTGATCTTGATATTTGCAAGTTTGTGTGAAATATGATCATGCATGAATATACTTGTTCAATAAATTCATTTCAGTTTTGCTATATGAAAAATTATTTCTTTGTAAGCAGGCTAAATGGAAATATTTTCACCACTGATACAGTGTTGAAGATATCAACATTAACAATTTTCAAAACTGAACACACACACATATATAAATATATATATATAGTAAAGTTTGTTTAATTCGACATCATTGATCACGTGATATTATGTCGTATTACATAATATATCTGAACATTAAATCAGACCATTTCCTTCGGATTTATTTCTCAAAATCATAACGGTGACATCAATGTCTACCGTAAATGGACCATTTAATTCGCATAGAAAACTAAATAATTCATTCAATATATACAATGTATTAATAATATTTTTTTCATGTCAGATAATAACAGTAAAATGTTTATTTGTGGCAGAATGCCCGTGAAAAATTTGTAGTAAAACTTAACAATTAGATCTAGATATTATAGTTATGTTTACAACATTGAAAATACGAGTCGTTTTTAACAAAGTTATATGCCATATTTGTCCCCGTACAGCCACAATAACATCGAACAATACAAGTGGTTCTTCATTTTTTTTAAATACCTGAAAAGCAGGAAAGGAAGTCGCAGAGCGAAGTGAACCACATGCAGCTGGGGATGCCGGGAAAATTTTTGGGTTTGTGCATTTTTAGGACAATCTGGGACTACTTGAGTGGGGGAAATGTCTTTTGCAGGGGTACGTTTTTCAAAGCACCAGTTTCATCCACTCCCCTTTTCTAAAAACGTTATTTTCTGGCCTGGAAATCCGGTAAAACCTGGAAAACTCTCAACCCCGACACGTTATTTGTACGTCAAAATTAAATACATGTATCACTTTCACCTTGAGACTAGCTCAAAGATATCTACTCTAGCTGATACATGATTAATTACACAATAAACTAACTGTTGGTCATATAGCAACTGCAACGACAGACGCTAATCTCTTTTGTAAACAATCTCACAGTTTCAGTGAAATGGGATGCGGTTTGGTGAAACGAAAAATGCACGTTATCGCCAATTTAGCGAAACATGAAATGCTCATGTCAAATGCCGGTTTTATATCTTTATTTGATTAAATGCCACTGATTTTAAACTGTACCAGCTGTTGTGGAGCTCTTCCTGGTGGAAAAAAGAATAATAGTTTTAAACACCCGCGCCTATACCTCACCATTCCTCGCTAAAAAGTACTGTTCCCGATTATAGGGTGGATTTGGATCGATTTTCAGCAGAAAATGGCTAATGATAAACGACAAACATTTATCATCTGATAGGATCCTGATCTAAATAATGCCAAAACCTACTGTTGTAACCATTTCGAATGTCATAGTTATAAATATTTACTGAACATATTAACCATGCTTGAAGGATGAGAGAGATGTTGGTGAACTGCTGATCTTGGCTGGTAAACGTCCATTTTTCATTTTGATGGTAACATGACTCAAATACTCTCTCCTGAATGGCCAGTTGTCTTTGTTTACATTAAATAAAAGCACATGGTCTTTATGTGATGGATTCCTCTGTCCGTTTCCTGTTTATTTGTTTGGTCACTGTGTTTTCTCCATTTTATGTTAATATTATAATATAAATATGGATTTCATATATCATATTAACTGTTTTCATACTTTGTTGAAGGAATTATATGCAGTGTTCTGTAAATTAATTGAGTTTCTTCCTTGATCCTATGTGTATGAATTATTACTGTCTTTGTTTGATATTTTGTGCTTTATATGCAAACAACAGCTCAACAGCCAGAAGAAGAACATTCCTGGCCAGACTGTGGACATTAACAATAATTTATTACTGGATGAACTGTTGATTATTATATACTTGTTTTGTGTTAGAGGGTGGATCAATAAAACCACAAACACATAACTGTTGTCTGTATTGCCTCCGTGGTCTAATTGGTAGTGTGTTGGGCCACAGATCACTACCACCTGAGTTCGAATCTCGGTGTTGGCATAGCTGAAGGAAGTTTCATCTTTGAATTCGCTTCATTATCTTTGGAGGTCGCTCGGCCCATTTAGCCTATCATATGTACAAAAGTGGCCGTAAAACATCAATCATAAAAAATTACGATCTGATGATTTCCATCGATTTCAGAACAGTTTTGTTCTGACTAGTAAAAAATATATAATTTTAATAGTTTTAATAGCATCTGGCTGATTAATCATGGACAACAATGCATGTCCGCTTCAGATCAGATTCAAGCATGGTTTGCATCAATTTATTATGACATTTAGCTGTCAATACACCAAATTGTTTGGTATATTATTTTCACTGTTTTCAGTTTTCAAAATAAATATATTTACGGCTAATATGTACATGTGCAATAACTATTCAGTGCAGAGTGTATTTAAGATCCAATGTAATTCTGAGTCATTAAATATGCAGATAGTTGGGAAATAATTATTAATATGTATCATGTTTAAAATACCATATATCACACTCCCGGTGATAGCTAAACTGTCATCAATACATGTAGATACAGGGTAAGTATTTTTGTTGATAGTACACACATATGATCGAGGTACTGATATTGTTTTTGCTTACAGTTGAACCACTACCATTAACAACAATTCGATAACAAAGAGATGTGACTACATTGGTAGATTTTGATAAGCCATTAACAAAAGAGATAACGCGCTTATATAATTGTACGTTTGGTGATATCTAATCACAACTATGTGGTAGTAAATTACAATGGGTTGTGGTTGGCGGGTTAAGTAACCTGCCAATGGCCTTTTTCCATGTAACATTGAAGGTGTCGATAATTTTATTATCATAATCCCAAAGCTGGGAACCATACAGTGGCATGCGGTATGTTTTAAATATTTGGTATAGATTATCGAAGTCAATGTAACCGAAATGATATTTAACTATATTTATTTTATTGTTGATGGGAGACTCAAACAATAATGTATCTGATGCATAGAACAATTTTGTCCAATGATATTGCCAAGATGTTTATCGCGTTTAACTAATTCAATAACAGAACCATTAAACTCAACATGGGGTACATGTACATAAGATCTGGAGTCTGATCGACCAACAAATAATAGTTTGCTTTTGGACGAATTAAACATAACATCATAAGCTTCAGCAAATTGATGACATAAATGGAATATATTTTTTAAACCAGAAAGTGTTAGAGCAAGAAGTGTAATATCGTCGGCATATCCTAAAGCGCCACAAAAATATTGCCAATGTAACTTCCAAGTCTGGCAGCAGATAATCGAGACAAAAGTTCATCAGTATACACTGTGAAAAGTATAGGTGACAAAACCCCACCTTGCTTTACACCATTAGAGACAGAACATATCGTTGACATAAATTAACCCCATTGAATAGGTATGCGCTGGTTTCTGTAAAATACAAGCAGACAACGTAACATTAATGGACATAATTGACACTATAGAAGCAAACGGAATAGTTTTACATAATTTACTCTGTCAAATGCTCTACTGGCGTCCAAGAGAGTGACATAACTATTTGTATCATTATTTTGATAATAATGGTCAATTTCATTAACAATAAATGTACACTGTTCTGCATTATGGGACTTCTTAAACCCAAATTGCATACTTAGAAAATGGCATGCATGACCTAGCTTGAAGATAAGCTTTCACAATATTATCATGATATTCTTATATAGAATGCTGATGAACAGAACAGAACACGTCATCACATTGAAGGACATGACCTAGGATATCACAGTTACAAAGTAATTGATCCAGATTTACTCAGCAAAATATGGACGGAAACATTTTAATGTATTCACAATAGCTTTCTATCTATTAAAATTCCCGGCTAAATGTCAGAAACGTTATCCGTACATCTCTTTCTTGTATTTACGTCACAAATAATATCTTCTGATTAACAAAGTCTATATTGAACAATGACTAATTAACTTGCCAATCTATGAATTGTTTCTCTAAATAAAAAATGTAATTCTAATTATATTATTATGTTTCCGTCTATAATACTACTACTACTACTACTACTACTACTACTAATAATAATAATAATAATAATAATAATAAATATAATGTATATTTAATAAAGCGCTTTTCCTAGCAGGAGCCATTCAAAAGTGGTGTACAGTGATACCCCAAATAATATTTCTAAAAATCCTAAAAGAGTTAAAGGATAATCATTATTTATCTGTGAAAGCAACCTGTATGAAAAGTGTGTTTTAGAAGTAATTAAAAAAATTCAAGAGACGACGCATTTCTAATATCTGCCGGCAATCTATTCCACAAAGTGGGGGCTGATCATGAAACACTAAATCCAGAATCACCAAATGCCAAAACGCATGCTCCTACAATGGTATCCAACTGGATGACCTGAGTTTTCGGAACTACTTTCTAATGGACCCCAGTTCACACAGGAATTCGGGTGTCATGTTATTAGTTGTCATTAAGTTGTTAGTGAAATGCTTATTGAGAACAGAGCAGCATACATGTCACTTGTTGAACAACAGCGAGGAGCAATAAAAGAACAAAGGGAGAGATCAACAAATGATACAATAACAGAACCCATCCAACAACCTATCACACTGCATGAGTTACATGTGGACCTAAATAAATTGAAGAGCAGGAAATCACCAGGCCCATACTTGATCACGAACGAAATGCTTACTCACCTTGGCAGTAAAGCGACCAACAAGCTACTGGAGGTCTTCAATCACAGCTGGAAAATGGTGTCCTGCGACAAATCTAGAGATAGGCCACAATGATCCACGTTTACAAGAAAGGGAAAACCAGGAAGAAACCTACCCGCTATCGTCGGATTATATTTGACAATCCGTGATAGTTCTCGGTAAGCGTTCGTCGAAGCTGGTTACTGGCTGAATAGTAATTGGCATTTCACACAGCAAAACATCAAACAGTAGAATATTAGCTTCACTTGATCTGATCGATGTCATTTGGTTGTCTATTACCATCACAGCTTCATATATGATAATGTTATGGCTTCCGTTTATCTCTAAATCGGAGATTCTGCCTCATAACAGTGTCAACAACTCCGGCGTTCTGGTTTCGTGTTATCTTAACGACCACAAACTCCTGGCATAAACCTCCTGTGAGCAGTTCTATATTATCCTAACATCGTGATCATCTCGCAGATGGGCCGATGAAGACCCTTGCACGTAGTTATGTTTGGTGGCTAAACATCGACATTACAATGACAGCTCGCAAGTATAATTCGTGCCAAGTAAATGCTAAATGCAACCCCAAGAGTAATCATAAGGACTATGCTGGTCCTTTCATGAACAAAATGTTTCTGAATATAGTTGATGCTTTATCAAAACGGATGGATGTACCTGTGGTGACAACAGCAACTTCATCTTGACGTTCTCAACTCATCTTGACCTCCTTGCCCGATGAGACTTCAAAAGTTCAAAAGGTTCAAGCAAAACAAAATGTTCATCATGATACACACAGCAAAAAGAAAACTCTTTCTGTTGTTGACAAGGTATTTGCTGCAAAGTTTGGTAGAGGTTATCGCTGGGATAGAGATACCATATTAAGTCAAACCATTTCGGCATCCGTCATAAAAACGCTCGATGGTCAGATTATTCACATTAGACACCTGGATCATTTAAAACAGGGTTACACAAATAATACATGCAATTCTGATGTTATTCTGGATTCTATGGATACCGCACGACAAACCACAGCAGTAATCAGTCAATGCATTGTGTTTAAACCTGTGCAGTACGGTCAAGTATGTGTTCTTAGTTTGATTAAAAGCCACTATGATCTTCAAAAGGAGTTTGCTGAATTAAAATTACATCCAGGTAATGAATTTAACCACATTCCTGTTGAAAGTGGCAGACGCGGTGGTTGTATTGGCATGCTGTACAAATCTGTTATGTTGAGCAAGTCCGAAACACGACTCCATCATAGTAGAATTATTGTGTGTAATCCTCGACTCATTAGCAACAAAGGTAAATCTTTCAGCGATCATCCGGCTGTACAGTTCGTCATTAATATGGACAAGCCTGATTGCATACAACGAATGGTCACATACCAAAATTATCGTGGCTTACGTATTATCGAATTTATGAACGGATTTAAAGTCACCTCAACACCTGAATAAATATGAGGGATCAGTCGATGAGCTGGCAGAAGCGTATAACAAAGTCGTCAAAAGTATCAGTATTGACTGAGTTTCCTTGTATTCGAAAATGATTACGTTAAGACCCTAAGCTCCTTGATACCTCTATAAGCTTAAATCTGCTAAGAAAAGTCGGAAGAAAGCAGAGGACCTGACGCCAAACTTCCCCTTAATGGTGGACTTTGACATATACAGGGAACCCTGTAAAAATTAATACACCGTATATAGAGCAATTTTGAGAAAAAAATCAAGAGAAACTCTTCAAACTAACAAGGAACTTGGTGAGCAGTAATTCAAATGTAAACCTACTATAGTTCACCTCTTCTGAACTCTTGGCGGACAAGTTCGGCAATTTCTTCAAGATGAAAACAAAAGAACACCAGGAATAAGATAATTTCTGTAATATCGGGAATAGCGCCATGGTTTTCAATGGGAAAATGCTCTTCTGTGTTTGATGTCGAGGAGACTAAGTCTTCGAACAAGTCACGTGACTTAGATCCAGTGCCTACTGGCTTTTGAAGAAATGTGTGGATCAACCTCTTCCACTGATAACAGCCACTATAAACAGGTCAGTGGCTCGAGTCAGTGTGTATTTGAAACGAAGAATTATCGTTCCATAGCTAATCTTCCCTTTATCTCCAAACTCATTGAAACGATACTAGGAAGATTTACAGAAGAACACTTAGAACACCATGACCTCTATGACTATTATCAATCTGATTATCTTATAGGTCATTCAACAGAAACTGATATCTTGGAAAAGCACAGTGACATAGCACAGGCTCTTGAAGATGGATCCATTGCAGCATTAATTATGTTTGATTTATCTTCAATCACACGATACTATTGAACCGTTTAGAATTTTTCCTTTTGGCATCAATGGGGTGCTTTTATAGTCCAACTGATAGCGCGGTTGGCCACAGCTCTCAGCCACCTGAGTTGAAATCTCAGTTTAGGCATGCTTTAGGGGGTTTTCATTTTTAACTTCTCCCCATTACCTTTGGAAGTCCTTCGGCCCATTTAGCCTAACATGTGCACAAACGGGGCCATAAAACATTCACAAAACCATTCTTTGGCATCAAGGAAAATTCAGTGTGTTTCAATCACGGATAAAACATGATCAGATATATTGCAGGTGCCAGTGTCTCGGCTCAAATAATATGGTGATAATGCATTTAGTGTTGCAGCCCCCACTTTGTGGGATAGGTTGCCGGCAGATATTAGAAATGGGTGGTCTCTTGAACATTTTAAATCCGTTCTAAAAACACACCTGTTCAAGGTCGCTTTCACAGATAAATAATAATTATCATTTAAATCTCTTATAGAGTTTTTACAGGCATATTATTTGGGATATTATTATATTACATATTATTAGTACAGCGCCTTTGAATGGCTCCTGCTAGTAAGGACACTTTATTAAATATACACTATTAACATTATTATTAACAAATATTCATGGCCCAGGTAGATTCAAAGCGACGTCTTTTGTAAATATTACTAACTGAAAAGCGAATTAATTTGCATAAAACTGAAAACGTGTGAAAATGTTTATCGTTTATTCGTCAGGGACGCTTGCGTAACGTCTTTGGCGTGGCAGGTGGAAACAAGTTCGGTGTACATTATGTTATCAAACTAAATATCATGTATCCCACTAATAGCCAGTGAAATTTATCACAGGATGATTAATGTAAAAGGGCCGAACGTTTAATCAACATCAGCGTGCGGTCTCGTTTTCTGGATAACTCGTCAATATTCAAACCGATACTAGTGAGAAAGATCGTTCATTTGTATTCTTAACTAATTTTCTTGTTAACTTTCTCCGTTAGGCACTAAAATATGAGTGGTAGTAATTAAACATGTATAGAGATTTATTGACAATAACGTCATATGAGAATTAAACAATTATAGAGATGTATTGACAATAATTTGTATGAAAAAAAATAACATCATATGGAATATGCCTACTTCTGATTAGTTGGCGTGTTATTGACAGAAGATTACAACGTCATGCGGGAATTCCCCAGCTGAGATAGGGCTGTTGCTGATTGGTTGATATTCATCAAGGATTATAATGTCATATGGGAATTCCTCAACTGGTATAAGCCTTCTTCTGATTGGTTGGCGTGTTGTTAATAGTTGATTATAACATCATATGAGAAATACCCAACGGAGATCAGCTTGTTGTTGATTGGTTGGCGTGTTATTGATCGAGGGTAAACACATCATATTAGAATAAGTTTGTTTCTGATTGGTTGGTGTACTACTTGAAGATCTTGTGCGTTTACGACTCAATTAGATGAATAGTAGAACGACTCATATTATGTTGACATAACACCGACACGTATAGCTAAAATAAATGTTAAAAATTACATTTTAATCCTTTCATTTATAATAAGATATACTTACGCTATTCACCCACATAAATTCTCTTCCTAAATGGATCCTGACGAAGTCTATACATAGATCTCATAATAAATGCTAATGTTTTGCCACATAAATGACAAACTAAATGTAAATTAAGCAATAAAACAGTTTTGCACGATATTACTGACATAAACTGCCACTGAAATGGTACAGCTGGACGTTAGCAATAGATCAATATTTTAACTAAAAAAAATAAAAGACGGGATATAATTTTTTTTTTATAAAAATAACAAAATTGTTGTTGTTTTAACTCATTTATTATTCCTTCGGTACTAACATAGATTGTAAACACATGCGACGTGGTAACAACTGACTGGCTTCAACGAGTCATTAATGTTCACACAACAATCACAGTAGAATGCCTACCAGCCACCAACACCAAATCATTTCAGCCCTCAACCGTAACACTACATACAACGTTATGACGAGTAATGGCTTCATTCACTCAGTGCTGCCACCTATTGATATGATTCTGTACGTCCCTTTACTCAATATATAACTATTCACCAGTACCTTGTGTCTAATCAACATACTGCCACAGACAAACAAAGATATGACAAGTGCGCTTAACGTGTTTTCAGATAATACTGACCAATATAAAAGGATTACAGTAAATTACTCCCCCAAAAGGTGGTCATGGTGTATTTTTGGACGCGCGTGCACAAACACGCACGTAATAGCTTACTAACACACTCATTTATTTAAGTTAGCTTGTGAACCGTGCTTATATATATATATAATATATTCCTGTTCTATGAAAGACCACCTTTCTACATTATCGCTAAAAACATCCCTCCTATTTAGTACTCTGGTTATGAGATACCTCTGTGATTGACCAATTGGTGAGAATCCAAGTACACTCATATATATATATATATATATATATATATAATATCAGTGTACAGTGGACTATCTCCTAATCAGCTAAATAACATCGACATTACTCACCCATGTACTCCAATATCTATATATATATACAAATCGATCATTGTTTACAATAATTACCTGTAATAACTCTTGTGATCAGTGCCGAGTATCATAAATACGATGGTCCCAATAGAACACCTTGTTATAGCTACGCTGTGTTCATGTGTGTACAAACAACTGTTCGGTAAATAAATTGTTTACAACGTGTATCATGTGAACGAGACACAGTGTTAATCGATCACGTAACAACAACAAGACGACAAATGAACCAACACAAAAAACACCCAAATTAAACCCTTACAGCCAAGTAATTCTAAATCCGGATTACCAACCGTATTGCAACGGTGTTAATTCGGTGTCATTAGAGCTTTAAAAAACTGAGGTAAAATTATATTTATTCGTGAAACATCCCCTAGTTGTCCATCAAAAACGGACCTACGGGCCTGTATCGAACAAGGCATCTACCCACGATGGGCTAGTAACACCGTGTTAGTTTCCGAACACGTTCAGCTTCTTGTCATTACGTAACGAACGAGGTCCGTTGGGTGATGTAAAACACCGGTGCCGGGCTGTTGTTAGGAGGTTGCGGGTCACTGGGGAAACCCGACACCAGCAGGCGGGGAATAGGGAAAACTGTCAGATCCACCCGACATACATAATAAAGATGAACGAAAGCTGGACCTTCCATGTAGACCTACATAGTTGGATGGCATGGGTTTGGGTCAGCACAAGAAACGGTCAAATAAAGTCCAGGCTAGACATCAAAACTGTGACAGGTGGCATGTGAAAATACCAAAACACCAGTGATATATATATATATATATATATATATATATATATGGGATGAGACTCGCTATCACAGATCATAATCATATGATACTCAGCATACTATCTAATATATCACGTCAAAACATTTAATCCACATTAGATCATACTAATTACTATGATAGCCTGGTATGTACAAACACTGATCATGTGTAGGATGTGATACAAAAAAGTTGCCAAACCTACGGATATGTGGTGCATTGGAATGATTTCGTACCCAATCATTGATTTGAACTCGACTGGTTAACAAACAAGCTATATACCACGAACTAGTCCGAGTAATGCATCCACCAATTATGATTAGACAATGGTACGAACACGTCAGATCTCGGTTTTACGCCCAATTACGAAGCTTACACGTTTCGATCAACAGCGAATGACTCCTTCGCAGTTTATGGTCGACCGATACACGACAGAAGTATTCCGACCGCATAATACAAATTCTACCTTTTGACAGCACTGACGGAATGGCAAACGGGTGAAAATTGGCCGTTGACGACGGGATACGGGGACGAGCCAGTTCCGTTCTAGCGAACGATGCCAATACAGCAATTGAATAAAATAAATAGGTACATCGGCGACTTGAAAACATAACAACACTGGTCAATGAAAGACGACCGACACAGCTAAATCTACCCGATAACGATATGATGATGATTGATGTTTTACGGCCACGTTTGTGCACATGGTAGGCTAAATGGGCCGAGCGACTTCCAAAGGTAATGAAACGAAGTCAAAAGATGAAACACCCTTCAGATATGCCCCCGCCGAGATTCGAACAAGGGTGGTAGTGATCTGTGACCCAACGCGCTACCAGTTAGACCACGGAGGCGCCCCGATAACGATAGAGTTACGATATCGGTTATTGAATAATATATAGGATGCGTGTACCACAAGACGTACATAAAGGCACTGGCTCAGAGTGACTCGGCAGGTAACGAAACGCAGCTTTACTGGAAACGGTATGAGTCATTCGTCACCATGGTGACAACTATTCTAGGTAAATAAACAGGTAGGTCGTGTGCGTGCGCGTCTATTTTTACGTTACTGGAGGTGATCATCGACGGAAAACAATGCCTTACAAAGCGGGAATGGAGCGCGCCAAAGGATCGCCATTATATCACATCACGCAACGGCCTGGTCCGAGGCAGACCTTTCAGCAACAGAACCTCGTGCGAGCCACGGTCAAGACGACGACTGTTGTTGTTGTTGGCAGGTAATAATGGCAGATTTAGACCGATAGCTTACAATGGCAACAGAAATTGGCACGATAAACGCGTGCAGACTGACTGAGTTTGTTGTCGACATTCTACATCACCGAAAGAGCGGACATGTCTCGTGTACACACGTCCGACATCACCCCCCCCCACACACACACACACACACACTCTATCTATCCGATATCCAGGCCAGATAGAATACCAACGAGCGCGCAAACAACAGATCCAGGGTTCAGCAGCTGGAATGGCAGATCCTAGTCGCCCCTTATGGCCATGGCAGTTGGTCAATTCTAAATTTTCTATAACAAATCCCCTCCTCAAAACATCCCCCCCCCCCAAACATACATCGGTCTACTATTAAGTGGGCCAAAAGACTATTGCAATTCGCCATTAAGCAAAAGACCTGGCATGGCTAACATTACCATGTCTTAAAAGTAATTGGGCGTGGTTTTTTTCTAATCGTTGGCCACATGATTTAATAAAACTGATCACATGTTATCAAACAGGTCAAGTTGTTTTAAAATCAAAGTGGCATTTGTTTCATTATTAAAAGGACATTGATTTTATATAAAAAATAGCCAAGTTTTTTTAATAATCAAGCTAGCCAAATTTTGTTATCGAGCTGATAAAGTTATTTTAGATCAAACCAGCCGTGTTCTCTTTTATGGAGTTGGCAATTTTTTTTAAATTACCAAACCGGGTAAACAAAATTTTAAACAGTGTGACATGAGTGAACTGAGTGTATTCCTATAAAACCAGGCCATTCTTTTTGCATGGCTTGGTAGCAATCTAACACAGCCGAACAGGTAACCAGTAACAGGTAGAGCGACCCCAAACGGAAGGATTGTGTGCGATCTTTTTCTAGCTGCACCGAGCAAAGAGGTCAGACGCCATTGTCATGTGGGTTGGCGTACTGGTGAACGAAAACAAAGATGGATGGACGAATGTCGTTTAACGACACATCGGCACAATTTAGGCCATTCAGTGTCATTGAACGAACGAAAACAAAGAGGCCTCACTACGTCATGCCCGAGATATACTGTGAAAGTCGTCCTTTTTTACAACCCACGTTTGGCACGCAGTTTATTAACAAGGTCACACCATTGATTCCGGCCGACAGTTGTGAGATTACTGTTAGTGGGCGTTTTTTTATAGCTTCGACTCTAAATACATATGGCCGAGGGGCAAATGCAAGTAATACCTGAAATTCGAACCCTGAACGGGAGTATCGTAGTTGGCAACACCGAACTCTATACACACTGGACTGTCGTGGCATCATTCCGATGTTTTGATTGGACAGCGATTCCTGGTCAGTGGGCAATGTAAAATAGGCAAGAAATCCCAATCTGCCAACATCACCTCAACTGTTGTTCGAAGTTAAATATTCTGATGCGATAGGAGCACTGGAAGATGCTTACAGGTGTTTCATTCGCGATTAGTTTATTTCATCTAGCCCTTATAAACATTAAAACTCTAGGCAGACAGCCATAATGTAAATGGGTTAGTGGCATCAAAAGCCGAAGTAAAAAAACCGTCACAAACACATGGTACAAATGACGTTGGAGATAGTCGAGCCAACTGATCGTCAATACACGTATAAATCACGTCGGTTTGACGTTCACAAAACGAATTCAGTCAGAAGTTGTTGATAATTAGCCGGTTTTAGTCACTTCGTATTAAAACAAAAATTAGCTACCTTTCGGCACATTCACATTTTTGTGCCGATTATCATTATTACTATTATTACTATTATAAGAGTAATAATAAATTATTAACATCGGTTAAGTTGGGATATGAAGTGCCCTAGCTCTATCATTATAAATAATAAACGGCCTAAAACAACCTGTCATCAGCCACATCACCCGGTCACATTACTATTGTCATTATTATCATATTGTTATTAATTATTCAAAAGCCACACCCATCTCCACAAAACAACCTAGTGTCACCCGGCAGAATGGTGACAAATGTGACAACAGACAGACCCACGATGCCCGATACCTTTGTTGGTGCCTCATCCGTCGGCGAAATGCGTGCATAGTTAATTAGCGAGTCCGGCGTTAAGGCGGTAATTGCCATAATTAGGAAATCGATCAGTGACGGCAATCGGCCCACGACGCATCGTCTCTATGACGTCATCGTTTGTGAAAACCGCTTACGACTCGTACGGATGACTAACGGGCATCACTGGCGCGCTGCATATCTCCAAGCTGTGGGTTTGATTCTGATTCGGAACTGTGTTCGTACGCTGTTTGTTCCTCGGCCTAATGTGACCAGGCCAAACAAACAAACAAACAAACAAACAAACAAACAAACATTCATTCCGACCAAAGAATCTCTAAATGTAAATATCTACAACGGACATCCTTTTAGTAATATTTTACCGTTAAAGTAATATTACATGACGCTGTGAGTGAGGGGGGTGAGTGAGTGGTTTCTTTGTTTAGCCTCCGGTTTGTCACACCTACCTGGGAGAGGTTGGACAGAGGGGCGTCTCGTTTGGGAAGCGTGGAGCAAACAGAGGTGTAAGTCGGGTATGGATCCGGACTTGCAGGTTTGTAGCCGACTGTTCTAACCACCGGATTATCTGAACACTACATGACCCCGTAATATAAGATTGGATAAAGTAAGGTAGGAATTATCGATTAGAATCACCGCACCAGTGCTTTGTTTGTTGTTTTTTATAATCACGTGCATGTGACTGGATGTTGTTAAATAATCCCCCCACACACACACACACACGCGCGCAATCGTGCCCAGCTGTTTGTAGCATGTACTTTCCTATTATTCACTTACTCTTGTTTCTGCCAGTCGAAATGCACACTCTTGGATCAAGTGAGATGCACTTACAAAAAAACAAACATAGCAAGTAAAATGAATTACCTTCAACAACGGGGTTTCCATCCCATGAGCACACTATATATAATACGAACAAAAACCCACTGCCACACAAAGAAACAAAACTAATTAAAAACGACGGGTTCAGCAACGGCTTGCGATAACTTAGTAAAACGCGTTCCTGAACGAAACAGCAAGACGACGACGACTACATAAAAAGGCAAACCCACGAGAAAAATCTCATGGAGATGATCCCACTACGGTACAGTCTTTTTGGGAATGGTGGAGGATGGATTGGACTACATCAGGCCTACGTCTGCGACTTGGGTGAGAACGATCCCGTTCTCGGCCTATCGCCGGGCTGTTGAGGGACGAGTAGGGCGCCGGGAACGGAAGCGCTCCGGCTATGGGCCAACGTCAGAGTGACCACTTTGTCCATGCCCTGTGTGCTGCTGACGATATCCGCCTTGTGCGACGCGTTGGAAGCGGCACCACCGCCGCCCGATGACTGGGCGTTCTGTACCATCTTGTTGAACTCTATCCGCGCCCGTCGGATGACGAAACCCAACAGGCCTATGGCAATCACCAGCTGAAAGAACAGCACAGAAAACGTGAAACAAAGATCAAAACTAACACACACACAAACACACAAAATGAAAAGATGCTACTATATGAAAGCTGCAAGGGATAAAATATGACATGAGTAGTTTGTGATGCAGAATTTAAAAAAAATGATAACTGAACAAATAATACTTCAACTATGGAGAAAAAGATAAAATATGTTACAAGTTTCATATAATTATGTTTGTTTACCTTCTATAAATGTTTTATTTCAGGTGACACAAAATCAAATATGTAAATTTTACTTTACTTAGTTACAATGTGACATATTGATAGATCAAATTTTCTAGACTGAATAATCTTCTACAATTTCACACGAAAATAAAAACATCTGTCACGCTGAAATACTCCCTTTATAATCTAAAGAACAGATGTAATTAACCCCAACATCTAACACGGCACACCAGAAAATTTATTTATTACAAAAATCGCCTCATTTGGTATTGGTTTCCCACAAATTTAAGCCAACACTGACATGAATATGAATAGAGAAATGGCGTATTGTAGCTTCATTTACTTCAGTTTTTTTAGCTGTCTAATTTACATCCAGTTTTAAGTTGATGATGATGATGATTGATGTTTTACGGCCACTATTGTGCACATGATAAGCTAAATGGGCCGAGGGATCTCCAAAGGTAATGAAAGTCAAAGATGAAACACCCTTCAGATATGGCCACACCGAGATTCGAGCTCGGGTGGTAGTGACATGTGTTCCAACGCACTATCAGTTAGACCACGGAGGTGCTCTACCCAGTTTTAAGTCGAGGTAAGCACACCAAATATAAACTGTACACCTGGGGCCAAGGCTTCATCGTGAGTGAATATTAGTGAAAGTTGTCCATGAAACTTAGAACCTTTACCACATTGTTTTAAGGTTTATTAATCAAGTCCACTTCTTATTTTAATTGTATAATAGTATTATGATGCCATATCTCATATCTACAGTACTCGAGAAATTAGAATAAGTGCAATTAGTGTATACACTACACAATTTTTTAATAATTAATTCTTCGTGATTCTTTGACATAAAACCTAATTTTATTCCGTTTTTAATTTTACACCGCACCCCCCCCCCATCTCCAAAGTATCGCTAACAAATTAGTATTAAACATCACTTATTTATTTTCATCACAATTTATTTGACTAAAGCTACAACCTAACATTTCTTTGTCAACGCAGTACGTCACACACCATATAGAAAAATAGTGTACGTGATATACAAACGAAATTATGTGCAAAATAATTTATTCCCATTACCACAAAGCTTCCAAATGAGGTACGATTCAAAACATCACGTTCAAAACTGAAGACAGCAGTAATATGTCTCCGTTATTCTCACAAAACACATGATATTTAATAGCAGACCTATTATTTCCTACAAAATAAATCAATAATTACTGGGACTACTGGAAATCTAACCAGAAATGAGGACCAAGTAATGGAAAAATCTATATCTGATGTAGACCAGAAACTGGACTGATCTGCCGTGATCTACTCATCTATCACAACTATACTAACCTACCATCAGCCACCCACCAGGTGAGTTCGCTGTTTATAATTGGCGCCCTGTATCCCCATACATTTATGAGTCACTGCGTCATTAAACAGTATCCTGTAACAAACTGCTCACCACTACGAGCGGCGCCTCTACAGCTAAATTGTGACTACCGTTGGCCATAGACTTATAGTATCTGGGTTTAAATCCCGACATAGCTATGTCTGATCGGTGTCCTCTACATGGTTCTCACAGCTAAGGAAATGTTATTTTCCAGGACTTTTCCAGGACAAAATTACTATTTTCCAGTACAAAGTATATAAGACATAATGGTAATAAATCAAGATATGTATCATATTTATTCAATGTATGATCGATTATTGACATTTTTATGGTACAGCCTCCACCTCACCCCTTCTAGCTGTCTGATCCACCCATTTTTATTTAAATATTAACTAACATGGGATATCCTTTTCTCCTACAATACAAGTTTTCACGAAAACCACCGAAACAGAATGAACTTGATAACAGAACTTAACAACCAGATAAACATCCGAACAATATCGCTGTATACCTCGTGTTCGGTTTATTGTTTCAGTTTCTCATTAGGAACACACCCCACAGACGCCGGTCAGATCCGGATTCAACCCCACAACCCGGAAACTTTAAGCGCAATACTCAAACAACCGTGCTATCGGTGCACTGATGCCGGTGTTAGGAGTAACTGAACACAGACAGTAATAATACTGGACCATCATTAGCATCACTATCTTGTACTATCAAAACCCATACACAACACAGTCATAGACTGTATACAGAAATGGCACATGATTGGCTTAGTCAGTGGTTGGTATTAGCTCTGACGACCGTCACACCTTGGGATGCTGCCCAAAGGCAACTACCCGAAGAAACGTCCACAAACCACAATCGTACCAAGACCTAGAAATTTGCATGGCTAATGCACTAACCTGAATGCTGTCGGAGTGCCCCACAAAATACCATAATATTATATATATATATATATATATATATATGGCAGAATATTACACCAGTCTGTAGCACTCGGACAATTGTCTAAATGGAGAGGAATACAAATTTAGATAGGTTAATACTAATAAAAAATGAGCTGTTTAAAAAACAGCATTTGTTCTGAAAGTCTGTGTTATAAACTCACGCAAAATGTCCTAGGTTAATAGTGCCATAATTATTTCTTTAAATCAGTGAATGACTGTGTAAGTATGTGTCACCTCTCACAACAGAAATAGAAGCACAAACGGGCCAATTTTACAACCCTGAACTCACAGCAGACTCAAATTGTTACTAGAAAAAATAACATCATAAGTAACTGGCAAGTTTAACAACAGAGGTATCACTCACCATCCAAAAACAACTGAAGTAGGTCAAGTTTGCTTAATTTGAAACAAAAAGAGTACCAAATGTTTAGTTTAATCAAAGATGGTGATGATTGGTGTTTTAGGGCCACTTTTGTGCACAAGGTAGGCTAAATGGGCCGAGCGACATCCAAATGATGAGGTGAAGTGAAAGACGCAACAACCTTCAGATATGCCCACGCGACCTGTGGTCCAACATGCTAGTTTAATCAAAGGGAACAACGTCTAAATAAAGCTTGTTGTTATAACTGATATGAAAGTGTTATTCTCCAAGTAGTTCATATTGATAGTACCATTAGTAGTAGTAGTGCTAACAATTAACTGTACTACTACTACAGGTTATATATGGCTATCCAATCTACATACTATAGTATGAAAACTCAGTGGATTCGTTCATTTTCTATTATAGAAACAGCTGCATTCCTACAGAAATAAGGTTATGGCAGTCGATGCGTGTGCTGATGGACGGTCCACAGTCAAACAGGATATGACTTTTTAACAGACACAACGGAATCACAAACAATTTCCGGTTTACATTTTGCGTACAATGTTTCACGGGCGAATTTCGGTGTTTCGGAAATTTCAGTGGTTCAAAAGAACTATAAACTGCGTTAATATTGATTATAAGATAATATTAACTGATTCCACTTTGATATTGTTACCTCTACATCCAGCACCGACATCTCTCATGACGTGTATTTGTGATCCAATTATAAATCCCAAACTCACAGTTGATACAGCTGTGTGGAAATATGGTCTGAGTGAGCAACAGTTTGTCTCACTATAAACTGCCATTCGTGAGGACGGCTGATTGACTAAATATATCACATCATGTCTTGTATTTAAATACCTGCTTTCATAGCAATCAGATACAAATCTGTCAATCAAATAATAGTGTTTCTGACTGATTATGGGCCTGGATATATATATCTATTTTAAAAATAAGGATACGTCCTGTCACTCTAATTTATTGAGTTTGTTTTCTACTACACCTATTATATATATATATATATATATATATATATATATATATATATCAATATAATGATATCAGTGTGTTTCTGCCATTTTACCAGAAACATAATTGAAGAAAAAAAATGAAAAAAGGCCCTTTTGTTGTCTATCAATGCAAATTCCGTCATAAAAATTGGTTTTTAATTTGTATTGATGCAAATTGAAACTTTCCACTGACACTGGTTATTGGTACACTGTAGTGACAGGGTATGATTGCTAACATCTTGCACCATATACGGAAAATAACATATGAATGACTTGAAATATCTGTCCATTTAGCTCACCGCTCTCAATCTTCTCCACAAGTGACACGCCACAAGAATGGATCGTTTATTTAATCACCGATCCCTAAATAAAATCGCCATTTGCTAGGACCTGTCTAACAATACCAAGAAGCTCGTGAAAAGCTTTCTCAATTATCAAAGGTCTATTTGGATGGGGATGAAGAATACAATCTGATTTTATCGTATTCGTAATGTTCTTATCATCCCCAGACAGAGTGATCAAACGAGCTGCTGATACCATAAAACAATTCTACTCTAAATCGTTAATTTCTATGTTACAGCTTCTAACTATGGGATCGGATTGGAGCAGTTAATACAGCCAGCCATTTATCTATTGTAGTACACTGATACACTTAACCCAATATTAATGGCTGGTGTCCTTAATTAGCCATAGATGGTATTCAAACTTCTGACTGGTCACCAGGAAATTGGCCAAAATGTCAAACAAATATCCCAGCTATATTAACATGACAGTATATCATGTGGTTGCAGTATATCATGTTACTCCCAAATGAAATGAATAGGCTGAAGCTTTTAACTGATGGATGAAACATCCTATAGACAGTGATATAATAATCAACACTGAAATTTGATCCCATGACTTTGAGATCTGCAGTACAATACAATACCAACGGTACCACTGAAGTACACTGAACTTAAAGTTCACGGTATTGACATTTAAACAAATCAAGGTACGTCGGCAAAGGTTCTCCCTGACAGGAGCTGTCACAGTGGCCGTGGTTACAGCATTGTATTCTACAGTCACAGATGTGCCACAAATATGTGGTATAATAATATACTGACAATTAACTACAATTACCAGAATGATTAGTCATTTAATATATAAAAATCTTATATCACTGAACAGATTAATGCACAACAAGTGTTTGGGCAAACATATAGCTGTTCGAAGATGTTATGTTAAAACATTCCATGACTCACACACACCCACACGTAGAGAGAGAGAGAGAGAGAGGGTAATCATAGTAGGTGGTACAATAGACTACTCTGTTATTCTCAGCAGACAGAAAGAGCCCAACAATAGCTGATTAGAGCAGGTTTTCAGTCGGTAATCAATACAAGTGGCCGGTCACGACAAGCTGATACGAGACCAAACCCAAACATTGCTGACTCACCGTTCTATGTGCTTACTGATGGCTATTGATGTAATAATTGGACTAAATACCGGTCCATCGGCTACCTATTGTACAAGCGATCACACAACTTATACCTTTTATAACAACACCCCAACAACAACAAACACAACAACAAGACAGACTGACACCTATATTAATGTCATAGGCTTGCCCTATTATATGTGAGCTCCGGTGGCCTAGCGGTTAAGCACCCGGCACTTGGTGCCAACGGTCACGGGTTCGAACCCCGCAAGAGGTCGAAACTTTCCCAGAGATTAATTTCTCGGCTCACAACATCGTGGGAGGTTGACCACGTTAAATGGCCCTGCCGTCTCCACTGAATTATTTCCTCACTGCTCCCCTGTGAGTGGTGGGGGAGGTAGGGGAGGTCAACCACTCCAACATAGAGGCTGTGCTGATTAAGCGACAGCCTGGGGATTGTCCCCGAACAACAAAACAAAACCCTATTATATAGTATTAAGAAGACACTCAGATAAAAGAACTCCGACATGCAAATGTTGATCCAACGTCGTACAGAGATAGTTAAGTGGATGAGTGAGTAATTGTAAACTCGAACCGTGAATTCAAACTCTGGACGTTTCTTCAGGGGGGGGGTGAATCCAGAGTGTACACCTCCATGTGTATGTCTGTTTTAGGTTTCTAAAACAGTACTTATTTGTGTACAATATTTAATTATTAGTCTGACCAATAAGCATCTTGGTAGTACACTCATAATAGGTAGGACACCTACGAATACACTGACATAGGAGTAACATCCAGAGGTGGTAGCACACCCATAGATATGTAACACAGACACACACACACACACACACACACACTGGTAGTATACACATACTGAAATCATTATAATACACACGGGTAGCACACCCAATATTTTAGTGATATCATAGAAATAATAACGTGGGTAGTAAGCCAATGATGCTGATGATGATGATGACTGTGAATCGATAAACGATGGCGCCTTCCGTTAATACCGACAAACATTTTATCCCAATAATCTAACATATCAAACAATATGGCGGTATATAATAGTTCACTGTAAACGAACTGAGAAGTGTGAGTGTGTGTGTGTGTGTGTGTGTAAACAACTCCGACAGTCCTCATTTGGAGAGTACAACCCACATAATAAACACCAGTCTGTAATCTATGTGTAAACAACTCAAGTAAACCAGCCATTTGGATTTGAATCTGTTTAATATGAACCAGTCAATTCAGCGACATGTCTGCCCATCCTACCCGAAGACACCTTCTCAGTAACACCTTCAAATGGAGTCTTTCAACATACACTGCATTGCTTTTCCTAATTCCAGTTATCTTTCACTTGACAGTTACCGTAGGCCTTTCACACTGATTGCTATGACTTGGAATGAAGCATGGAATCAATTGAACATTGTAAATCTCCAGTACAATGACCATCATTTACCAATCGTGACTCGTATTAATATGCTTTGCGAGTTCCATCACATAGTATACGTCAAAACATCAGCGGGCACATCCGAATTAGGTCCCCCCCCCTCGATCACAGCATACAGTTTTTGATGTATTAATAATAACCGGAAATGCTGTTAGTTTAATTTGTATTTCTGGTTGTGTGCGCCATTGATCATAGCACACACAAACACTTGAAAAAGTGAAACCAGTTATACCATTTGGCCCGAGTTCAATATCTGATTTTGTTGCTAACTGCTGAGAGACTCATTGAAGGTCTTGTGTTTTATTACACACAGTCTTAGTAATATTATTGTTTTTCTTTTCTATTCGGGTAGTGATCACGTGGTGACCTCATTCAATGATTACGATTTATATCACTACAATCTGTTCCCAAGTATTTATTAGAAGTACGCAGACACACATAAGGGCACCTCCGTTGTCTAGTTGGTAGCGCGTTGGACCACAGATCACTACGACGCGTGTTCGAATCTCGGCGTGGGCATATCTGAAGGCTGTTTCATCTTCGACTTCGCTTCATTACCTTTGGAGGTCGCTCGGCCCATTTAGCCTACCATGTGCACAAGAGTGGCCCTAACACATCATCATCACCATCATCATCATACAAACACACACTGTTAAATTAATTATAACAAGTAACGTAATACATCCTGTAGCCTGTACCCAAGTTTACCGATGTCATCTACTAATACCAAACCCAACCATAATCAGTAATAATATATAACAGATATTTATAATGATAACTGATAATCGTGCCTGGCAATGATTTTATTTTGGCACAATATCAAATATGACAGATAACTGTTATCTAGACAACCCATACTGGTCAAATGAACGCCACACACTGACATGTCTTAGTCGGTGATGCGTAAACACAAACCGCATCAACTCGCATAAGGGTGAATCCTGCAAATCGTTTCCACTGGCAGAAACTGTATAGCACAGTGCACCATTGACAACTATATACTCTCCCTCTCTCTCTCTCTCTCTCTCTCTCTGTGTGTGTGTGTGCGTGTATGCGGCTAAATTCCAAATGTGATTTCACATTTCAGTGACCCCCTTTACACAGACTTTACACTTTTAACATAAAATAATAAACACGTACATTTAAAAGGTATTCACCGCTGGAATGGGATCTGAACGGAATTACTATGCGGCACAAATGAGTAAATATTTGTTAGCAACGACTCAGACATGAGAGTGACCTTTGAGGGGAAAAAACACGAAAACCAGGAAAGAAAGTGGGAGAGTGAACTAGGCCACATACAACTTAGGGGATATGTGTGTGTGTGTGGGGGGGGGTGCTTTGTGCATTTTTAGAACAATCTGAGACTACTAAAGTGGAGATAAAACATGACTTTTGCAAGAGAATCTTTTTCAAATCACTCACTCCCATTTCCAAAAACTTCTTTTCAGCTCTGGAAAACCGAACATCTCCGAATCCTATATTATTCCAAGGGAGCGATGACGTTCGCTGAAACCGTGTAAGTGATTGCATTTACGAATAAAATCACGAATGGGTATTAACTAAAATCGTCCACGACACACGAGCCATGTGGTGCATGAGTAGAGAATGTGGCTCAATCATGTCAATAGACATGATTGGTGTTAACTAACACCAGCTGATAATACCTGAACAATACCGAGTTGGCTAAACAAGAAACCCAATTCACTATTAACAGGAACACACCAGTCCTATCATAACAAATTAAGGTGTAACAGCTGTTTAAACAAATAAAGTACACAGTCTGTTTAGCAAACTTTAGTTTTCCTACTCCAACCTCTCTCTCTCTCTCTCTCTCTCGCACACACACACGCACACGCATATGTGACCATATTTGAACTCCCATGGCACACTCTGTACACAACAAGCAAATAATCTCCAGCAGTACACATATGTCAAACCTGACCTATAATTAATGCATAGATCAATACCTGTGGCGCAGATGTGGCCCGTCACACGTGGAAACATTAACTAGGCTTCAGCACACTGTTGATATAACCCGCACAATTCAGGATGTTCATAACACTAAAACCGGGTTTATGCCAGAAGGATGGTGACCCGGGAAACTGCCTTGTCGCTAATCTTCCCTCCAAAACAAAGCAAAAATTCCAAAAACAAAAAGTCATACACATCTTTTATGACAGCCCTTCCAGCATTGATTGCACCCAAATCTGGAAAACTATGACTGAAATGGATGGTTGTGGCTAAAAATGTGGTGTAACCTGTTTAAGAGAAATAATCTTTATGGACTCTGAACCATTCTTGAGTTATGATGAATAGAAACGACCAAATACTAGACTCAGTGACTTGGGCATTCTAATTATATAACAGCCCCCCCCCTCTGTGTATGTGTTTCTGCCGTGACATAGTTGCCCTGAACCCAGCATCGTGTTAGGGATATACACGATTTCTGCGATTGATTTTTTAATCAACTTTTTGTCGGCGACTGATCAGTGAAAGTCGGAAGAACTGAAAATCTTCTCCATAAATTTAAGTTAAATAGCAACGGATAGACATTAATTAGCAACATTTGCACAGATCCTATCCAAGTCCTAGCTTTGTCTGAAGGATGTTTCATCTACTTGTTCATCTCTTTACCTTTGCAGGTCGCTTAAGAGCCTTTTATATGTGAATAAAGTGGCCATAAAAAGGTACTGCTTCACATAATACTATTCACAAACAATGATAACAAGCGTGCCTAATGATAGCATACCTGGGTCCCAAAGATGACATAAGCCATTGTGGATCCTGAGCTGTTATTAATCACTTCCTCCATGGATCTCAGCGTAGAGCCAATATAGGCATGCATGCCTTGTGTGGGCAGCATCCCTAAAGCCGAGGCTAGGAGGAACTGTGGCGTGCTGATGCTGCAGACCTGTAATAACAAGTAAAAAAGACACGTCATTACTAAAATTGTAACATACATCAAAGCTGTCATGTGAAAATAATGACAAGTCGTTGTCGGAGATGTGATATAGAGCAAACCTGTAATATCAAATAATAACATTAGGTTATTTGTTTTGGCAAATAGGCATATTTGTGACTCGTTTCAGCGCTAAAAAGGATTGAGGCGCCATCGTTTATTTGACGGTGAAGACATTTAGCTGGCTGATTTAATTTATGAATATTTAATACCGATCACATTTCGTGAAGTTACAAATCTAGAGCTCAGATTCAAACCAATTACCAATCAATTGAACAATACAGGTTGTCATTAAAGTGAAGAATGCACTCATACGATGTCAAATGTATACATTTTAACTGAAAACTCATGTATTAAACACTAATAATACCAAGACATAATGAACTATGAGAGGTGTGGAGAGCGTGTTTTGATGGTACGCTGAGTACCTCTTAGGTAATAAGTACCCCCCCCTCCTCCCATTTATTATGACAAGGAGGATGATATGTGACCAATTCTATATACCCCCCCCCCTCAAGGAGTACTGCAGTGAAAAGTTTATAAAACATTTTAAGTCTAAGAAGGATGACAGTCCTTTCAAAGTGTTTCAGCATCCATGAAATGACCAAAAATATTATAAATAAATAACCTGGGTTAATTTTGATCATGCTGGCCAAGTGATAACTCATCACACAAACACAGGTATGAATCTGATTAATTTCCACAATCCGGGTGTGCAGCACAGTGTGCTCTACCCACAGTGCCATCAGAGGGCACTGGTGAAAGAGTGAGGAAAAGCATGATTGTCTGAGATAAATATTGCATACCAATAGTTGTAATGTTGCTATCACTTTTTATAAGTCATCCACGCTACCTTCAGACAATCTCCACCGTGAAATGGCTTTTGTTTTGGTATATTTCTTCTTCTTCATTTTTTTTTTTTGGGGGGGGCAGGAGGAAGACAGCAATGGCTATCCTGGTCCCTCAGTTCACAATGTAGATTAATCATTTTAATATTATAATTTCTTGTATAATTGTTATCTATTTATTTATCTATCTAAGCCAATACCAGACCTGGGGCGGTGGTTACATTTTGTTTCTAGATACGTCGTATCTAGATACTGTTTTCAATGTAACTGACAAATATCTAGCTACATTTGTCAACTTTTCAAATGTAATTATAACTTATCTAGATACAGTACAAAAGTAGCTGAATTTCATACACATTTTGGGTACATGATTATTTTAAATAGTCATCTATGTAATTGGATATTTTAATGCTAATAAAGAATGCCACTAATAATAATAATACTGTATCATTTTAACATAATTAACACAATTAATTAAGTGGCCTTTAATACAAATTATTAGGAGAGCTATGGCAATTGTCTCATCTCTTATTATATCTTTCACGTTTTAAATTTGCCATCGTGAATTGGGAAATATGATCAACATCAATAGCTTATGCTAATCATGAAAGCCGCATTGAAGCAATCAGGCAGATCATGTCATGACACTAATGCCCCATAAAAACGCAGTTAGTATTTGTTTGATGTGTTCTGGCCAAATCATTTATAAACCGAGAATTTCAGGTCACTGCCAGTATATAACCAGTTTTCAGCGGATCATCGCTTGAACAAATATATTATTATATTGGATAAACCTTCACCATGATAAGTCTTGTGTACCCAATTTATATTTGGACAACGTCCTATCTTCAAAAAATAACTGGACAAAACGTCCTAGGCCAAAACGTCTGCTACCCACACAAAACATTCGAAACACAATTTAAAGCAGAAGCCTTTGTGAAAAATAAGTCACACGGAAAACTGTCATATAATGAATATCTTATTGAAAGGCGAAACTCGTCCTTTTCTTTATACAGTGTATTGTGCCGCAGACAAGTTATGGTTGCTGCCAACACAAGACTATGTTTGTATCAACCATGTTCGTAGCAACCGTGTTCGTAGCAACCACTCCCACACTTAAAACCGAACTAACATTGATCTGTTTCTCTGCTGACACGATAATCGTCTTACACGATTGAATAGTAAGTTTATTTCTAATGGTTTCTGATGGACCATAGTATTAGTTAATTTCACCACCGGACATTAGTTCATGATGTCGAGAAGTGTAGTTCATTCATATTCATGTGAAGTTTGCCAAGTCCACCATGTGCCAGAAGAGCCCATAATGGCCATATACTGATATAGACTACAATAAATTGAATAATATATCTGTGATTTTTCTCCTCAGGACCACAATGGAAATAAGTGTTTTCACTTTATTGTGCTATCCTGGTACTTTAATGTATATATGTATTTTAGTGCTATTATGTGTATTTACAGTAGTGTACAAAATAATTCAATCAAATCCCCAAATAAAAAGATTATAACATACTCCATTCGGATGCTGCATTTCAATGACAATGGATTACGTAAATGTATTTGCTGTTACTGACTTTCTCATCGCATCAAATAAATAACATCCTCGTATCCCAATTTTCATAACCCTGTTTTCAGTCGTGTTAAACATCATTGCCTACAAACAGATTATCTGTGTCATTAGATCTAGATGGCTTCCGACACACGTCTCCGTGTATGTACAGCAGCGTTTTGGTGTGTGTGTGTTTAACAACCTATGGGATGTATCTTCATCTATTGTTAAGAACATTATTATTAATGCGGTTATAAATCTCGATATCAGATTTTGGCTTGGTTGAACCTGGCTCTAGCTAAAACCCCATTTTGGGCTAGACTGGGTTAGACTTGAAGTCATTTTTAGGTACACAGTTGATATAGGTGATATATAATAAGCAGGAAAAAATATGAAATGTACATTTATTACCTATCTAAACAACACAAATATGACAATCACAGAACAAATAGATTGGATTAAGAATAACAGCAAATAATTTCTAAACATGACAGCATCTCTCAGTTTTCTCTCAGTAGTATCTTAAGTGAAGGACTTTTGAGGGATCGTGTCAATTTTTAGAGCACTTGTATGGCCCCCTGTATAACTTACCATTTTTCCATTATACTATTATCATATTATTAATAGCATATAACAGATCTGTGTCACTTCAATGGCTACCTTTCACGGGTATCTACCAGTAGTTAAATATACATATAAATTTGTCGACCAGTATGAAAATAAGTAAAAGCATGTACACATCAACCGACTACGATTTATAATGATCTGCCAAAATGAGGTAATCCTCATTACTTCAATCAGTGTGAATCCACAGGAGGCAATCGAGTGTTTCTGATCTGGTTCAAATGACAATTAACCAATCATCGGAGACCATATCCAATCGGGACCCAGGTGTTGGGTGCCAATACCCATTCAATTGATATTTAAAGCTAGCAACAAATTAAAAAAACTTGGCCCGCAGCATATCGATTTTGATTTGGAATCTAAACATGCAGTTTGTGTGCGTGTAAATGTTTCTCTCTCTGTGTGTCTGTGCGCGCGCGCGTGTGTGTGTGCGTGCATGTGTGGTTGGGTGTTGGATCATGTAACACATGGCAGTTAACTGAGCATTGGCTTTTGCGTTGTCTATAATAATGGCCTTTACGTATACATCAATGTTCCGTGTAATATGAAGATCTGTGCCATCAGCAAATGAACATTACCAAATCATCTATTCTAATTATTGACAGATAATGTCAAATGTCAACACTACTTCATCATCCTATAATAAATTGTTAATGACATAAGGCCATTATTGCTGACTAACCAAAAACGGCCTATAATAAAGCCATTTCTTAACAGGGGTCAGTCTGTGTTATATTTTAAGCGAAAGACAGGCTAATCTTCTCAGGAGTTTATTAGCATTAAAAGAACTTTAGTATGCACTGAATGGTGATCCATTTCAGCATCAATAAATACACTTTATATAAGAGAGAAATGGGCGACAGGCGGCAAATAGTCTTGGTTAACAAAACGTCTCTAGTAACAGTGATACGTGCTCCGTATTTTGACACCGACACAGGATCCATGAATACAGCATTAAAACACGGGATTGCGGCACGCTCCGTTAGCGCAGTATCCAAAGTCCCAGGTATGAATGGCATACAGACTAAACAGATAACTCACTCACCTACACACTAATAATACCTTCATCGGACACATACAGTGAAACACACACATACCACTTCGGTTCATGAAAGCAATTCCTTGGTAATTTTCATCCCCACTCTGAAATTTACAATTCCTTACTAAGCTGTACATAAGACCAATTCTACTATTTCTAGTCAATCTATATTTTAAGTCTATCAAAACTGTGATTGTATTAAATGTTGAAGACAATTGATTACGTGGATATTTTAATTGTCTGCACGCAGAAATTCAGATCCGGAACAGCGATCCAGTGCCATATAAAGCATCCTTAAGAATGTTCGGCTTTGTTCATTGTTCATTGTGACTGTTTTGGTAGTTTTTCTCAGTTATGTGTGTTACGTCACCACTGCGTGCCAACAATGAGCAGTGGTGCATGTTCTACTATATAATTAATTAGCCACATGGTGGGCAGATCGAATTATGAGGTTTCTAACCACAACTTCTAACTTATGTATAACTTGCAAGATATAGAGGCCTACACAAAAGACTGACTACTAATAACCAAAAAGTCACCGTTCTTAGAATCATCTGAAAAGGGTAATGCCCACCAAGGAATTGATTCAGTAAAACCAGCCATTAACATACTGACGGATTATATCAAATAACGTCCCTGGTGATGAAAAGGACTCCGTTTGTGACGTCAAAAGCCTGGTTTAAAAACCATAAAAAAATCCTTCTTTACGTCAAAAGCCCTCAAAACCAACATGACAGTTATTTATGTCATATCTGTAGGTCAGAGAGATGCCTAGCTTTGTGATAAGAATGTATTTATTTGTATTGTTATGGGTTTAGCTTTTAATAATATTGCTGGAAATGAAACAAAACAACAGTTTGCAGAAATAATTTTATATCTGATAATGCATTTAACTTTAAGTAAACTTTATGTACAATATATATATATATATATATATATATATATATAATATGCAGCATTCCTTCAAAACTTGTACATCATATTATCGCCATTTGATATCCCTTCATTAACTAAGAGGTATTTCACAACAGGGGAACACTCAGACAAAATAAGAAATGGTTTATCAAGGCAAACGTATAGATTAGAAACTGTTACCCATTACAAGTATTCTAGGTATTGCCTTTTCTTCTAGATTGAAATGGGGTCTAGCTTTGAAAAGCTTAGCATTGTAATCCAAATGTCCACTGATCAAAATCAATACAATATTTGGTAAGTGTGGTTATATGCGGATTAGAATTATTTGATAAACTTGTAGATCCTATCTTCCTATACGGGTCTGAAGTGTGGAGATGTGAATACATGGAGGAAATTGAGCTAGTACAGCGAAAATATTGCAAAATGTTACTCTATGTGGCATTTTGTACATCAAACGATGTTGTTCTTGGTGAGGTAGGTAGGTAGGTTACCTTTGTATTCTATGTATGTAGTGAGGTGAATAAAATTTTGGTTGAAATTAGTTTGGGCTGAGCATTGCTATATCAAATTCAAAACCAGTTATGATGTGCTGAAAAAACTCGATGATGCCAGAAAACATACATGGATTAGTCAAATAAAGAACGTCTTGGTTACCAACAGATTTGGTGATGTATGGATAGCACAAGGGATTGGCAATTTAGATTTTGGCAACACCGAATATGCGACATCTTGAAACAAACTTGGTTCAGTTACTGAACCAAGTTTGTCCTGAGATGTCAGTATTATTGTAATTAACACGATGTATTGTTCACGTAAGAGCCAGTGTTGTATTTGAGTGAGGTAGAGTGGAGGAGACAGCGGGTGGCTTTTGCTCGTCTTCAAACAGGAAACAACCACCTGTGGGTGAACAGATTGAGGGCTCAAGTTCCTAGACATAAACTAGACATAGATTGTGTAAATATTGTACAAATATAAATAAGCACCATGTAGAAGATGAATACCACTTCATAATGGAATGTCCATTGTCCAGCAAAGTTAGACCTGAGTTTCTATCAGACATAGTAAATATGCACAGATTTCCAGAAATAAGGTGTCTGCACAATAACTTCATGATGATTTAATGCACCATGCCTGCCGCTCAATTGTATATTTGCACTCTTTCACCACACACAAATGTTGTAAAACAAGTAACTATGCAAATAAATCCATTAACCATGACTCTAGAGGTAGAACTGTCAATATACTAGTGGAGTTGTGCTTTGTAAATGTAATGAATGGCTACACTGCATCTTGTATGATGTTCTTTCAGCCTTGTGGCTCTATTAGTGTGCCGTTTAACACAAATCTTGCATTTAGCATATATTTTTCCATCTACTTCAACTCGTAAGAAATGTTGCCACAGATCATCTTTAGGTCTTCCTCCTGCATTCATTCATTCTGACAGATCCCATTGCTTTTTAAAGCAAAACAGTGTCTATAAGTATAATATATATTAATATGACTGGCAGCATTCACTTTAGAAGCAGACCTTGTCACAGTTTATCAGTGTTCTATGCTTATATATTCCCCTTAACCATCAATCTTCTCAAGTTCAATGAGTAAACAAACATTCTTTTGGCTTGTTCACCTGCACTTAGCCATTCACACGTGTTAATTCAGTTAAGTTAATTGCAATTTGCCAACTCGTTTTCACCTTGTGGAAATCACAGTTAACTTGTTCACAGGTAAATAAATAGCTTTATAGAAGTGTTCTAACTTCTGTTTTGTACAGAAACAAAGGTTTGTTTAAACTGTGTTTGTCATGTTTAAAAAGGATTGTTTAGCAGTATAAATTGCACTAACATGGGTTTATTTTGAGGAGGAATTATTGTGGATAGACAGAATTTTGTTGATAACTGTTACCAAATATGTTTTTAATGTTTTTTTAAACAGCAGTTTTGTTCTAAGGTAGATGTTGTAAATTGGTTTTTAAACAAAATAAAAATCTGTTTTTGACTGGACGGTTTGTAGAGAATAGGGATAAGTTAGATGCCGCCGAACCTGAGGCTGAGGTAATGGTACACAAAATACACAAACTTTACAGACCATCACCCCACTGTTACAGCCAAGGATGAGTGCCAGTAGAGGTAGACTGCTGACATAAATGATGCTGCCAATAAACGACACCAACAATATAAAAAGCCGTAACAATGCTAGCATTCACCGCAATTGTCCTATTTGCACATACCAACAGTTCTGGTCGGAAGCCAGTGATATCAGCAATTGGCGTAAGCAAGGAACGTGGCGTCCGATTAAGGCTGAAAAAATCTTATCCGAAAACAAAAACACAACCCATATAACACTATATACAGCAGGCGGTGTTTCTGTGAGCATTAAATGGGTGTGTTCAATGTATTTTCTAACTTCAAATAAGCACTGGTTCACTGAGCCCGAACACTGTATTACCATTGAGGGATTTTGGTAAACAAATTAACACCAATACATGAGAATAGGGATACGTCAGACGAATAATTTTTTATCCCACATAAAGCCATGATATAAAGACGTGACGTTTTGGCTGTGAATGGGTTCTTCTCTAGAGGGTGGAGGGTAAACAAAACAGAGGAGAACTCCTGAACATAGTTGTCTGTGTGGGGTTCACAGTCAGGATTTGGTCAAGAGAATTCCACACAACGTTGGTTCATATTACTTAGAATGAACACAGTGGAAATAAGTGTTTCCACTTTCTTGTGTTATGATGATGATTGACGTTTTACAGCCACTAGATATGCCCACGCCTAGATTCGAACATGGGTGGTAGTGATCTGTGGTCTAACACGCTATCGCTAGACCACGGAGGCACCATTGATGTATTTATATACTTTAATATTATAAGTAAATACATTATTATATGAAATTATAATTTTTTCAAACAACCCAGTGCCATTACGTATGTATGTATATATATATATATATATGTGTGTGTATATATATTATATATATATATATATATATATATGTGTGTATATATATATATATATGTATATATTTGTGTGTATATATATATATATATATATATATATATATGTATGTATTTGTGTGTGTGTGTGATATATATATATATATATATATATGTGTGTATGTATATATATATATATATATATATATATATATATTTAACTTTTCTTATCCATTACTGTAATTACAATCTTAAATGATATATATTTGTATGTAGTACATAACTATTGTTGTAATGGTAATATTGTAGAGTTTGGAAATAATTCATTCATTCATTCATTCATTCATTCTAAGAACGTCCTACCCATACCGGATCTGCTCAATACAGTTATACAACAATAACATAGCTAGATAATGATGCTAGCTGCTGGATCATCCAATATTACTATGACAACAGTTAGTTAGGATGATGAACTGGACACATAATGATGGTCTATTTAAACAATGAACAAATGCCGTTTGATTATAACTAACAGGAGAAGAATGGGATTGGGTGAATGAATGCTTTGTTTATCCATGATACTAGTCACATCTGATGATCTACAATATTGCTGAGCGTACTGTAGAAAAGAGCCAATCAGATGAAACATCACATGGATGCAGGTATCACTGTAATTTGAACTCAGAATTGGTGGTCCGTGTTCACAGTGTTTGAGAACTGCCATCCAAATGGACGGCAACACATTTACGTTGACGGCCCGAAAATTCAAAGGGCAGTCTATCTGGATGACCATTAGGTCATGTTGTGTTTATAAAAAATGCTACATTTTTCACTTTGAACATCATCCACTTGTCTCAGAGTTCGTAATTTCAGAACGTTCACACTCGGATCTTCTTAAAAGTGCCCCCCCCCAAATTAATTTCCTTGTTAATAATTAATATAATACACCATTTGTAGTACGCTCTGCAACTGATGACTGTACCATAGGAGTGCCAAAATCAACACAAAAATGATTATATTATTAACTAAGGAGATTGGCACAAGGACACAGATTGATTTATCTTTTTAAAATAAATTACACTGAAATAAACATTTGGATTTGTGACATATTAACTAAGGAGATTGGCACAAGGACACAGATTGATTTATCTTTTTAAAATAAATTACACTGAAATAAGCATTTGGATTTGTGACATTTGTCTAAAATCTGGCGTGTTTCATATGATTCAAATTACATCAGCCCCGTTGACCGGTACAGGTTCTGATATCAGTTGGTAAGCTATGTAGTTAAAGTAAATAAATAATACAGCTAATCAAATTAATTTAACAGACTGCCCATGATACAAGGAGCAATTCAAAGTTGCTATAAAGTAAAACCAACAAAACACTGCAGCTGGAATCCGAATCAATCAAACCTGAACATACGAATGTTAAGAATGGATTCCAAATATCCAAGAGATAACGGACTTTTAGGGTTTGGCAGCTCAGGAGTTAGATCCAGGTTTTACTAGTTCAACTCCGTTTTAATTTGTTCAGGTTTGTTCCGGGAATCACTGTTGATTACCAGGAAAATAATGGAATTAGAGTGATATGCTGGGAATTTGATCACCTGTATAATGCCCATTTCTTGCAACTAGATTCATACACATCCACTGAATTACAATCAAAGCATGCTGTAAATTCTGCACTTGATATCTTAACACTTAAACTATTATCTGGTAATGTCTCATGATGTCTGTGTTACTATATCATTATTATATAAGTCCATGTAAGGGTCAATAATATTAATAAGTTAATGAAAACTGATACAAACTGGCCTTCTTTATGAACGTTATTATGCACACATTCAAATACTCCATATATCCCAACAGAAGCACGTGCCCTAATAGAAGCAGCAGTTTTGCTCAGAAATGAAGTAGGAGGTGGACAACAACAAAAACAGGGTCACATATTGATATGTCTCAAGACCCTACAAATACAATGGCACAAAGCTTGACTAAATGACTTGTATATGTCTAATAAATAAGCCTTTATTAGTGATAATGGGCTGGTTCATTTTGTTTTTGAATCAACAAATATACTTACAGCGAAGAGGGCGTTCTGAAGACCAAAAGGTATGGGCGTAAGTCTGGCCCAGACTACCACTTTAAATCCAATACTACTATGGTCCACCACGTTCATGATGGCCACAAAACTTTTGTTCGTGAACTTGGCCAGGACAAAGTTTCGAAGGAATCGCCTTATGACGCAGTGGGCGATGAACAGACCGATTAAGGCACACGATATCACAATGACTAGACCTAACAACAACCCGTAAAGGTAGCCGGCGGCGATGTTTAGCAGTATGTAGCCCCACGTCATGGGAAAGGCTACGATGGTAAACAGGAGCGCGAACACCAGGAGGCTGATCCAGAAATCGGCCTCCTGCAGCGAGAAGAGGATGAACTTGACGTAATCTCGCCCGATGAAGAGGAAGATGCACACCATCGCGATCACCACCGCCGAGTAAACGGAGATGCTGAGGCAGCTCAGCTGGGTCGGCTCCTGGTTTGTTTCGACGATTTGCATCTTTCCCAGATCCTGGCCGACCCCACCCGAGCACTCCTCGGCCAGCGTCGGCGTACCGCTGTAGGCATAGTTCTCCGCTTCGCCTTTCTGCTTCTCGTCCGCTGAATGCAGCCCACCGCCGCCATCGATCACTAACTTTTCCAAATCGTCGTCGGAATCCACCCCATCAATTCGAAAAAAGAAATTCTCGTTCACGAACCGTCTCAAATGATCCATGACTGATGATGAGCGCCGCGAGTGCCAGTGCCCACCGTCGGTCGAAGCAACCCAAAGCCGACGATCAACCCGATGCGTGTTCACCAAAAAAAATGGCTCATATTCGGGACGATAGCTATACATAATTCGTCATAGCTGCGCTGAGTTCCGATCACTTCAAGCGAAACCAAATAACTAGGTCGCCATATTAACTGGGTTCACAAATGTCAAGGCCACGTGCAACGTCATATACCCAGCATGCTTTGCGCGCGAATGTTCCCCCCTCATTGACCTGATTTCTTTCAGGTCAAAGGCTCCCCTCTGCAAGAATCTTCCAAAGATGGCGCCACGGGCACATATTTATAAATAAACCGAAATGCGTTATGACGAACCCATTCAATTCATTAAGAAGAAAAACATGCTCCTAAATGCGAGTGTGTGGATCTAAATGTTCTACATCATTAAGAGTAGTTTCCGGGCGTTTCTGCCTTAGAAACCTATTCAGAAGAGCAGCTCTAATCCTAAATAGCTAATATGGTTTGCAAGGATTTCCATGATCTGTTTATGATTCTCAGACACAGTATCTAATAAGAAAAAAATTACTAATTTTGATGATGGGACATTTATGTACTGATAGATCCAATCCTTAGAATATATTTTTAATTTAATTTAAATTTATTTCTTTACCCTCGTTACTGGAGAAAATACATTAAGATACAAGACATGTACAAAAAATATATAATGTAGGTGTGTTTTAAATAATTCAAAATACAGACATACGATTATATGGGTAATGACGCGAGAGCATGTGTTTTTCGCTATGTCTTGTATCCAATGCAGCAACACATTACGTACATTAATTCGTTTAATACTTGAATAACTGGTAGCACTAAAAATAAGCTGACTAATTGAAATACATAAAATAATACTGTGCTAATATCTAATGTTACATGCATAAACAAATTACAGAATGTTTCCCGAGTCTAACTAGCCATACACAATTAGCCTAACATATGGGTGTCCCGCATGGGATTATCCCGTGACGCAATAACTATTGCCGAGAGCATTGACCTAAAAGAAAACTAGACCGAACACGGCCGCCGATTTGATGGCAAACAGGTCCCAACTTCCGGTCGAGGAAATAGGAAGGCAGACTGGAAAAATCAGGTTTATAAACGTGGTGAATTATTGTTGTATCGCTGGCTTCATGAGCCCTGTGCGTGGAAGTAATACCAAGGGGATGTCTTTTCATCGGTAAGTATAAGGAACACATTTAAAATAGCTGTTAAAGCGGGGTTTTATTGGGCGGGAAATTAAGCTTAACTGTTATTATATTTAGCCTGTACGACAACCCCCGGCCTATCTCTGGCGTTTGATCCCAATTAAACTAAATCTACGGACTTGAATAAAACGACTTTTACATATTTCATGGCATATAATAGGAGAGGAATAATACAGATTGTCTGCGCACACAAAATTATAATGCACAAATCACAATAAATGTCCGTATTCGCCTCCGTGGTCTAGCGGTAGCGTACTGGACCACAGATCAATACCACCCGTGTTCGAATCCCGGCGTGGGCATATCTGAAGGTTGTTTCGTCTTTCACTCCGTCTCATTACGTTTGGAGGTCGCTCGGCCGCCCATTTAGCCTACCTTGTGCACAAAAGTGGCCGTAAAACATCAATCATAGGTTCAAAACTCGAAGCGCAGCCGCCTCAACGCTGCCTTTTCCCTTGCCGGAAATCAGAGCTGTTTGGTCATGGCGGCCAATTCAAACACTACTGACTGCTCGGTCTAGTTTTATATTTAGGTCGATGGCCGAGAGTAATAGCAGAGAGCTTAAATATATACTTTGGTAATAGCTGCACCCGAGGATATCCCCGAAATAGGATCACCTAGTGACGTAATATTGAAACTCTCA
This sequence comes from Paralvinella palmiformis, assembly GCA_025642065.1. NCBI lineage: Eukaryota > Metazoa > Annelida > Polychaeta > Terebellida > Alvinellidae > Paralvinella > Paralvinella palmiformis. The sequence continues at coordinate 99,473 of JAODUP010000112.1, read as the reverse complement.
ATCATGGTCTATGGTCACTCTAACGCTTTCACTTTGAAACTTTAGAGATACACAGCTAATTTTACTGATCTAATTGAAATAAATCATCACCTAAATTAGGATCACTATTACTTTAGCTTAACATATGACGTGAAATTAAAGAACTTACCATACTAATAGACCAATAATACTTGAAGTTAAATTGACGAAAAACACATGTCAATCGCCACTACAGTTGACTTCCTCGTGTTAAATCAAGTACGCGCAGGTCTAACCTATTTACCAGCAATAAATCTACCAAGAAAAAATACAAATAGCCTCAAAGGCATACTGGCGTGAAAACTAAGACGCCTAACTTCAAAACGTAGTGAACATATCTGGTCACTACAATATGAATAGGACTGTCCAGCCTCTCTTTGATTGAAACACCAATCAAACGGTGATTATTGTAGTTAATTTACGTTGGCGCAACTAGAATGCCACTTTGTTGTAAGATTTGGACTCGATGATCAGATGATTGATGTTTGCACGCGATAGGCTAAATGGCCAGCGACCTCCAAAGGTAATAAAGCGAAGTGAAAGATGAAACACTGTTCAGATATGCCCATTTAGGTGGGAGGGATCTGTGATCCAACGCGCTACCGGTTAGACCACGGAGGCTCCCTTTAGACTCCGTGTATCTGGTGTTTGTGAGGTGTCGTCCTTGTTCGTGCAGCTCTCCTTTTTCTCGTTCGACTTCAGTCAATGTTCTTTTTCCAGGGAAGACACTTCAGTGTGCGGGCCAATCGTCATCTTGAGGATGCCCCCACCTATTTCTCGGTTAACTGATGCTGACGTGTTTTTGAATAGTGGCTGGAACATATTTCACGTTAAACTATATCTTGTCTACCTAACTTAGAAATCAAGCTATTCATTATCAGATCTGGGTCAATTACGTTGAAATGTAATATATTACTATTACTTCTGAGTATTGCTATTACTATTACTTCTGAGTATTGCTATTACTACTACACTTGATATTGAATGTAATATATTACTATTACTATTACATTTCTTACTATTACTATTACATTTTTGCTTATGCTATTATTATTATTATTAGTAGTAGTATTGGTAATGATAATGCTAGTAGTTTTATATGTTACTGGGTCACTCTCGTCATAAAATAATACAAAACAAAACTTCATTTACATATTAAACCAACAGTTGACCTTACCTAGTTACACTTAACAACTAGTAAATTCCCAATAGGTGAAGAATTTCCATATATGCCTGTCATGGCTGAATGAGCATGATTAGCAAGATGGTGTATACAATAATACCAGGTAATACACCAATTGGCCCTTGCATAGTGAAGTTGGAAATAGTCTTGGCTGAGCCTGATAGGCATGGTTTTGTAGTTGACGTCTGTATTAGTAGGCATCTCCAAATGACTCAGATGTGATACTTTAGCCATTGTGATTTATACTTTTTGTATATCAGATGTAATGCAGTGATAGCAGCTGTAAGATATGGTTTGGACCTGGTTGGTTTTGTTGTTCGGGGAGAATCCCCAGGCTGTCGCTTAGTCAGCACAGCCTCTATGTTGGAGTGGTTGAGAAATCCTCTCACCCACCACTCACAGGGGAGCAGTACGGAAAGATGGAGCCGAAATACCCTGAGGATGGTCACTACCAGAGTGTTTTACGTCATCAGGGTTTTTTTAACGTCCCCCTTTATTTTAAATAATTCAGTGGAGACGGCCGCGCCATTTAACGTGGTCAGTCACCCACGATGTAGTGAGCCGAAAAATTAATCCCTGGAAAAGTTTCGACCTCTTACGGGGTTCGAACCTGTGACCGTTGGCACCAAGTGCCGGGTGCTTAACCGCTAGGCCACAGGAGCTGAATAGTGAGTGGTGAGTGTGGACTTGTAAACTAGGAAGCTTATATATGAACAGTGCCAACACTCACTAATCAGGGATGCCAGATTTAGATTCTTAATTGGGGGATAATTGGGAGCCCATGGTAATCAACTTGGATTCGATTAAGTACACAGTGCTTAGTCTGTTTCAAATGGAGTGGCTTCTCAGCTACAGGATAAATAATGAACAATATTATAAATGACAATTTGATTGAGCAGCCAATCAGGTGACAGTGAGATTTGACGGTGCAGTGACATATCTGGCAAAAAGTATTGTGTGTCTGACAAAATGTAATAGCAAAGTAATAGTGGATTACTATTACTTTATCAACTATTACAATTACTATTACTTTCACAATGAGATTCACCATTACTATTACTGTGAAAAATGTAATCGTTACTATTACTATTACAATTACCCCAGGTCTGTTCCTTTATGCTCAAACCGAAGTTATATATTTGTGACAGTGTTGTAAATTTGGCTTGTTTTGATTTAGGTCTACTGTCCAAATTACCGTAGCATTCAGTCCGAAAGTGCAGAGAATATAGCCTAGATGCATTTTAGGTCAATGCCTAGATGTATCATCGCGTATTAATAACAGTTATTTCAAACAAAATTCGGAAACGATTTCTGCGACGATTGTGCCATCTGGCGGAACCCCGGTTGGCGGGTCTCATTCAAAAGCGCTCGCTACAAGCTTTAGCCTATGTATGCTAAATTATTGGTAGTTGTTGTGTTGAACCGTGTGATAAAAGTTCTCTTGATTAATTCAATTCAAATTGCTCATTTCAGCATTCATTTTAATGAAAGCAAACGCATATATAATGTTGAAAAGGAGGATGCTTGAAACATTACTTATATAATGCATCCCCCCATTGCTTATATAATGCCCCCCCCATTGCTTATATACTGCATCCCCATCGGGAAGTGCATAAATCGGTTCACACTATATTACAGTTACCGACTTGATGAGTTAATTTTCTTTCATTAAGATGTCATATTTGGTCAGTAAATAGATATTTATTTATTGTTCTTTACGTTTTGTACAGCGATGGACTTGAGCCAAAACAAAAACATGTCAACTTTGCATTTGATTTTATGCATAACCGTAGTTTCGTAATATGCCATTCTTTACTTATAACATGCCAGATTATAAAGTTGTAAATCTGTTAACAGAACAGCTATTAGATAAACTAATATTCACTGACCATGATGGCGACTCCGACAAAAACTGTTCTAAACAATGATAATTCTGTTATTTTGTGAGAACAAGAAACTTATAATTTTATTGAAACTTACATATCTGAGATAATTATATTTTCCTGATGTTTGATTTAATATTGCTCGTTATAATGAAAGCAAACGCATATATAATGTTGAAAAGGAGGATGCTTGAAACATTACTTATATAATGCATCCACCATTGCTTATATGCACCCCCCCCAGCTATACGACCTTGTAGCTTCGGTAGTCTGAAGCGATGAATGTTGACTTTCCGCGAAAAATCCTATCTAATAGACCTTGCCAATTAAGCTAGTGACACCTGTCGGCTGGATTTAGAACTGCGATAATCGGGTCGTAAACACGACCTATTTAATCGCAATCTGGATCACCCTTCCTTTCCAGTGTGTACGCGAAATTTGTTTGTATAATTTAGCGATCATTGCCGGTGATAATACTCCACGATTCCAACAATCAGTAAAGGAAAATGAAAGTTAAGGTGATATTTAGTATATTTCTATTCAAAGAAGACTGATTTAGTAAACAAAATAGATTAAATTGGAAGTTCTATGTGGTAGTTCGCAGAACAGAATTCCCGTATACAAGCGGATTGCCGTCACTCTTAGCCAAAGTTTACATATAGGGAGTTGCTTTCCCATAGTGTTTCTTCAATACACATCTTTGGCCATTTATAATAATATCGAAAATGGACTTGGCAGTTGTAATATTATAATTTTACCAGGACAGTTCAGAGATGCGCAAGTCAGTGATAATGCGTTAGAATAGATGTCATAATTCTAATAAACGAACGAGTGTGCTATTTGGATCGAAAATACTCATCAAATCGGAGACATATTGTTTTACACAAAACTATTAATTGATAGAGCAATAATCAGGCATTGATATATTGCATTTTTGCGTGTATTTAGGTGAACCATTAGTGTAAATAAATCCCGTTTGTCGCCATTTCAATTTTCAAACGATACCGATACTGGCGGACTTCGCTAAAGAAATATTAACTCTAATTTTTTTCACTTTTTGTCGACAATAACAACTTTAATAATGGAATATGCTGAACAACAAGAAACTAATCTATCACTAGAAGCATTTTCCTATCTGAATTCCAATTGTATTACACAGTAGATCGTTGGTCAAACCGAGATGTTCAGAACAAGAATCCGGCCCATATTGAAACCAAGAAACTCCGCCTCCGCTGCTCTAGGTTGTATCCGGCGGTGACCCGAAGTGTAAAAGCCCAAGAACTTGCTTGCTTGTAGTTCGGGGAGTATCCACAGGCTGTCGTTTGTTTGACACAGCCTGTATGCACAAGAGCAAAATACTTTATTCAACATAATGGATTTTTATGAGACTGGCACAGTATTCTATAAATCGATCTGGTCTTGCGAATCACCCAGTATCGTGAATTTACATATCAATACACTTATTATTCTATGCTAGTTTACTGCGTCCATGCTGTCGTTTGCCCGCAAACAGCAGCCGATCTCGGGATCAGACTATGCGCATGCGTCATAGAAACCGTCTTTCGGAAATCGTTGCCATTATTGTATCATAACGTTCGAATAATAATGTCTATTTGACTAAGATAACGAACGATGGAATGACTTCTGAACTGTTTTTTCTCTTTTTACATTTTACGGTCGTTCAATTATTGAAATATGAGAAGAAAAATAGTACTAGTAAGTAATTTATATGGTTATTGAAATAATGAATCTCATGTAAAATGAGCAGAAATCTTTATCACTTATATGAAGCAGTGTTGTCCTATTATTTACGATCGTCGCTCATCAGTAGCGTGAGTATCATTGCACCAGTCGTTATTTAGTAATTATCTCAGTGTACTATCTAGGTCTGTAATAAACTGGTAGTCATCATCATTGTGTTCCATTGCTACGATTATCATAAGATTATTTCACTTATGACTGGAAACTTGCAGGATTGTTTTCGAATTTATGCAGTTATGCTAATGAGCATAATATTCACACACATTTTAGCTATTCATTTAAATGATATCCATAACTATTTATGAAATAAAATTATTACAAATAAAACAATGATTTTATTATTTCGTACACATTTTCCTGATAGCTTATTGCCGTCTAAACACGAGTAATACTGGCCCCTTAAATGATTCCACGATAACGGGGTCGGCCATTTTGGGAGTTTACTTTGAGAGCTCAAATGATTCTTGCTCTAGCATCTAGAGGAGGTGGGATGACTGTATCACAAGGAATACTATTTCTACTGTGAGCCTTTTTTCTATGTCGACATTTTGCATGAATATCAATAGGTTTCAGAATATCAAGATATCGGCGGGGCTTGGGGTAAACAACGACTTATGTTATCCAATCACGAGTTAAAAGCGTTATTAAATGTCCGGTTAGCAATAATGGCCGAAATAGCAGTTATTTTACATCGCTCGCTACCTCAAATGAGGGAGACGCATATTGTCCGTAATTTACTGCTTAATCACGAGGGCAAGTTCTAAAGAAATTTGGAATTTACAATAGACGGCATATTCTGCGGAGAAAACCATATCAGTTGCTGGTTGGATGAAACGTTTTTCCTACTAGAGTTTTACGGCCAGGATTCGAACCTCCTGCAGAGCACGACCATGAGGAAGAAAATCCCACCCTCTAAGCCATAAGGACCTAGAGGTGGTCAGAACAACAATCAGTTTCGTGATTGTTTCTGTGGATTCAGAGAACGAACCATCTATTTCGTGGCGGTGTCTCGGGCACCCGAAAATTAATCACTACCTCCACATCACAGTCCGTGAATTAAGCATAGTAATTTGTACTCGTTCTTGGACTGGAGTCTGGAGAATGGATCTGCCTCATCGCCCCTGTTTCTATTTGAGAAACGAATTTAAATTTTCATTTTACTACTTGTTCTGTAATGCCCGTATCATTCACCCAAGCCCAGATAGTTCCGTTCATCAGATTTTCACTTGTTGTCTGTTCCCAGTTAAAACTCATACTGGGACTCGTGCTTTTTCAGTTGCTGTCCCTACTCTTTGGAATTCACTCCCTGAACGTGTTAAGTCATCAAATAGCATAGTTTCTTTCCATCACCATTTGAAAACTCACCTATTCAGACCCGCTTATCCTTCCTACGTTTCCTTGCCATTGTTGTTATGAACTTTGCATCATACCCGGACTATGAGTTTGTCCAACACCCTGTACTAGATGCGCCACTTGAGCTCGATTCTTCTCGAGGATATTAGCGCTATAGAAGTTTTGTAATAATTATTTATAATTAATATAAAGCACTTTTGTGAAATCTACATAAATTATGTTATATTATTCTATTCAGTCGATCATATATTCTAGAAGTTTGGAGCCATAGGAACTGAACCCTTCGGAATCAAGTTGATGATAACCAATACAGACTTGGAAATAAACAAGAAATACCCTTCTGATGTGTTACTTTAGATGCTTTTAAACACGTAAAAAGTACATTCCGAGAGGTGTGGAGGTGACTACACCCTAATGAGGGAAGAAGACAAACAGCAACTCAGTTAGTTGTCTAGAATTAGTGCAATTCCTCAAAATCACGAAAACAAATCTTCCTTTGGCGGGAATACCACGAGGTGGTAACGTCCGAGACGTCTGTTATGTGGCATTAAATCTAAGGAAGAAATAAAGTGAAAAACCAATGTCTTACACAATTTTGTTTCCCTCCACAATACGTGTCATAAAGTAATTTGTCGTAATGCATAGGTAGTAGAATCACAATTATCAGTCAAAAAGTATTGTGGCACATTACGGGAATAAGGAGAAAACGAGGACTAACAGGAATATATTTGCACCTGATACCTGTTATTTGGATCCAATAACACAACACAATGACAATAACTGTCTACCATGGCGTAACGGGGACATCAACAATATCTGGTCGTATAATACATTTTCGTGTAATACAAGTGTTCTGACAAGTATTCTGACATACCAAATGTCACTCAGTGGAACATATTTTGCAATTTTATACTGGATTAAAGTGTTTCCCATCATAATTTATAATTGTAGTCAAAGCTTGATGGTCTTCGTTGACCCCGGTGACGTCACACGCAAAATGGCACGAAGGCACAATTCGATCTTTTAACAATAAACGGCACATGAAATAACACAACTGAAATATATATCAAATTCAAAATGTATTTCCTTTAAAGGATTAGACTACAGTATTGATAATTTAAAAAAAATGTCAACAGCAAAACCCTACAGTAGTGCGTTATTATATTTATTCTTGGTCTAAACCAAATATATTTCCAGATCCCACACAAATAAAAAGGAATCGATAGGTAATAATTGGCTTGACGTGATGTTCCACGTATCAATGGTAGGAGGTTCTGTCGATTTTTACAAGAAATTAGTCGTGTCTGTTCAGTACAGATTTTATTGTAACCGTATAAAGCTGACTTCCGGGTTTTAGTTTATACCAAACATGAGGTGTGTTCGAACGTGTGAAGGATGCAAGCTTACCATTATTTTCACTGTTTGCCTTCCCCTTCCAAATATCATGTTCACTTGTTTAAAGTTGTTTACTAGAGGTTTGGAAAATAATCTGGTCATCCATCAAATATTATAGCTCTAACCAGAGAGCTTAAATATAGAGAGGTGTTACTCTTGCCGCGCCATGTTGAATTTTGAACCAGTGGCGCCCCCAGCGACCTGAGGTATTTCTCAGATAAACAAAAGCATGGTTGAAATGAATTGCCAATACTAGTACTATATGTTACATGATTACATACTATTTTATTAATTAACACTTTAATTGTGCACACATGATATCGAAAAAAAACCGAAGCTCTGAAACTGTAAATAAAGAATTAAGTGATTTCACAGCCCAGTCACTTAATTAATTCATAGCCTACATTTTGCGATCACTTGACAGCTGATTAGAAAATAATTGAACGTGGTTTAGGTTATTTCACAGTTTTAACAATGTTTATGTTTGCGTTAACATGTTAGAGATGGAGAAATTAGTACTTTCATATAATAAGCGGCATCAAATCTCTTGTGCCACCGGTTCATCTATAGTTACTATCAGTCATTTGTTATCAAATGGACAGAATAACCCAAATTGCTTCCAGCTCTAAACAATCACTCCTGCCAAAATATGGCATTTAGTCCAGATCAGTGAACTGTTTAAAGTTAGACAGAATATACCCAGAGATGTAATAGACACATGCATTGACTACTGTAACAGATAACACCAGTAAATGTGTATCCAACAGATTGGCCTGTTTACGTGGTATATCATCATAGAACTTCAAGGACTGAAACAGAACAATACCTTGTAAAATAATAACTTGAACCAAGTGCATACACAATGTGTATATAGATGTTTTCCTTTTTTCAAGTTGGTTAAAGAATTTGATTTGATGTGCATTTAAGTTATGAAGATCGAGAAGTATACTAATTAAAGCACATGAGTTGAACATTCAGGTACTAATTCAGGTGCTGGTAATCCTTTTTTTTTGTATTAAGATATGAAATAGGCTGACAAAATTTCATGGGTTTGATGCCTTGTTTCTTATTTAATTAATTTTATAATACCAATTTTCACCATTAATATTTATAAATATTAATTACCATCACAGCTGGCCCTGTCTCCTGTATAGGTCTCCTATCTGTTAATACATTCCTCTTTGATTTCAGTGGATGCATGCGGTGGATTTGGTACATCAAAAATAGTTGGAATAGCATTCTAGATAAGTTTATCTCTTGTCTGGTTCATGAATTCCGTTTCAGTGAAGTGTATATCATACACTCTACAATTAGTATTCAAGTAATTTAAAGCTTTCCTCATCATATATCTGAACGACAACAATTAATAACTCATCTTTTACTTCTGTCAGTAGAAAAAAAAATAACAAAATGAATGTTTCTACCACTATTTGAGGTATTTATTAATTAATTTCATAACATTTAAATTATAAATAAAGTCCATATATATCAATAAGTATCAATTGCTTACCTTTAAAAATAAATATGCAGGTGATCATGTAAATACTCAGCTACTTATAATTAATAATAATAATAATAATGTATATTTAATAAAGCGCCCTTACTAGCAGGAGCCATTCAAAGGCGCTGTACAAATAATATGTAATATAATAATACCCTAAATAATGTCTGTAAAACCCCTGTAATGATTTAAAAGATAATAATTATTTATCTGTGAAAGCGACCTTAAATAGGTGTGTTCTTAGAAGAGACTTAAAAAGAGACGACGCATTTCTAATATTTGCCGGCAACTTATTCCACAAAGTGGGGGCTGCAACACTAAACGCACAATCACCATACGACTTGAGCCGAGACACTGGCACCTGCAATAGTATCTGACTGGATGACCTGAGTTTTCGGGATGACTTTCTAATGGAAACCAGTTCACACAGGTATTCTGGCGCCATATCATTAATAGATTTATAAATTATTAATAGAATCTTAAAATGGATACGCTGTCTAACAGGTAGCTAATGTAGTTTTTGAAGAATTGGGGTGAGATGATCATATTTTCTAGTATTTGTTACAATGCGAGCTGCACTATTCTGAATTCGCTGAAGGCGATTAATGTTATAATCAAATATGCCATATAACAGTAATTAGGGAACAACTATCTGATTATAGTAATGTAATTTTAGAAGTCCAATTATATTATTAACAATAATAAAGTAAATATACCTCCCGCCCATAACATCTTCAGTGGCTCCAGTACATGTAACTGTAAGCTTATGTATATCTTACATACCCATTTTGTGATTAATAGGTTGATATTGTTCAATAAAATTTAATAAGATTTTGTCTGAAACAAATATAGATCTAGATAGATCTTGCTTGGGCTTACTGCTTGGGTCATGTCAAGTAGGGGCGTGTCTACTTCAAATTGTTATGCTTATTTTTCAAATATCCTTCATTTAGAAAAAGCCAGATCATATCAAATTTTTCATTTCCTTTCGGGAATGTCTTTATTTGTGCATACATTTCCTGTTACTGCAGCCGAAAGCAGCACAGAATGAACCAGTGCCATTAGGCCCCATGTTAACGAAGGGAGCTGTCCGTGACAATCTACCCCCGGTCGCTAGGGCCCTGGCGCTCCATGAATTCAAAATGGCGCCCCGTGTTCAAACGCAAAGTAACACGTCTTGTTATAAATAGTCTTTGCTCTAACTTCGAGTTCCGGGAAAATCCCAGTAGCACAAATCGGTATTATCCTATCAGTGATTTGAGGGTGTCGGATTTACCAGTGGATTAATTTGCTTGCTCAACAACAATCCAGACTCAAACCGATACCCACTTGCCCGGATCTGGGAACAAGGTTCGCATGTAATACAGTGGAAAATTCTTCATCTACTATTGGCATTATCTGCATTATGATAAACGAATGTGAAGCAGCTTATTTTGATAGCAAACACCCTGTATTGGTACAGTTACTCTATAATTAATAGGCCAACAATACGTAAAGACGAAGCTTCAATATGTACTCAGAGTGTGGATCGGTAAAACACGACAATAACAGCAAGCCCCCCCCCCCAACAAAACCACAACAATAATACAACTTCAGAGCAGGAGATCACATAACAGAACTTTTCGCAAATGCCTAAAATATCAACTGATGTTAGAATCAAGGTGTGCGGTGATTGTTTTCATATGTCATCGTACGAATGTCAGTCGGTACAGAAGGACTAATGTTTTTCGTCCAGCCAGGAAGATGGTATGGTTTTCTCTGCCGAATATGCCATATAATATAAATTTATTATAGTAATGATCGCTGGGTTAACTGGTTTGGAAATCTCAAATGAGGCAGACGCATATGGTCTGTAATTTACTGCTGTACAACGAGGACTTAATTCTAAACAAATTCAAAATTTACAATAGATCGGATATTCGGCGGAGAAAACCTTGCCAGTTGTCTGAAAAATATAGTGCCACGGTCATGATTCGAACCTCCATGACGCCACTCTTTGCATAGAATTAGTTCTCGAGGTTAAGTAGTAAATTACAGACCATGTGCGTCTGAGGTAGCCAGACACGTAAAATAACTGCCATTTCGATTATTATTATTATTATTATTATTATTATTATTATTATTATTATTATGGGTGTACATTCGTCATTACTTCACGGACTGTAGGTAGTCTTTTATTAGTTTCCCGCTTTCCACGCGGCTGTTATTTCAACTGCATGTTTACATACACCTGTATGTAAACAACAGTTCGCCTATATCAAACCGGATTATTGAATATATATCTGTTAAATCAATATTAAAATATCACTATACATTAAAAACATCCACGAACACGGTACACAGATAATGATTTGGGTATATTCGTTACGTTTGCAACACATACTGTATCTGTATAACATAACCCCATAAGACTATCGATCGCGCAAATCTTAATGTATATTTCGGAAACGCGTTGCCAGTGAATAGTAAATCTCTAAAATAACAGTTTCTTCACTAGTCCCCGACTGGCCCAAAATTATTTAAGTGCACTTTACTTATAATTATTGTATCATAAATTTAAAAGATAAATTTTAGCTGAATTCATAAATTTAATATTTTAGTTAGCTATTAGCTGTTTTTGTTTGTGTTGTTATTATTGTTGTTGTTGTGTTTAATAATGCATACCATTAAATTAATTATTTGGTAGCCAATACCCCTTTTTCAGTTATACATAAATTAATTCCTTTGTGGGTAGAAACACTGATCACTTTGTGGGGCGCCTCCGTGGTCTAGCGGTAGCGTGTTGGGCCACAGATCACCACTACCACGCGTATTCGAATCTCGGCGTGGGCATATCTGAAGGTTGTTTCATCTTTGACTTCGCTTCATTACCGTTGGAGGTCGCTCGGCCCATTTAGCCTACCATGTGCACAAAAGTGGCCGTAAAACATCAATCATCACCATCATCATCTGATCACTTTGTGCTGGCCTCGATCTACCTATTTAATTGTACAGCAGATTCTGCACGCTTCTTTAGTGTTGAAACACAGCGTGATGACGTGGCGAGCAAACCTAAACCAAAACACACAGATGTTGACGACTTCAGTATGGAATTCCACCAGGCGGGATTTGCCGACTGAAATCGAACAGAGCCAAGTATTCATATGGATCAATGTTTGACAAAGTTTGACAAATTGCTGCAAATAACTTTGAAAACTCCCGATCCTTCACCAAAGCTCCTGGTCCCAAATCAATGAGTTATACGTATGTTATATTGAAAGTACAACAGACGGAAAACAGGTTGCCGATGATAAAACCGATATGGCATCATCGTCCGGCGTTGCGATCCAGAATACAATATCCGTGCGACGTTGTCCCGTTATTTGTAGTTCGGAAAAGCTCCCGGATGAAAGGACCGGGAAACCAAAACAACTCTCGGTCTTTCTGTGAAAGTTTCGGTTCGAACCCTGATGTAGATGTCTTATATTGGACAAGATCGCTGTTCGGGATCTGAATTGCTGCGTACATACAATTAAAATATCCAGGTATTGTTACGTCTTTGGCGTTTAATAATCACAGCTTTATTAAATTTAAAATTAAAAATAACTAGTCTTTCTTATCTGCAATTTTGATAACGTATTGCATATATTTCAGAGTAGGAGGGAAAATTTCCAAATAATCGCTTTTAGAACACAATGCTGAGGTCTTCCAGCCTGGCCTCTATTATTAATACTAAGCGGGGTTTAAGACTTGCCAGCCATAACCACACCAAGGACTCATCACCCTCGAAACACCTTTCAATATGGCGGATAATATGACACGTCGTTAGCTGGTCTCTGATTGGTCTTTTGCTATTCTAGTCTCGATTTACGCGATTTCAAATTTTCATGGCTATTTCCGGTTTGACGTTCTTCGTAGAATACTTGGGCGAACGTTATGATGTTATATACCTTTCCAATCGACTCATTTCATGACAATTTTATGTTGGTGCGCAGGAGGACGTTGTTATCTATTCGTGTAAGTGGCTAGTTTGTTGACAAGGTGTTAAACACGACATTTAAAAGTCCACAACAACCTGATATGAATCTGAAACGTAGACAAATCGAGGAATAACACGAATGACAATTGTCACCATTATGTAGCCAATGCTTGTCTAGAATCAGGATTTCTGTTTGGAATGGATAGTCGGGTGTTTTGGGATTGCGGATTACGAGACTATTATTGATAACAATAGAAGCAGTTTATATTCCGAAAGATTTATCCAGATTCCGGTCTGTAACGTAGGTAGTCTAAAGTACTTAGAGCCGAAGTGGCGGACCGAGAACGCGTGAATTAGTGGCATATGCAGAACTGATATAGAAGGTACGTTTTCAAGCATAAAACTCGCTGCCAAAATATTCAAAAGCTCCTCCCGTTGATAAACGTTCGTAATTAGTGATAGCTTCTTAATTAGACAATTCCAGTTCAAGGAAATGAGAAATGCTAAATGCGGCCGTTTTATGTCCAAATTTCTGTACGTGGGACACTAAATGGGCTGATTGGCCTACGGAAGCAACGAGGGAGAAGTGAAAGATGAAACACCTATCACATATAGTGAGGTTGGGATTTTAACCCAGATGTTCGAGGTTTATGACCTAAAACACTACCAGTTTGGCCGTCTTGCAATTTGATAGAATTCGATTGTGGTCAGGATAAAATCGCTAACAAATCACTCCACCTCGGAAATCGCTAATCATATGTAAAATATTTTCGTAAAGACCGAATGTTGTTGTTATGGGCGGCAAGAAAACTTTGCGTGACACTAATACCGCATTTTACATTTAAGCTCTGGGTGAAACGATATTATAAATAGGAAAGCGCTGTAAGCATTTGTGGAAAGAACCTAGAAAGGAGATTTATCATCAATCATGTCACGTTTCGCATAATTCGTCTGTGTTTATGAGAATTGATGAATATGTATAGTGATCTGTGTCGTCTAGGCTCTGATCAAAACGAGCATTGATTGATAGGGAAACCCCTCATATACTCTGATGTTTTAATTAGTGCCAATTCTGCTCTAATTGCACACACACACACACACACACACACACACACACACACACACACACACACACACACACACACACACACACACACACACACACACACACACACACACGCACGCACACATGCACACATATATCATATATATATATATATATATATATATATATAAACAGAATTGTGTTTTGAACACAAATTAAACAAGTTTGTTTGTCGCCGTACGCATACATTATCAAAACTAGTTGTCGCACAGGAGACAGAAAAAAAGTCTAATGGGGGTTGAGATGTTACTATAGCTGTGCCGACCGCTATGCACCGTGTAGTGTCTGACTGCAGAGAGAGAGAGAGAGAGAGAGAGAGAGAGAGAGGAGAGAGAGAGGAGAGAGAGAGATATGTTTTTAGATGTAAGAAGCCTGTTGTTTTACGGTTGTCCTTATTCGCCTGTTTGTCCCTGCGCCGCTTAAATGAGCGCCGTCACACATGAGAGACTGGCAGACCCGAGCACCTGGTCGGTGAACATGAGAGCTGCTGTTGAGAGATACTCAATGAGTGGGGCATTATGTATAGAAGATATACATGTAGACGGGTAGATACCACAGGCTGAGGACACTATAAAGTACGTTGTCTATAGTTTATATATATATATATATATATATATAGAGAGAGAGAGAGAGAGAGAGAGAGAGAGAGAGAGAGATTGATAGGGTTTATCACTATTTTGTTCTTCAGTGTCGTAAACAATGCTAGCAGCGATGCATGTGATGATAAGGACGATCCTCTTATCTATCGCCATTGTATACCTTCCGCAGAGAACCCTCGAACCGCCCGGCCATATGACGTCATACGTCCCAGACAACCAACTTCCTGTCCCGTAGAGACCGATTCTCTTGTCTACCGACCGATGAAGAAGATGGGGCCCCGTCTTTGTGTCGGCCGATCTCAGCCAACCGTTGAGCGCAGTAAGCCGGCTGATGGCTGATGCAAATTATGCACTTTGCGGTGGAGACGCGGTCACTTCCACTGACTGAGGATCTATAATTCTGAGGAAATAGCTGGAATTATCCCATAGAGCTGTCCCGACGGAGTCTTGGCGCGCCGGACCACACACACACAGACAGACCTGACACGACTCGGTGAGAGACGAGGCGAAAACGCGAAACACGAGAGAGGTAAACACCGATTTCCTTTTTTATGTTGTGAAAGAAAACACAAGGTTTGCCGGATGCTTACTATGCGCGCTTGTTATCGTGCCGGCGTTTTGCCGAAAATCGCTTAATCGGGGCTAAAGGCTATAATTAAGTGACACCCTCGCCCTCAGATGGTTGGTTGTTTGCAAATGGAATGGCCGAGTCGGGTAAGGTCCCCCGCGCCGATGTAGAGGCTGCCTGCGATGCGGTGCGCTTCTCACCGACGTTGCGCGGTATTCCCAATAGAGACAGGCTAATTTGGTCAAATTACTGACTTAAGTACACTTCGGGTCAGCTCAATTTGAAGCTCTGGAGGGCCCAGACTATGGCCTTTATTTATTGCGCCCATCGAGCAGGTCGCCGTCGTGTGCTCTCAGAAAGTCTCGTACGGAAGCGGTTTATAAGAAGCACAATGGTGAAACGAGTGGCCCTTTGTGGGCGGCTTCGAATGAAAATCAAATCGTGTTAGATGCTGAGAGAACCGGAGGAGGCGGCGGAAGAGGGGAGCTTCGTTAGACCCATGACATGCCTGGCTTATCACCCGGAAGCCAGCTCAAAACAGGTAAAATTTAAGCATTTGACTCAATTTGCACCGCGGATTAAGTACGCCTATGTGTTCAGAAGATACCGCAGTCGGCAATTAACAACCAACTAGAAGCTACAATAAGGTGAGCAATCAAATAACGGGAAAACACGACATTTTACTCTATTTCCGTTTCTGGTACGATAACTGTCAAACGCTCGGATTTGCTTATTATTAAGTCGGTCGCGATGGCCCAGTGATAGTGTGACAAGGTACCAGGAAGTGGGAGTTCCCAGTTCAAATACACCGACCCCCTGTAGAGTTGTTGTATGTTCAGCCACCAATCATCGTCCGTGTTCTTGGTTAAGATTAAACATTGTTGGCAATGCGCATACGATTGACTGGTAAAAAGGATAACTGCTAAAAAGGCATAACTGCTAAAAATGTATAATTGTTAAAAAGGTATAGCTGCTAAAAAGGTATAACTGGCAAAAAGGTATAGGTCTAACCCCCGAAGGCGTGTATGGATTCGGGAGGAAGTGCACTGATTCGACCATTCTGAACATCATAGGACATACCGCACCCTAACACCCAGAACATCCCAGCATTTAGAGCATACTAGCGCCAAGAACATCTTAGTACATAGAACACCCTAGGATCCAGAACGTCCCAGGTGAAAGAGTATATATCATGACATTCAAACATCTCATAATTCAGAGGATCATAGCGCCTACATCACCCTAAAATCAGCATATCTTCTGCATCACATCACGCTATTTAATAACACGCCACTTCCCCAATTTACACTTCTATTTTATGTCTGGGGGTGATTCATCCAGGATAGAAAAGTTTTTGAACCGATAATCACTCATTTCCCTAGGGAGTAGCCCGGCGGCCATATATCGCCCACGTGTGGGTGACCAACGGCGCCACGGCTAATCAAAACACCGACAACTACAACTTACCGTATCAACAAACAGCACATCAGCACGACTAATAGACGTCGTTCCTGGGTGCACTTAGCCCCTCTTCCGACACCGGGCCGCTGTCAGTATTCAATAACAGGAGACGGTCATCTGTGATCTACATCGACAGATAAGACAGTAACCGGTTTTGTTGATGGAGGAACAATAGACGGTTAGAGGACTAGATGGGCCAGCGGCCATTGATGGTCTGATATCGCCGCCGTTTGTGCGTGCGTGTGTGCATGGATGCGTGTGTGTTTGTGTATGTGTGTGTTTGTGCGATGATGATGGCACGTCAGATGGGACCATCTTGGTGCATCTTCGCTGTTTGGAGATAATGTTTATAATTATCATCTGGTTTCTATCGGTCGGATAGCGTGCTTAGTTCACATTGATAGGGCTGCTAGATCGGTGAACAATGGTGTGAATGACGAGTGAGTGAGTGAGTGAGTGAGTGAGTAAGTGAGTGAACTAGGGAGTAGGCGTGTAAATGAGGTATTGAGTGAGTGAGTGAGTGAGTGACTGAACCAGTGAGTAAATGTGTAAATGAGGTATTGAGTGAGTGAGTGAGTGAGTGAGTGAGTGAGTGAGTGAGTGAGTGAGTGAGTGAGACCCGTTTTCGTTCTCAGCTGGGACATATGACCGAGATGGCTACTGTGGCGAATGATGATCGAAGCGAATAGATCCATTGTCTGTCTCCGTGTGCCACTGACCCAGAAACAAATCCCGATCTTGCGGCTAATTACCGGAAACTGATTGTATGAGACTATTATATCAAGGTTCTTATAACGTCTATCAGTTTAAAAAAAGCGAGACGGCAGCATCTAATAACGTGGCCAATCATTCATGAAATCTTTCGACATTTCGGGGAGGGAGGGGGTGGCGGTAGGTTCGAACCTATGACCTTTGGCACAAGTTGTCGAGCGTTTTATTGCTAAACGAACGCAGCTGAGAAAGATAATGGTTCTCAGTATCAGATTGTTTCCTGTTGGTGGCATTTGTGGATGAAAACTGAGGAAATATATTTCGGGCAATGTTTATACTTGCTCTTGTCGTTGGCGTTAAGGGTTAGAGCAATAGACTGCAAGTCTCCAGGTCGTAGGTTCGAATCTGGCTCGTACCTGTCTTTATACTCTACAACATTCCTTCTGACCATTTCGTTTAAGATGTGTTGTTGCGCCTTTCTGACATAATTATTGTCCTCACAATCGGCCCATCTCTCTCTCTCTCTCTCTCTCTCTCTTCGGGGCTGGGTGGGGGATTGAACCAAAATGGATGAATAAAGACCGCTAGATGGCGCTTCCAGGATCATTGTTATGGCTTCTCAGGGCGAAGGGCATTAATACAGTTGGTGAGCAATAAAATAGGCTGACTAATGATTAGTACTAAGCCAACAAGCAGTGACTGAGTATGTATATTTGTTAGCCTCGATGCTGGCTACTCCCTCCATCAACGAAGAATACGACCAGGCAGAAGTCTCTTATTGGAGGATGAAACATGCCTCAGACGCAGACCATACTGGGATTCGATCTGTGGCGATGGACCGTATCAACTGCAGCAAGGGACTAACTATATATTGTCGGCGAAGAAGAAAATGTTAGAAAGTTGCTTCGGAATGTATAATTGTTACCCTGTGTCTGACGAATCAGTTGGGTATGTGGGTGGGTGTCGATGTGGGTGGGTGGTGATTGGCTGGGAAATAGTCTGGAAAAAAAACCCATCCCTACAACAAGAAAATGCGACTGACTTTCGTTGTTAATCCGTGATGAAGACGAATAAATGTTTAATGTGACTAGATTAGATTACTTCGAGATAGTAGTAGCTGTAGAACTTGTTGTAGAAGTAGCAGTAGTAGTAGTAGTAGTAGAAGTGGTGGTGGTGGTAGTGGTAGTAGTAGTGGTATCAGGATCAACAGCTGCAGTAGTAACAACAACACCAATAATAATAATAATAATAATAATAATAATAATGTAGACATCGCCTCAAACAAGCCGAGTTCTCTTAAGGCGTTTCACACCAAAAACATAAAAGACCGTTTTCGGTTTCACACAGAATAAAAGCCAACCAAAAACTACCGACGTTTATAGGAAGGGAAAAAAATCACGACGAAATTCCAGAAAGTGTTAAACACTCCACGTGCTGATGACGTCGTATGCTAAACGAACTGATTCCCACGCAATTCACGGCATTCCCAATACAAAGACGTCACCTGCCTGACAGATACCGATCAGCGATCCCATCAGATGATTCTCGCTGGGTACCAGCTACTTTAGGCCGCCGACTCGGTGAGCTTTTTACCGAGTGAAATTTAATCAAGCGCCGAGTTAACGAGTGTCTGACTCCGGGAGTGGGGGGGGCCCCCGTGAATCCGAAGGGGGGGGGGCGCTTGATTGTGTTACGTCGACTAACGTTTGGAAGGTTTTTTGTGTAATTTGACTGAGGTTAGGCGAAGGATGTGTGTAGGTATGTGTGTATCTACGATGACAGTTGTCGTTGGTCTTACCTTAGACACGTAACGTCTGACAGGAGTTGATCACTGAGGACACTGAGGTCTGTTCGTTTATATATAATGAGGGTCGGGCGAATAGTCGGCGACTAGAAACAGTGTGTGTGTGTGTGTGCACTGTTCTTGCCTGGAACATACGACGGGGATGCTCCACTATAGTGAATTGAGATGTTTACTCCAAGGCCTTCAATTCGTGATTGAAACACCCCACACATACACTGATAATACTGGAAATCGTTTCAACTGGCAGGAATTGTACAGCGCAGTGCACCATCGACAACTGTACATTTTCTCTCTCTCTCTCTCTCTCTGTGTGTGTGTGTGTGTGTGTGTGTGTGGCGCTTGCCTTGATTATTGTCCTTGTACTTCCCATTAGTGACACCTTGTCAACAACAGACAGCCATTATGTAGCTGTCCGAACAGAAAATCATTAGATAGCTTACAAAGCTTATCAGGTGACCGATCAAAAGTTAGCACTGTCACATGATACCCTAACTTTGCCGGTAAACGCCAGTCCATGCTGAGCCTGAAAGCGGAGAGAAACAACTGCATCTACATTTTTCTCGCACGTCATCCACGGAAAATGACAAGAAGTATAATTTTACGATATTTCAAGGCCTCTTCTTGACGCATTCCCTCGGATCGGTCATTCAATTATCATATCACCTGATCTTTACATTGAATAGTCGTCCCATGCGATCATTCTATACAAAGAGATTTTTTTAGTGAGGGCGTGTGCGGGATGGACGTTAAAAACTTCTGTAACAGGAATAAATAATTAACCTGATCATATTATGCCTTCGCACATAAGTGATAATTTGAGTTGGACAGTTCGTTGACCAAACAACCCCTCCCCCAGTCAAAAAGATTTGAATTTTTTTAAACATCCAAAGATGGCCGCGTGTTGACTGTTCCACCGGAAAGATTATTTCACAGCGAGATCACTCGATCGGTTTGCTACAACCGGCAATTTACTTGAAGTCATGAATATTTTTATATGTTTTACACAGGCCGAAGTTGTTTCTCCTGATTTCGACAGTTTTCACCGTGAACTGGCGAATCTCTGATTTCGCATTTTACATTTCTGCTTTCTTTCGACATTTGCAATCGAACTACCCTCCAATCACTAGTAATTAATAGTCTCGCTACCTTGATTTGTCTTGTGTTGTTGAAGTTTGGGGTAGAGACGGCTGACTGTCACCTATCGGACACAGCCACCTGGTGTTGATTTCTGTCATTATGATGATGGCAGTTGTTTAACGTGGTGGGACCTCAGTGTACTATAGATGTCATGTTCGGGGGAGAAAAACCTTGCCAGTTGACATTATAGTAGGAGGAGTTTTTCATCCAACCTTGATTTAACTATAACACCAGTTGTATTTATTTGTTATTTATTTAAGAGAGCGTAGGAATATCGAAAGTAAGACGGGAACTACGTTTATTAAAGCACACGATTGAACAGCGTCGAATGCCCAATGTCATAAAGTAACATCGTTAGTGGAATGCGAGACCACCCGGTTAAAGGACCATCAAAAATACCCCCCCCCCTTTCATTACCCCTTTCTCGTTATTAGTTCTAAGATCTCTGTTTAAGGACCATTCACCTGAGGTGGTCCTAACAGGGGGCGGAGAAGGGTTGATGTCAGCTGTTAGTTGAAGACAGCTGTTAGTTGAAGACAGCTGTTAGTTGAGTTCACTGAGCAAATGACTATTTCTCCCCAAGATGCAATTGTTGTCATTGTTGTTGTTGTTAATATTGGTTTTGTTTACAGATTTATATCGGTTGTTGTTGTTATAATATCTGTTGTTGTTGTTGATGATGTGTTGACATTGTCGATAATGATGTTATTAATATTATTGTTGTTGTTGTTGTTGTTAAGATTGTGATTGTTGCTATATCAGTAACTGTCATTGGTGTTTTGTCGATTGTCGTTGTTATATCGGTTGTTAGTGTTGTGATGTCGGTCGTTGACATTGTTGTTATGGTTATATCGGTTAGTGTAAGTGATGTTACCGATATCGAGAGGTGAAGGTCACTAAAGTCTATATGTATCATCATTATCATATCTCTATGTGAGATGATATAGATATATCTATGTTTACAGTTCCATATAGATTACATATATAACAGTAGACATGCCTCACGAAAACCGTCTTCAGGTTTGTCACACCATTTACCCGTTAGCTATACAAGTTCTCTGTTAGCTACACCATTTACGTGTTAGCTATACAAGTTATCTCTTAGCCACACCATTTACCTGTTAGCTAATCCAATTGCCTGCTCGCCGTCCCAGTTCGCTGTTAGCCATATTATTTATCTATCATTTACATGCTAATCACACCATTTACATGTTAGTCACATATTTTATATGTTAACGACACCAGTTGTTTGTTATTAACCAACCACACCTTTTACCTGTTAGCTAAATCATTTACACGTTAGCCACACCATTTAACTGTTACCCACGGCTTTTAGCTGTTAGCCACATCAGTAGTTTGTTAGCAATATCGTTGATCTGTTAGTCATACCAATTGTTTGTTGGTCATACCATTTATCTGTTAGCCACATCAGTTCTAGAATAACCGTATTAGTTGTATGTTAGCCACCCGTTCCTCTGTTATAGCCACACCAGTTCTCTGTTAGCCACACCAGCTCTCTGTTAAAGTCACACCAGTTCTCTCTTAGCCACACCAGTTCTCTCTTAGCTACACCAATTGTCATAGCCACACCTGTTCTCTGTTAGCCTCACCAATTCGGCGTTAGCCACACCAGTTCTATATTAGCCACGCCAGTTCTTTGTTAGCTACACCAATTGTTATAGCCACACCTGTCCTCTGTTAGCCACACCAGTTCTCTATTAGCCACGCCAGTTCTCTGTTAGCCACAACACCTCTATTGCTGTCTACCGTACGTCACGTTGACAGAAGAACGTCAGTCATTCTACTATATAACTATTTACCGTCATAAAATGACCTTCATTCAGGACGATGATGTTTACTTGTCCTTAGCTTTCCATCGGGACATTATCATAAAGCTGTCTAGAGGATGTCGTCGTTCATAGGTACAGTATGGTGACCCGCCCCAGACATCGCGGGGAGGTTGCCTTAGGGTCGTTCCGAACGATTATTGCCTGACGGGCCTCAGTGGGGCCTCTCTGGTTGAGCGTTGGAACAGCATCCCTAATTGGGACATTGAGGAATTCCGTATATTTCTAACCCGCCTTGGCTCCCTATAAATGGTTAGTCTCGTGATCCGGTTGTTAATGAAACAGTTGGAAGTATGCATTAAACAACGTCAAACTTACTTCACAACCGTAATAATATTAGTGATATTTATCTTAAAAGCTTTGGAATCCCGTCTATCTCCGTCTTTTGGTCTAGAAGTGGTTTTTAAATGTTTGGGATGTTTGCCATTGTCATTCGTAGACGAATGTGTTTTTCGCGGAATTGACTCTCGGGTAAAGTGATTTCCTTCAATAAAATGTGGTGTGTTTGTTGACTGTGAAATAACACACAGACCAGTGGATGCTGATGGCAGATGGAGAAAAGTTCGCACGAGAAGGTTACCCCAGAACCCTATAGATGATGGTCGTTTAACATGGGTGGTCTCTTTAGATGTTTTCAGTTTCGAAATAGCTAGTCTCTCTCTCTCTCTCTCTCTCTCTCTCCTCCCCCTCTCTCTGTGTGTGTGCGTGTGTGTGGGCGCGCGCGCGCGCGTGTGTGTGTGTGTGTGTGAGAGAGATGTTTATGGAGGAACACGATGAAGTATTTCAAAACTCTGAACGCACAATGTGTTCCGTGAGTGAATGCGTGAGCAGTGAGTGCGTGAGTGTCCCATTTAACCTCGATATAGGTCTCAGCTGGAACATGACATCGGAGGGTCTATCAGCCAGAGAGATCAGATGTTCATCCAATAGTTACAACTAACACTCGGATTCAAACCTCGGTCTCGAAGTCTGCATCTCACTCTACTAATAACTATACCACGGAAATACCCCCCACTTATATCACAGAGGCTTATATTGAATTAATGATACTCTTTTTAGTATTTTTTTAAGAAGTCGTCTCTAAATCTGCATAATAATACTATCTACGTAGTGAAATCCCATGTCTATTCAATTCAGTGTGTTGCTTTTTGCTAGTAACAAACGAAAGCTAGATCTGGCTAGGTCATTTGGTGGTATGTGTAAAGAGACCACCTTTCGACTCCTGGCCTAAATCTAAGAGATGTTTCATCATTCACTTCACCTGATATCTTTCGAATTGATCAACCAGTTTAGTCTATCACGTGCAGAATAGTAGTAGCGAAACGCCAATATTAAAATTTACATTTTCAAATTAGCTGTATCACACCTCTGACAGACACGCCCAGATCCATTACAGACTTTCAACAGTCCACGTTCGTCGCTGTTCAACTTCCCATGTTAATTGCACTCACAGAATACCAAAAAAAAAAAAAAAAAAAACAACAGTTCTGACGGTTTCGAGTTATATTTATATCACCAACAGAATAGAACACCTCGAACAAACTATAATTTCCTTATCTTTCGGCTGGGGGCTATATAAACTTAGACGAGGCGTATTTAGACAAGAGAGTTTGACTCAACCCTGATACTTCCATCGCAATTTATGAAAATGTCTAACGCGGTGGTCGGCTATTCGCTGATCCAGATTTGGGAACGGAGGATGATATGGGGGGGGGGGGGTACACGTTTTCGGTGAGTGTGTGGCTGCGAGCCCCGAAATATTGAAAAATTCTCGCATTTATGGGGTTTGTTTTCTCTTGACCTTTCTAAAGAATTCGTAATTTCAGTTAAGCTTACGATTATGTTGTTAACCTACACCTTTGTTTACACGACTGTCGTGTATTAAACAGTTGTAAGCGTACCATAGTCTAGTATTACGATACGACGAGGTTCCGAACCCCGTACTGTACACCTCGAAGTTGGCGTTCCAAACCCAGTGCTACATGTGTCTGTGAGAGATTTCATCGTGCTACATGTGTCTGTGAGAGATTTCATCGTGCTACATGTGTCTGTGAGAGATTTCATCGTGCTACATGTGTCTGTGAGAGATTTCATTTGATTATTTCATTACATCGTGTAATAGCATTTCAGCTGCATAATACAGGTGCGTCCAATGTCGAGGCTCCAATGAGGCACTCAGTGACTTTAATATCCATGGAACTATCCACCAGCCCCACCCCCACCATTTCCTGTCCTAGAGAGCATTCCGTACATAAATTATTTGGAAGTAATTAAAGCGAACTTCATTGTTGACGGCATTAAATAAGTTTCATATTTGAATGAATTGCCACCACTAAAAGAGGACGCGAGTTGCCTGAATATGTCTGTTGTATAGATACGTGTTTATATATATATATATATATATATATATATATATATATATATACCTAAACCTTTTGTATTTGTCTACGTATAAATATCCCATCTTAAGTCAGCAAACAACCTCAACTCAGAAAACCATTCCATGTCGTCAATACGTACCCGTACGCCCCGTGCTCGGTGTAAAATTGTCGTCCCAGCATGCACTTCGCCTACGAAGAGCGTCGCATCACCTTCCTCCGCGGTGCTTATTCGGGCGATATTTAGCCGAGTCGTTTTCATCGTGACGGCCAGTTATCTCTCCGGTTTTCGAATGAAGTTAACTCTTGTTTTATCTCGAAGCGACGCGCCACGTACGTCCGAGATTGATCGTTCGACATCTGAGCCGCGCGAGGGAAAAACTTATCGGCGTTTTGCATCGCGCAATCGCGAATATATCGCCATGGCAACAGGATGCCGAACCGGGCCGGGTTACGAGCTAGCCGATTGACTGCGGCCGAGCTATTTGATCGGCGTTAGATAGGACGAACGGTGCGCGGTCTACGGTAGACGACCGCACGCCAACGTAGATAATATGGGGCGCTCAGATAAGATAGCATACCGAATGTAGATAAGAACCGAATGACAACATAATTGACGAGGTCTGAATTAGTGGCTATATTACTACAGTCAGGGCTGTCCTAGACGACGACTGCCCGTTGATGACATCCAGAAAACTGTTAACCATGTTTTAACATCGTCTGCTAATTACAAGGGGTGAGACTTTAACTTCAAGACAACCGAACTTCGACATAGCCCAAAAAGGTGTAAGCTCTGGGTATAACGTAATATGACGTAGGTCCGGAACCTCGAATACGCCTTATACCAAATATTTGGTCTGCACACACACACACACCACACACACACACAGTTCCGTTTCGTTGAAATTTCACTGTAACCATGCTATTTGTTTTTCTCGAACAAGTGGATAATTCCTATAAATGGCGCATTTCTGCTATAAATGCCCAGTATGTGATTTTTCCTATTATTTGATTGTAATTTATGAGCTGACTAATTTTAGAGGGGGGGGGGGATTCTTGGAATTAGTTCTGTCAGCTGTAACCTGGATACACCGCAGGTACTTTGAATGGCTCTTGCTACTGAAGCAGCATCATTTCATCTACATCGTCATTGTCATTCATTGTCGTTGTTGTTGTTGTTGTTGTTGGTTTCAAACCGCATCTAGGTATGTTAAGGCAGGCGGTCTGTTAGGTCGAGTCCTAATCGTCTAGGCAGGTTTGACTCTTCTTCACAACTCGCTCAGCGTTTCGCTGTCTCCCGGCTGCCTGAATTTACATCGTTATCGTTGTCGCCGCCGTAACCAACAGGGGTGGTGTTAAAACACAGTCTGGTCTGTTAAGGCAGGTGGTTTGTTGGGGCAGGTGCTCGCTGTCTGGACCGTGTTGTACCATGTACGCCTTCCTCACAACCGGGCGTCAGAGGGCGATCCGTTCGCGATAACTGACATCCCGATATATGAGTGTACCTCATCACAACGCAGAACCACCAATCCGTTGCTAACCAAACAGTACCTGGATTCCCTAACCTGGATTCTCTAACAGTAAAAGAATGCCACAAGGAAACCCCGACCCACCAGCCCTGGACTAAAACGCTAATAAGCTGAACGCCCAACCGAAGACAAAGACCTTCATCTCTCATCTGTCTTCATTGTCTTTGTTAACCTGGTATGTGTGTATAATAGAGATAACATCTCTCGGGCATTAGCGTGTCGTCAACGATCATTTTGGTGTTTGTCTATCTAGGCTCGGTGCACACTTTAAAGCCGTGATAACACTCCGACGAGTCGTCCTCTCTCTCCTTCTCCCACCGAGCCAGTCGCTACACGAGGCGCGATTGAAAGCATTACATAACTGGAATGTTCTAACTGAAGCGACCGTGTCGTTTATTTCACAAGCTTACACAAACCCAGCACCACAGAGAGAGAGAGAGAGAGAGAGAGAGAGACAAACACACATGCACCCGGGTATGCTTTTGCGCGTCTAGATTGTCTAGATTTACACAGGTGTACGCGTTTTACGGCGAGCACCGCTCCAGAGTAATAATACCGGTGTGACTTCAACGCGGATATACGCACCCGATGGGACCGCAAACGGACAGCGAAGAGACAACGACAGGCTTTTACGTTCCGGTGTCGATCTTCTCTGGCTAGTCTCGGGGCTTTAGTGGATGCCATACTGCGCTGTGAGGATGCTACGTGTTCTTCATGTTGAGGTATGTCATTATGAGGAAGGCAAACTCGCCGACTGGGCTTCGGGGTTAGCATCGTCTCGGCGTTATTTAGGCTCAGATGTTATTTGATGTCTTCATTAAGTACGCGTAAACAAAACAAGCAAAGCGCACTGAACCGAGTCCACAGACCAATTCATTAACAAGAATTTACAGTTTGCGATGAGTTTCGACTGTCGTTTTATATATATATATATATATATATATTGTGTGTGTGTGTGTGTGTGTGCGTGCGTTTCAACGCAGCGGTTTCTGACGGCACTGGCTAGATACGAAGCCGAGTGCTAATAAACTGTGGCCGACCGCACTACCGTTCCATAAATGCAATATAACAATGCATCAATTTATTCTACACCAACTAAGTGGCTAGAGCGTCCTCTGTTTCATACACATAGAGTCGTCGTTAAGATTTGATGTCTAAAAATATGGAATCGAAAAAAACCCCAGTATACTCCCTGTGGGGGGGGTTATAATTATGCTGATCTGTATATCTGATTGGGTGAGAAGGATAAGAATCTCTAGAACTGCACAGTAGCCTGCTTATTCCTATGAGAATATTGGGTTACAACCATAAATCGTAAGCTCTATTTATAATTGAACAGCGGAAAAGCGAAATAAAAATAAAATCAGAAAATGGCTTTGATCCCGAGTCGATGTCTCAACACCCCTAGCCGCTCCCAAAGTCAAAGCGAGCGCAGATTTGTTCAGAATTGGACCTCCGTCGAGAGAGCTCGGTAAACATTAGCGCGAAAACTATGCGACAGGAATGTGTGCATATGACGTATGTTCCAGGGCCAACATCGACCTTACCGCAGGGCGAAGCCGCTGAGCCGCTCTCACAGCACATATTTTTTGCCTCGTTTAGCATCGAATCACACCCAGGCCGACCGCTGATAAGAGATGCAGACTGCTTAACCCCGCGAAGATCAAATTAGTTATCAAACTGCGTTTTGTCGCATTGAAATCGCCGCCGAATTTCTATCAAGCGCCGGCGCTTCGTATCGGCTCGGTAATTATCGTCGAAATCGGTCGCTATGCATGCGCAATCACGATGAAAAAACCGAGAAATTCCAGGCATTTGGGCGAGAAAAACCTAGCCGCAAAACATCTCGTCGTTCTGAGTCATGTCCGGGTTTTGCCGCGAACCCACGATCCAAGCGCAGTTTTAAAATTTCGCCCAACGCGCGCCGCTCGCATAACGCGAATCGCCGGTCAGAGAATATTACTGGGGATAAAAACTGCGAGATGTTTTCAACTTCAGCCGCCCGAGAACGGAACAGAATGGCTCGCAGCAGTCTCGGCCCGTGTATTTCGAAAGGTTTGCGTTTCTTCTATCGCTACACGTTTTTGTAGGCCGTCCGGTATGATGTCTGCTAAACATTGGTCGTCACGGCCGCAGTTCAGACACCGAATTAACTACTGAAGGTGTTCAAAAAGTTAAACTGAACAGCTCTGACAAGGGAAATAACAACATTACAATGGCTCTGCACCATCACAGCAGGCGAGGAACCGTTCAAGGGCAGGTGGCTCGCTTGAGATGCCGAAGACGCCCATCGCACACTTCATCGTGGTGCGATGAGCACGTGTATCCCAACAATACATCTCGGTGGGGGTGTGGGTAGCAATCACAGATTTATTGATATATTTCCGTTTCGGCGCTATGTATCTGGCTCTCTTGGTGGGTGACCCGAGAAGACGTCGTCCGAGACACTTGTCAACAGCCCCACCGAATGCCTCCGACTGGTTAAACTCGGTCAAAGGCTTGCATTGTGGGCGACTTTAACGCGAGACTCGCCTTCACAATAGCGAGCCGGCTGCTCGAAAACACTACGACACCTTCTGCGTAAATATTGACGAGTCGAGCACCCAAAGGCTAATAATAGCGTCACGCCATTACAAGCGAACACCGATTATTTGCTGGCCATTACAAGCGATGCCAGTTCGGCGCCGGACAATAATAAGATACGTAAATCAATACAGGAATGCTAATTGTCGCGACCCTAAAACTGTAATTGGTCAGACTGCAAATAAAAGCTGCCCTGTCCGGCGCCTGATTGATGAATTGAAATGCGCGCGGCGTTGAGAAAGGTTGAAATTTCCCAGATAAATACGCCAATTTCTTCTGTACGTTGAAGTCCCCAGGGCACTGTTAATATCGGCGCTAACAATTAGCGCCTAGACCTTTCGGGGCGGCTGAATCTTTAACAAAGGTAGAGAATAATGCGTGTGGACGTTTACTGTTCGGCGGTCGGCCTCGACATTTTTACAAGTCAGATTTGTAGAGTCGCACGTAGTATCTAGTTAGAAAACACGGAGAAGTTAAAGCAGCAGTGATTCCATATCGTATTGGCTCTAAAATGGCAAAGTAAGCATTATTACGCATCGTACACAATGTGGTCAGCTTGTAAATGTTTTACGTCGGATGCAACGCCCTGATAACAACGAACTGCTGCTATTTCGTTATAGTTTTCTATCGAGGTTTTGGTTGCCTGTCAACATATTACATCGTGTCCTCCCCTATCTCGTAAAAATTTTCACGCTAACCGCCGAAAAAGAAACGCACGAAAGGCGAGGTTTGTTTCGTGTGTGTTTGTCGGCAACGTAATCACAGCCGACTTGTCACTTGACACCGAATTCGTTGAACGAGCGTGACACGTCTGGCTGCGGCGGGTCAGCTCCTATCATCGATATCCGACGACAAATCGAAGCACGATAGCGCTCGTTTACAAAATGCACTCGTACAAACCATCGCCAAATATTACGCCACTTGACGGCGTTGCGTTATCCGGAATTTCAACGTTGGTGGGTCGCCAAGTCAATTAACCCTAGTCCGGCCTTCCGGAGCAACTGTCGGATAAAACCGGCGACGATGTTGATTAGTTCCCCTCTCTAATTCCAGATGGAATCGGCTCGACGACAGCGTGACAAAGCCTATCGTCATTTGTTCAAGGGTTCGGTGCTGGTGTCGACGTTGCTGGAACAGGACAAAGAGCGGTTCGACAGCCGAGAGGAGGCCGTACGCTTCGGACAGCGCCTTCTGGACGGCGGCCACGTCCAGAGCATCGTCGGCTCTAAGGTGTTCGACGACTCGGTGCAGCTGTACCGCTGGACCGACGACAGCATCGTCGAGGAGGCCAAGAAGCTGGTGTCGTCCACCTCCTCTAATCACATCCCAAAGAAGCGGCTCACCGAACTGATCAACTTCCAGAAGGAAGCCAACGACGGCGGCGAGACATTGGTCTCCAAGCAGAACAAACGGAACCGCGCCGAACAACCGGTACTGTCACGTGCCAGATCCACGTCGCCTAGTCAGACGACTTCTTTTAATGAATCGCGTACTCGCAGTCAGAATCGGATACGCTCGACTCGCGCATCGAAACCGGTGACGTCGTGCCAAGAGAGGAATAAGTGTACCAGCAAAGATCGTGGCACGGCGAAAAGATGCAGATCTTTCGATTCCACTTCTGGTAGTGTTAAAGATAACAACAACAGTAACAACGCAGGACGAAGGTCATCGAGTGTGCCTAATGCTAACAGTGGTGAGAAAAAGTCTCTAAGAAAAGAGCCTTCGACTCCGGTGCAACGAAGTCCCCAGACGTTCAAGATAGAACTAAGTCGAAATAAGCCGAGTAAGCCAGCTCAGGAGAAGAAGATATTGGAAAAAACAGACGAAAAACCACCATCAGCCCCTAATCAGCAAGTTATAAACGATTTTACGTTTCATAGGAGTCCCCAGCATGTAAAAATAGAACTGAAGTCAACCACAAGCGCGAAGTCGGTTCGTAATCCTCAGCATACAAGTATCGACTTCGTATCCTTCGTCGACTTCCAGATGACTCCCCCGGTCAATCCCGAACAGGGTAAGGAATTACATTGTAACGCGACGTCAAACGACGTGACGTCGACCGACGAATCGCCGGCCAACCAATCGAACGACGACGGAAATGCGCGCGAATCCAGATCGCCAGTCGATCATGACGTCATCTCCACGTGTCGCTACGACGGCGTGGAGATGCCGGCCCTGGATCTGGACAATCTCGATTTCGATTCGATGCGTCCCACGACCGAGAAGATGGCCAAGGACTCGCTGGCTGTTATGCAGCGTTCAGTGGACACACTGACTGAACAAAGTCACGGCTATTCGGACAACGAGAAGGTGCTCCTCGAAGAGATGAAGGCGATGCAAACCGAACACCAGAAGCTGATCGACTTCTACGAGAAGAAAATCGACTCGTTGATGAACAGCATCAACTACATCAAGGACGCGGTGAAGTCTCCGACACCGGGTAAAGGCCGGTCTGTGGCGCCACCTGGTGGCAAAACGGACGCCGAGAAGACCGCGGACCAGAATCAAAGTAAGGGGCGATAAGTTGTCGCTGTGTGTGTAAACGTGTGTGTGTGTGTGCGTGTGTATGTGTGTGTGTGTGTGCTTTCATGCGTGAACACATTAAGTTCGAAACGGATGAAAATGACGCATGACAGAAAGTCATTAATATTTATACAATTTCAGGAAGCAGCGAGCACGAAGCTGACGACGCCGATCTTCAGGCCTCCACCAAGCTGACTCCGCTATCTACGGCTCCACACAGTCCATCAAATAGAGCGTTAACGCCAGTCACGACTTCGCCGGCTCCACCACCGGTACCACCCCCTCCGCCACCACTTCTACCATCCCAGATTAGCAAAGTGTTAAGACCCACCAAGCCATCCATAAAACCCCGAGTCAAGATGAGACCATTGTTCTGGAACCGAATTATTCTGGATAACAAACGCCAAGGTAAGCTAAACAGTCCATAACCTTTTTTTATTCTTTGCGTTCTATTTATGAGGCTCTGACGGCTCACTGAGTAGTTGCAAACATTCAGGCCACGTTTCGAATCCCAGTGATGGCTGTATTTGTGGGATGTTTCTGTAGAGAGACGCCCCTCAGCCATATGTCTCTGGTGTGACTAGGAATAGACAAAAGACTAACTCGCTCGGTCGCTGGCTGGCTGGCTGGCTGGCTCCCTTTATATTCTGTTTACTTATTTACCTTACTCTATATGATGACGGGACAAAGTGAGTTATTTGAGGAGGGGGATAGATAATTTTAGGTACTTACTGATTGTAATTTGTTTGAAAATAGATCAACAACAAAAAACACAAGCAGCTTCCCTGGGAGTAGTAATCCTTTTATTAAATGTAAATCTTTATGCCATACGGTCACTTTTGTCAAGGGCCAGGCGACGTCGGAAATTAATGAGCTGAAGTGAAAAGTGAAACACCCATCAGGCGTAGCCAAATCCGGATTTGAATCCGGTGCTATAGGTCTGCAGCCAACGGTGCTACCAGTTATGTTATTGAGAAGGCCTTGGAAGCCTTTACAATATCGGATGTAATTAATAGACACGTGGTAATGTGAGACAGCGATATAGTCCGAGTTGTCTCGCCACATCGAATTGAGGGGTAGGTGATACAATAGCGGGTTTTGAGAATACAGGTCTATTGCGTGAAGTACAGATCAAGCATTATCGCTAATGTGCACGATACGTGATCTATGTATACCAGCCGTGTGATTTATTTAACGCGGTTAAGGCAGGTTTGTTATTTTGGTTGATACCAAGTAAGCCTTTGACAACATCCGGCCATACCACCAGTAGCAAGAAAACGGGCGACAACCAGCCATTAATCATAACGTTATAATATAACATGGTGGAAGTGGGAAACTCGGCTCAGTGGTAAGCTGTTTTTAATGCTACTACTACTACTTCTACTGCTAATAATAATAATAGTCGAAATGAGATTCTTTACGTGGATAGATACCTAGCCGGCTTTAAGCCATTTGGACCAATTACTGCCAATTTCCCGCCGTGGCCAAGGGGAACCTGCACTAGGGTAATCTACTCTAGTCTTATCAAGTAAAACTTCCTTTTAATTTTATCATTGAAATCTGCCTTTTAACAGAGTCAAATCAAATGCATATTTTATCCTAAGAGCTTGGATTGAATTGAATTCATTTTTTTCCAAGAAAACTTACTTTTTTAAATAATAAAAAGCAATATTTAGATATTCAAAAAAGATAATTCGTTTCCACCAATTCTATTCGCCTACATTTTGATTTTTTATGAATAACTTTTTTTAAGCAGCCCTTGGCTGTGAACCGGAAGGCCCAGGGAGAATGTTCCTTAATGGGCCTAAGGTCGATCCTGGCTAAATACTTCAAATGACTGCATGGTCTGTAATTTAATTCTTCCCTACCGAACTAATTACAAATAAATTTAGAAATTTGATTAGATGATATATTCAGTGAGGAAATCTTGTCAGTTTCTGGAATGGATGCGATACTCTTCCCATTATATAGCTACTGTCCCGGAAACTATGATCGCAACCACGGAGTCCCATGCCCCCTACCGACCCATTGTAGACAGTGTTTGTCACGTCCTAATGGGGATGCAGTTCTCAGGTAAAATTTACTCTCAAATGATTAAATATATTACACCGTATGCACAGTGAACATCTTGTTTGATCGATGGAGCGTCTGGTCGTCAAACGTCGGTCTTTTTGCTGACCCGTCATGAATATGGAAAAATAAGTACAGACTGATAAGTACAAGTTATTGCGGTTTTATACATTCACTTAGAATAACATCACAATTATCTTGTCGCCATCCAGCGGAAACGTAAAATCGTACACATTTACAGAAAACAACTATTTGGCGTGAGAGTAAGAGTAAGAAATGTGTATTTATAGCTGATAAAAAAATGTAACACTAATGGTAAACAGGTAACACTAATGACAAACACTACTCAGTCGACATAAATATGTGCGATGAACATAACAATTAGCAGGTGAAAATATATACAAATGGCATATTAATATACGATATTCCCTCCACATTCAGTTTACGTAAACTTTGGATGAAATTATGCTAAAACTAGTACTCTTAAAATAGGGATGCTGCAATATTTCACATATCTATAGGCGTTAATATTTGAAGCTTAAATATCATCCCTTTTCTTGTCATAATTAAAAATTGTTCTCCCCCAAGAAGATTACCCACGGAACATAATAAAACGCCGAATATAATAAATACACATAACAGAAATATCAGTCACTGTCAAGATGAGTGTATAAAATGATAAAATAATATCTATAAGAAGATTAAAATACCTAGTTCAGAACGGAAAAAAATCGTTGGTTTAATTTTTCAACTAAAACGTCTTTCCTATACCTTTTGTCACATAATGCCGATGGAATATGTGTCGTTGAAATGTGATATTACATTTATCATGTATAACTAATGAGATGAGCATTTGATCTGAAGTAATAAAAATCTTAACGGAGTATTACTAGAAAGTGTCCAGATAAAGTGTCTAGGTTCTGCTAGTCAGTCATGCGATGGTTCTCATTCTGTTTTGCAGATCAGCCAAACTTCTGGCGCAACGCCACCGAACCCAACTTTGACGTGTCTGAGTTTGAAAAGTGAGTTATTTTATGGTGTTTGTCACCTAGTTGTTTACACTTTGGGTTAAAATATACTGGGTGCGCTGGTGTATATTTATGTAGATGAATCCATCCACACCAATACCCACCTAAACACCCCCCCCCTCCCCAACACAAACAGGCTTGCACAACCCCACACACACACACACACACATGCGCGCGCGCACGCACACACACACACACATATATATATATATACTCACACGCACCTGTGAACCCCCCCCCCACACACACACTAGTCTAGCACATTTATCTGCACAGCCACGGCACATAAATATTATTTTTGTTGTTGTTTTTTGTCCTAGATTATTTGGACGTAAGTCTGACAGCCGAACAAAGGAGAAGGCATCACTTCACGAAAGTCTCACTCCCAGTAAAGGTCCCGTCAAAGTTCAGGTAACTATATCATTTGTGCTCTGGTAAGAAACTGTACTCGGATGGCTCGTAGGCTGTCTAAATGTAGGCATTGAAGTCGCCGCTCACTAACGCCAACGCGATCGGTCACCTCGGTCATTTACGTAAGTCAAACTGTCATCGTGTCTGTTCCGCTACAGGCAGCCAAGATACTGGACGACAAGCGATCTAAGGCCGTCGGTATCAAGATGAGAAGTCTTCACTGTACGCTGGACGATATCAAACACGCCGTGTATAGCTTAGACTTCAGCAAAGTGGACGTGGACAGTCTACAGAGTTTGGCCGAAATGAGAGGAACCGACGACGAGTTGAGTAAGATACGCCAACATCTGAAGGAACATCCGAGCGGTAAGGATGTTTGTTAGTATTGTCTTATAGCTGTTGGTCTGATGACGATGATGATGATGATGATTGATGTTTTACGGCCACTTTTGTGCACAAGGTAGGCTAAATGGGCCGAGCGACCTCCAAAGGTAATGAGACGAAGTGAAAGACGAAACAACCTTCAGATATGCCCACGCCGGGATTCGAACACGGGTGGTAGTAATCTGTGGTCCAGCACGCTACCGCTAGATGTCCACATAATATTCAATCGATCAGCTGAATTGTAGGCTGCTATATTTAAGTAATATATGCAAATAAAGGTAGTAAAATCTGGAAAATAAGCTTTGAGGAAAGCCATTTTCCTTTGTAATTCATTCCTTAATTCATTTTCTCATGCAGTCATGCATACTAGATCATAACGTTTCCTCTATAGCTAAAACAATGACTCGTATTTGCTTTTGCCAAAGCGGTTTTTGAAAGTGTACAAACTCATTTAATGATCGTAGTAAGTCCCAAAGGTTTTACCTAGTTAGTTGCTGGATTCGAACCGAGGATCTACCAGGTTTTAGTGAAACAGTATAACCGCCGAGTAAACGGGTACATGTTACAAACGAAACTATATAGAATGTTCCAGATTTGCAGCCACTTCCGGACACATGATAGGCTAAATGATCCAGTACTTATACGTGGAACTGGTCCGATATTTGTAGGGCGAATTACGTTGATGACGAAGCTTCGTGTTTCCTCAAATTACTCATCTCACTCAATGCGCTCTTTATCTCGCTTATTCCAGTATCTTTGGATAAACCGGAAGAATTTATCTGGGAACTCTCGAAGCTATCGTATTTCCCAGAAAGAGCCAAGTGCTTTGCCCTGAAGAAACGATTCAGTGAAACATTGTTCAACATCGGTAAGCTCCCCGACCAATTATAATACAAACACGTTTGATATCACCATATTTCGTCGATATATTTACACTGAAAACCCAGAACGTGGAAATAATTTGATCGCTCTGAATTGATGTATTCTCTTTTTTACAGACCAACAGCTT
The DNA here is from genome assembly GCA_025642065.1 of Paralvinella palmiformis. Lineage (NCBI taxonomy): Eukaryota > Metazoa > Annelida > Polychaeta > Terebellida > Alvinellidae > Paralvinella > Paralvinella palmiformis. The sequence continues at coordinate 63,274 of JAODUP010000112.1, read as the reverse complement.
GGTACAGTTGATAACGCTTGTGCCGAACTCTCAAAAAGGTATTACAAAAAGATATTTAATGGCACTATTTGTTTATGGAAATTGTTCAGTATTATATTCTACGACGCTTCTTAACATTGTGTCACCTTGAATTGGTTACTTTGAACGGATACGTGACGTCGTTATTGTTTTCGCCCCTAACAGTGATGGAGTTCGCAGGATTTTAGAATTGATATTAGCTTTTGGAAACTACATGAACGGAGGCACTCAGAGAGGTCAAGCTGACGGATTCGACTTGAACATTCTGGTCAAACTTAAGGATGTTAAAGCTATGGTTAGTATGCGACCCTCTCCGTGTAAATAACGGCAGTTAATGACCAGGACGATAATGGGAGTGGACGGGTTGTTTTGGGCGAGTATTATACACATCGATGTAACTGAGTATTGCGGCTTTTCTGGATATCCTCGTCTTGATAAGGGGCCAACAGAAACGAGTGAATCCAAAAATTAATATAAGAGATCTCGTTAAGTATATACTGTATCTTGTTTAAATCACAGGACAACAGCACAACGTTACTGCATTTTATTGTGCGGCAACATTGTAAGGAGAACGAAGAAAACGTCGGAAGGAAGGCGGCGCAATTTCCGCTTCCGGATCAATCGCTAATGACGTCAGCCGCCGCTACGTCATTTGTTGAGCTCGGAAATGACCTTCGTCAGCTGAAACGGGAGTTAAGCCAATATAGTAAAAAGGTCAAATATACATATCAGTTGACGCTCTCTATCTATTTGTATACACACACATTAATATACACATACATATATACATGCATACATGCACACGACACATACATCCATTACAAATGTTGCTTAAGACGTTACATGCTTCCTTAGAATAAAAATACTTACTCTTTATTTAACTTTCTCGTCACTTTTAAGGCTGAAGAAATTTATATGAATTCAGAAAATGGCATTCAGCAGCCATTCAAAGAACAAATGGACGATTTCTTTGATTCTGGTAAGTCTTTGATACAAATCATCATTTACGATGTCTCGACAATCTTGGCTTTTAATTACACGTCATTGTTTGTGTTTAATGAGCAGAATGATTTTCAATCACTAATTTGTTGGGGATGACTGATGGAAATTTATTTAAAAAATATCAGTTTATAAAGCCCAAGATTTTATTTACAGCCGAACACATGTTGGAAGACCAACAGACGAAAGTGGATGAAACCGAAAAGACATTCCACGACCTTCTTAAATACCTGTTGTTTGTCACAAAGGATGAGGTAAATGGTGTGTGTGTGTGTGTGTTTTTTTCAGAAATCAAAATGAATGGAAAACAGAGTATACATTTCACTACAGATAAAAATAATTGTGGGTTTCGGTTTAGGAATTGACGTGTACTGTGACGTCCTAACTGTTGTCACTCACTCACTCACTCACTCACTCACTCACTCACTCACTCACTCACTCACTCACTCACTCACTCACTCACTCACTCACCATTATTTCTTATTCAGGTTATGCCAAATGTGTTTTTCTCGATGTGGGCCACATTTCTAGATGACTATAAGCGTTGTTGGAAGGAAGAACAGAAACGACTGGCTCGAGAAATGTTTGAGAAAATCGAAGAAAAGAGAAGGGTACAGTTGATTTATTGTAATTAAAATTACTTCATTCTATTGGTCCCACCACGGGGGGGGGGGGGTGCGCTTGACATTAAAGCAAATTATAGCACATAGAAATTACTGTCGCTTTCAGGAGCGCATGCGCATGGTGAAGCGTCGCAGATCGATGCCGTTGCCCGATGACCACAACAACAACTGCAGCAGCGGCGGTAATAACAACAGCGGCGGCGGCGGCGGCGGCGGCAACGGCAACGCGAATGGCATCAATTTGAAGCAGAAGTTCAAGGCGATCCGACGTAAATCCGAGATGACAGCGAGACTATTCCGGAGTCAGTCGGTTCACAATTTGAACGACGTCAGAGAGGAAGACTGGAACGATACGAGAACGACGAGATCGCTAAGGGATTATCCCAGTAACAGTTCCACGCCGAGTCCGAGCGCTTTGAGATCTTCAGACGCGCCCAGCCTTCGTGCTGACCCGAGCTCGCCGGAAGGGGTACCCGGCCCCGACCAGGATGACGTTTTCAGCCACGCGCAAGACGATCGCTGTCGGGAGCGGGGCGACGCCGGCAAGTCGTCCTCCGATCGGAACAAACTGATGTCGACGTTTCAGTTGAACTTGAAAAAGGAGCTCAAACCAACCGTAACCGTCACCAACCCGATAACGAACTCTCCCGAACAGGTGACGCTGAGACGAGACTGGAAGGTCGCTCGGTCCGATGACGCGCCGCTATCGGTTCACGCGCGGCTCAGAGAACGCTGGAATCGAATGTCCGGTGAAGGTCAGTCGCCAAACGCCGACGAGAAACAGGAGAGAAACGGCGTCGGTTCGAAGGGACGTCTCGATCGAGAGAAGCCGCTCACCAGGCCAAAGAGTTCGGCGAACTTAGAAGATTTGAAACTGCTCTCGGGATTGAAGTCGCCGAGAGAACCGATGAAGGTAGACTACAAGACTGACTTCGTTCCGGGAAAGCTACAGCCAAGCAAAATGTTCCCTTTCCAGTCCACTCCGTTATCTCGCGCTCGGCATCTGCGATCGGCCGAAAACTTGACGACCGACGAAGAAGATTCGACAGGAAAGCCCGGCCCGCAAACGACGGCAGCGTCGCTGGACAACTCGCCGGTACGATGCGGTTCCGTCGAGAGACTATCCATGAATTTTAACAGCGGCAAGATGGCCTCTAGATCTCATTTCGAGCAGTCGCCTTGTGACGTGGCGCCTTCCGGAAGCAGTCACATCGAGACCTGGCGGAAGTTGTCGCGCGCTGGCACGCAGAGCAACAGTTCCGCTCGCTGATTGGTGGAAACGAGCGGGTCTTTGCGGGATGTTTTATTCATTAGAAGCTTCAACCTGGACTTACCAAGAGAAGTACTCGCAGTACTGTTTTCAAAACAAGAGTGGATTATTGTTGACGCCAGAAAACGGACTATTCGTCGTTCATGATTCGTTGTTCAAGCCTAAAAGGGCTCTAATCTCTTTTAATCTTTGCTTTGCTTATAGCGCGTACATGTGATAATAGAATATAATATTCTCTGTTATGAGTTGCTTTATAATATATACTATATTAAGCACATTTATAGTTGTTTATCAAGATTTTTCGCTCAATTTGATTTGTTTTTAGAGTTTATATTCCTCATTGCGTTCCTGGTGAATAGCTAGAAATGATAATGAAGTGTTAGACGAATTAAGGCATAATCGAGATACGATTTTATTGCAGACAAATACATGGCATAAACTAATGTATAAGATACATATACCTATATAATAATTGAAAGTATGCAAACCAGCTGCATTTAAAAAAAGAGATCACCACACAGCGTCACACGAAGCGAGCATATCTATTCCTGAACACATTTAGGTGGACATCCCTCGCCTGTATCATAAGATACATCAGCAGTTCAAACGCTAAAGTACATCATCGGGAATTATATGTTTACCTGTCCTAAATATTAACAACAATAACATAAACAGCTGCATAGTCGCTCTTATACTATCTATGAAAATCTGGACCATCGCTACTGCGTTTAAAACTTAAATATCGTAAATACTTTATCAAATAAAACCTATAAGTTCTACATTTGCCATTTTGGTATTCGGCCTAGTCGCTTCTGGAACATGAGACTTTCCTCGTTTGTATGAAAGGCGTGCCTTTTATTTATTAACCAGGATAGCGATAACTCGACACAATAAACATTATAAGTTACTGTTTGGATGATTCTACAGGGGTACTGCTCTGGCGGCACAAATATGTCCGGTTGACCACATTCGGTGAGCTTCTTTCGGCCTGTAATGTGGATATGATGGCAAGGAGCCTTTGTTTTGCGAGCGCGCCCTGTTCCAGTTCTAGTTCGTGACGTCTCGTCGATTCGCGCAACGACTGGACGTCCTGCAAGGCGAGTGTCATCTGCGATTTCAGGCTTTCGATCTGTGATTGGAGGAAGGCTTGCTTCTGGGTCATGTGACGTCGTTGGGCATCCAGTAGGAGTTCGAGCTCCTGTCGCTGTTCCACTAGCTTGCCGATCATCTCGGAGCGAAACAGCTCCAGAGCATTGCGTAGTTCTGCCACGCAGTTATGGCTGACATCTTCTGAATTGAGAATGGCTAGGCCACAGCCGTTTGGACACAGGTTCCTGCGAAATTCGCAAACTTGTAGGTGTTCTTCAAACTGGTCCCTACCCAACATCGCGTTGCACCCAACGCTGGGACATTGCTGCGTGTGGAATTCGCATTCGGCTTCGTGTCTGTGAATTGTTTCCAAATTACAAACTACCTGACAACCGGCTTGGCAATTTCGGCATCTGCAGGAAAAAGTTAGAACACATGTTTCCTTTATTGGTTTAAATATCCAACCACTTTTGAGGGAAACTCTGAACGCTTATCCAAGTTTATGGTGGGATTACTTTAATCGGAAGTGCTTTTTCTTATGTTGATGAGAGAGAGAGAGAGAGAGAGAGAGAGAGAGAGCATTCACCTGATTTGCAGCTTGTCCAAGTCATTTCTCATATATCTGAACAAAGGTCTGAGCAGCGGAGCTGTTAGTGGTCGCCTGTCTTCGGGACATATACTGTGCTGTACCAACCATGCCATTATACATGCTGAGCAGTACGCATGCTCGCAAGGAGCCTGAAGTGGGTCTTCTAACACGTCACGACATATGCCGCAAAGAAGTCCTTCATTTATCTCATCGACGAACCGATCCACGTCGTAACCCATTTTCTTCCTGATCTATTTCTGGAACGAAAGAAAAAAAAAACATACAATGAGATATTGATTTTTAAATCATAACGGAATTATTCCCTCAAATACTTCCGATCTGGTTAATAATCGTATTAAGAGCAGCATCCAAGCGTTATATAAAGATCAATAATTAGTGAATCTAATCGATTTGTCCTTATAAGTATTAAGCCTAATGAGAGCATCAAGAGATTAATCAGCAGACGACAAAGATTTACTTTGAAACAAGACTATATAGATCTCGGAGCTAAGTTGGTTCTGGTTAAATGTTATAACTACATTTTTGGCTGAGAGATGGTATCGATTCTCGATGAAAATTTAGAGTGAAGTATAAACTCGTGGTTCATTTTGCCATTTTTCATATTACATTACCTGTATGTTGGAAATGTTCGTCCTTGTCTTCTAACTTAGTCTGTATTTCTAATATCTTCGCTGTTAAGATTTGGCGGTTACTGATTTGTCCCGCTCAGTGCAGCACATTATATACCCTGTCTAAGGCACTGGAGGCTCTACTAGTTTGAGAGGTTGCCAACGATACCGTGTACTGCACTTGCTACGAATGAAACTATTTCCAATTATAGCTATCCTTAGCCGTGGATTATATGGAAACGATTTTCCGTTTATTGACCTGACGTTTGGATTAGTAATACTTAGAGCAGGGCATAGGAGCTGTTTCGCTGACATCAGTTTTCTATCGTCGCAAAAATTTTACACCGTGACAACAATATCCGTTTCTGATTATAAATATTTCAAAGCGTGACGAGAGAGAATCATCAATAATAATCAAATAAACTTATCGGCTAATATGGTACAACTCTTAGACCCAATCGAACTAAAATGAAATACTTTGCTGGCCGCAAGATTTTGCTCGGCGAAACAGTTTGTCGGCAGTGTAAGGATAATGACCGTTATATTAGAAGGTTCAGTAGATTGCCGGTGCCCGTATAATGTTTGTAATCGGTCATAAGTTGCGAAGAGAATCGTAATGATATCCAAACGATGCTGGATTATTAAAGGTTATTAAACTGTGGTGTCATTTCCCTAACGATTGCTGTAACATTTTGGTCAGTGATGACGTTTTGTCATAAACAAAACACGATCCTTGTTCTGCAAATACTTCACCTACTATAAGGTCGGTTAGTTCTGACGTCACAATCACGTCATTACACCCGGCTATTGGCTAGTTTAAATATTGAACTGTGACGTAATGATAGAACGGAGATCGGACGTTGTCGACCAGGCAGTGACGTTATTACGTTGGCTGTTGTTACATAATCGAGCATCGGAATCGTGTTCGTTGATGATAAAGGTCCGCGCACTCAACGCGCGTGCGCCAAGTTTGGTTGTTTCCGGTACTAGGACACGGAGCAGCAAGCCGAGCATCGGAATCGTATTTTGTGATGAGAAAGATCCGAGCATTCGGCATAGGAACCGTGTTCATGAGTGTTACAGATTAGAGCAATTTCGTGATTGTACTTACTTTTCCGTCGCATCAGTGTCAGTACGGGAGAGTAGTTGTAACTACTGCTACTAGAGAGTCTAGTGTTTAATAAGGATATTATATTAAGTCCATTAGCCTAATAGGCATTATAATGAGATTAATGCATTATCAGAACTCCTTACCCATAATAACTTGTAAACCGGGACACTTGTTCTATATTCTATTCCTTTAATTTTCGTTTGTACCCCTTCAAAACTATCAAAAATATCTTCTACTTTCAACCCAAATGTAACTACTACGTTTTCGGCCGCCATATTTGAGCGTAAGAGCCAACGAGGAATAATTGGCGTATACGCATTGAGTGCTCGGACCTATAACCCTGAGGTACAGGGTTCGTATTACTTTTTGTAGGATAATATATACGTGAATGAGAGTCGATGAGTGAGTGATTGAGTATTCAGTTGTGAATGAGTGCACAAGTGTTTCCTTTAGCCAAGGCTCTGGTCACATTTTGGACATATGGCCGACAGACAACTCTCCGGGAAACGATCAGATGAAACATACAATGTACTATGGGGGCCCCTATCTGTGGGGCTTGAGTGTGTGTATGGCTTAAGAATTATGGAATTGGATATATATTTTTGACTACTGCAGGCTGTTGATGCGGATTCTGGGTGTGTTAGGTTTTAGGTGTTGTGAGAACAGAGTTAGCTTTAAACGTTAATGGAACAGAGTTTGAATTTCAAATATATTGATGTAAAATCAAAATGTATGCTGATATCAGCTTAAATCTGGGTTTTCGTCTGCTTGATCTGCATCCAGCGCGATTGCGCTTTTTTTTGGAAAACATACTTAGTTTCTCAGCTAAAACGATTCACCATCAGCATTATGATTAAATCTAGGGATAAATTTTCTAAAGATCCAGATACTAGTAACAGAATGTTAGGGAATAAAGCGCAAAAGACCTTGTAAAGTAAACGATCACAGCCAGGTACTGTCTGATCCCGGATCACTGTAAAGTGTAAACAAACCCTTTTGTCAAAACATAAATATTCCAACTTTTTTGTATGGCTAAATCACGCCCGTTACATTTATATTTTAGCTCTATTTCATTCTACAGTACGTCTAATCGAGTAATAAACCCGTAAGATCTTTGACTAGTAAATTTGTTCTCAGTCTGCAAAAAAAATATTTGATTGCTGACGTAACAACACGCCGACCAATCAGTATCAAGCTTAACTTAGTTGGGGAATTCCCAGCAGGTGGTACTTTTATATTACCTGTTGTCAATAAAACCGTACTATTGTGTAATAATAACGACTAAATAAGATTTGTGTTCATTACGTTGACAATTTTATATAGAGCGAGCCTAGAGTACAAAAGAAAAATGTTAATCACTTCTATCAAACGAGTAGATTTTCAAATACCCTAGTGGGTATAAGAGTGTGTGGCTTTCTTACTCGTGCCTGTCATGCTGTGCGGGAGGTCGGAGGTTCGAATCCTGGCCATGGCACTATAGCACCAGGAGTTTTTCTTCCAACCAGGCAACTAGCAAGGTTTTCTCCACCAAATATGCCATCTATTGTAAATTCTAAATTTATTTAAAATTAGTCTTCGTGGTGAAGCAGTAAATTACGAACCATACGCGTCTCCCTCATTTGAGGTAGCTAAGTCACGAAAATAACTGACATTTCGGTCATTATTATCATTATTATTATTATTATTCGTCTCCCTGTCATGTTAAAACGGTGATAAATCTTATCGACTACTAGTAAGAAATAACCACGAATTTTTTCTTCTACATTCGACTCCAGTGACACCACGGTAGTGCTCAAAATAATTTGAACATTTGAAAAGTTTCCATTATACTACTTAATTACCACTACTACTTATTACTACTACTAGGGCCTACTACTACTACTACTTCTACTACTACTACTACCACTATTACTAGATCTACTACTCCTACTACTAATAATAATAATAATAAAACAATGTATATTTAATAGCAGGAGACACTCAAAGGCACTGTACAGTGATACTCTAAATACTATGTCTGTCAAAACCCCAAAAGAGATTTGAATGATAATCAATATTTTTCTTTAAAAGTAACCTTCAATAGTTGTATTTTTAGAACAGTTTTCAACTTTTCAAGAGATTACGTATTTATAATATTCATCGGAAATTGATTCCACCATGTTGGGGGCTGCTACACTAAGCACCTATGATAATATTTTTTTTCTGACTGGATCACCTGAGTTTTGGGAATGACTTTCTAAAGGACACAGGTTTACACAGTTATTCAGGTATGATATTAATGATAGATTTATAAGTTGTTAGTAAAACCTCGAAATTGATACGATGTCGCTGCCATATATGAGAGAGTGACAATAGTCCTTACGATAAGTAACCAAAAAAAGGACCACAGTAGCAAGTGTTTCTGGTGTCAAGAATGCTTATAGATAGTGGATGTTCTTAAGATGGTATTAGGCAGCTCGGCATACTGATGTGACACTTCCATACATATAAATATATTTGAAGAAAAACAATCCCTAGATTTTTACTGACCCATTAGGAGTAATGGAACCGGCACTCATCTGTAATGCTGGTAATTTTTAGGGACACGATGTGGTGAAGTCAAATAGAAAATACTTGTTTTATCATCATTTGAATTCAGAAGATTTTGAGCATACAAGTGATAGTTAACGCGATGTCGCCGTTCAATGATCCCAAGAGGAGGTCTACACATTGTGAAAACCATAGGACCTAGAACTGAATCTTGTGGTCCACTAGATAACTGAACAGCAGATGAAACACCATGGACAGACACTCTCTGCGAGCGTTATTTCAAATAAGACTTAAACCACTCAAATACTTTACCTGGTAGACTAAACATTTCTTGAAAACTAGAGAAAAGTACGTTTTGGTCAACTGTATCAAATACATTAGACAAGTCCAGAAGAACAATTATCAATAGACACCATAATTTCATTTTTCACCCGAGCCAAGGCTGTTACGATTCGTTAAGGATATTAATGACTAAATATGTTTAGACGTAAAGCAACTCCCTTTTCTTTAATTTTAGATAAAAAACATTAAATTTGAAACAGGTCTGTAATTGTTTAGAATATTACAGTTCAACTTGTTTTCTTATTAATGGTTTTACAAGAAATAGTGATTTATTAACTATCTTTGTAATTGAGCTATCAGAATACTAGTATCCTGACACACTTTCACAAGCCATATATGCATTAGGTCAACTGCCCAGAAAGCATAAGATGACTTTTTCAGCAACTGCCTGATACTAGTTTCTACAAGAGACCTGTAGGAATCTTATTCCTGAGAAGAGACACTAAGATCAGTAAGAAAACCATCCTTGTCAATTGACTTATGTTTCCTGTATGAAATATTTCTGTAACATCCCATGACCAAATCATAAGCATCACGGAAGATGACAAGATCTAAGATGTGACCATGTCTGTGCTTTCTTTTTTGCACATATGGTTCTTGATTTGGGGTGATTGTAAAATTGTCAATTAGTTGTTTGGCATCTGCATCCCCCTGGCAACCCAGTATATATTGAAATCATTGTTCGAAAACGTCTGCAGCTTTCAGATCATTATTCTTAATAATGGGTAGCCACACGAAATCTTATCCATCCGCAATTACTCCGAAATATGCATAATAATATTTTTTAAGTTGGCACTATTTATAAAATACATCGGTTTAAATTTTTTAGGGACAATGAAATTTGCTTATATGAAGCTGATTCAGAATTAACAAAAATATTATTTTGAGTTCTTAGTGTGAACTCTGTTATTAAGCATGTTTGTAAATACTCACTCGTGAGATTCAAATGGTTTGTGACTTCTGTGTTGTGCGAGTGTTTTTGTGGAGGTGTGAGTTCGTGGTAGTGGGCTTGTATCTGACGGATTATAGGTACTGAAATTTATGAAGTGCTAGTTCGTTAGTGTTTAATTGTGTATTGGGAGTGTTGTTGAGTGTGTCGTTGTTGGGTATTCCTTGGAGCCTTTGCAATTCCAGCTTCTGGAAAGTTTTGAGGTTACCGAGTCTTTGGACTATGACAACTCCTCACATCAACCATGAGAGCAGCAGCCATACAATAAGGCTTATACAAGTCAAATGTTTTGGCTACATCTGGACCACAGTAGAAACAGGCGGAAGTGAAATTCTTTCTTTTTTCCACTTTCACCACATCCAAACTCATATCTTCCTGCCGGATTCCCCACTTCCGCTGAGGCCAAGATACGATACGCTCACCAAAATACGCAGTATTCCAGGACTGGAAATAGCAGTATATTTGTAGCCTAGTTCAAAACTATAATTTTGGTAATAAATCTGCTGGATCAGACTGATATGACGATAGATGTAAGAAAAATCTCAGGATACAGTTGGAAGGGGTTTATAGTCTAAATATAGCCACCAATCAAATGACAGAACAGGCGAGCCTTCATTTGCGTATATTCTGGAGTAACGCCGCGTAAAACCTTCTGTCTGGCAGGTATCATTCGGGTTTTATCTCGCTGTTCGTATATTTTGATGTGTCAGATTTATTATGCCCAATCTTTCCTATTTCAGGCACTTTGGTGATAGGGAATTATGGGTAGACCCGGATTTATTCTTGCAGTTTGTTTCGATATATAAATATATATTGTTTTTAAGCAATGAGAATATGAATAGAATTTTATTTCTAACATCCACAATCCAAACAACACACACACACACACACACACACACATATATATATATATATATATATATATATAAGCTGCATGTAATTGTGAAACAGATGTGGAACGCTGGTGGACCAGTGTAGCTATGAAGCTGTCTTCCCACTTCCCCATATATTTCTATATTTCTATTACATCACCAACGATATAGTATCATTTTATGAATGAGCGAGTGATATGTTTAATCTAGGTGCTGGTTCACAAAGAACATATATGACCGAGGGTATTCTATAATACACAAGTATGAGTTCGATTTGAATCATCACCGGGGAGAGATCATTTATTTACACCAGTGAATGAGTGAGCTGTCTGTTTGATTTATTTGTCATATTTGAAACATATAGCCTGAGGGCTATTTAATAGCTGGGGAACATCCCACAAACACAGGTAGGAGTAGTCGACCCAGACCTGGTGTGTGATATCCGATGAGAAAATATTAAGAAAAACATCGGATATTAATCAAAAATCACAGCCAAATGAGTATAATACGTTGGTGTAATTTAATTATATGTCGTGCACAATATTCGCAGCACCTGCGCAGAGTAGCAACACCGTGTTGCGGGCCGATATCAATGGGTCTATACGTTGAACTTCATTCAATTGAATGGTCAAGCCAGATGCAAGCTGTTAATTACCAGGATTTTATCACATGGTCTCTCTCTTTGTGTGTGTGTGTGTGTGTGTGTGTGTGAAAGGGTATCGGAATATGAAATTTACATAACGGAAAAAATGCCAACTTTTTCAGGATGGAAAATGTTAATAAATAATAAAAATCTAAGCCATTTAACATCGTAGATTATTTACCAATAAGCTATACTGGCATCTTAAATAACATAAATATCATTTTCTGAGCGAACCTTCCTTACATAGTTCTTATGCCAGTCATTCATTACACGGAGTTTGAGATCAAGGGCCTTCGTCGCGCCTCACAAATCACAGCCGTAGTTTTCCAAACTACCACCAGATGTCGCGTTATTTGTGAATATTGTCAAATAATCATGAAGCTGCTAGAATGTTTACTTGGCACTCGAGATTATATTTCTTGATTCAAAGAAGAACCCAGGTGAGTCCCGCGGTCTAGGAAAACATTATTACTATTAGTTCTCAGTTATATGATGTTTTGTTGTTCGGGGAGAATCCCCAGGCTGTCGCTTATTCGGCACAGCCTCTATGTTGGAGTGGTTGAGAAACACCCCCCCCCACCACCTCTCACAGAGGAGCAGTACGGAAAGATGGAGCCGAAATACCCTGAGGGAGGTCACTGCCAGAGTGTTTTACGTTCTCAGGGGTTTCAGTAGAGACGGCAGCGCCATTTAACGTGGTCACCCACCCACGATGTTGTGAGCCGAGAAATTAATCTCTGGAAAAGTTTCGACCTCTTGCGGGGTTCGAACCCGTGACTATTGGCACCAAGCACCGGGTGCTTAACCGCTAAGCCACCGGGGCTCACTCCAGTTGTATGAAAATCCGAAGATTATAATAACTACCTCCAGACTTTATAGGGAGTGCTGTATCACTGAGATCACAATTATGGTGTTTAAGTTTTTCCGTTTTGTTTTTTAATCGCAAGAAACTCTCAATTACGGTTCATATATATATATGTATAGAATGTGTGCATCATGGTGTCTCATTTGCTGCTTTACCTTATTTCAAAACTAATAAATGAAACTAAACCAATTTATAACCCAATCTTTTGTTTGCGTCAATTTATTAGCGGGCTGTTGATGGGACAAGTGTTAGCCAGCAGCAGTGTAACAAGCTATTATTATTATTATAAATAATTAATAATGGAACCGCCAGAGAAGAAAACTACTTATCCGGACCTTTTCTATTTCACACAAACTAAACTTCAACTTTAAAGATAATATTTATTCTGTGCATTACATAATACCTATGAAAACAAAGGCACGCACACACACACACACACAGACAGCTAACACAGCTAACACAACAGTTACTGGTGTGAGAATCAATTAAAGTAACAATAATATTGCTACAGTAATCAATGTGAAACAAATGCAATTATTAAAATGTCACAAGAAATGTAAATGACATCAGCAAAACTTTGTGAAAATACAGAACATAGTGTGGCAATGGTAATAAAATACATGGCAGTATTTTAGTCAGTTACAGATGTATTAATTTCACACACACACATACACACACACACGCACAAACACAAACACAATATACATAGAAAGTGTGATGAAATGTATTTCAGTTGGCCAAATCTGTGGTTACTCGGTGTCCGGTAATAAAGTCACAGTAATAAAGTCACAGGAAATGGTCACAATTTATTTAAGTACCATAAAAAATTAAAGTAATTTAAACCAGTTATTGACTGACAATACACGACTTGTACAGATTGACAACACTATTCATACATGATGGCATTACGAGTATGTGAAAAAAATCACGGGTTTTAGTCAATATATTAAGCACAGTAAGGTAATAACAGAAATGCTTCAGTCACTCATTTCCTGTAACGTTTTCCCTGTGATTTTTATTCCTGTGACTTTTTTACCTACAACCGGTTACTCATTCGATGAAGGCAACCTTTTATCCCATGTGAACATTGGACAAAATGGTGTCATTATAAATAATATGGTTATTTGTCAGCTGGGGAGGGGGGAGATTGTTTGGCTTGGTAACAGCAACAACAACAACAACAACAACAACTAGCTCTCCAAAGTAGTAATTCTTACAGAAGTAGGGCACATCTGAATTAATATGTAAATACAAATGCTGCTGTTTTTTACAGCCACCTTTGCGTGCACTGTAGCCCAAAGGGATTCGCTGAATAACCTCCAAAGATAATATGCTTAACTGAAAGATGAAGCACCCATCAGACGGGGACAAGTCAGCATTTTACCCGAGGGCCAGATGTCTGGGGCCAACCATGCTACCAATTCCGCCACATAGAGACGCAACACACTCAGTGGATCAAAGACAGCCAACACATCGGTATACGGAAACTACACCTTAATGTAAGGTTACCATCAGTTACTACCAGCAGATTATACAGAATAAATCAGTTTCAGTTGAACCTATTGTTATCGTATATTATCAGGTAATAAAACTCTCTACAAAGGTGTTGTCCCTTTCAGTATTATGGATCAATTCAAGAATGTTTTGTTTAAAGAGTATGTTTGATTATTATCATGATCATAAATACTTTGATCAGTCATTATTACATTTATTATTATTTCTATTGTTGCTGCTGTAGCTCCTGTTGTTGCTGCTCCTGTTGTTGCTGTGAAGTACCTTCTGTCGATGGAGAGGTTTCTCCAATATCGAGGTCATCGGTTGTGGTATCTGCAGCGGCTACCGTAGGACCATCCGTTATAGCACTAGATGCTTCCTCTGGGTTGGGGCTATCCATATCTGGCACAACAGTGACACCTAGTGAGTGATGTACAGCACTGGGGCTGGTCAGTGAACCAGGACTTACCTTTAGAAAAAAATGAAGACAACAAAAAACAGTTTAGCAACATGTTAATTTACAAGCCACACACACACACAAACACACACATATGATTGTCATTTCATGCAAAATAGATGTTCATAACTTTTAGAATATTTGTGAGCAGCAATGAAAACAGTTCCAGGTCACTGAATCGCAATAAGCTAGTACAGGCTGGCCAGGAACGATATAAGTTGGCCAGCAATGGTAAGGTGGCCATAAATGGCAACAGATTGGTTACCAATGCTATACACTAGCCAGACCAGCAATGGTATAGGCTGTCCAATATTAGATAGGTTGTCCTGGAATAGAATATGACGGCCAGGAATGATACAGGCTGGCAAACAAACAATGATATAGACTGGCCAATATTGGAAAACGGCTGGTCTGCAGTGGTACAGGTTAGCTGCCAATGATTTAGGTTGGCCAGCCATGGTATGGATCAGTCAGCAATGATCTACCGGTGGTAGGTTGAGCAGCCTATACCTAAGGTTAGCCAGTCTAGACATAGGCCGGCCAGCAATGGAATAAACTGGTGTACAATTCTATAGGTTGAGCAGCAATGGGAAAAGTCTAAGCTGGTCAGCAGTGGTACAGGGTTGCCAGTAGTGGCTTAGGCTGGTGTACAATGATATAGGCTGGACAATAATGGGACAACTTTGTTCAGAAGATGACTAAAACACTTTGTAACATTTATGCTTTTTTTTTGAGATCATCACCAGCCATCAAATATCTGACTTGGGTTTTGTGCTATTTTTTTCATTCAGTATTGTTATTCTTGGTGTTAACATATCCCTATGTTAAGAGTCCCAGAAATTGCGAACAAGTCTCATTAATTCAACCACCACATCCCGAACAAGCTTTGATAATACGACAGTTTGATTCTGAATTAATACAGTATGAAAATGACAATTCCTCTCTTTAGTGGGCTGGCACAAAATACGTATAGAGAATTTGTAAAATAAACATACAGCCTACAATAGATATGGTGTAGGGGGAAGGACCAATATGGTGTATAGAATAGCACCAATATGGTGTATAGACCGGCATCAATATGGTGTAGAGACAAGCACCAATATGGTGTAGAGACAAGCACCAATATGGTGTAAAGACCAGCACCAATATGGTGTAAAGACCAGCACCAATATGGTGTAGAGACCAGCACCAATATGGCGTAGAGACAAGCACCAATATGGTGTAAAAACAAGCACCAATATAGTGTTGAGACCAGCACCAATATGGTGTAAAGACAAGCACCGATTCGGTGTAGAGATGGGTATCAATATCAACCCACAATATGATGTCTTACTACTCACTATACATGTAAGCTGTGAATATAATCCATTTAATTATCCAATAAGAACTCTTCCACTTACAATAATTAGTTAACTGGCCAGCATTGAATACAGTAAGCCCCTATGTTAACAGAGCAGTTATATAGCTGGTGTCACAGGTGAGTTCTTATCATATCATTAGTGTAACCAGGAACAATTAACCTGATCTAAGATCTTTAATCCCTTGAGACATGGCATTATCTGGTCTGGGGTTCTGTATATGGTTAATAAAGTTAATACAGAACAATTTACCTCTTTGGCCAGCTCCTTCAAATTCTGACTCACTTTGGTTGCTGGAATAATAGAAATAGTTATAATTAACATGTATGAATGAATATGTAAATATACTGCTAGCTGAATTTGGCATAAACAAATCCTGTTGTTTTAGTTAAATTTATCTGGAAATGAACAGTAAATTTTGGATTAGACTGTATGCTCAGGTGCATGTATGCACACACACACACACATGTCTGTGCACATGCACACACAGCACAGGTGTTCCCTTTAAACAAAAGCACAAATATGTTATGGACTACCTATATAAAATGCGTAGTTAAATCCTGGATGATCACAAAATCTAGGATAATCTTAGAGATATAAATTCACTTTATTTTACATTTATCATGATAAATAAATTTAAATATTTTATATGACTACTACTGGCCATTCTGGATGTGAAAAAAAGGTTATTTTCTTATACATTTATCAGTCCCCTCCCAAAATAAATATAATGTAAATCAGCTAACACAGGTGAATTTAGATATTAAAACTCCATTAGGGCATCAAAATTTCACACCGATTCCTGGCTTCAACCATATACTAATATAGACTCGTAAGATTTCTAGATGATTATTCAAATTCTAAGACAAACAAAGGGAATTACATTAAAGCCAGTGAGGAGGCATTTTTATTTTTATCAACTCCTTA
The DNA here is from genome assembly GCA_025642065.1 of Paralvinella palmiformis. Classification (NCBI taxonomy): domain Eukaryota; kingdom Metazoa; phylum Annelida; class Polychaeta; order Terebellida; family Alvinellidae; genus Paralvinella; species Paralvinella palmiformis. The sequence continues at coordinate 46,510 of JAODUP010000112.1, read as the reverse complement.
GGAAAACACCCCACAAACATGGGACAGGAATCGGATTTGATCAGGAACCTGGAAGTTTGTAGTACAATGCTATAAACACTCCGCTATCTGATTATCCTCTTCAGCCTCTGCACTCACTATCAGCATCACAGTGCGACAACAATTTCACCATCGCAGCATCATAGATGAGGTAAAGAGATGTGTAAAAGATGGGACATATCTTTGATCTCAGTCTGGGAAACTCTGAAATGTCACCAGCTGGGTACATCAATAGGATATACCTGGATAACGTTCTGACATGGATTGGAACAACAGTAGCACCAAAATGAAACATCTAATTGAGACTGGATAGTGAATTCAGACTGGCTTAGAATCATAACAATACAGTCTTAGAAGATGAATGTCACATATAATTTTTGGACAGACAGAAATAAGCTACTCACCAATTTCCTGTTCTTTATCATCCTGAGCTTTGACAATACCCATGTGTGATGGGAGTGTTTGAGATAATCTCTTGTACTGAGTCTCCTGTAGATCTTTCAGCATCTCACAAGTTGTGTCCAACTTCTTCTGGATTTCCTGCTCTTTTTTCAACTTGGTCTCTGTACAGAAATAAAAAGGCACAAATCAAATCTGATTAATTCGTTAACTTTATTTAAACAAACCATTAATTTTATCAGTGCTAATGTTACCTACAATCGGGGTTCAAATATTTACCGAGAAAATTTCTGGGGGCCATTAATCACACAAAAAGCTGAACAGTGTGTATGTTCGTGTGCATTTGTGTGCATGTGCATGCATACACGTCTGCATCTACAGAAAGATGAAACAACAAAATAAACGGATATCGCATCTCACCTAAATCATCAATAAAGCCAGTGTCTATTCCTAATTCAGAGAGTGACCGTAAAGCCGTGAAGTCGACATCGGTAGATTGACAACACTGATCTGTGGACGGCATCTGTTTATAAAATAAATATAACACTATTTAATATACAATGCAAAACAAACACACACACACACGCACCGATACTATGTAACATTCTGAGTCAATATACCTCACTTAATTGGTACTAAAAGGACAACAACAAGTCACAAATAATGCCGCATTTATTTTCAATACAGCATTAATTATATAACTGGTAAAGACACAATCAGACACAACATGATGATAGACATGTCTCCCAACAGACAAAAAAGTGCCATCTGTTACACTTTATCACAGTTACAGTACATTGGTTAGATATGGCTTAAGGGTGACACCACAGGGAAACAAATACCAGAAAGACAGGTAGGAGCTGGATTCGACCTCACATCCTGGAGGTTTGCGGCACAGCGTTTTAACCACTGGACCATTGGAATCCTCTTCTATGATATCAGAAATCTGAACATTCTGTTTTGCACAATTGTCAAACATGTTGCAAATATTGATCTAGCATGCAGCAGTACTGACCTGTTCCTCTGGTTCAACTTTGATCTTCGTTGTCTCAGGAGTATCATCCTTTTCGGCTTCTTCAACCTATTCCAGATTTAATGAACAGAGTTAAAAGTTAAATGCCTCAACCTACAATATATATATATATATATATATATATATATGTGTGTGTGTGTGTGTATATATATATATATATATCTTTGTATCTTTATATTAACTATCTGTATTTGTATATAAGCTTTCCAAAATGAAATGTACTCATACCAATAATTCACTTTACCATTTAAAATTTATTCAAATGGTAAAGTGACTTATGGGGCACTCTGTATTTAAACAATTCATTAAAGTACTAGAATTATTCCAGACAGTCTAGGTGTTGGATAATTGAGGAGTGCAAAACTAGTTTATTTAACACAGTGCAAGAGAATCTATACCAGCCAGTGGGCTTCATATACACTGAATCATATCAACTCTACAAGGTTTCTGGCAGCTGAGTAATTTATCAAAACATTTAACTTCATCGGTTGTATAATAATCAGTGATATTTTATTCCATTTTTTTTAAATCATATGGAGCTAAACACGTTTTCAGAAGAGAAAAGCTGAAATAAAAAGGTTAATTTTTACCTTCTTCTTATCAAGTGCCTTACATTTGCTGATGGTTAATGGAAGATTGTTCCACAGGGTGACTACAACCGTTATAAACAAATTTTTAGTGTGGCCATATACAAGTTCTACACCTTATATTCTAAAGTGTGTTGGATGTATTAGGGTGATGTTAATGGCTTTACCACCTACATTCATGAGTCACTTTGCGGTTTTGCATTCAGAAATAGGCCTTAAACAGCATAGAAATCTAAACAGCTGGTATATCAAAGTGACGATGTTAGATCACAGATACTTTACATAAGAAAACAGCTGTCTTTTGTACTACTTAATTCATTTTGTACACGCAAGCATGTGCACACCCATGCACACACACACACACAAAGTCCCCAGCATCTTACAGAAAGCATTATACATATAGCAGTTATATAACACCATTTGAACAACTGGACCAACTTTGTGTTTACAAATGTTTACAAACATTCACTGCAAACATCATACGCTTCATGTATCAGGCCAGCCACTGATCTCTGTTTATCTTAATACACTAACCTTCCTCAAGACAGCACAAGCCTTGCTGTGATCCCCGCTAGTTATGATGTCCAGTAAATTGTCCACCATTCTGACAGCATAGTCTCCGCTGTCCTTGACAAAATGGCAAATACTGAAAAATAATGACATCTTATAGATAACGGGCAGACCATTGAAATATTAGATGTCTCAGAATATGACATTATGATGTGAACTGTCACTGATGATATAGTATGACGATCTTTGCAGCAGTTTCTTTCTCTCCAAAACTGGCAGTAGAAATACAAATTTATTTACAGAAATCATGCAATAAAAAGATGAAGAGCGTGGACAAATTCATCATATGCAAATGATACCTGTGTTATGATTAGAATGACTGTTGTTGTACATACAGAGATCTCTAACAAACACTACAGTTATCACATCTCTCAAAATTATTACCACACAAAAGTAGCAGGGCACAAAACGATAAGATACACTCAGAAATTGGAACAGTACCAGGTAAAATATTGAAAAGTGAGGACTCATGGGAGTTTGAGGGATCTGGGGATTTGCACGAATTGTAAAATAAGGATCTTGAAAAAATTAAGACAATCTGTGAAACCATGGATTAGTTAACATCCTGAAATGTATACTACATACATCATGCACTATATATGACATCATAAATGACCACTACATATATTGTATATAATTGTAAATAGAATAAATTCATTTATGGTCACTTCAAAGGAAATTTCATCGAACCTGTGTATAAGTCAAGAATATCATTTATCACAGATGCTGCTGGGTTTTTTTTATGGCAACTTTTATGCACATAGTAGATTAAGTGTGGGCCAGGCAACCTCAAAGGAAATAACATGAAGTGAAAGATGAACACCCATCTGACATAGCTCAGCTGGGGTTTGAATCCAGGTACTATAAATATGTGGCCAAACACCTCATTGTAGAAATTGTTGTTACTGAAAAATTGTTAAATCTCTTTTCCCATTCATAATGAATTACTAATAACGTTATGACAAAAGAATTATTTATATAATCCATATAAAATTGATTCAGACAATTAATTTTCAGGTATCATTTAAAACAATTAGGAAATAAAATTAATTCTTGCCTTTTGGTGTTTTTTACCACCTAAAGTTTATTCTGCCAATATTTAAGGTTGTGGATGTAGTGTGTTGTTATGTGATGTAGTATATTGATATGTGACCTAGTATTTTGGTATGCACTGACCATACATAGAATGAGCATATGGTCAGTTTATGCATGAACTGTTCACATATACTGTGGTTATACATATAATACGACATGCAATATGACTGTGCTGGTGGCAATATTTCATAATATAGGATATGTCAGTGGTCAGACAACCATCAAGTAATCTTGTATCTGGCTGCTGTTTCCTCATCTTAGACATGAGAATATAAGGTACAATTTACCATATATATGGTATCATGAATCATCTGGTTATTTCTGTTTCTATACCTACCACGTCTACCGGTCATTATACAATGTACAAGAAACACCTATCACACACACACACACACACACACACAAAAAAAAAACACCCACACACAAACACACACAGCCTATGTTACTAAGACACTACAATGCAGATGTTATCACGGACCTGTAGGCATATTGTGTACCAGCCTCATCACCATAGGCATTAATTAGTAAGTCCGAGTCCTCCTTTGATAAATTGGCATTTGATGAATCATAAACAGGAGCATAGGAACTAAATGGCCCATAGTTAAGATAGTTCACTGAAATTAGAAGTTATAAAAAATATGTTAACTCACTAAAACAAAGAACGAGAATATATCCTTTTCTGTGTTTTTTTTGGCTGTTATGTGGAAAATTACTTTGTGATCACCAATATATTCTGTTTATCTTACCACACGAAATAAAAAAAATGATGACTTAACATTCTGTTACTTTACAAGAAACAATTCAGGAAATTGGAGTTAATTTGAACGTCTCAAACCATCTTGTTCCATGAGACAGGATTTATATTAGTTGGAAGTCAAATATGTTTTACATGGCCTAGCCACTGTCTGATTATTATCACGATCATCAACATGATTATCATGATCATTACAAGTGTAAACTCTTTATGCAGAAAGTTTTCTAATTTTGACACATGTAAGTTACATCTAATGCTTATATTATGAACAACTATGTCACCTGAATCATCTGCTGCTGAGCACATAAAAACTCATTATAATTTCTGGCTGGAAATGAGTTCCAATTTAAATGAAAAACAATAATAAAGAGTTACTTATTAAACACATCATCATCATCATCATCATCATCACCTGATGGCTAGCAATATTTAAGAAACACTGTCATATATATTGTCATAAATGAGACTGAATCCTACAACAGTTGTCCCATTTAAATTTCAACCGAGTTTTACATGGAAAGATTGTTTCATTGAGAGGGATGTTGTGTTGAGTCAAGTTGTTTAGCCTAGCCTCTGTGCTGGTCACATCTAGGACATATAGTCAATGGGTGAATCCCTATGGGATACATATCCACAAACACAGGCATAAGCCATTTCAAATCCAAAGCCTGGAGGCATAAAGAAGACCATGAAATAAAATATCAACTGGATCTACTTAGTTTGTTCAGACCAGGTTTTTGTTTTTGATCCTGTTTAGAATAATATATCTGGAGTTGAGTTGGTGATATTTTATCTAGTTACCTACATTTGTTATCTGGATCACTTCTTGGTCCTTTTGATATTCACAAAATATACAAGTATTTATAAGTGTAATGCTGATCACACATTGTTGTATGTATTTAAGGATCTTTAAAATGAATCTTTCTTTCTTTGGTGACATAAAATCTTCAATTCTAAAATTAATATTTTCCTTTTAGTTTCATGTGTCTCTCTTTGTGTGTGTGTGTGTGTCTGTGAACCTCAACATCAATTAGAATACAGTGCTTCTGCACTTCACTAACACTATCTATAGAAAAATGTGCTATTGTGGTGGTGGAAACCTATTACACTAGAAAAATTGTACCATGAAATACAGTTTCTGCTATTTATTCTTTTCCTGAATTTGTGCATCTTTTTTGTTGCAAATAAATGTATGGGTAACTTAAGTGGTGTACTCCACACCGTATTAGTTAGAAATCTCTTACTGTGATAGATATAAATAAGATTATATGACTCTAATTCTAAAGTGATAACATAAGAATCAGCTCCAAGACAAACACTAACCTGGCAGTGCTTTGTTACGTTTGTCTTCCTTAAATCCAGTTAAAACACCGCTGCCTGACTGCAGTTTACCCAGAAGTGTACCAAGATTGACAACACGTTCCTTATGTGACACTGGAATAAAATAACAACATGCTTGTTAATACATTATGCTGACAGTGTACCATTTCCACTTAAATGCATCACATAAAAATTGACAAACATGATTGTATCATAGATATTTTTGTTGACAGTACTGCAAACAGAATGTAAAGTACAGCTTTAAAGATTATGTTGTATTCAGCAATATACAATTATACCATTTCATAAAATTGAAGGGGTAAGAAACAGAAAAAGATGATGTCAGAAGAAAAATGCTTTTATTTAAAGAAATAATCCAAACAAATAATAAATTAAACACACACACACACACAGAGAGAGAGAGAGAGAGAGAGAGAGAGAGAGAGCTAATTTTTCATATAAATAGATAATGATCTAGACATGTAGAGAATCACGTCCTATCTCATCTGTCAATGGAGAACATTGTACTAAGCCTCCCTCCATAGTTATGATGATATCCAGAAGTTACATCCAAGGTACACCAAGTATTCCCCGATTATAACTATTTATACACTTTAGGCTAATGTTCTACATGTTTCAGTTTTTAGCTTCTTACAGTGTCTCATCAACACCCTTTTCACAGTTATGTTGAGGTCATTTTTAAACTTGCGTTCACTATACACTATTGCTCGAACTGATCATTGTAAAATATACAGGAAAGGATTAAAAACAAAACAAAAACCTAGCTAAAAAATGGTATTGCAAAATACATCTGTTTAAAAAAATGTATAACTTTAATAATACTAATAATGGCCAAAATGGCAGTTATTTTATGTGGCTGGCAAACTCAAAAGAGGGAGACCCATATAGTCTGTAATTTACAGCTTTGCCATGGGAACTAATTCTAAATAAATTTTGAATCTATAATATATGGCTGGATGAATGTTGTTTAATGACACATCAGCACAATTTAGGCCATTCAGTGTCCTTTATAATATATGGCATATTCAGCGGAGAAAACCTTGCCAGTTGCCTGGTCGGATGAAAACTGCCTCCTACTAGAGTGCCATGGCTGGGTTTTGAACCTCCAATCTCTCACACCATAACCATAACCATGGGTAAATAGTCCCACACTCTACCCAAGAGGCCACAAAGGTGGTCCATCTAACATAATCTGACTCTCTATAAGAACATCCAACAAATATCGGTAACTTCGTTTTATTGAAATCCTCGCCTGGAGGTAATCAGTGCAGTGCTCTGATCAACTTAGCTGTATAAATGCTGGCCACTTGTTTCAGTATTAACCTTAATACTAATAGTAAGATAAACTCTATGTCGTATGTAACAACAATCAGCCAGAAATCACTCACCTATACCATCATTGTCAGGATTGAGCAGGTTTAGTGTCGTGCTGCCATCTTCATCTCTGTGTAGAAAGCCAAACTGAGTAGGAAAAAACAATAACGTGTAAACATTATGACAAACTGATTAATCGCCAGTCGACATGAGTTAATCTAATTACTTGGTTCCCACAGCTGAGTAAATATTATTTTCCAGGACATTTCCATTTTCCAAGACAAAGAACACAAGATTTAAAGGTGATAAATCAAGATATGTGCAAAAAAGTATATATATTTAATCAATGTATGATAAATTATTGACATTTTTATGCTACAGCCTCCTCCTCCTTACCCCTTCTAGCTGTCTGATCCACCCACTTTTACTTAAATTTTAACTAACACAGGATATCAATACTATGTAGTACTATGTACTTGTACTCTTATTCTTTTATAATCAAGGTTTTCTTCTACAGGCATAATAATATTTATTCATGGACAGTTTTGTTCTAAGTGGATTTTTTTCACAGACAATATTTTCTCAGGCCATTTCCTGATTTTATAAAATTCAAGGACATCTCCAGGATCTGAAATTGTTATTTTCTAGGTTTTCAAGGTTATCCAGGAAGCATTAGAACCGTTAATTATTACTGGAATAACCACATGAGTCCATGTCAATATGTTAGACTTTAGTATTATGGACATTTTGTAGTAGCTGTCTAAACACTATACCTTGGTGTTGGGTCTCCTCATTGAGAGCTGATCGTTAGCATCTTTAGCAGCATCTTGGGCCTGGGCGAGGATCTGTTCAGGAGTCAGACGATCTGGGAATGCCTCAAACTTACTCAAACTATAAATAAGAAACCAGAGAAACAATTTTCTAATGAGCGGAGCTGAAAATGTATGATGTCTATGATGTATTTTGGTATAGCGGATCAGTTTTACTCACACAGTCTTCTTCACTTTGGGCTTCAAAACCAACTGCTTCAAGGCAGAATCCACCCCCGCGCTGCCATCTAGTGACTGATCCTGGTCAATACCCAGATCGCTGTCAGTGACCATGGCCATAAATGGCATACACCTCTTCAACTGGATCATTTTCTCCTGAAAACATTTCAGCTTATATAATTCTGAAGATATAAGGTCTTGTGAACGTGGTAGGTTAAATGGACCAAGTGACCTCCAAAGTTAATGAGGTGAAGTGAAAGATGAAACACCATTCAAACACAAATAAGATGATGATGATTGATATTTTATGGTCACTTTTGTGCACATGGTAGGCTAAATGGGCCAAGCGACCTCCAAAGGTAATGAGGGGAAGTCAAATATGAAACACCCCTCAGACATGCCCAGGCTGAAGTTTGAACTGAGGTGGTAGTGATCTGTGGTCCAACACGCTACCAACTAGACCACGGAGGCTCTCCTAGGCACAGATGAGAGGGGATCTACCATAGGTCCCAGCCATTAAGCCGAGGACGGTTTTAGGCCTAAAATATCATGATTTATGGTGTTACCGTCCAATAAGCCGACCTAAAAATCTGAAATTTTCCCTGTAGTCTTTCCAGCCCATGTGACTTTTGAACACAGAAAATAATTTAGTTTTCATAATTCATTATTTATAGCGGTGTGTTTTGTATACAAATTATAGCTATCGTTTAAGCAAACTGTTAGCGCAAACGTAGAACCTCAAACTTAAATTAGCGGCGTGATTAAACATTCAATGAACCGTATATGAAGTCAATGACTTAGTAGTAATTAAACATATTGTCAATTACTACTGAGTCTTTGATGGTACGTTTTGGTCACTAACGCGGCAATAACCAAGACAATGTAATTGTAAATTACCGGTATATGAGGTCAGTTAGTAACTATAACTCTCTATTGAAAATAAATTAATTAATCAGTAATTATCCCGTTATTAATATAAATATGCCCATACAACATATGTTTATGGCACCCTAATGTCTATGCCGCCAAACGAATGAGATACGATGCTCTTGGGTACGGGATGTCTTGGGTACAAGTTCTCTTGTTACCGGCGCTACCTTCGTAAAATGCGCTTCTGAGTCAAACAACGTTTATCCATAATTACAAAAATCAGATAATTCTACATATAAATATTGATTTTCATTATAAAGCCACGTATAAATATCATCAACTTGTTTCTCTTCTATTTTCACTCCATGACTGCACAAGTTTAAATCAAAATAAAGATTGATGTCCATTTGTATCTAGATCTAGAAGGCTGCTAACACACTGAAAATTTTTCTCTCGATGACTGGATTTCTTGACTACGGTATTATATTTATATACTAATTATAGATAATCTAGCGCTTCGCTGTACTTTATCTATGCACAATTGGGTTCAATTAAGCCAATCCAATGCCTATTTATTTAAAACTATAAATTCTTATTCTTCTTAAAAATGGCAATTCTGATTCTGAGTGCAAAATAATAAGTCCAACTCATATTATTGTATATGGAAATTGTGATAGTAAATAAGTAATGCTCAGTTAGTTCTGAAGTTTTCATATTTTTCTGCTGTCCCTATATTTTAACAGACCGTATAAAACATACAGACACCAGAAATGCATGTACTTTATAAAACAAATATTATCATTACTATTTTGTTGTTGTCATAAAAGTTATTTTCATCAGATAATAGAAAGAAAATATTTAAAGTTTTTAAACAATTTCAATAATATCTAATATTATATGATGCTAAAATGGCATCAAATCATTGTGTACTCAGCCACTGTGATCAGGTTAGGGACTGTGTTGAATTGTTTGTTTTAGAGGAAGAATTGGTCTTAGCCAGGCAATATTGTTACTATTAGCCAGAGTCATTGTTACTCATCAACATGAAAAGATACATTTACAAATTGCTCCAGTTTGGAGAGTTTATCCGATGCCTAGATACACTTAGAACGCTACCATTAAAATATAACAATGGCAAATTTGTAGCTGCTTTGGTGAAAATGTGACACGAACAACTAATGTTTTACACCATCTGAAAGTTGTATCACACGAGTGATTTCCAACCTCTGATTTGCTTTGTCTTATGTCTCAGTACAAGGGATTACTGTCTCAGTAATTCAGTTCATCTGCTAGCCGCTGATCTGCCAACCATTATTACCATTCTCTCTCCTGTCCAGTTTCACTATTATTACTTGCTATTATTATTACTGTCCAGTTTCACTATTATCACTTGCTATTATTATTGCCAGTTGTCACATTTTGCCACTGTCACCTTTCACTACTCTCGCTTGTTATTGCAGTGACCACGGTTACTGCCATCGCTTGTCACCAATACCACTCACTGGTCCCCACCGTTACCAATGTCCGTTGTCCCCACAATTTCCACTGCCACCAATGTCACATCACCGCCATCACTACCGCTACCAATGTCGCATGCAATGACTATCATTATTGTCACTGTTATCACCGGTGTCATCACTGTAGCAATCATTACGATTGTCACTTGCCACAATGTCAACAGTGTTGACATTGTCACTTTACACCATTGCCCTTCTATAATTTAGATGCCTTTTATGGGCTCAGTGAATAACGGGGAGTAAACGTTGACAGATAGCTAAACATCGGCCAAAAATAATAGCACACTGAACTTTAAATGTCGATTGGTGTTCTATGGCCACTTTTCACTGAACTTTAGAACCCTCTCCTCTGTGTCTTTCACCATACTCCCTCAGCCACCCAGACACATACCTTGCTCATTAGTTTCAGGCCTGATTTAAGCAGTTTCTCAGCTTCCTTGTAATAGATGGTATCTGGATGATTGTATGTCATACAGTTGTCACACATTAGCTTAAAATCAGCCTGAAAATGAAGGACAATAACAAAAACTATGAGACAAGAAACATATAGTAACAGATCCTCTTAACTAATTCAAACATAAATTAAACAGTCAGCTATAAGGAAACAGGAAAAGACATACAATGATGTTGTTTAGAGCCAAACTGTTTAGGGTCCATGCTGATCACACCTGGAACATATGGTCAAGGGGGACCTTCTTTGGGAAATGTCTCACAAACACAGGTTTGGACTGGATTTGAACTCACAACATGAAATGCTTAGACTGGGCCATTGGAATGTTCTCAAAAATGTCAAGGACAATCACATGATAACAATTTATATATTCTAGCCAGAAGGAAGTAACATCCCATTTAAACATAAACTGACAAACACCATCTCTGACATACACCACCAATGACATACATCTGAAGAACAATCATCAAAGGTTTACATATATTTGAAGCAATATATTAGCCACAGAACCACTAAACACAGAGAAATCAGGTTAAAATATAATTCTTTCATCACGACATTTTCCTGAATATCTGAAAAACCATTTGAAAGCATATATATTAAATGATTTTATTAGCCAATAAGGTTATTCACTTTTATCTATCAGGTTTCTAATATTTAAAAAAAAATTATATTTCAATTACAATTACAGGTGTCTTATATGCGAGTATAGATGGCAGATCTTTTCTAAAATGTAAATTATAAGTGAGATGTAATCATCCGATCAGAAATTAAATCAATCCCATTCACCTTATAATCAAGAAGTGTTGCATATTGGTTTGCATCTATATTTTCCTTCATCGTACTCATGTCCATCGGATGCAAGATAATCTTTGAGTAACTCGGTGCGATGTTGTCGGTGACAGGATATGCAAAGAATCCATTTATGTCCTTCCTGCAAAGGATAAAGGAATTTTACAATAAGTGGGTATGATTAATCAGTGCTGGCTTCATGGGAAAAATATTTAGTTCATATACATGATACTGAGTTTATGTCCCACACTGTCTTCTCCCATAAGATTCTATAAGGCCAGTTTAGACACTCAGGCCTGAGAATATATAATGCAAAACCCTGAGGAGTGCACCATAATTTTTCATAAGTCTCAGGCCCGGATAATGTTAAACTGTTTTCTGGATGCCTTCAGTACCACTCACTTGACAAGAATATTGTGTAGGTAATCTAAGCACTTCTGCAGTGGTGTCTGCTCATCTTCATTATTTTTCCTTTCACGGAGGTTTCGTCCAGCTATCAAGGTCGCATTGAGATTATTCTCTGTTATGTGCTTCTTCACCGGTGGGGGTGCTATTTCTTCCTCAGGATCAGAGAGTTCCATTTCTTTGAGATGTTCAGACTTCCTTTTCTCAAGCTTAACCTATATATATATATATATATATATATATATATATATTACACCAATAAATTGGTCTAATTATGTGTGTGTTTGTTTGCATACATGCACATGCCTTGACACAGGACATAACTAAATTTTATAAATGATTGTTTACAACAACCAATTCGAAACAACTACTGAAGCCCTCTACCAAAAACACAATAACCACCACTAGACAGACCAGCTTCATCAACATCGGGGATGAAGCTAACCCTTTCATCAGACATTATATGTTATGCTGACCATGCTAGATGCATTAATCAATCAACAGTCAGTTGTTTACAGTAATCAGCAATATTCTTCTTTTGATTACCCTGAATTCTGCATCCTGTTCATCCCTGTGATGCTTGTGTTTCTTCTTCTTCTTCTTGTGTCTGTGTTTCCTCTCGCCATCGTGATCCGTGGGTGGTGGAGTGCTGTTTCCAACATCTGGGGTACCAACCTTAAGCACAAGCTTCAAACCCGGCTTCTCTCCTAATGGAAGAATACGAAAATTGATTCACTGACTGCTCAGATCAGCCCTAGTGCTGGTATTAGTACTATTACCTGAGAGTGAGCGAGTAAGTGTATCAGTGAGAGAGTGAGTGAGTTACTGGTTTGTTTAGCCTTGGCGCTGGTTGCACCTGGGACATATGACACATTACAGACTCACAGGGAAAATCTCACCCGAAACAGATGACCCATAACCTTATCCCAGCTGGAAATTAGGTAATGAAACCAAACCAATTTTACGAAAAATCCCACACTAATATGGACTAAGCAGAGATTTGAGCCTATGACAAAGCTGATGTTGTTGTTTTGTTCACCCTCGGGCTGGTCACACTTGGAATGGATATTTGGCTGAGGGCCGACTGTTATGGGAAAAATACCACGAACACATATATACGAGTCTACCACTCTGGAGTGCATTATCCCATGTCATGGAGTGGGTGAATGAACAACACCTAGTCATTAACAAATCAGCAGATTCAGGACACAACAGGCCAATGCTAAATGCTACCAAATGCATGACAGACATGTTCAAATAATTATCAAGAAACTAATAAATATTGCAGCAGTCACACATAGACACATTGAAAATGTTTTTGTGAATAACAAGATAAGTGACACAGCATAATTATAAGCACTGCAAACTTCTAAGTGTACAGTGCTGAAGCATACAAAAACTGCTAAGCTGATTGTAAATGTTTTTCTGAACATGATGTTTTTGTTTATGTTTGTGAGGTTGAGGCTGTGTGGATAAATCACTTCAATATAAAGATCTTTTAGTGCTATTAAAATTAACCTTTTTCACTGAACTAAGGCTGAATTATTTTATCCGTAATCAGCAAACCAATTTTTTTTTGTTAAAAAATGTAAAGATTTTTTAGATATAGATTTTTATGAGGTATGTTTCCTCTAATTTGATTAAATTAATATTCATAAAATTATTTCAAAATCTCATTATCTTTAAAAATTAAATAATCCATCATTGCTAGGGAAGGGCCACTACCATGTCAGTGTGACTACCACTACCCAATGGCCAGCCCCTCACAACTCCTCCCCCCACCCTGCATCCATACCTCCCTCCAGCAATAATGCGGAAATGGCGGATTGGTGTTTTTACAGGTGAGCTGCTGCCTACTTTTTGTAAGAGGTTGTCTACACTATTTCCTATTGAAAAAGCTGAACCTTATTCAGGTTGCCGTTTGTTCTAATTCTTTTCCTCTATCCCCCTTTCTTTGTTTCTCAACTTCATTTTGTTTCTTTTTGTATAATTCACCCCTCTACATTAATAATTTATCCCCCTTCTGTTGTATAGCTACTTGAAAACAGAATGACCTGTTCCTGCTCCATTAATAAACCATTCTCAAACTGATGGCCTGTTAAATCTAGTCTGTTCAGTAAAAGACAGAACCAAGAGGCTGGTAATACCTTCACAAGTAAACATAGTACTCTTAACCGAAGTATTAAATATGGCTTTTGTAAATCACTGTTCAGTTCCTTTTTTAATTCCCTGGCTGTATTAGAGTATGTGGTGAAGTAGTAGATTAACTCATCTATCAAAGTAAAAACTAAGCAATATTTGCATAATATAGTCTTCTTCTAATTGCTGCCAGTGAGTGTAGTTTTCAAATGACTGATTACTAATCAGTTGGAGTTGCACCTAATTATGCTGAAAACTGAAAGCATGCATAAGAAACTGTGAGATCTTGGATGATTCAAAAACGAGTTGAGAGAGCCATGAATGTGAAGAATTAAACCTTGTGAGGGGGGGTCCCTTGATGAGATAACTAACATCCTAAACATGCCCATCATTTACATGGTTCTCATCCATTCCAGGTGTTGTGGCACAGCTTAAGGTCAGATTATAATTTTTAATAACTGCTTCTCCTAACTGACAAAAGAAGACACTAACCACATTTCTATGCCACTTTGTGCAGACCTGTTACAGTCATCTTGCGGCGCAAGATATCATGCTGAATCCCATTGTTTTAGAATGTCGAGGTCTCATTCATTGTATAGATATCAATTTTGTGTGGATGTTTCAACATTTAGCTTATTTTAGGGTATAGTAACTGTGGGTGAATTGGCAAATAATGATAATCTGTTTGATATAGTAGTTAAAGTATCGAAATTGACCATTGGAGAAAGCTCGAGAAAATTATAAGTTATCACTTTTAAATACATATATCGCGAAATGAAGCAATTATCGCCCAGTGCATTTGTGCACATCCCTCGTTTTTATCTAATGGTTTTTGCAGAAAAATGAGTGTTCTCAAAATCCTATATTATTCCTCAATCACATATTCCAGTTTATAGTAGTGTAATCATATACATATGTCAATAGATAATAAATGATTATTTAGCATGTTGTTTATATATATCACTTCACATTATTTCTTTATAATAACATTAATTAATAGTAGATCGTGTTTGGAAAAATTCTACAAAATAAATAAAATGTCAGTTACCTGTATCTCAATAATATTTCAATAATAATGCCTATTTCAATAATTAGTCTGATTTTAAATTTTGGAATACAATTTATGCATATCAAAGACTGTGAATCTTAAGATCTAGAGATAATTGTATAGATCTAGTGGTAAATTTGTATTCCAGTTTTGTTTAATTGAGCTGTTGCAATGATTGTTTGATGACATCTTTGTCGTTTAAGTTTTATGTTGGTTTAAACAATATTTCCATTTCTACATTATTTGATATATGTTTCCATAATTTTATGCACTTCGGATAATTTTATTTGACAGTCTACACTGTTAATTTGTTGGCTGGGATTTTACAAAGTTTGGTGTGTGTTCATCATGTTAGGAGTTTTTATGCTTCATTTGAGTTTATCTGTGCTTACGTTCATTTGTCTTATTAGTTTATATGCAGACACACAACTTGTCTTAAATATTTGTTGCATATTGTTGTATTTATGCATAGCTGCCAACATTTGAAAATTGGAAAGAGTAATAATTTTCAGTACATGATTACCCTATATATTCTACACTATACTAAACTTTTTATAGGATTGCTGCATTATTTATTATCATGATATTAACATAAAATGGAAAACACCCACAGCGCTCAAACAAATAAACATGAAAGGGACAGAGAAATCCACCATATAAACAAGACCATGTGCTTTTATTTACTGTAAACAAAGATAACTGACCATCATAATGCAAAATGGATGTTTACCAGCCAAGATCACCAGCTAACCAAAATTTCTCCCATCCTTCAAGTATGGTTCTTATATTCAGTAAATATTTATAAGTATGACATCTGAAATGGTTACAGCAATATATTTTAGCATTATTACAGATCAGGAAAATATCGGATGATAAATATTTGTTGTTTTCTGCTGAAAATCGGTCCAAAATCTAATCTACAATCGGAAACAGTACTTTTTAGAGCCCCAAAACAGCGGAAAATCATTCTACAATAAACGAACTGGAGACTACAGCATATCTTGCCTCAAAATCCACATTGTATAAACTAGAGGATCTCGGGCATAGGTAAAACACATCATGCAGGGGCCCCCCCTGGAATAAAATGCACCATTCCGATTCGTTAGCACATCAAAGGCTCTCAAGCCATGCGGTCTAGAGCAACTGCCAAGTGATAGCACCACAAAGGCTGTGCTGAACAAATGACAGCCTGGGTATATTCCCCAAAATACAAGCATGCAAGCAAGCCTTGTGACACAGTGTGCAGCTAAGACAGTGACAGAACTGCACCATATGGAACTATTACGGGAAAACGCAGATTTATTGTAGTTTTCAGAGTACAGGCGTAATGGCGTAACGAAGAACAGAAAATCATAATGATTCTGCAGGAATCGTAATGGTTGGCAGCTTTGTTTATGATTGGCGGTGTTATGATCTACAATGATTATATGGGATGCTGATCTTCACTCTTCAGATTTAGTATTTAGATAATGCTTTGCCGAACCTCATTATTATAATAATTGAAGCATAAATAATATCTTAAAATAACTTAATATATTATTATATATTTGTATAGCACTGGCACATAAAAAATAATGTTATTTGGTATAGAATTGACCTTCACATGAATAAATTAAATCTGGGATTGAAATCGACGGATCGTTTTATCAGAAGGCTGATATTGTGATAAGCAATATCAATGATAAGGACAGACTTATTATAAATTACATAACCCCCCCCCCCCCAATTAATGAATTATAATATAGAAGCATACTTCTTTCACCAATGTGTTTCTTACTGAAAGAACTTTCTGGTGATATATAAATTGTATGATTTATCTTTAAAACTGAAAATCATCCGTCATTGCTACACTTTACTCTAGCCAGGCTGGCTATAGATTTAGACTTCTAGTAACCCGATGGTTGGGCGATAATACGGTATAATATAAATATATGGTGTTTATCTTAAATCGGCCTTACCATCACTGTCCCGATCATATTTATGATGCTTCTTGTGTTTCTTGCTCATGTCTAATTAACTATCTGATGTTCTACGATGGATGCTATCAGTGATTATTCATGATCAATATAAACTTGATAACAACGCCGTTTTTTGTTCCTAGTGTATCAAAAATAATATGGACTGAAATTTATAAATTACAAAATTCAATTAAGTGATAGATAAGCCGTTTACAATATAGTTTGTCACTCCTATTCATGGTATATAGTGAAGGTAATATTTGTTAAATTTACATATATGAAAATATACAGACACACGAAAATATGTTACGCGATAGCAGATGCCGAGATGGCGCCACTATCGGTAAATTAATATTTAGATTATTAGGTTGTATTATAGACCCTACGAACCACAAGGTTATTTATATTATTTAGTACTTATTTACAATGTCATATCAGTCTCCGCTGACATTAATTTAGATAACGACAAAGATTTTATTTAAACACGTATTTTTTAATATGAGCATGGTATGCAGTGGATATAATGACTCAATCATCAATGAGATATATAGATAATTAACAGCCAATTCATCATTTCACTATCATTGAGAACAATTAATTAAACTGTTAAACTGATTTATTAGAAATTCCCCCATGGCAAACACTGGATATATTTATTTAGTGATAATTAATGTGACTATAGTATATATATATATATATATATATATATGTGTGTGTGTATGTATATCGTATGTATATACAAACATATACAAAATCTGCACATAATTATCACATGTGACTTTGTGAGAAGCATTGCAGTGCTGAAAACCTTTGAGGTTCACTTATTTATTTTGTACAGGCAATGATTTATTTATGAAATATGGTATTAAAATAAGAAAATTGTCACTTGAACAAACAGACTACAGTTTTAAAAGCTTAGTGTTATAAGTGTCACAACTATTTTTACCATTACAATAGGTCAAGCAGCAACAAGCCATTTATGACATAAATTAACTTGTTTCTTCTTACGTGGGGCCTAATGTTGTCAGTGTAGTCATTAAGATGTTATATTATAATTCGATGGAAATCTTGAATCTTTAGTTGAATTAATTATTAATTATCGACTTTTTGTCATGAATGCAGAGGAAAGCTCCCAAGCAAAGCTTACAATGCATTGCATTTATCTAAGTCATGCACATTAGAAGCCCACTGTTGCCCATAGTTCTGGGATGCTTTATCCATCCGTAATATAAATATATCATATTAATTTCTGAATAGATCATATAGTCTGGATGTCCTAGCTGTGATCGGCACTAGAACTGAAAAATGTAATCAATGGATTGGTTTTATTTATTCCAAATCATATACATACAACGATTATTATAGATAACACAGTAGAATGAAAATTTTACTATTGATAAAAAAGGCTAACAATAAAAGTAAATGCTAAGAAGATCATAAAACTTATTTCCATAGTAGACCTATCACTCACTCATAATCACTGAAATGTATTCTTCTCTCAGTTATTTAAGAAATGAGTAATTCAGGACATCCCTTTATAATCATGACATCTTCTTTATCCCCCAAAAATGCCTTAGTAATTACCCGATCCTCACGGTGTAATGGTTTCTTAATTGAATAAAATTATGATAATAGATCTTTCTCAGCTTAGATCTCAACAAGAAGCTGCCGCAGCCGAATTGGATACCAAAGTGTTTTTCAGTATATTTCATACCAAGAATTTGCACATTTCTTGTGATATATTTTGGATACCAAATAATAGACAGGTAAGAACCAGAGTGTTCAAAACAATATATATTCATTATAAACTAAGTCTCTCTTAACTTTTATATTCAATCTTTATTTAACATCAAACAAGCAATCGTCATCAACTAAAACTAGTCCACTGTTGAAAGAAAGAATGTCAAAAGTGCAATACTTATGTTGGAAGATATTATTCTGACACACACACACACACACAGAGAGAGAGAGAGAGAGAGAAAGTGAGAGAGAAAGCAAGAGTTTAATTTGTTTGTATTATAGCTTACTTGGCCAGACATGCATAGATCCTTCTTATGTCCTGACATGACTGTTCTAAAGTCAGTATGCTATCAACTCCGATGGAAATCTGTGTTCTATAATCTGTGTGTAATATGCACTCAGATGACCTCCTGTTAAAGACAGTCCAAACAAATTCTACTGATTATTTACAAAACTATGCATATTAATGAGCACATCAAGAGAAAATGTCTGGGCAGGTAATGCTTTTTCAAATATGATAATTACATTATTTAAATATATATATCTGAAAATAAAAAAAATACTGGAACATTCAAAAGAGAACTCATGTAATTCAGAAGCCATTGAGAATCCTTCCAAATTCTGCTTAAATAATAAACTGCATCTATCAAACTTAAGGAGATAACTAATTAAAAACAAAACACTGTTTTAACCAAACTCAGCCCATTTCTATCCAACCTATCATAAAAAGGTTCTAAGTTGGGAAAGGCTTTTCTTTCCTTATTTTTACCAATCAGTAATGCATGACTAATTTAACCAAACATATGAATTAAACATGGCTTCAATGTTTGGCTACATTGGCAAAAACCACTTGGTGTAGTATATTTATGTGGCTTTTGGTTTTCAATTAACTGTTGAGAGAAAGGGGGAAACATTACACTGTAAATGTCTCTATTCATAATTATGTGAATGTTATATATGATGCAAAACACAGAATAATGCACATTAATTTCACAACATGACTATGAGCATCCACATACAATCTTGTATAATAAATTAGTGTAATGTAAATATACATCATATTTATATATTTTCTCTTTAACACTGAAGTAACTTTTTACAACAAATTCTGTGTATAAAATTGTAAATTATTTGCTACTTGATCTGCGGACTCCAGAAGATCCAGATCATTTCCTCTTGACAAATGCATCTCTTTTAAATGAAAGTGCAAGCAGAATTTCCTTAGTTTTAACATTTATTATTTACCAGTATGATAATATAGAAATGTAATTGTATTTTATTGTTTGTATCATATTGATGGCATTTGTAGTGAAATGGTATTGCAATTAATCAGTGAAATAGGGGACATATCTGGCAGAGTTTTTATCCACCATAGTGTTCGTCTAGGTGGCTTTTGAAGATTATTACATAACATATGAGGTACTATCAGCCTTCATTGAACTAAAAATTAACAATCATTAAAGATTACAATGTACATTTAATAAAGTGCCCTCAGTAATACTAATAGACTCTAGCAGCAACCATTCAAAGGTGCTGTACAGTGATACCTCAAATAATATGTCTGTCAAGACCCATTGTAATTGAACTATAGATGTAGACTAAAAGAGCTTATAGTCTTAATGCAAGTACACCCTCCTAATGAGGTTAATCTGTGCATCATGTGTGTTAGACTTGGAGAACACTCCTGTCACCTGCGCTACACATCACATGCCATTGTTACTAAACGCCTCTAAAGTCAAGCCCAATGGGTAAAGTCTCAATGCCTTTTCAGATGGCGTTGACTTATGTCAAAATATAGATCTACGATTAAATGATGGTGTAACGACTGATCAATCCAAGACTAGATATCTAGACCAGTCACCAGGGTGAGGGTCTAGATTCCGTCTAGATCTAATCATCAGCTGATCAGGAGTCTTTTGTCCTCTTGAGCTTTTTTATTAGAAAAAGCAAATCCCTGACTAAGCTTTAAGTATACGGTAACTGACGTCTGCGGGATTTAGCAGTAACACGAGGATAATCATATTCTTCAAGCGACGATGTAACAACATTGATCGTAAAAATATTTTACTCATTTACACGGGACCTCTCCGAAATAGATCATTAAGCGTCGCAATGGGTTTATATCCCGAAACAACGATGCCGTACATGTGTGTGTTTCGCCAATTCGTCGTTGTAACGCTGTGATCCCGAATGCTCATCGGCTGGAAGAAATGGCACGCTTTTCTCCATTGTCCTCGGAGAAAGCGCTATGTGTGATTTCTTACGCGACTCACTAAGTATCGGTAAGTGTTCATTTATTCTTTATATTCTAAGCAACTAACAATAATAATTTAAGACTACTTACTCATTGAATTATGTGGAAACATAACCGATAAAATTAGTATCATTTCCGATTTCCTGTAAATATCGTAACCCGTCAGCCTAGATTTGTCTTACTCATTACAAAAATGTGTCACGCAGATTTAACTTGATTATCACAATAGTTCCTGATATCTTGCGTAACACAATGGCCGCTTAGGTTACAGAACGAGAACCTCAATGATGTGCTGAAAGCGTTCGATGTAGTTCGTTTCTTTTATGGCAGCGCATTAATATGATTACAAACCGTTACCATAACACTATCTCAGTATTTGACCGTCTAAACTCCCTTTAACACAGATAACTCATTTAATGATTACGGTAAGTTACCCCAACTAATGTCAACTCGGTACCGGAACTCCCTAGTCCTAGACGTCTATTGGAAACTATACTCGGATTGTTCCTCATTGCATATAAGCTGTCCCTTAGATCTACTCTCTACCATTAATCCACATGTTGAAGTTGGGTTATGCAAATTGTATAAACATGTGATTTAACTTATCTGCCAGATAATCTACACGCATACACAGCCGTTTTAACTACAAAGCGGCGTTTACGGGGTACTTGAAACCGAACTAACAGTTTGTTCAAAGGCACAGTTTATATAAAGACATGGCACGCTCTACAGTTTGTGCGATATACATATATATAGGACAAAGATCAACAAGCACAGGCGTGTGTACTGGCTGAATCGTAGACAGCTAATTGAAAACAGTTTGGCACAAGTTTACCACCAGTTTAAGTGTGTGTGTGTGGAGGGTCCATGTCATAGTTGTTTTGGTGCCTATTTGGCTGCTGGCCAGCTATTGTTGGCTATCCGTACTGTACCCAGTTTGCCACTCGCATATTACACTACTGGTAGTCATGTATCAAAGTTGATGTGAGCCGAAACTCAGAAATGAATTAGTCTTGGATGGAGTGGATATTGTGAATGATGTCTTGCTGCGTTTATATATAGAGAAGGTTAGCGGTAGTCATAAACAAACAGATAACGATATTATTATATTGTGTTAGCCAAAGCTTGCCACTTCTGTGATATTTATTACATGCCTAAATTTTAACCGAGCAAACATAACTGAGCTAAAAACATGTACATTCATGTGTGTTTCAACAGAGGTTGAGTTAATACTTTGAGTTTGACTGATTAAAATGCTCTGTGAGGTGTCAACACTTTGTTCCTAGGAAGTCATCCTTCTCTGGATATTTCACTAATATCATCAGCATTCACTGGATTATATCATGTATATCCCCTCCCCCCAGTTGTCTAGTTATTATTTCGCCAAAACATGGACACGTGTTTTTGGCAGTTAGTGAGTAATGAGGCAGTGATTGGGTTACTAGTATGATTGGTTAAAATACTCCTTGAAATATCAGCACATTGTTCCTAGTATTTCAGAAAACTATGAGTCTGGATAGTTCACAAATATCATCAACATTCACTTGATTAAAATTTTTTTTTTCAAATTGTTTAGTAATTATTTTCCCAATATTCTGATAATGCAAAAGCTACAGCACTATGCTACGAATGCCTATGTCATGGGCTCGGATCCTAGTAACACCTGTGATGGATATTTCCTTCAGCTAAATGAAACACAGAGCATGCAGTTTTAAGGCTTAATGTAAGCAGAATTACTCATACTCATCCAGTTCTGATTTTAGTTAGGCTACATAGCCTGTATCAGGTTGAGGCCTTTCTAAATTAGATTTGTTTAAATTATAAGCATCATGTACCGAGTGTTGGCTATATCTATACTGCCACCAATGACTATCCAGCCTATTTTTAAAGCCATTTAGTGAGGGTGCACTAACTACTTCAGCAAGCAACATATTCCACGAGTTTAATATCCTGTTGCTATAGTATTGTTGCCTGATATTTTTCATTGATCTTTCTTTAACTTGAAACTGTGACCCCTAGTGAATGATTTTTCTGGTTTGATGTACTCAGCATCTACTGTATATATTCCAGACATGTGTTTATATGTCTCTGTTATGTCACCTCTAGCTCATCTATAGTAGAGGCTGGGTAGATCTAGGGCAGTAATTCATAAGACAGGTCCCTCAATGCCGGAGCTAGTTTTGTTGCTTGACATTGGGCATCCTCCAACAGTTCAGTCTTTTTTATTACTGGGCACCAGGCAGTGTTTCCATATTCGAGATGTGGCCTAACAAGAGCAGTATACAAAGTCTTCACTGTTGTATTATCAAGGTACACATATGAGCTTCTGATCAGGCCTAATAGTTTGTTAGCCATATTCACCTTTTTTTTCACAATGCATACTGAATGTTAACTTGGTGTCAACATATACACCTAGATCCTTTTCCAGTTCTGTGGTCTGTAGTTAACCTGGACTCCCTATTTGTGCATGTGATACTCTATGCGTTTATTGCGGCTACCAAGATGCATAACTACATTTTTCAGCATTAATCCTCAGCTCCCATAGGTTAGACCATTTTCCAGGGCATCTTGTAGTAGCTGAGCTTGTTCTGGGTTGTTCACTGTTCTAAAAATCTTTGTGTTATCAGGGATTCCACTCAGAACAAGTGCTACCAGTGACTTCATGCAATTGACAACTACTTGCTGATTTCCAGGGTATTTCTCCCCTGCCATGGGGAGAAAAGGGGAGAAATACCTTTCTGGGGAGAAATGGCAGAAACTGGGGAGAAACTTCCAGATGTGTTTATTTTAAGGTGCAAAGCATAACCATGTGTAAGCCATGGTCTCACCAAGTACATTTGTACAGGGATACAATTAAATTATTAATGTTTTCATCTGTTTAATAATGTTTAAGAAAAACAACAAAGTGCTGCCAGACATATTCTCGCTGTCTACTTCCCTTGAATATGTTGAATGTTATGTGGTAAAGTGCAAAACAAACCTGCAAGATAAAGCAATTTGTCCAGCCACAATATTCAACATTTACAAAGTATAAATTTGTATGTCATAAGTGCACCTCAAGAGACTCATATGTAAATGATGACATTATCAATAGCCATGCAAATTTATACTACTGATGATCAGCCAACATATCTGCTCAATAATATCTAGTCAATATGAAGTCTATTTACCATATTATAATTAGGCATTGCATATACTTCCCTATGCTATGGTGTAATAACAATCATACACCACTCACTCACTGCTGCATATTTAAGGGTGAGTGTTATTACACAGCAGCAACTCTTCACAGTGATACATACATGTAGTTATTACTACAGACTACATGATGTTGTTAGTAGTATTCAAGCATGACTAGATACACCTTCACACTCTTCATAGTTGATTGGGTATTTGATAGTGTTATGTTGCCTTGTATAACAAAGCAGTCATTATAAAATCAAATTTATTCAGCATTATAATGTATATCAGTGCACGGATACCAGAAATAAATAATCTTTTATCTCACAATCTTAAATGTGATGAATTATTGACATACACTTTAAATAAGTATGTGGCATGTGGACAATATTTATAATTAAATAACTTGTGCTTATGTATATTGATTTCAAACTGTTAAAGTCTCTATTAATTGGGTATTTTCATTGCAATTTTCCCCAAATTTAGTTTCTTCCCTTTCTGCCATTTCTCCCCTGGGCAGAAAATATTTCTGCCATATCGGCAGAAACTGGGTAATTACCGTGGTTTTTACCATGTAGGGGAGAAACCTGCCAACCCTGATATATATATATATATATATAAATATATATACTTTTCTGTATACAACAATATTAGTTTTTACCTCAGAATTAATCAATTTTATTTATTATTTGTTGTTATTAAATATAATGTTATGCCAATCACCATACACTGGTGAAAAACACCTCTTTTGCACATTTACTGACCTTACAATAATCACACAAAGTAAGATTATTTTAAGGACAAATATTTTTACAATAGTTGGCATAGAGCCACATTCTGAATGGCACGCTAACAAATGTCAAAATCTTTGTGGATAATATTCCGATCTGTAGTTCAAATACTTTTCTGGTTCTACATTTTGACAGACCTACTCACAAGTGTTATTTAAACAGGCAAAATATGCTCTCAATATATGAATAGTCAACAAGTATATGATCTGAAATCTTGAATATATTTACCTAATACAATTACTAAACTTTTGTTTGTCAGTACCATCAGTTTGATACAACATATCAGAACTGCACAAATTGTGAGTAATTAATTAGGCAGCTTGTTTTGCAGGCATCAGATATCAGGTGTATCTTATTTGAAAACCTGTGATAGCCACTGCTTATTCAATCCCAACTTATAATAATACTTTATTTAGTGCCTTAATCAACTTTCAAGAGTTGCTCCAAGGCAATTTATAAGAAAACAGAATTAAATATACATTTTATGCATATATACACTGATTGATCGATATATTATAAATAGGCTAATTTAAATAAGTGTGTTTTAAGACCTTGAGAGAAGTTGTTTCTTTGACATCGGCAAGCAACCTGTTTGTGGCTTTCGTATAATGTAACTGCAATAGTAAGACTAGTTGATGTAGTAAGATTAGTTGGCCTTTTTTCATTTTTGCAGTTCATTAATTTATTCTGTTTATTTTAGATGCTAGTTGTCCGGTGAGATGTTCGAATGAGGGAGCTTGTTGTGGTTCAGACAATGGAATTGCCAAGGAACAACACAGGACCCGTTGACATTACTAACACCCAGCCGACTGTCTGCTGCAAAAAGGAGATGAACCACAAGAATGGTCCAGCCATGACGAAGTTGGAAAAGATCCTGAAGAACATAAAGGATTCCTGTACACCTGAATCCAGTAGCCAATCTGATTCTGGGGATCAGGATCTGGAAAACCTCATCAGCCACACTTACGTTCATGATGGCATCCAGAAGAGAGCCATCCTGACATTGCCAGAAGTGCTGCTTCTAAGGGCATCCACTAAACATGGTACAGAGAAGTGTATCTATACCGTTGAGCCGCTCTTGAAGGGGACAAAGTTTGGTCCTTATGAGGGAGAAATAAAGGAGAAAGGAGTCACCTCAAGGTTAATTTTAATTCTCCGTTCATGTTATTATTAGACGTCGGTGTAAAATCTGCCAAAAATGAAGGGTCGAGACTATATTATGCAGGTCAGAGGTCAAAACGATGATTTTTGTCCAGACTGTTGTTATTCTTTTTGTCGTCATTTTATGTCCCGTCATTAAATGGCTTTGCAATTTTTTCAGGTTCTGTTGGGAAATATTCAAGGATGGCAGGTTACTTCATTACATAGATGGCCAAGATGATTCCAAGTCCACTTGGATGAAATTTGTCAGGTTTGCATCGCCCAGTGAACCGTCTAATTTGATCGCATACCAACACAATGAAGAGATCTACTTCGAAACTGACCAAGATGTGCCAGCTAATGCCGAGCTTCTGTTGCAAGTGTGGAATACGACATCCTCTGAACTGATTGATGGAGATGATGGCGTTGCCGATGCTGTGGGGAGTGAGGATTGTTCAGAACCAAATAAGAGCTCACTGTCGTCATCAAGTGCCGAGGTGTCAGAAGTCACGCTGGATCACAACGAAAATGAGCAGTGGTGTACTGAAAGGAAAGCGTCGCGTGGAAAACTGTACTGCACAACTTGCGGGAAAAAGTTTCAAGATAAACACAAGCTGCGCCGCCATGAACTGACGCACACCAATGAGAGGCCTTTTGCATGCTGCAAGTGTCAGAAGCGGTTCCGACGCTCAGACACCGTCAAGACTCACATACGGAATTGTCACAGTGATGCTGCTAAGTGGGTTCACATCATCACCCCAACCACATCTAGTCTGAAGAGTGTCAAGACCAGCAAAAAAAACAAGAGTATTCTGAGGAAACTCTTTCACAGACCTGAACCTGGTCAGCAGGCAACGCAGGTTTGTCCAGTATGCAGCAAACACATATCAACCTGCAATTTTAGCAGGCATCTCAAAGTACATACAAGGCCTTACAAGTGTGTACTATGTCACAAGAGGTTCTCCAGACCAGCGGATGGTAAGCGGCATCTTCTGAAACACCATAAGATCCGAGAGAATAGGAACCTGCGCTACATCACACGTGGTGGCTACATAAAGTTGACACGGGGCTTGGACAATGCAGAAAAGCACACCAGTTCAATCGGTGAGGGTGGAATGTGTTCAGAAACTGAGCCAACAACAGCCGAATGTACACCAGCTGAGTACAAATCATTCAGGATTAGTACAAACACGCAACTGCCTTATTCTGTACAGGAGAGCTCTATACATTCTATGAATGTAGCCAACAATAACATAATTCAAAGTGCTCCTGCTAGCGAATCTCTTAATGCCGTTGCCATCACGTCCAAACAGACTGCCAATGCTTCAACTAAATTAGGTCCAGAAGAGTCTGTGATCGTTGTTGAGGATTGTACAAGCGTCGATGGTCCCCCGTCAGATAAGTGCAGGATAGAGAGGGACGGTGTGGCATGCCATACCGGTAGATCAGCCAGGTCTGACCGAACACATGAGCTGGCCTGTCCTACTTGTGGTAAGGTGCTATCCAGCAGTTCTAAGCTTAACCGGCACATGTTGATTCACACTGGTGAGAAGCCCTATGCCTGTGAGATATGTGGGCAGAGCTTTTCCAGGTCGGAATATGTGAAGAGCCATAAGCTGCGGGCGCACACATCTCTGGATGAAGTTGGAGAGGACGAGAATTCCGAGGTCGTCGACATAAGCTCCATCTTTTCAGCATTCTTCGACGATTCCAGCCAAGCATTAAATGATGGTGTGAGTTCATCGCCACCGGTGAAGGTTCAGCAACTGGAGTCGGTGTATGATGGTGGGATCTACATCAAGCAGGATGATCCATCATCTGAAGAGCAGGAGGTAAATATAAAAGATGCTAAATCGGATGGTGTTATGGAGGGAAAAGATGAGATCCGTTCTAAAATGGCCACTGAGGGTTGTCATAGTAATCTCGATACTCTGCTGGATACAGATAGCATTGAAAATTCACGTGGCAAGAGCTGTAATAAGATTCTCTTTTATGAAAAAAACAGCAACTCCAATATGTGCATGAACAATGATAGCTTGCCAACAATTCCACAGTTCCCTACCTCGGGCTATGTGTGTAAGGTGTGTGCCAAGGTCTGCGTGAGCAAACTGAAATTGAGAAGACACATGTGTGCTCACAGTAGGCCTTACCACTGTGCTACATGTAACAGAAGTTTTTCACAGCTGCACTCATACAAGTCACATAAGCTGACGAAATTTCATCAGGAACAGGTGAACCTGCTACGAAATGAATCACGTACTGATGGCATTACGCCGTGTAAACAGGAGTCGAGAAAGACGGATGCCGAAGGGGAGGCGTCTTTGTCTCATGGCGGAGCATTCAGCGACAAAGAATGCACCCCGAGTCATGTTTGCTATGATTGTGGAAGGAATTTTATTCTTGCTAGCCTGCTCAGGAAACACGTCTGCGCTTACTCCGAATCAAGGCCATATGAATGTCTCGAATGCGGCAAGACGTTCACGCAGCGGGGTAACCTGAAGACCCATCAGGCCAGAGTGCACGCCAAAGCCAGAGACCCATGCCCGGTGTGTGGTCAGTGTTTCTCGTGTCTTAGGAACCACATGAAGGTACACACAGGCGAGAAACCGTACACGTGTTCCGAGTGTGGCAGAGCATTCTCACAGAGCGGAAACTTGCGAGTACATGAAAGAAGACAGCACCAGATCATTAAACGCTAACACTCTGTGTGTGTGTGTGTGTTAAAGACACTCTTCTACTTGCATGTTGTCATTAACTATCTATGTTAATTCACTATTGTCTTATTCAAAACAAAGCCAGATATGACGAACCACGTTTATATATCATCATGTACATAGTCATGCCACCATCACAACTATTAACACTCTTATTGATCCTGACCAAAAAGCATACCTTCGTCTGATTAGTTTTAATAATGGGGATGCTCACATTGTGCAGTTGGTAATGCACTGTGCTGCAGACCTTCAGGTCATGGGTTTGAATTCCAATATTGCTCGTAGCTGTAGGATGTTTTCCCTCTTCAGTAAAAGGCCTCGGCCCGATTGTCCCATTTCCCTAGGGAGTAGCCCATCGGGCACATGTCCTGGGTGAAATCAACAGCGAGTCTAAGCAAAGTAGTCATTCTGACTAATATATCAGCATCCCTCAACTTGATGTACTTCCAGCCAGTTGGAAATAGCATTCCAGCAGACGTCAAGTAACGTGATTTGTTATTTTGCGTCGTTTTAAAAATAAAGTTTTCATTACATTCGTGTAGACATTTTCCGCCTTTGTGATATTCTTAATTAGGTTTTAGTTTATCCTAGAACTAAACTAGAGTTTTCCTCGAAGAGTGGTTTGTTATTCCATGTTAGTCTAGTGCCATTCCCTACATTAGATACTGGGAGATGCTAAAATGCTCGATGAACTTAATTTGGGTAAACAGACAGACAGACAGACAACTGACCAATTATATTTAGCATTCCACAGGTATTCCCTACATTCGTATTAGGATATCATGGTTTATTTCCTACTCCCCGACACCGGCACATTACAGTATGGCTGGTCGTAAACATCCGAGGTGGGTTTTGACTCCAACCTCAGTCAGAAGGGTGTTTCATCTTTCATTTCACATAATTACCTACGGAGAATACTCAGTACACGTAGCATATCGTGTGCAGAAAAGTGGCCATATGATAGCATCCGCAAAACAACAGCAACAATCACAACATATCATTGTTCTGTGAATATATTGTTTTGAATCCTGTGTAGGATACCTGTAGCCAAATAATCTTGTGATATGATTAACTCTGATAGTTTTGGGCATGTAACCATATGAAAGGATACCTCAGTACATGAGTACTGATAGATTTAACAGTCTGTTGTGATTGTAAGAAAATTTTGATGTAAAAAAACAAACAATGATCAAATTTTGTAGAAGAAGCATTTCTAACAAACTTGGAATTCTTGATTTTGACCTGAAAATGTCTCATTAACTGGTTATTTGATAATAATTTCTGGGATGCAAATTACAGAATACCTCGTGAAGTGTATGTGTTAGCATATTCCATTTACTGGATGCAACTGTTTCAGGATGATGAAATGATATTTATAACCAGCAAAGTGCAGCGGATGGCACTTGTATGTGTGGGAGATGTATAGCAAGTCATTGATGTTGTACCAATTATGAAAGAAATTAAAATATCAAGTGTTGTTATCAAGATTAATTCAAGAACTTGGAATTTTTGGTAGATAACTTGTATGGATTGTTATAATTTGATTGGATTGTTATAAAGTAATTTACATTTTTTGTTATTATCTTGGAAATAACTATGGTAGAAACCATGTATGTGATAGATTTTGGGCACTTATCGAAACATTTGTGCCGCTGTTGATAATTATTTAGTTTTTAGATTGAAGTCTGAAACCAATAAGCAACAAATTTAGCGTACATCATTTTAATGGAACGTGTTTATATCTCAATATTTTGCTTTGGCATCTCAGCTGAATATTCTATCACTGTGTTCACTTGCCTGTATATATTAGAAAGTGCATTTAATCTAGCGTTTGTATATTTTTTCAAGTAGTTCAAAATAAAAAGGATATTTACACGTGACCAATGGTGTTTGGCGTCTGTTTATTTAGTTTTCTTCTAATTTTGGGTTAACAAAGATTCGCATGTCAATTTGATGGAGGTAAATAGTTGGGGCTGAAATACCCTCATCAGTGATACTCATACAGTTGAAGATGATTTATTTTTAAATTAATCACTGTTTAATGCAGTACTCGGTGTTAGCCTTTATGTGAAACACAGGATGTATCAACAGTACATCACACCACACCTCTGAAGTTGTTGGATCCAATCCTTGTGTTACCCACATCTATGGGATAGTTCATCCTTTGATAAATGATTAATAATAATAATTATAATAATTACAAAACTTCTATAATGCCAATATCCTCGAAAAGAATCGAGCTCAGTGGTGCATCTAGTAGAGGGGTTGGGCAAACTCATCATCTGGGTACGATGCAAATTCATCAACAATGATCAGATGGAAAGGAAACTTAGGAAGGATAAGTGAGTCTGAAAAGGTGAGTTTTTAAATGGTGACGGAAAGAAACTATGCTATTCAATGACTTAACATGTTCAGAGAGTGAATTCCAAAGAGTAGGGATAGCAACTGAAAAAGCATGAGACACAGTATGAGATTAGCTCTATTTCTACACAGTATTGAACATTCGGATGGCTGAGCGATCAGATCAGTGGACAGCGAGTCTCCGGATCAGGGATGAAATCAAGTTACCTATGTTTGTGGGAAGTCGGCACTGAGGATAAATTAAGTACTCGCAATTAGGGAGTAGTTGCTTGCCATATTTATTTAAAATGCGACCAATGTCAAGGCTGTATTAAACAGTCACCCACTTCATCTAAAATCTACATTGTAGAATGCTGGCAAAAGGTGTTTTCTAAGGATTTTACTTTAACCAGTGAATGTATTTATCCTCATTACAGTTGAAAATACTACCATGTAGAGATGGTTGATTCGATTATAATTATCAATTTATACTAGTCCGTGAAGAATAAATGTTCCCGTTTAATAACCATAACATTTGTTGAAATTCATTAAGCATCATTCTAAATAGTTTAATAATGAATTTAATTTTGAACAATTACAGATATTCACCAGGCTGATGCCGCTGAAAGTGTTCTTATCTTTCAAAAGAAGGATCGATTGTTTTAATGACGTGGATGACTGATTCTGATAATGATACATTTGTTGGAAGGATAAAGACGATGTATTCTGGTGATTGTGGGACAGAGGCTTCCATAACTGAGGGGGTACCCCCGTAATCGTGGCTGTTAATCTGATTATCTGTAATTTCTGAAGAAAATCATCCTCAGGCGTATATTTTCATGATAAGACCTTTGCAGAGTTTAAATAAAACACTGATATCACTCAGTCTAATCTTAATTTTTTTTATGTACCTCGGCCACGAAACTATACAGATAGCAACAAACAAACTGTTGAATATTTATAGTACTACACATACTTGACTAACATATATCTGTATGGTAGTATATATGAGGCGTGTGCTGAGAAGTTAAAAAACACACAGTAATAAGTATCATAAATAAATTGATTTAGTATGGGAACCGCGGAATAAAGATAAAATCTCCCTATACACTGAGAGAGAGAGAGAGAGAATCCAGGCTCAAGTGAGCACGTCACACACAAACACATTTACGACGGATTCGTGTGTCCATCTGTCGCGCCAAAATAAGCCTGGACGATAATATTCACGTCGTACAAATGAAGACATATTTAAAAGACAAAAATACTGGAACGTTTATAAATAAATCAACCACAAATCTTTCGTTACTTAGAATAAACTATAACACTAAATCAGGAGAATAATACACTGTCAAAAATAATAAAAACCATGTACTGCCAAATGACACCAGGACACCAATTATTCCGGAAAAATGGGCGGGAAAGATCTAATATCGAACTGTGTCGAAGCATATCTTCACCAACAAGACTCTGACTTAATACTTGAATCAGTATTTTCACCACTTAACGTAATCACACTGATGGTGATTTTGTACTGTATGTACACTCGGTGTCTGCCATTTCCAGATTATTTACAATATGCCGATCGAGGCATTTCCAGGGCGGCTCCATGGTCTAGTTGGTAGCGCGTTGGACCACACATCACTACCAGATGAGTTCGAATCTCGACGTGGGCTTATCTGAACGGTGTTTCATCTTTGACTTCGTTTCATTACCTTTGGGGGTCGCTCGGCCTTTTTAGCCTACCATGTGCACAAAAGTGGCCGTAAACCATCAGCATTGAGGCATTTCCGTGGTAGGACAGCCATGCACACACCAACAACACAATTGGGACACCTAGGGAAACAATCCACAAATACGGTTTTCATTCGGGTTCGTATCCCGATGAAGAGCTTTGAGGTGCAGTGCTCTATCGTCGGCACCATCGAAGGTTCCACTTAACAATGCTACGTATGGCAGTTGGTAGGACAATGGAAGACGTTATAGGACAATGATTGTCCTGTGGGTGTCAAAAACATTCTACTGCAATTCTCAACAAAAGGCAGATATATTGGGCAGACACTGAGCTTTTATCTGCAAGGATAGTTACCATGCATTATGTCGTCTCTATAATAATAATCCAGTTGAGGAAGTTTGATAATCAGAACCGAGATATACCTATTGAAACGAAGGTGTACTGAAGCTGCTAGTACGACATATGATGTTGTGTATGTGATACAGTTCTTGCAAGCCTCAAGGTAGCTCGTGGTATCTGATTAATATGTGAATTGGTTCGATATCTGTGTTCTGATGGGGTGCCACAACGAGGCGACTATATAGCTTAGGGCGAGGATGATCTGCGTCAGGATGCTGTGATCGATGTAATAATTATGTTTGCTTTTTAGATGATAAATAATTTCCTGGTTAATAACAGCTTCACGTCAAAACGTACGTGTAATAATGATAATAATGTATATTTAATGAAGTGCCCTTACTAGCAGGAACCATTCAAAGGCACTGTACAAATACTATGTAATATAATAATACCAAAAATAATGTCTGTTAAAAAAACCCTATAATTTTAGAGGTTTAAAAGATAATTATTATTTATTTGTGATAGCAACCTTGAGTATATGATTGTTATTCTGTTATATCTAAATGAATGGACGAATATTTAACTTATATTAGAAAGTCTAAAAGAAGACATACGTGTAGCTAAGAGGTTACGCCATACATAAATCAGATGCCCATGGAGGCCGAAGCCTTTTGACTGAAGAATACAAAATCACACCGATATAGGTGACCCTCAGATTCGATCCCAGAACCTCGCGTAATTTTAGTAAAAATGGCTTCTCTGACGTAAACAAAGACGGCACACGAATGACGTCACTGGGGATACCCATCGACGCGCGTGTTATTTTCGCGTACTTTTCCCGCGAGAGTTTAAATGCCCCAAAGCGTCAGCTTGCTTGTGATTCGGGGAGTATCCACTAAGCTGTCGCTTGTTTAGAACAGCCTAAGCGTCAGCTAGGTGAATTTTTGAGAAATGAGAAACATTTAGCTGTTCCCATTATTGACTTGAATTTTTTTGGTTACAATCATCCCATAGAAGTGCAATAAATATATGTCATTAAATAAATATTTGGGAAATAATTTTAATTTCATCAAACATGACATATCCGGCATTGCCCCACCACAGTGAATTACATGTTGTCAAGGCTACCTAGGCCTAATTGTGCTTAAATTGTTAACCAAGATCGAGCGTAACAACAACAATAATAACAACCCAGAAATGACTTTGTTGTTATGTAAACAAGGAAACATTTGACTTAGCGAAATTTGGGTATTAAAAATATGATGTGGTCCAATTTACAAGTCTAATAACAGTTCCTCGCATTGTTCAATTTGATGTAGATCAACGAATAAACCCTATATATTGTATATTAATCGTACATTGCATGTTGTTTTAATGTATTATCCATTAATCATATCAGAACCCCATATGATACTCACTGTGATTTTTTTTATAAAGAGATTTTTTTTTAATTCTGGAGTGCCCGCCATTACCCCCACTAACATGCCCGTGATTACCCATCGTTCCCGTCATTCCCCCACACATTCAGATAAAGGATTTCTTTTTAATTCCACAGAAGTGACGTGACCATTTACCTCGTTTTGGTTTTGTTTTGTTTACGTGCGGATGAGGCTTTCCCCTTGCTAAAAATAGATCGATTTGTGCCGCGGGCTTCACAAGTGAGTGAACATAGGGCAGAAATATCCGAACGGGCCCGACATTCGACGGATTTCCCCTATATGACTCATACAGTGTGCTGTAGTTATAATTAAGCCTGTCCTGTTCGTTATTTTTTAATATAAAAATTTACAGAAACAACACTGTTACCGGTGTTGCATGCATGGAATCACCTCACAGAACACACAATAGCTGGTTCGATCCTAGGACCTTTCAAATCCAAATTGAAAACCTATTTATTGGATGTTGCTTTTGGTGCGATCTATACTAATAATGATATTATGCTCTCTCTCTCTCTCTCTCTCTCTATATATATATATATATATATATATATATATTAACCCCCCTATGTGCTGGTACCAAAGACTATTTATAACAAGACGTGTTACTTCGTGTTTTAACATGGGACGCTATTTTGAATTCATGGAGCGCCAGGGCCCTAGCGACCGGAGGTAGATTGTCACGGACAGCTCACTTCGTTAACATGGGGCCTAATGGCACTGGTTCATTCTGCGCTGCTTTCGGCTGCAGTAACAGGAAAAGTATGCACAAATAAAGACATTCCCGAAAGGAAATGAAAACTAGTGTAAAATTTGATATGATCTGGCTTTTTCTAAATGAAGAATATTTGAAAAATAAGCATAACAATTTGAAGTAGACACGCCCCTACTTGACATGACCCAAGCAGTAGGCCCAAGCAAGATGTATCTAGATCTATATTTGTTTCAGACAAAATCTTATTAAATTTTATTGAACAATATCAAACCTATTAATCACAAAATGGGTATGTAAGATATACATAAGCTTACAGTTACATGTACTGGAGCCACTGAAGATGTTATGGGCGGGAGGTATATTTACTCTGTTATTGTTAATAATATAATTGGACTTCTAAAATTACATTACTATAATCAGATAATTTTTCCCTAATTACAGTAATTATAAGTAGCTGAGTATTTACATGATCACCTGCATATTTATTTTTAAAGGTAAGCAATTGGTACTTATTGATATATATGGACTTCTATTTATAATTTATATGTTATGAAATTAATTATTAAATACCTCAACTAGTGGTAGAAACATTCATTTTGTTATTTTTTCTATTGACAGAAGTAAAAGATGGGTTATTAAGTGTTGTCGTTCAGATATATGATGAGGAAAGATTTAAATTACTTGAATACTAATTGTAGAATGTATGATATGCATTTCACTGAAATGGAATTCATGAACCAGACAACTTATCTAGAATGCTATTCCAACTATTTTTGATGTACCAAATTCACCGCATACATTCACTGAAATCAAAGAGGAAGGTATTAACAGATTGGAGACCCATACAGGAGACAGGGCCAGCTGTGATGGTAATTAATATTTATAAATACTAATGGTGAAAATTGGTATTATAAAATTAATTAAATAAGAAACAAGGCATCAAACCCATGAAATTTTGTCAGCCCATTTCATATCTTAATACAAAAAAGGATTACTAGCACCTGAATTAGTACTTGAATGTTCAGCTCATGTGCTTTAATTAACATACTTCTCTTCATAACTTAAATGCATATCAAATCAAATCCTTTAACCAACTTGAAAAAAGGAAAACGTGTTTACACATTGTGTATGCACTTGGTTCAAATCATTATTTTACAAAGTATTGTTCTGTTTCAGTCCTTGAAGTTCTATGATGATGATATACCATGTAAACAGGCCAATCTCTTGGTGTTTTCTGTTACAGTAGTCAATGCATGTGTCTATTACATATCTGGGTATATTATGTCTAACTTTAAACAGTTCACTGATCTGGACTAAATGTCATATTTTGGCAGGAGTGATTGTTTAGAGCTGGAAGCAATTTGGGTTATTCTGTCCATTTGATAACAAATGACTGATTGTAACTATAGATAAACCTGTGGCACAAGAGATTTGCTGCCGCTTATTGTATGAAAGTACTAATTTCTCCATCTCTAACATGTTAACGCAAACATAAATATTGTTAATATTCCATGTATATTCTTTGTTCTCAGCTGGGCAGGCCTATATTGAATGGTCTATATTATTGAGGTGTAGACTTTAAATGATTTTTTAAGTTAATATATGATAAACGGACATGATTAATATATGGTGAATTGTGCTATGGTTGCGTTATAATAGCTTTATATATCATTATATGTATATATAGATAAATAAAAAGTTATGGACAATGATAAACTGACATGATGAAAGTATGTTTGTATGCATTTACCTCATATATACCTAACTGTTTTCATTAAAAAAAATACGCCTTCCACACACAAAGCTGTGAAATAACTTAAACCACGTTCAATTATTTTCTAATCAGCTGTCAAGTGATCGCAAATTGTAGGCTATGAATTAATTGACTGGGCTGTGAAATCACTTAATTATTTATTTACAGTTTCAGAGCTTCGTTTCCTTCGATATCGTGTGCACGATTAAAGTGTTAATTAATAAAAGGGTATGTGATCATGTAACATATAGTACTAGTATTGGCAATTCATTTCCACCATGCGCACACATGTACACGATCACATGTGTTGTTTTGTTTTGTTGTTCGGGGAGAATCCCCAGGCTGTCGCTTAATCAGCACAGCCTCTATGTTGGAGTGGTTGAGAAAGCTCCTCCCCCACCACTCACAGGGGAGCAGTACGGAAAGATGGAGCCTAAATACCCTGAGGGTGGTCACTGCCAGAGTGTTTTACGTCCTCATGGGGTTTTTAACGTCCCCCTTTATTTTAAATAATTCAGTGGAGACGGCAGCGCCATTTAACGTGGTCAGCCACCCACGATATAGTGAGCCGAGAAATTAATCCCTGGAAAAGTTTCGACCTCTTACGGGATTCGAACCTGCGACCGTTGGCACCAAGTGCCGGGTGCTTAACCACTAGGCAACCGGAGCTCACTGATCACATGTGGACAACCAGAGAGCTTTTATTTAGCGGAGAAATACCTCCGGTCGCTCGAGGCGCCACTGGTTCAAAATTCAACATGGCTCGGCAAGAATAACGCCTCTCTATATTTAAGCTCTCTGCTGGTACCTTGCTGATGGTGGGGGGTTTGCTTTATCAGGGACTCTGAAAGCTATACCGGCGGGAGCTTATGCCCAAGCCGGGCAGGTCTCAGAGTAGGGACGAGACAAAACCCACTACCTTGTCCTCCAAGTCGAGGGTAGGGCGTGGGGCTAACAATCCTAGCCCGTAAAATAAGCCCGTTGAGGAAACTACTACAACAATTACAACTACCACCACAAGGGGTCCCGCAGCAGACTAAGGACAGAACCATGTGGATGAACATTAATTGTTGTAGTCTTATGTCCCACTGTGGACGAAGAAGATAAGTATATATTAACCTATGTACAGCCCCTTATAATGGTATAGCTTTATTAAGTATCCATTGTCGTTGTCAAAATATTAAATGCATCGGCTTTGTTTTTACCTGTAATTATAATCTGTCTGTATACACGTCCGAAATGGTATACTCATTTGTCGAATCCGAAATATTATATAACTCGCGGATGGGAGTTATATATAAAAATGTGGCGTTTGAAGGCGTTTTTAGAGCGAATGAGTGAGTGAGTGGTTTAGCCTCTGGGCGCTGGCACATCTGGGAGGTGTATGGCCGAGGATTAGGCGGCTCGCCGGTGAAACATCCCCTAAACGAAGTATAGGATTCGGATTTAAAACCAGAACATTGGAGTCAGTTTGTAGCACAATATACTGAACATTGTATTACCGATCGAAGCATCGGGAAGGTGTCTTCATAAAATATTATGATATTTAAGATTCTATCAGTATAGATATTATATGGAGGGGTGGCATGTAACGAAGTAAAAGTACTTCGTTACTGTACCCGAGAAGTTTTTTTCAAGAAACTATAGAAGTAACGATGTAGTTTTATTTACGGTAACGGTACTTTTAACTTCGTTACTTTCAGTTACTTCGCGATATTTTTCCTTACTTTTTTAGTCATAAGTTAAGTCACTTTTAGAAAATAGTTCTACTCAAGTAAAAAATAAAAGTAGTTCAGTCAACCCTGTATTTAAATGCCAGTTATAGCTAGGTTTATATAGCTATCTTACTATATATAGGCATATATAACGCCCTGTAACACACTGCATGGACGTACTTAATTGCTACCAGAAAAAGTCATATGATTTCCTCAGATTTATTAATACGTTCTGTGGCTTTTGGTAGTATTATGTTTGCATAACAGTTAATTGGAAGAACATAATTTAAAAATATATACTGCTGTTGAATTATAGGGGTCGGAATTAGAATATAAAATTTAAAGGTGTCGATTAGTTAAATAAGAATTAACATGGTTTAAATATCTCTTAATAAACAAATTCAGTGGTTATATGCGGCTCTGTTGATACAATTAAAGAGGACACACAGTCAAGTATATTGTGTTGTTATAGATGTAGAGAACGACACAGAGAGAGATTATGCCTGGACATTCTTTTTCCCAACACTAGACTAATTTCATTTGGTGATATATGCCACGAAAGAACCATGATTTAATTTCTTGCTGAATGCACGTAAAATAATTATAATAGTGGGGAATAATCACAAGCCTTCGTACAACTCGGTTCAGCGCACCGCTACAAGCACGCACACCCACACATGTCTGGGACTGTTTTGATTTGTTTGTCTTTGTGGTGGCGCCATCTGATGACTGACTAATAGCCCAGACAAATTGCCGTTTGGCTCGAAATTTCAATTTCCCTGTCACTAGTGTATTTGTATTACTTCCCGAACACAAGTTTATAAGGAAATGGTACATACCGCTTATGCTATTTTTGAGAGAACTCTATCACGTTTTTGGTAAGTTTTCTTTGGAGATTCATAAATGGGGTTTATATTGCCTGACCGTTGCTTGGGCGATAATACGGTATCGGCTGATTTAAAGCGTATTTCTGCAAGTCGGCAAGGCGATTACGTACGTTTCTTGCTATATTAATTATGTCAATATAAGCTATGACTAATGCTAAATATTATACTACGGTCTGTTTGGATAAATCACACCGCCGTAAGTGGGCATAATTTGTTCATCGTATCAATAAAGTTAATAGTTGTGTTTAAACTAGAATCTAGATCTAGTAGTGTTTTGGGCATTCTGATTCTGACATTCAGTGATTCAGGATCATGTTGATGTGATGATGGGATCTTGTGTTAGTATTCGACTTCGTATAATCAATATTAATAATGACACTGATAGTCATATGGAATGGATTATCATTATGTATACATCGCCATTTGTCTTGCTAGATTATATATCGCCCCTTCAGGCTTCACTGCCTCAGACTCAGGTTTTTGCCACAGACGGCGGAGGGCTTGACATCCAGAACTCTGTGTTACTCAAGAAAATATTAATAGTGAACTTCTTTACCATTTATACCTTATTTGGTGTATAATATGTGCCTTGTATGAATAAAAATTAATAAGACTTTGGGTCTGGGGTAAACATCTTATATGCGTTTGATTCTGAGCTATATTTAAAAAATGGCTGTTACATATCTGAGCATTGGAATCGTGTTCGTTGATGATAAAGATCTGAGTACTCTACGTGCGTGCGCCAAGTTTGGGTCTTTCTGGTGCTCGGACTCGGAACAGCAAGCCGAGCATCAGAATCGTGTTTGTCAGTGATAAAGATCCAAGCATTCAGCATCTGAACCATGCATCATCAATATTCTTATAAATCTGAGCAATTTCATGACCATTTTTCATCTGCTCGCATCAGTGTCAGTGACAGGAGCAGAGTTGTAATTACTGCTACTAGCGTTTAATAAAAATATTAGATTAAGTCTGTTAATAGACCTTATAATCAGATTAAAAAGAAAATCTTACATTTATTATAAGAAATGCATTATTTTATGTTTCTGCAGCCAAGGAAATATTATTTTCTACAGGTATACTATTTATTTACTTCCAAAGCCAGTATTTCTTCCGTGAGATTTTCAGATTTTGTCAAATCCAATAGCATTTCCAGAATCAGGAAAAGGATTTCTATGGCACCTGGAAACCCCGATTATTTGTAAAGCCGCACGACTATTCTACAGAGCGTCTATTTCTTTGATTTTTGTTTGTTCCTCTTCAAAACTATCAAAAGCATCTTCTACTTTCAACCCAAATATAACTACTACATGCTCGGCCACCATATTTGAGTGGAAGTAATAGCAATCGCAGAATAATTGGCGCATGTGCTTTGAGTGCTCGGACCTATAACGATGAGTTACAAAGGTTCCGATGTTCGGATACGTAACCACATCGTTTAAAAATCAGCATCCATCACTCGTAAGATGATTAAATTTTAAACACAGATATAGCATATGTATGATAAAAGTGTGTTTATGTGTTTCAGCATGCATTAAATTAATCAGGGCCAGAAAAATATTTTTTCAATAGACCCATTGCATGATGACATCAAAAACCAAAACAAACCAGGTGCGCTTTGCATTGTGGGATTTATGCAGAAGTAATTTTTTGGCATGATTATAACAGATCCAGAACAATGACGTTTAAGGTTAAAATGGCGGGATCATCACGGTATTATCGCTCAGTGGACCCCCTATAAATCCCACAATGCAAAGTGCGGCTGGTTTGTTTTGGTTTTTGACGTCATCATGCTTCAGGCTTATTCAGTTGCCCCTAGACGAGTAGATTGTTGCCTCTGTGCAAGTAGATTGGAAATGCATTTGCCAAACAAATTTTTCACTTACCCAACAAATTTTCATCTGATAACAAATTATCATTTATTTACAGGCATGTCATTATAAGCTGGCTCCGGTGAATTTCCCTGGCTAATTCCATTGCAGCGCCGGCTACTCTGGGTCCAGCGAAATTACACCTCCTTGGTTTAAGCTTGGCCTAAGGCCTTGCTAAATATGTTCCCCTACTACTCTAGTTCAGTCTCCTCCTACTCTAAAACTAAATGAACAGCCTGATTTATAAATCTGCTACACACCTGCCTACATATAAACATGTATTTGCAATAAAAATCGACAAATAGAGAAGTGTTTGATAAGAAATGCTTATTCAGTGAAGCCCATTGCTGAGTTACCTGTATTCCGTAGCAATTTTCACTCTCACTATATAATAAAATTTTAAATAACCCAAAACATGTAGCCAGTAAACTGTAATGAAAACAGCTTTTAATTGGTGACACCATTTAAATAGGTGGTGTGTTGTTTTAAGCTGTGGTGTGTTGTCTTAATTCCATATACGTGGTATGCATTATGCGAATCCGAATGTGACAAAAAAAGGAAAACATGTCAACGTACTAGCGTGATTCCATAGGTGCGACTGTTTATGCAATTTCTGAATGTTACAAAACAGATCGTTCCATTTAGCGATTGGTGTGAATAAACCTGAAGCATGATGACATCAAAAACCCAAACAAATCAGGCGCGCTTTGCATTGTGGGATTTATAGGGGGCGATAATACTGTTATAATCCCGCCATTTTAACATTAAACGTCAGTGTTCGGGATCTGTTATAATCATGCCAAAAACTAACTTCTGCGTACTGTATTATCATGCCACTAGTAAGCAATATAAACATTTAAGTTGGCATGTGTTGGCCACGGGATGAAATGCTGAGAAAGCATTGGGTAGTTTTAATTTGAAATGACAACCTGCCAGTCGAATTTTTATAATTAGCATCAGTGTAAGGATTGACTGAAACAGTGAAAGGCGCAAATAAAGTGTAATTTAACAATATTATTATCCATCAGATCATAGATAATAATATTGGTAAATAAAGTGTAATTTACCATATTATTATATCCATAAATAATAAATTAAATTTACTACCAATATACTGGACTCTATTCTTCTTCTCTTCGTTAAATATAATTTTAGTGTGATTTACTACGAACACCACATTTTAACAGTCTTTGTTATGTGCAGTGAATATTATTGTACTATGGTTTACAATGTTGAATACCACACTTCACTATCATTTTATAAAGTAGCAATGACAGACGATTAGCAGATAGTTATAATCTGATTTTAAGTTTTGGAATACAATTTTTCAACAGTGCTGGCCTTTTGGTGTCGAAGCAGAGTTAAACGGCACGCAGAAGTTAGTTTTTGGCATGATTATAACAGATCCGGAACATTGACGTTTAAGGTTAAAATGGCGGGATTATCACGGTATTATCGCTCAGCAGACCCCTTATAAATCCCACAATGCAAAGGATCTATTGGATGGTCAAATCCATATTTTTACAACATGGGTCATAAAATTCTGGATTCAACCACCTGATTCTAGTGTCCAGGCAGGCATTACCAAGAAAAATAAGTAAGAATGTCAGAGGGATGTCCGAAACATATGGATACTGCAATTTTGGATTCACATGCTGCAAATATGGAATATTGCCGTTAGGTGTAGCTGGAACTCCCAGCCAGCTTTGCATTGCGGATTATAAGTATAGGTACGCAGCAGGAAAAATGAGTTTTTAATTGGCTTGCTCATCAGGCATGCACACACACACATATATTTGGCGATCAGCACTACCCCAGCATGAAAGTATACTTCCGCTGGGCAATCAGTTTTTCAGGCCCTGCATTAACTGAAGATACCTCTAACCCAGTTTGACACAGATTAAAAATAAAGTCAAAATATGAATACAGTCATAACTAAATATTAACAAATTCTGTTCAAAGCGGTTCCATTTTGTCAATTCCATTTGATCAATTCCACATCAGATTTATCAATTCCAATTCAATCCACTGTATCCAGACCATTTTAGTTGGTTAAATGCTCATGTTGGTGTGCATATCTGATATATATATATATATATATATATATATATATATATATATAAAGAACCACAGTTCTGGACAATTTTGTTTTCAGTATATTGGTAACACCACATGTACTTGTTAACATGGTAAAAATGGTAAATTAATTTGTGGATTTAATTTTTTTATGTTGGAAACTTCAATTCAAAATTTTCCAATTCAAAATTTCTCATATCTGGTTCAAAGTGCTTGTGAATCAGTTATAACCTTTTCTGTGGGTGTCTTCATTTTGAAGCCAGACACATGCTGGATACTCCTGAAGTTTGACATCACTAAGTACAATCTCTTAGTATGATGTGGTTATAACAATGTAAACAAGAGTCAACCAAATGTATGATGTTAGAGCAAAACCATATTTATGCATATAACAGTGTGCTGAAATGGTTAAAAAGAACTGTATAGTGAAATTCCTCATGAAGTTTAGTGTGTACACTTGTCATCCAAATGGTCTGCCAGGTGACAGAATTATGAACTGACAACTGCTTCAGTTAGCAGTAGTTATAGTGAGTTGATCCTAGAGGCAGGTAAGGTGAAGAGAATGGCTAAGCCAGAGTAGTATCTGTGACCTGAAATGATCTGTATGGAGAAGGCCAAGTGATGCGTGTGAAGTTTTGCTTGTTGGCATTCCGACTTCGAGCAAGTGACTTTTTGCCTTCCAGCCATACATTCTGGCAGCCAAGGAAGCTATAATGGTTACCCTCCAGTATATTGTAAATTTTATTATATCTGTAATAGCATTCATAATTTCCAAATGTCACTGTCAGGTTTGGGGTTATTTTTATGGGGATTAAACATTTAAGTCATAATACCTGAGAGTGAACTGTTCTTGGAATGCACAGGCACCATTCCTGAATGGCAAAAGGCTGTGAAGAATCTAGCATA
Source organism: Paralvinella palmiformis (assembly GCA_025642065.1). Taxonomy (NCBI): domain Eukaryota; kingdom Metazoa; phylum Annelida; class Polychaeta; order Terebellida; family Alvinellidae; genus Paralvinella; species Paralvinella palmiformis. Next base: position 1,641 of record JAODUP010000112.1, on the reverse strand, counting down.
AAAGGAAAATTCATCTAAAGGCTCCCTGACAGTCCCTGTGTTAAATAAATACGCTATATTTACATATACGTAGAACTGTAATTTAAGTATTTTGATAGATTTAGTCATGTTTAGTAATTGACATTATACTAAGTTAGTATAATGTCTATAATTTATAGTTGTGCTTGTTTAAAATACTAGATCAATTTAAATATTATGGTCACCGAGGAATCCATACTTTTAACTAATCTAGTCAATGAAAGGTGATCCAATTTGGAGTTGACTAGTATTAGTAAATGGACAGAGTCTTTGGTTAAGGAAACTGTGTGAGAGTTATGTTAGATAATGTCGTAATGTTTTACTCCCATGTTGATTGTACAGTACTTGGAAGTTTTATTTATTCTAAACCTCAAACAGATCAATTTAAATGCCAAAGATGTAGACTTTTCTAACATAATATATTTGAACCATGGGAATTGTCAATAGCCATTAACCATTCTGGGTAGTAACTGTATGAAGAAAGGCTACCAGCAGTGGTCTTTAATGGTTGATTTATGATTATTAATAATAAGCTGATGAAGAAACGAAGGTAAATAATAATTGCATAATAAGCGAAGATCATTTGCACGGTGTCACTTAACAAATGATCTTGACTATAGACTTTTATAATAACTTTATTATATCTGAGCCTTCAATTTCGCCATTTCCTCCAGTTTATTGGTAGCATCTTGCACTTTCTGAAGAGTTTAGCACGACTTCCCCGTAGTAGCCAAATCCTAGAAGTAACTGTGATCAAGTCGTAGTCCAGACAATGCTGAAAGCGAGCATACGCCACGTAATTATTGCGGCCAACTAGGTTATAGTAGATAAGCTTGTAAGTTAGGCCATAACAGCTAATGTGTTATCTTGTTACTGGAAACAAATTTTCCACACAGCTACTATTAGACCTAAGTTGCGAAATGCTTCTTTTTGTGATCTCTCTCTCTCTGGCGTTTGTTTGTTTGTTCGGGGAGAATCCCCAGGCTGTCGCTTAATCAGCACATCCTCTATGTTCGAGTGGTTGAGAAACCTCCTTCCCCACCACTCACAGGGGAGCAGTATGGAAAGATGGAGCCTAAATACCCCGAGGGTTGTCACTGCCAGAGTGTTTTACGTCCTCAGGGTTTTTTTAATGACCCCCCTTTATTTTAAATAATTCAGTGGAGACGGCAGCGCCATTTAACGTGGTCATCCACCCAATATGTTGTGAGCCGAGAAATTAATCCCTGGAAAAGTTTCGACCTCTTACGGGGTTCGAACCTGCGACCGTTGTCACCGAGTGCCGGGTGCTTAACCGCTAGGCCACCGGAGCTCACTCTCTCTCTGGCGTAATGTATCCTATGCTTTATATACTATGGGAAGAATGAGATGTCAAACTACGTCCATTCTGTGGTTCTTGACTACACTGACATTTATCAAAATATATTAGTTAAAACTGAATACACTGAGATCCAGTTGTTGTTATTTAATATGATTAATTATTAAAATGATTGATGAGTGACAGGGTTTTGTCATAATATTTGTCCTTGGTTTTATTGAAAACTCTTAATGCCCACATGACGTGTATTAATCATTTCAATTTTGATAGGCATAACTGTCTGTCTCTGTTTGAGTCTCAGAGAG